>CAWUFW010008442.1:0-600000 GCA_963921515.1 Calotriton arnoldi | reverse complement strand
ATTTTGCTGCGTTAAACAACAAAATCTGCATGTTATTCCCCATAATCTCATAAAAAAGTGTTATTTATCGCACACGATAAATATGTACCCTGTGGTACAATTATTTATCAGGAGCGATAAATAAAGCCTCAACTTCAGAGCCTTTCAATCAGGCCCTTAGAGTGAAATTTGCTGTTAGAATTTTCAAATTCGCAAAATCAAAATTTGCAGATATTCTCACCCCTACTTTCACATCCAGCTTTGGACTCATTTCTGACACTTTCACTTCCGTAGCTTTTATTTCAGTAGTCTTTCAGTTGCCTTTTCTGTTACTCCAAAGAGCTATGGTTTGACCTACAAATATGTATGTAGGATGATGACTTCTCATGGATGTCTGTAATTTGTGTGGATTTTCAAGCTTGCTCTTGGGTTATTTTTGTAGCTCATCGGAAAGTTTTAAACATAAAAAAAACACTGGAGCAAACCTTACAATGCCTCAGGGGCATCACCTCGGTCTAGGTCATTGTCTCCAGTCAGAGACTTTTTTCCCTAATAATCACTGATTTCAGGTATGTTAATGGTGAGAAAGTCATCCTTTGCCCTTGATCATCCCCATTTCTTTCTTGGGACTGGTCGTAACTGACTCTGACTGTGCCCTGGGCTCTTCTTACCAGGACCAGTGCTTGGCTTTAAAGGTATATGGTGGTTAGGTATAATTCTAATTGGCAATGACAAACCTCTGTAAGTCCCTAGTATATATTAAGGAAAGGGGGATTCAAACTACCTATAAGCCCCTGATTAATAATAGGGCATGGAGGTTTAGAGGCCCAGTAGATTTCCTGCACTAGAGTGTGCACTGCTGTGTTGTCTGCTGTCATTTTAAAAGCCAGTCCTGTCTTGCCGGCTGCTTTTAAATTGTAATTATGTGCAAATTCTACTTTGGAATTAACGGTACTTCCAAAGTAGTAATGTACCTTATTTTTACATATAACCCCTAAGGTCTTACCTAGATACCCCAGGGGTAGGGCGCCATGTAACTATTATTAGGGGTATTATAGAAGATGTTTTATAAATGCTGGTGAGGGAAAAACTGCCAAGTTTGTTTTTATCCAGTGTGGATAATGAGCTCCATAGGCTACAATTGGAATATTTTATTTAAGTAAAAATGTTGACAGTAGTGAGGTAAGAAAATTATTGTTATGATAGATCCAACAACTTGCCATCATTAGATTTGTAATAACTATCAAAGAAAATAAGTTATTAAACTTTCTTTCATGTAAACCAAATCCAGCCTTCCAGATGCCCTCTCCTGATTGGCTAGCCTCTGCCAGGCTGAGCCAAGCTGTCTTAATGAGATGTGAAGTAACCGGCAAGAGAAACAGCGTATTTCCTTAGGGATGAGAACTGCAGCTGGCCAAGCTGTAGGCAGGAAGAGGGGGTAGAGTGACCAGTCTGGTCTTCAAAGGGAAAATGACATTTTAGGCCAGCACAGGCTCACCCCCACATCTTGCAACCCCAGCCACACAGAAGCTCTTGTAATTATACTAGTGACAGGGCTGGAAGGGGAGTGTTAGAGAATCTTAGCCACACCAGTGGGTTGGATTAGCCTGATCTAACCTCCAAGGAGAGACTTTCTCCATGTTGGATTTTAGAAGAATGATACTTTCTGGGGCAAGAATATGCCACACTTTGGAGGAAGTGGTCATACACTTGGGTGGCACCCTGCATCCCATTGGTTAGGTGTGCCCCTGCTTGACCACCAGAAACTGAGAATAAATATGGAAGAGTTGCAATGCAACCCAGATCTGCTGCCTGAAAATACAAGAAGAAGAAGGGCTGCCGTGCTGGAAACCTGATCAGCAGGAGTGGACTCCCTGAAAGCCACAGGTTAACTGAGCCCACCTGCATCATCATCTCCAACAAGAAGTCCCCATCCTGGAGTGCGTCCAGTGGATCTTTAAGGATTTGGCCAGGTGCATTGTGAAAATTGTAGTCCCAACATCCCAAGGACCATCTCAGAGATTCTAGACCCCTGGATTAGTGTTGTGGACACTTTAAACCCTCAAGGAGATGTTCTTGAAGAAGATCCAAAGGTTTTGGAACTTTTAGATAAAAAACTCCATAACGTGACTGACTCAACATCAAGAGTCAAGCCAGCTACCTTCAATCACAACCCGACCTGGATTTCAGATTCGTCCCACTGAAAGCTTTAGATTTCCAGGATTTGACCGGGGCCCTGCAAAAAACCAGTCCTACAAACCTGTACCGTATTTGGCCTGAAGGAGAGCCTTGGTCGACATCGAGAGAAAAAGCTCCAGAAAAATGACCAAGTGCAAAGGTAAAAGTTTGACCGAGGCCTCATGCTTAGTGTATCCAACCAAAGCGGCATCACGGTCGGCCTCAAAATTTGACTTTGTCCTGGTCAAGCGCGACCAGATGCCCCAATTTGGTGCCATAGGTTTTCAAGCACTAGAAAGTGTTTGATCTTTAAAAATTAATATTTCCAGTTCCTTACATTGTATTTTTGTCGTTTTGGTGTCTATTTGTTCATAATAATATAGCCTACTTTTATAAATTGGTGTTGGATTTTTAATGTGTGTTTTGTCATACTTATTCAATGTATTGATGTTTTTGAATGCTTTACACTCCTGTCTCCTAAGTGAAGTCTACCTGTTTGCTGCCAGCTACCAAGGTGTGAGCCAGGGAACCATTTATTGACACTTTGACTCAACCTTTTATTAAGTTTGTGGCCTTATTACTAGTTGTAGGTCCCTACTTATCACTACTAATAAACCACTTTCCAACGTTAACCTAATTAGTTCAATGAAACCAAAACAAGACTACAATACCCTGAATGCATTACGCTATCACACAAAAGTGCAGGTATGGAAACCGTGTCACAAATGCCCTGTAGGCAGGCAGACATCATATAATGCACAGATTTCTGTCTTTCAAAAACCTTGTGATTTGGGCCCACAGAATTTGCTAACAACTAATTGTCATCTGGGTGATTGAGAATGCTTATTCCCTACTCTAGTATGCTAAGTAGACAATGCATGACGTCAGTGTTTGCCCTTGATTACTCTGTTTTATTTGTTCCACGTGTCCCAAAGCACCACATTCTTGTTCCTAACAACACTGCGGCAGGACGTTTTAATTTCGCTTTGACCTTGGTAAGGATGGCATTACTGACTCAGAAGTCACACCAGCTTGCATGTAGATGGTTTTGTCTTAGTGCAGCATGCTAATGGATGCAGCCAGAGTCAAAATTTGTGAGCAGGGGGAAGTGGAGGCGAATACTTCTAACAGTGAAGGTGGAGGTATATTCTGAACCTGTGAAAATTGTTTGAAGGGGGGTGGGTTCTTCACTCTTATGGCTGAATAACTATAATTGGGAATCACCCTTGGGAAATTGGTGAACAGTGCCTTAATACCCTTCACAAGAGGTTTAGGCTTTGGAAATGTTAGCAAAATGATGACGAGGGTTGCTTTTTAACACACAGTGGGCTGATACACCGAGCATGGAAAGTTGGGTTCTAGTAAATGGAACAATCAATGAACAATTATGCCTTGGCAATACAGTGGGCCACTTGCATCAGCTTAATAGGGCTTTAAAAAATTACTCTTACAAGATAGTGGGCCATCTTCCCCACCACCAAAAATGTTTTATAAATTAGTAGCAATTTTGCAGTTTCAACAGATTGCTTAAATCATTGTTCTGTCAATACTACATTTTACAGACACACAAAATGTATATGCTATTTACAGCACAGGATGTCTGTATAGGAAATAAATCTCTCTTGCTTTCAGGTGGGAAGATGTGTCTCACCCAGGTTCAACAACACATAGAATATCAAATGTAAAATGTATGTTTCTCCAATGTGTAACTCCCAGTATCATGTTCCTTTTTCGGTCGCAGTCTACCAGACAGTGCAGCTGTCTGGTGTGCTAAAGGCATCTTGGGGACACTTAGGGGCATATTCACAAGGAGCTATCGCCGAATTAACGGCACTTTATCGCAGCCAAAGTCGTGATAAATTTACCTCCCCATTCACAAGCCGGTGTTAACAGCCCACAGCACCAGTTTACCCACGATAGAAGCCGCAAAAAACATCGCCACAGAGGACCCCCGCAAATATCGCTAATGAGATGCAGAGTAGGTGTTCCCGTGCCAAAAGCCGAGACAACATCACACCTCAACATTCACAACAACCAGCCACATCGGCGATAAAAACACAAAACAGACGATAAGGCGCGTTGGCACCAGGAAATTTACACCTGCTCTGACCTGGTGTAAAGTCGGACGGCAGCCAGCACCACAAAAGGGAGCACAGCCCAGGGCCACATCTGAAGGGCAACAGATGCCATGGAGCCACTCATCATGCGGCCCGGACACCCAAGAGGGCCACAACACCCATCGCCACCACCCCAGGACCCCAACCCACACCCGGAACACACCCCCCCCCCCGGACCACCACAGACGCAGCGCAGACAAAGACAGTGGAACCCCAGGAAACGTACCAGCCGCACAGACCCAACATCTGACAATGTCACCGTCCACTACAGTCTGAAAGGGACAACCATCCTACGCATCCTGACCATCATCGCCTAACAGGCCTACGGCACCAACACAGCGGACAACCAACATCCCACCCCACACAAAGCTGCTGGCTTGGCTGCACCTGTTGGCCCCTGGTACCCCCCAAACAACATCCGCCAGAGTCGGAGGAGTCACACAGCCAGCCACATCCAAGTCCCCCACACCTGTCCTGGACATCACCATCACCCTGGTACCCCAGTCCCCATACGTACAACACAATGCGCAGGATCCGCTGGAGACCAAGCAAGGACCATAAGCCATAGCAGGATGCATGCACGTGTTGGGGGAAATCCACAGCACACATGTACTACCTGTGCCCCCTGGTGACACAGCACTCAATCACCTCAACAGGAAGCACACGACTAACATCAATGTGCAGGCAACAACAGAACACCGTGGAACCTCCAACAATGTCGCCTTCAAATACACAGCCAGTGTGCATGATACCTTCATCCTCCGACAGTCCATCATCAACCAGCGTTCCCAGGATGGCAACAAGGGAAATTCACACCCCCTTGGCAAGTCCGAAATGAACACCCCACACACCTCAACTCCACAACCATGCAACTCACAACTCTGGCAATGCACACGTCACAAAATCACAACCAACATGCACAACAACATGACCACCCACCAGACACGACAGAACAACTTACAATGGTAACCTGGGCAAGCCCTGAACATGAGCCATCAATGGCATGGCACCTCAGCCACATAATAGCTGAATGTGGGGAGAGGTGACAACCAGGCATGTGTGAAGGATGCAGTAGAACCATGATCGGGAAAGCACACAATGCTAACAGTGGCGGAGATGTGCTGGACAGACCGCAGTATGCAGAACACACACATATCCATGGCGACATACACCTCTGGCGTATGGAGTGCAGTGGACAGTGGACGCAACCATGCCACCCCAGCCAGTGGGGGAACTCGTGGAAATGTTGCCTGTGACGCCACCCCCTAAGCATCACCGTAGTGGGATGGCCCGGCGAAGGCCACGCCAGCGTAGAGGTGTGAATAAAAAGCATGTAGACCTGGGCGTGGTCCTCTCCTGGAAAGCCCCACGTCTCTGCCAGGGCGGCGCCTCCCACCCCGCCATGAGGCCGACGCCGTCCTCGTGAGCGTAGTTGCCTGCGATGCTGTGCGCCTGCCGGACCCCGGCACGCTGGACCATGAACCCGTCAGGCCCGCCCCTGCGCAGCCAGGCCACACTGATCACCTGCCGACACCGGTGTGTGTCAAGGAGGGCCCACCACGTGCCGGCGCAAGCTCCAAGCCCGAGTCCCGCGACCTTGGCAGCCACCTCAGACCATCACAGCCTCCACGACACAGGCCCGCTTTATTCCCTTTTCGTTGACGTACTCCACTGCCGCCTTCGGCCTACTCTTCGGTCCAGTAGGTCCCATATGTGAAACTGTGTCCTGAGTCATAAATGGCAGTGACCCCAAATCCGGGCCAGCGGCCACAGCACCAGACCCCTCCGATCAGTGAGGCATAGTTCCATATGGGCATCTTGCAACATGTGGTGCCATTAACCCTGTCCAACGCCAGCTGGCTACACGTGGTGCCACTAACCCTGTTCAACGCCAGCTGGCTACACATGGTGCCACTAACCCTGTCCAACGCCAGCCGGCTACACGTGGTGCCACTGAACCTGTTCAACGCCAGCCGGCGACACGTGGATGAGGGACCAGGACTACCCTGCGGACCAGTAGGTCACACATCCAGCACCAAGTCGCAAAGCACGACTGGCAGAGTCCACACCAGTGGTCGCACGGAGAGGTGTAAGAGGAAGATGCGGCTCAGTCCGGACGAATGCCGGGTCACATACACGGAGGTGACCGAACACGTGGTGCCACTGAACCTGAACTACGCAGGCCGGTGGGGCCCTCCAACCTATGCCGGCGACACTCGGTGAATGGGCCGTGCTGACCGCTGCCTCAGGCCTACACCACGGTCAGGTAGGTCACACATTTGGAACTGAGTCTTGATTACACCATGGCAGTGAACATTATTTAAGGCAGAGAACAATTCACTATACAACATTCGATGTGGTGGCAACAAGTCTGTGCATGGCATCACAACCACACGTGTCTGTGGGCCTACGCGGACTACTGCCCTTGGCCTACGCTGCGCACGAGTGGGATCACAGATTTTCAACTGAACATCGGTAATTCAGAAGGCAGAATACATTTCATCGCACGCACGGAGAGGCGTAAGAGGATGACGCGTTGCAGTCTGGAGGGAACAGGTTCATTGTTACGGAGGTGATTGAACACTACCGACAACTGCCACTGTGTCACTAACTCTGTGCCTCGCGAGCCAACGACACGTGGCTGTGGGCCACTGCTGACCGCTGACTCCGGCCTACACTGCGGTTCAGTAGGTCACAGAGTCTTGATTTGGCAATGCTAGAGTTCACATCTGTGTACCGGCATCATCGCAGACTGCATCCCCTCTCAGCACCTGTGCCACTAAGTGTGTTCCCCGACATTCCTGGACACTCACTGGTCGTACATTGGTGGCGTTTGAGTCTATGGACTAGGGGCTAGTTTTCATCCTCATGTAGCTGATACAGAATTGTTGGTGAAAACGAGGGTTGAGCTTTCCACTCCTCCATTTGCTGCTTCCAGATAACATCAGACCTTCCGCATCATGCCCTGGAGGACACCTTCCACTGTCCCCCGCAACCCTCCGCAACATACACCTCGGACATTGATGGGGACCCGCTCAGGTTGCATGGCCCATCTGACTGCACCGCAAGTCACCGTCCCGTGGCTGGGTGCCTGTGCCGGCCGCAGTGCATCCGGGGCCACTAACTCTGTGCTGCTCAGGCCTGGGACCCCTTCTTCTGAGACATTGAATGGCCTCTGTAGCGATGGTCTTGGGGTCATCAACGCCATGTGTCTGTGGTCCTGCGCAGTCCGCATCCTCCGGCCTCAACTGTGGGCCACCAGGGCCCACACATAGCATTGAGTCTTGACCGGCCCGGACGTCGCATCACCGCAGGAGGCACACGCCACCACCGCAAGGACCACCTCCAACCGCCATCTGCCAGAGTCGAAAGGGTGGTCCTGACAGACCTACGGAGTTGCTCAGACCTGTCGTGGATGCCATCATCAGCCTGATACCCTGCTCAGCACTCCAGGTGCCAGTGACTCAGTGCACCGCAAGCCATTGTCCGTTACTGATTGAGTTTTGTGCTGTTGTGAGGTTGCGCAGCAATGTCACCTCATGCAGTGGGGAAGACCTGGGACTATGATGAGGAAGATGTGTCAAGTGTGCGGACGGGAGAAGGCACAGACAATGGGAGGGCAGGAGGCAACAGCCCCAAGGCAGAAATGCAGACTGGTGGTGGTAGTCAAGCTACACACCCGGATCAAATAATGGGTATTACGCTGTGGACTGCGGACGCAACTGTCACCTCAGGCAGTGTGGGAGACCTGGGACGTTGATGAGGAAGTTGATGCAGGTGTAACACACCCCACTGCATCTGCATCAGGACTAACCTGAAGGGACACAATCCTAGCAATGTCTTCATATGAGCGCGCTCTTCTCTAGTGCCCCTACCTCAGTGCACTGCAACTCACGGAACCTCCTGACTGAATATTGGGTGACCTCTGTCCTTACTCCGGATCCCTTCATGTTGCTTTGCAGTTGACTCTGTTATGCTGGTGTTTTCTGTTTCCATTACACTGGTGTCCACTGTTCAGGTTGTTGCCAGCACCAAGCACTCCGTGTGGGCTGGCTTATACTCACCCCACACACATTCAGCACAGGCGTCACTGTACATGTGGCCCTGCCAATAAAGGGGCCGGGCGCACGTGCCCGTAGCCAGTTCAACATGATATGTGCATGTGTCCCTGTGGTCTTGTTGTATGCATGGGGGCCCTGGGCCCTACGACATTACATTGTGCTGTGTACAGCGGACGCAGACATGTCACCGCAGGCAGCGGGCTAGGACCTGGACATGTAGCTTTGTCGTCACCCACTCAATTCGTAAGGGGAGTGGACTGTGCCGTCGTACGCAGAGCCAACGTGGGTGTGTGACTGATATGTGCGTGCTCCTGGGAGTGGTTCTGTACTGGGCATGTGCATCTGCATGTGTCTCTATGGCAGTGTGGGTCTCCTTTGTGGGGTGTAGGTGGTCCCTGAAGGGTATTGGACACCCACGTATGTGTTCTAGTTCGCATTCCATGGGTTCGGCAACACCCGCACCTGTTGGGCCACCTCCTTTTGGCGTTCTGACACCTGGCATTGGGGTGCCATGTGTGGGTCGGTGAAGTGTTGTGAGCCAGCCATGATAGCGGGTGCTTCATGCTGTGTGGTCTGTTGCAGGGGCTGCGTTCTCCTCTGAGTAGCTTGTCTGCCCTGGTCCTGGTGGTGGGTTGTGTGGGATGTCCATGGGCTGTTGTAGGGCATTGGTGTTGAAGGTGTGGTGTTCGTCTCCGGCATCACTGGTGGGTTGTCTGTTCTGACCTGCTGGAGGTGTTGTTTGTCCCTCTGCATTGTGAAGGGGAGGTGCATGTTGGCATTGTGTTGGCGCCTTGTTCTTGTCGACATGCAGACTGTGTGACAATGTACATTGTGACTGTTTGGGCGGTGGTGGCTATTTGAGTTGGGACGGTGTACATTTGGCCTACATGGCTGATATGGGGTTGTAGCCGTAGATATGCATCTCACAGTTCCCTGCTCTGTCCAATGTGATTGTTCTGTTTCTGTGCCTGGGCGGACCCAGTTGTGTCCCCTGTTCTGCAGTGTGGGTGTTGCACTTTGTGCCACATTGTCATGGTATGTGCTGTGATTGCTATGTGTGTGTGCTGCAGTGTGCCACGGGGATGGGGGGCATGTCCCTGGGTAATTGTGGGTGTGCAGTGTGCTACACCTCATTGTGCATGTGTGCCATTGTGCCCATCACACCCCGTCCCCCCAGTCCCTGTTGGATCCTCACCCTGTTGTTGTTGTGTCAGGTCCTCTCGAGCTGTGTCCGTACTCCCTACTCCTTGCACCGTCTCCACACTGATGACTGTGGCCTGGGTTTCCTCCAGCTCCTCCTGTGGCGCTGGACTGCCACCTCCTGTCGCCGTGGCTGCCTTCCTGTTGGCAGCGGGTTTGTACCTGGTTTAGGTTGTCACGTCCTGCCGGCGCCTCTTGGCCTCCTGGATTGGCCTCCTGGGCACTCCGACTGCATTCCAGGTGGTCTGCTTGTGGGTCAGTTGCTGGTAGTGTCCTGTCACCTCCGTGACGCTGGTCTTGTTTTCCTGCGGTCTGCACCCCGTCTTCCTCTCCCTTTTCTCCTTGGCCTTCCCCGACCCAGTTGTTCCTTGCTGGTGGTCTGTGGGGGTTGTTGGGTTCGCGTTGACCTCTGCGCTGGGTCAGGGTGCATCCATGTTGCTACGTGCTTTGGCTTGTTTCTGGTGTGTTGTTTCTGTGGTTTTTATGGTGCAATTTACCGTCAGACACGTGGGATTTGCAGGCCTGTGACTGCTTTTCGCTACTTTTTGTACCGCGATTGGCCTCATCGCATGATTTCTCGCGTTCGCGTTTCGCGTTTTATCGGCATGGCGTTGATTTTCACGCTGACATTTGACGCGTTATCTGGTGACGATCGCATGCTACCGCCTTGTTGTGAATTCCACGTTGACACTGGGTTATTTTCCCGAGATAGGCTGCGATATTGAAAGTTGCGTTACGCTACTCTTGCAGTAGTTATCACACGTTCTTGCGAATATACCCCTTAGAATGTTGTCCTAGGAATGCATTCCACTCATTGCTTACCATTGACTTTGTGGTTTGTAAGTCCTCACATTTTATGGCTTTCAATTTGCTGGCTTTATTTGCTTTAGGCTAGCAAGCTCGAGTTCGTCACTTTCATTGCTCAAACCTTGCTTACTGTATTCTTCCACAACTTGCTTTCTATAAACAGGCCTTTAAATCCTGTCTGGATCTTGTCACATTTGCTGTGCATTCAAAGACACAGGTCAAATCTCAGGCTGTGTGAGCTTGGTGTTTATTTTGCTTTCTCTGAATTCAAAGTGAGAGGATTTATGTAACAATCATGCTGGCTAGTGGGAGCCTGCTTAAGGAAGGATGTACAGATGTCATTTTTTTCTAGCACACAATAAAATGTAAATGTCTGTAAAAGTGCTGTGCTGACGATCAAATCAACACATTGGGTGATGACATTTTCACACATTATTGTTTGCGCGATGTATACTTTAATCAGTATAACTGTATGTAAGTGCAAATGGAATCGTCATTTTATTGAAGGTGTATTGTTTGTAATGGCAATGCGCTACCATACCCTGCATACTCCTTGTTACCCTACTCCACTCTACTATGCACCACTCTATGCCACCTCACTCTACTCTCACCACTCCAGACTATGCCACTCCTCTCCATACTGTGTCACTGCACTCTTCCCTGCACCGCTCCACTCTACATCTCTCTACTCTGCACCACTCCACTCTACACAATACACTCTATCCCACCCTGCTCTACTATGCACCACTGCACTCTTTACCACCGCACTCTACACCACTCAGCGCCACTCCACTCTGACACTCTACTCTACAACACTGCACTTCAAGCCACTGCAGTCTATGCAAATGTGCTCTACACTACTTTACTCAAAACCAATGCACTCTATGCCAATCTACACTGCACCAAATTACTCTACGCCACTATACTCGATGCCACTGCACTCAATGCCACCCTAATCTACTCTGCATCACTGTGCTCTAAGCCACACTGTTCTACTCTGCACTACTGTACTCTTTTCCACTGCTCTCTACGCCACTGTACTCTGCACCACTGTACTCTATACCGCTCTACTCTGCACCACTGCACTTTGCGCCACTGCATTCTACACCAATGCACTTCCGTCACTCTGCTATACATCACTGCACTCCACGGCAGTATAAAGTTCAAACACTGCACTCTCTGCCACTCTACTTTATGCCACTCTACGCCACTGAACTCTACACCACTGAACTCTATGCTACTGAACTCTAAGTCACTGCACTCTAAGCCACTGCCCTCTAAGCCACTGCATTCTAAACTAATGTGCTCTATGCCATTGCAGTCTATGGCAATCCACTCTAAGCCACTGTAATCTACTCTGCACCACTGCAATCTAGGACACTCTACTCTATACCACTACACTCTACGCCACTTCATCTACTCTGAAACAATCTACTTTGCCACTGTAGTCTACGCCACTGAATTGCACTCTGTGCCACACAACCCATTGCACTCTACACCACTGCACTCTATGCCACTTTACTCAAATCCAATACACTCTATGCCACTGCACTCTGTGCCAATCTACTCTGCACCACTGCACTGTATGCCACTATACTCTCCCCTATGCCACTGCACTCTAAGCTGCTTTACTCTATAGCATTGCACTCTACCTCACTTTACTCTGCACCACCGTACACCACTGCACTCTACACCACTGCACTCTATGCCACTCTACTCTACACCACTGCACTCTATGACACTATACTCTGCAGCACTGCACTTTCTGCCACTGAACTCTATGCCACTCTACTCTGCTCCACTCTACTTTGTGCCACTCTACTCTGCACCACTCTACTCTGCTCCTCTCTACTTTGCACCACTCTACTCTGAACCACTTTACTCTATGCCTCTGCATTCTACTCTGCACCACTCTACGCCGCTCTTATACACTCTAAGCCAATGCACTCTACACCACTCTAATTTACTCTGCACTGCTGCACTTTAACACTGCACTCTATGCCACTTCACACCTCTCTACTCTACTCTGCACCACTCTAATGTATGCAAGTGCACTCTGCCTCACTCTACTATGCACCACCACACTGCACTCTGCACCACTCCACGCTACTCCACTCTGCAACACTGCACTCTATGCCACTGCTGTATACCACTCCACTCCACTCCACGCCACTTCACTCTACTCTGAAACAATCTACTGAACACCACTGCACTCTGAGCCAATGCACTTTATGTCAGTCTACTCCACTCTGTGCCACTCCACTATACACCACTGCAATCAACGCTGCACCACTCTACTCAATACCACTGTACTCTATTCCACTGCACTCTATGCCACTACTCTATGCCACTGCACAGCACCCTGCAACACTATACTCACATTTTACAGTGATGTAATACGGTGAACTGCAAGGCAAACAAGCTTTGGCAAAGCCAATAGTTTTCACGTTTGTATGGCTTGTACACACCCGATTCACCTGCTATGCAAACAACAAACCCATTCGCTATGATATTGCTTGTTTATAGGAGGGGTGGGGACAATGCAGGCTAACAACAGAATAGCACCAGCCTGTTTGCCAATCTGTAACCTCCATGATTGTATATAGAGGGTGTATGGTGAGCAACGTAACTTCAGTAGAGTTCAAGAGGCTGGCATGAGTGTGTGAGATGAAGGGTGAATGTGGATTATCTTACTGTTTACTGAGAACGGCTTAGAACAGCAAATGACGTAAGACCTAATTTGGAGTAGACCAAAATGATTAATTGTACTTTAGTACTGGCATATTAAAGAGCGTAGTAACAAGCTTTGTGACAAAAGCAACGTCCTCCTAGGCAACAAAACTCCCCTCAGTAAATACTTTTTATAGGAAGCATTAGCAAGAAAATAAGCACTGTATGGAGTTCAGAGGTGCCTTCCATCAGAGGGAAGGTGGGGAGGAGGGCAATCCAGCAACCATTAATGTTTTTCTTCCTGAATATCGTAAGAACCCGGAGCCCCTCTAAGGAAGATTGCATCTGGGGCTGGTCTTTGATTTTGAAAACTTTGCAACATCGGGGAGTGCTTCAAAATCAGGGTTAGCCAGCTGTGTAAGTCAATAGAGTGTAAACAACAGCAGCCCTTGGTTCCATGGATTCTGAAAGAAGGAAGTTGAGAAGTGGGTGGAGACAAAAAATGGGTAAGGGGGACAGAGATGGAGAAACAATATGAAGGAGGAAGAGAGATAGATGAGGAGGCAGGGCAGAGATGCAGGAACAATTGGAAAAGAAATGAGAGGGTAAGATGGAGAAGAGAGGGAGTAAATGAGAGGGAGGAATAGGTGAGGACTGAAGGTCGCAGGGCAATACAGGAGACAAACTGGAAGGGAGATGTAAGGTGAGGAGCAGATGGAGCAAAGATATGACGTTATAGATGTTTAGTTGCAAACACAAAACTACAGGGGCAACAAAGGCAGAATAATTAAGAAGTAAAACTATTATAAAGTAGAAGTTATTATATGTTGTACATGTGCAACCAATACACCCACATTTTATATTTAAACTATAAACATCTTTGATATTTATAAATGAAGATTTTCTCTCAGATACATGAACATAGAACTATATGAGATGCATTGGGGTACATAAGCAGAAAAATGCAAGGATCACATCACCACTTGTCCTTTTACCACCCCAGTTACAAACAGTCATGCATTCCGACTTGCACCAGCACCACCACCAAATGACTGGCATCTTGACATATGACTCTGCTATAAGACCTTGTCACTTCTCCCATTTCTGCCTGTCCAGCGGATTCATCTCAGTCTCAGATATCAATTAATGCCACTTCCTGTGATGTCACTTACTGCAGTTTCATTCCTAAAATGTCACTTCCTGTAATGCCACGTCTATCAAAGGTTTTGCCTAAAGGCTGTGACCACAATAAATGTAAAGTTTCAACCTACGGTACAATTCCAAAGGCAAACAAAATCAACATAACAGCACTTAGTACGTACATAACCATCGCAGCACATTTCTAGCAAAAAACCGTACTCACACAAGATGAAATCCTGTGCAAAGAGTGACAAACTGCACAGCAACAAAAGGTGCATGCTTGCAATCCGATGCAGGTTGTAGCAGTGATGGTTTGACAAACATGTAGCAGGACCACCAGGGTTCCTTGCAGCAGAATCCCTGCCGGTAGAGCTGAGGGGTGGGAGGATCTATGGCCTCTGATCTTAATCGCTTTGATGACACTATAGCCTTAGCCCCAGATCATGCGAATGAGCTAAACCAATCACCTCCCCAGACCACTTGAAGAGGCACTGATCCACAATGCTTTGGGGTGAGATTGCTCAGACAGATAAAGTGCAAGCCTGATTGGATTTGGGCTGCAAATCTCCTTGTGTGTAAAACACACCAAGACGATATTCTCCCAATGGAATCTGGTAATGTGTGGCCAGCCCTGGTACTTGGTTGGGTCATGGCTGTAGGGGTGACTTCACCAACGCCCCTCTGTGCCTTGCACTATACCTCAAATATCTGGTTCATGTTTAAGCCTGTTCTAGTGGAACCTTTCCAGCTCACACAACTAAATGTTTCCAGAAACAATATCTCCCAGACCAGTCCAGACAGTTGAGCGTCTTACACCTAGAGTATGTCTACACAACGGGCACAGCACACAGGAAGACACAAACGCTCCTGTGCTGTTGTCTAACTTTATATAAATGCTTGGGACTGGGGGGGATGGGTGCAGTCGCAGGAGGTGTTCTCTGCACCTCCCCCAGCATCAGGACCACAAAGTGGTAATGAGGCAATGACTCAATTGAGGATAATTTGCATAATTTGCAGCTATTCTCCTCAAACCATGTGGGAAACATATATTGTGTAATTGGTTGCAATGCAATTAATGCTGCAATCATCTGGTGATGGAACAAAAGTGAATAATGAATTCGGGAAAAAAATGCTATTGAAAGAATATGCAAGAAAATAAAAGATGCAGCACTTGGTTCGAGCAAACTGTATTTTGACTGTGGCCTTGTAGAAAATGGTAATATTTGGTAGTTATATGGGCAGATCACATCATCTGCATTCATTGCGCTAATCTTTACAATGATGCTATTAAGCGTCAAGTTCCATATTTTTATTTGTGTTCATTTTGGTCCATTTTGTGCAGCAGACAGAGATGCTTTACAGTAATAAAGAGTGTTCTTTATAGTTTGTCAATGTGGATAAAATACAGACATTGGTCAATGGTGGTGTGCAACGTCAACGCCTACCTTCCAGTACACACAAGACATATAGACTAAAGGTTTTTATTACATGCCAATATGGTACTGAATATGTGCAACAAAAGGTTAACAAAAACACAAATATATTTGCAATAGTAACTATAAAAATAGACTACAGAACTGAAAACTGGGCATTATATCAGTTTTTCTTTATATTCCATCTATGACTCTGCTCTATATGCGAGAAAAGGCAACCTATGTCTGGGGAGAGTGCGAAATGTCCAAGGGGACAATATATTCCATGGAAGGATCTGTCCTCTCTGCTTTGTTCTCATGACGTGTGGTGAGAATAGATAGAGTTGTTGGTAGAAGGATGCTCATATATGAACATACTTCCCTAATGATGTTGTCTCATCTACCCTGAGTTAAGGATGGCAGTACCATATCACTCATAAACACAGCTTATACATATAGCATATGACATATCATAGAACATATGCTAACAATAATAATGCTTAAACCGAACAAGATAATAGCATAGGTTCTATTATTCAAAAGAGCAGCTATTGTTTGTCAGTTATTAGATGGTTACAGGTAACACAGGTCTTTCACAAAGAAAACAATAGTGTACTTTTGACAGCACCCACAAAGAAGAGAAAGGTAAGGAAACAGAAGAACACAACTTGAGCTGAAGCATCAGGCGCAGACTGCTTTTCCTGCATCTACAACTAGACACTGAAGAGCAAAGTAAACAATGCATTAGCACTGTGTAGCTGAAAGACATTGCTTTGCTTCACTCACAGGTGGTGCATAGAAGCAGGGGCTGCTGTTTGATTAGTAGCTTTATATTGTATGGATGACCAGCTGAGCCAGCCTTAAGAGGTATCCTCCAAACATGCAGTTCGAGGAGTATTTCGCTTTGTCTCAATACAAGCCCAACTTGAGAGAGGCCCATTCTTGTGGATGCTCCTGAAAAACTGTTAAACAAAGCATTTGGGGGAAGGTGATTGTGGTTGAGAGTTTGAGAATACACCGGATTTTGTGTGTGTGAGTGTGGGGGGTGCGCATGTGTGTGGAAGGGATGGTTGTGTGTGGGTGTATGCAGGGCCTCCTTGCGCTCCTCACCATATGATGGTCCAGACTTTCAATCCATTTTTGATCTTCACCTTTCAAGAAAAGTTATACAAACCACTAATCCCTTGCCCCACAAGGCTAAAGACAGACTATTGGGTCCTGTAGTTGCTGTCATCAGTGATGTCCTAATGATGTCATTCGAGTTTTCATGAATGACACCATTTAAGATCTCATGAGAGATGTCATATTTGAGGTCATAAACAGTGCATGAAGCTCTTTTATCATTGCCTCACCAGTACAGTTCGATGGTAGAAGAAGAAATCTGAGTCCTATGATGCAAAGATGTTAAATGACTGGTAGCCAAGGAGTATAACTGGAGTGTTTATTGACTGAAAGAAAAGTCTGACAAATGGTACCAGATGTGAATCCCTGCCCTGAGTGCCCCAACTGTGCTGATGTTTGGATCCCCAATGCTGAATTTTGTTGTCATAGGCAAACACAGATCATGTGTGTGTGCATCCTGGCATAAGCCTGTCTCACATATTGCGGTCTTCTTGGACTGGAGGGGCGCACAAAGCGCCACCCTCTTAGTGGTGATACACTACTGCCTTTACCAGAAGTTATGCAGCACACGTGTGGTAGTGGCAGCATACTGTGTAGTGATCAGTAGGAGCGAACAGGTCCTTTTAACCTATGCCACTCGAATGAGGCCTACAAGCTCACTCATCCAAAGTTCCACTGTTGTGTGCTGAACTCGCCTCATGGCCTACATCTGATTGGTGTGGAGTGATGAGCAGCTCATGAGCGATGTATCTGCGCTCAGTGTATGTGTGCTTGGTAAGGATGCAATACAGAGATAATACAATACTGTGGAGTGCTGACATGTTAAATGCATGTTGTTAGAAATTGGATCTCTAGTTGGTAGAGGGTTTGCACCCTATCCAAGTAGAGACCACCGTCCTAGTCAGGGTAAGTCAGATACACAACGTAAATTAGCCTGTGCTCACCCTCTAGTAGCTTGGCATAGAGCAGTCAGGATTAACTTAAGAAGCAATGTGTAAAGTATTTGTGCAACATTTTAATTACAGTAAAAAAGTGAACACATTACAAAAAGACTCCACACCAGTTTAGAACAATAGAGACTATTTATCTGAGTAAAACATGAACTAAACAACAACAATCCAATAAGTAGAACTTGAGATATGAATTTTTAAAGCATAAACTGCAATATAGTGCTTAAAAGTCAATAGCGCTTATGGGGTACTTGAGGTCGCGCTAGGCCGGGTTAAATCCAAAGTTCCAGGCTGACCACAATGTAGAGTGGGCTGGCTACAGGACCCACGCAGGGCCCGCTGAAAATGTACCTTGGATGGAGCAAGCGCTTTTGTTGAAGACGCAATGAGCTGGTTCTGATTCCCAAAGTCAGGTTGATGTGCCGAAGTCAAACCTCACTGTTTGGACATTGGATCGGCACTGCATCATCGGCGAGCCTCGCAGTTAGGTCCCGCATCGTCGTCAAGTTGTACAGGGTTGTCTTCGGATTGGCACTGCGTCGGCGTTGAAGGGAATTGCATCAGTTCTGATCAGTGTAGAGGTGACAATGCGTCGATTTTGGAGCAAAATAGCTGGAGAACCCACTTCTGAAGCCGAGGACTGGAGGGGCTCCTCAGGCAAGGGAGGACTCACAGATGGCAGAGTCCAGCAGCTGAAGCAGAGTTGAATAAAGTCTTTGATGGCCCTGAGACTTCAAGAAAAGGAGCAAGCCAGCAGGCCCTTGGAAAACTTGGGTTCAGGAATGTAGAGAGCAGGTCCAGTCCTTCTCACTCCCAGGCAAGAAGCAGCAGACAGCATCCTGACACAGCAAAGCAGGTAACAAATTGACAGGCCCTTCTACAGCATAGCAATCAGCAGGCAGTAGGACAACACAGCAAAGCAGCTCTCTCAGACAGTATGTCCTTGGTTCCAGCAAAGTTCTGAGTTGGTGGTGTCATGGGGCATGTACTTATACCTAGTTGTGCCTTTGTAGTGAAGGAGTCACAAAGAAACAAGAGCAACCCAATATGTCCACTTTAACTCGGGTATAAACATAGCAACTAAGAACAGGTTTTCACCTGGAACTAATTTCAAAGCACAATTTGATTAAACAGAGTTCTGTGCAGACTTAATCTGTATAAAGGAAAATATAATAGAACAGACCTGAATACTGTAGAAACGTAATCTTATTTATAAGCTTGATAAATGTACTGATAACCAGTATACCATCATTTCTTTATCCAATTCAATTCAGCCGAACCAAAGTTTTACTTGAAAACATATAATAAAAAAGGAATCTCACCACATTTATCATGAAGAGAGTAGTGAAAAGATTTAAAGAATCACCCCAAATGAAAAAAACAGAACCAGAAAAAGAAAAAATTGTGACCATTTGAGTGAGTATAACCGTAAATTGGTTTCTCTAAGAGGACAGCCAGTCCTTTTTCAAATAATGAGTCACAAAGAGTAAGTACACAATGCGTTCCTTGCACACAACTCTGTTCTGTCTCTTATAATTGTCGACAATGTTTTGACCCTAATGATGGATGCTATGGTCTCATCAGGACTGAAGTATAACCTGGGGGACTGAGAGGGTGGGAATAATTAGTGATGGGACTAGAACAACAGTTTGTAGTTAAATTATAATAAGGAGGAGCTACATACTGATTGTGTCACTACTGAGGGGTCTTTTTCTGAAAAAACAAGCCTCAACAAGCATGGAGCAGTTTGAGCTGACTTTATGGGCTGATTACAACGGTCTTGTTTGGAAGACTTGTATTTAAGGAGAGGCCACCAATGTAATTGCAGTGGGTTCTACAAAAGGATAAAAAGAACATAACAGATAATGGCTTAGGAAAGCTTATAATTATAGGATTGTCAAACACTGCACAATCCTTACCCATTTGCAGTTTATAATGTCGTGATCATCCGAGGATGAAGTTTTAGTAAGGATTTTAGTGGCCTAATAAAACAGAAAAACGTATGAAAGAAATGCAAAAATTAGGCCAAGAAGCGTATTGGAATACGGGCAGATAAAACTATTCTTACTCCAAACAACCATGGATCGACCTGCACGTATTGAAGAAACATGGTCTCCCAATCAGAGATCCGCACTTGTCAGTAAAGAACCCACTGGCTCATCCGAGCGTGAATAAATAGACAAAGATGCTCCATCGCACTACGTCCTCGAGGCAGTGGCGTAACACAGGCCCCCGCAGCCCCCGTGGTGCGAGGGGGGCCCAAGCTCCAGGAGGCCCACTCAGCACAGTACTCTGGCCGGAGAGCTCCGAATTGAGTCCGGAGGGGGTCCCTCCACGTTCTTGCAGGGGGGCCCCCTCAAGTTTCATTACGCCAGTGCCTCGAGGAGAGGTGTACTGATGGGCATGCCAGGGGGCGTGGCCCACTTGGAAATGGAAGGTACCTTGTTGTGGGCCAAGAAGAATTTTTTACTGGCAAGTGTGGATCTCTGATTGGGAGACCTCGTTTCGTCAAACCATGCAGGTCCATCCATGGTTGTTTGGGGTAAGAGTAGTTGTATCTGCGTGTATTCCGATACCCTTCTTGGCCTAATTTTTGCATTTCTTTAATTAGTTTTTCTGTTTTATTAGACCACTAATATCTTTACTGATATCCTCTGACGATCACGGCATTATAGACTGCACACAGGTAAGGGTTGTGCATTGTTTGACAATCCCATAATTATAAGCTTTTCTGAGCCATATACTATTATGTTCTTTTTATCCTTTTGTAGAACCCACTGCAATTACATTGGTAGCCCCTCCTCAAATACAAGTCTTCCATACAAGACCGTTGTGAAACGACCTATAAAGTTAGCTCAAACTGCTCCAAGCTTAGTGAGTCTTGGTCTTCCAGTTATGAAAAAGACCACTCTTCAGTGACACAACCAGTATTTAGCACTGGTTAGCATTGGTAAAGTTCCCAGAATCCTAAAGTCAACAAAAACGAATTCAGCAAAAAGGGGAGGAGGAAGGCAAAATGTTTGGGGGTGACCCTGCAGAAAGGGCCATTTTCAGCACATGTGCTTGGTGCATGTGTACCTGTGAGTCTTACAGTACATGATGGATACAGTGCTGTACAGTGGGTGTATGTGAGATGCATGTACTGGGTGTATGTGTGCCTGTGAAGAGTAAAATATATGGCAGATTATGGGTTCCATTTTGGGAGACCCAGGGGTTGATGGTGAAACTTGGTGAGGAGGTAGAGGAATCCCCCAGACAGATTTATGTATTGCTGCATTCCTGTAAGGAGGGTGGGGAACACTGGATAAGGGAGAGCCAGGAGTCCCCTGTACATGGCAAAGGATGCTGTTTGATTCAGAGAGAGATCACAAGGAAGGGGCCTGGGCTAATCTCAGGAAGGAGTTGGGGCTGATAAGAGAATCATAAAGATTTGGGCTGAGCCCCTGGGCTAACCTTTTGATACACATATCACTGTGGCTGACATCCAGATGTGAACTCTAGACGTCCTTGTGGCCTGTGCTGTGGGGCAATCAGCTTTGGATTCACTCTTGCTGTGACAGACTGCTTTCAAGAGGAAGAGAGGGCAGAGTAGTGGGCAGTTCAAAAGGAAGCAGACACCCAACATATACTTCAAAGACTCAGACCCTAAATCACATTTGGTGTCTGGAAATAGACTATAAGGGGAGCTTGAGACCCCAAAATGTGTCAACTGTCAAGCAGCCAGTCAGGCTGTGAGTAGAGAAGAAGCTCTGCAAATCTGTAACCAGGAATGGAGGCCAAGGCCTGATAGTCTCCCTGCTGGGTGAGAGAACATCACTCAGGGAATCCATGACCACAGCCCTGAAGCCTGGAGCAGCATCACCTGCCTGCTTGCCTAGACCAGTGTGCTATGTGAGGAAGAGGTGAGTGATGGAGGGAGCAAGCTAGAAGGGAGAATCCTGTAGATTGGACTCACTGAGTGAGGTGTGAGGAAACAGCTGTTGTGCTGATCAGGTTGTTGCCTGTATGCAGGACACAGTTGACAACCTCCATATGTCAGAGGGGCAACTGTGGTGAAGTGAACAGTAATCACCACTGTGCCAGTCGTGCCAAGCAGTGAGAGAGCAGCAACCCTGTATGACAGTAAGGGTCACCATGGATGGACTGCCATGAGGAAAGGGCCACAGCCCTAGCACATTGAAGAGCTGCAAATCCCGTATGACAGGAGGGGCTGCCGTGCAGACATCTGCTGTGCCGATCAGGGCACATGCCCAAGTGCACTAAAGATATGGTGACCCCCCCCATGCCACTGAAGATCACCGGAACATTACCAAAGGAGTGAAGCATGGGAACCCCTACGTACCTACCCTGGGATGAGGGATGGCAGAGGTAGGTACCTTTGTCCAGGTAGGGACAGTTCTTCCTAGTCAGGGTAAGGGGGATACACTTCTAAAATAACCCCTGCTCACCCCCTTGGTAGCTTGGCACGAGCAGACAGGCTTATCTCAGAGGCAGTGTGTAAAGCATTTGTGCATGCATACAGTAACACAGTGAAAACACCACAAATGGACACTACCCCACTTTAGAAAATTAGGCACAACTTTTATCTGAACCAACATGACCAAAAATGACAAAAATCCAACATACAGTACTCTTAAAAATAGTTATGGTGCAGAATAACCTTTAAATAGCAGGAATAACGTGAAAACACAGGGGCATATTATCAAGAACGGCCTTAAAATTATCGCCGCTTTAGCGGCAGGAAACTGCCGCTAAAGTGGCGATAATGGGCTTGATAATATGCCCTTGAGAATTCCAATAGAAGCCCATGTTCTGGTGTGAACCTGGGCTTCTATTGGAATTCTCAAGGGCAAATTATCAAGCCCATTATCGCCGCTTTAGCGGCAGTTTCGTGCCGCTAAAGCCGCGATAATTTTAACGCCGTTCTTGATAATATGCCCCACAGTTCCTTCGACTCTGTAGCACCTTTTTGGCCTACCGCGATACTGAACACGACAGAGTCTAACAATCCCAGCCAACCACGCCAGTACGGGTTAACTAAAGCGTCGCAAGACTCGGAGACAGTACCTTTCTGGTTGCGGCCAACGTGCCGATGCGAGTCGGTCGGGGCAACCGTCGCGGTTGCGATGTGATTTGGAAGCGTTGCAGCATGCGGTGTCCTCACGGCTCGGTGCAGGCAGCGGCTTGTTGACAGAGTCGGTGAGATCAAGGCTTGCATTGCAGGGTGAGACGGTGCTTGATACGGTGCTGGCAGGTCATGGTGCATCGACGGAGCCAGTTGATGTTTGAGTAGGGCAACGACGGAGTCAGTGACATCTGTGCAGCGTGTAGCAAAGCGGTGCAGAGTGCGGTGCCCACAGGACACAGTGCAAGCAGTGGCTCATTGACGGAGTCGGTGAGACCAGGGTTGCGTTTCGAAGCGAGGCGGTGCTCTCTGCGGTGCTCTCTGCGGTGCCTTCAGGACATGGAGTCTGCGACGGACTAAGTGACGGATTCTGATGCTCTTTTCTTCTGTGGCGACTGGAACCAGTGCAACCAGAGACGATGCCCAGAAGGATGGTGAGGTCTTTGCTGTTCCTGAGACCTCTTGAACAGGGGGCAAGCTCTACTTCAAGCCATTGGAGATACTTTCTCAAGTAGGATGCACACACAGTTCCTCTCCTTGGCAGAAACAACCACTGCAGGCCAACCCCAGACAGCAAACAGCAAAGGGGCAGTGCTCCTCCTCCCGTTTCTCCAGCTATTCCCCTTGGCAGAGGTTCCTCTTGAAGTCCCAAAAGTGATCTAAAGTTCTGGGCCCCAATATTTATACAGCAAAATCCTTTGTTCTCTGGTGGCAGAGAAGCCCTGTGCTCAGTCAAAACCAGTTCTGTCCTCTCTGGTGCAGCTTTCTGGCAGGAGGTGGAGACAGCATTGTGGAAGGCAGTCCAGGCCCATTCATGTGAAAGGAAATCTCCTCCCCCTACTCTAAATGCAGCCCAGGTCTATTCAGCCCAGCCTTGACTCATACAGACTCTCTGGAGACACTGCACATCCCCAGCCCCTGTCACTCCAAAGCCACACAGTCAATACACATCCTAGCAGAGGCACACTGGATGGCTAAGCAAGAAAATACCTACTTTCTAACAGTGGTATTTTCAAATACAGAATGTAAAAATCACCCTCACTAAAAGATGCATTTTAACATTCTGAGTTCAGGCTTACTAAACTTTACTTTCCTATCTTGTTCCCAGGGGTAGTTATGTTTATAAGATGTTATATGCAAACTCCCCATTCTATCCTATGGGAACAGATAGCCTTACAATAGTGAAAAACGAAATTGGCAGTATTTCACTATCAGAACATGCCACACACACCAGGGCATGTCCTACCTTTCACATACACTGCACCCTGCCCACAGGGGTACCTTGGACCTACGTTAGGGGTGACTAACATGTAAGAAAAGGGAAGGTTAGGGCCTGGCAAGTGGGTGCACTTGCCAAGTCGACATGGCAGTACCAAACTGCATAGCAAAACCAAAGGGGATGATGGACGGAGTGTTGAACATTGCAAGCACTCACCCCCAGTCAACTGATCTGGGTTTAATCCATCATCACTCTTTAGCTCACTCCGCCACCCCAGTTCAGACATGGCCATATGCAAATCAGTCTGACCCTGTGCCTCATGGGAACAGTCCAACCCGAACTGCCAAGCCATGTCTTCCCTGGACCGGAAACAAGCATCCTGGGACCGGTTTCTGGCTTACAACCGTCATCAGCCAGGCTATCTTGAATCCAGTGGCAAAGTGAGCAAGGGACCCACGTCTGGGCATACCCTGCCAACTTAGGGTGAACATAGCAAAACCAAAGGGGATGATGGACGGAGTGTTGAACATTGCAAGCACTCACCCCCCAGTCAACTGATCTGTGTTTAATCCATCATCATTCTTTAGCTCACTCCGCCACCCCAGTTCAGACATGGCCATATGCAAATCAGTCTGACCCTGTGCCTCATGGGAACAGTCCAACCCGAACTGCCAAGCCATGTCTTCCCTGGACCGGAAACAAGCATCATGGGACCGGTTTCTGGCTTACAGCCGTCATCAGCCAGGCTATCTTGAATCCAGTGGCAAAGTGAGCAAGGGACCCACGTCTGGGCATACCCTGCCAAATTAGGGCGAACATAGCAAAACCAAAGGGGATGATGGACGGAGTGTTGAACATTGCAAGCACTCACCCCCAGTCAACTGATCTGGGTTTAATCCATCATCATTCTTTAGCTCACTCCGCCACCCCAGTTCAGACATGGCCATATGCAAATCAGTCTGACCCTGTGCCTCATGGGAACAGTCCAACCCGAACTGCCAAGCCATGTCTTCCCTGGACCGGAAACAAGCATCCTGGGACCGGTTTCTGGCTTACAGCCGTCATCAGCCAGGCTATCTTGAATCCAGTGGCAAAGTGAGCAAGGGACCCACGTCTGGGCATACCCTGCCAACTTAGGGCGAACATAGCAAAACCAAAGGGGATGATGGACGGAGTGTTGAACATTGCAAGCACTCACCCCCAGTCAACTGATCTGGGTTTAATCCATCATCATTCTTTAGCTCACTCCGCCACCCCAGTTCAGACATGGCCATATGCAAATCAGTCTGACCCTGTGCCTCATGGGAACAGTCCAACCCGAACTGCCAAGCCATGTCTTCCCTGGACCGGAAACAAGCATCCTGGGACCGGTTTCTAGCTTACAGCCGTCATCAGCCAGGCTATCTTGAATCCAGTGGCAAAGTGAGCAAGGGACCCACGTCTGGGCATACCCTGCCAAATTAGGGCGAACATAGCAAAACCAAAGGGGATGATGGACGGAGTGTTGAACATTGCAAGCACTCACCCCCAGTCAACTGATCTGGGTTTAATCCATCATCATTCTTTAGCTCACTCCGCCACCCCAGTTCAGACATGGCCATATGCAAATCAGTCTGACCCTGTGCCTCATGGGAACAGTCCAACCCGAACTGCCAAGCCATGTCTTCTCTGGACCGGAAACAAGCATCCTGGGACCGGTTTCTGGCTTAAAGCCGTCATCAGCCAGGCTATCTTGAATCCAGTGGCAAAGTGAGCAAGGGACCCACGTCTGGGCATACCCTGCCAACTTAGGGCGAACATAGCAAAACCAAAGGGGATGATGGACGGAGTGTTGAACATTGCAAGCACTCACCCCCAGTCAACTGATCTGGGTTTAATCCATCATCATTCTTTAGCTCACTCCGCCACCCCAGTTCCAAACTGCACACAGATACTGCGGTGGCAGATCTGAGTTGCATTTATAGGCTGCTTATGTGGGTGGCACAATCAGTGCTGCTGGCCCACTAGCAGCATTTGATTTACAGGCCCTGGGCACACACAGTGCACTGTACTAGGGACTGACTAGTAAATCAAATATGCCAATCATGGAATCACTAATCCATAACAATAATTTACTGGGAGCACTTGCACTTTGGCACTGAACAGCAGTAGCAAAGTGCCCAAAGCATCTAGACCAGCAAAAACGAAGTCAAACGTACAGCAAAATAACAGGCAGCAAAGGCAAAAATACAGGGGAAACCCATGCCAATGATGCCAGGTCTAACAAGGGATCTGCATCAGAAACTTTGCACTGTCTTCCCCCCACCTTGGGACGGACCTAAGATTTACCCTGCAAGGAGGAGCTGTGAGGAATTTCTGGTTACTGCGGGTGCACAACCGCATGTGAGGAACTCGGGGCTTATCAAGTACAACCCACCTGGGCCACGTGGAGTGAACTCATCTGAACCAGCTGCTTCCACAGAGAAGGTATGCTCAGGAACTCCAGATGCTCCAATTCCGCAAGTGCAGGGAAGCGTGAATTTGGGACATTTGGCACCTGGGAAGCTTGCTTGCTACATAGCGCTGCAGCACTGAAACACTTCTGACTTTAAAATAAAGTTGGATTGGACTCTTAAGACTTGGACTACTAGTGGGGCTTAACCTGGATGTTGCATATAATGAATAACGAATAACAACTATCACTAGAGTGAGGAGGGAGTGGACACAGGGAAGTGCCTATGAAACACTACGGCCTGACATCAGGGTGACTGGGTAGTAGTTTGTGAATGTTGTATTTCCCGTTGTGTATTTAGCGGTAAAATAAAATACTACTTTTATCCTGAAAGCAAGTATTTGGCTGGACAATCATTTGTTGCTGCTGCTGCATGTGCTTTGAGTTGTGAGTCAATGTTCACCCCCCTGTATCCACCACCCCCACAGAGGGAGCCTTGGACTGCATGGACCAATCTATTCCTGAGAGTGAAGTGCTGAAGGGGTACTTGGCCCAGTTGCTCAAAATACATTGTAGGTCAGGCCATGGGAGTAAAAAGCCTCAACTCCCATGGTTGGGCCCAGTAGCTCCTGCTTGCCCCGTGGCCCTCTGAATGGGGTTCTGACAGCTCTAATTAATCATATGTATATATACACACATTTTGTGAGCTAGAACCTTCTTCCAGTTTGATGTAGATCTGACTGTCACCTCATTATAGTCGGACGGCTATCTAGCCTTGTGGAACTCATCTCAGCCACAGCCTGCTGCCTTGCCCCACTGAGGATTTTTTACTTGAATTTCAGAGAAGTCAGAAGGTAAAACTTCCAGCCAAGACATGCCTGATCTCTGTATCCAATGCGCACTTTATCAGGGTCAGCCTTAACTCGCACTTAGGTACCGGTCGAGCACAACCAGGGGCCGTATTACAGAAAGTACCCCGGAGGCGCAAAGGGCGTTTGCGCCTGCATTGTGTGACCCCCGGGGCACTTTGGTATTACAGAAGGGGCCACAGATGCTTGTGTAGCCCCTTCGGAAATACCAAAAAACGCCAGCGCTGTCTTCAGGGGGAATTCCCTCATTTGCATGGGGGTGAGGCCTTTGCAAATGAGGGAATCCCTTTGCCTCTGCACCTGCACCATATTTCAGACGCGGGTGCAGAGGCAAAGAAGCTCTCAGGGGGCGCACTCACCCCTGAGAGCAGCCCTCTAGAGGGTGGAAAGGAGGTCCGATGAACGACTCAGACATCCCCTTGCAGGCGGGTGCAGTCACTGACTGCACCCGCCTGCAAGGGGATCACTAATCGCCTTAAAAGTGCAGGCGGGTTGCCGCCTACACTGTGAAAACAAGGAGCGGCTGTAAAGTAGCTGCTCCGTTTTTTCACCAAATGCGCTGCCCCCAGGACAGCACAAGTTTGCAGCTGCCCTGAAGGCAGCACATTCATCATATTAGGGCACATTTTCATTGTTTGCCCCATTGTTTAAAAGGTGCGCCCCTGTAAACAATGTAAATGAGACTTGTCTGTAATGCAGTCCTAGGTGAGGTCGTTCGTTCCAGCTCCCCCTGCTGCTTCTGCCTCACTTGCTTTCCTCTGTTTAATTTGTTAATTTCCATATTGCTTTATTTTCTGCTTAAATTGTATTGCTTTCCCACTGTACTGTTTCCCCCACTGTTGTAGTCCTTTATTTTCATTTCTTTCTACTGCTGTTGTTTAATTACTACTAATGCTGTTTAGTCCTTTGTTCGTCTCATTACACTGTTAGTTGTATTTCTATTATAGACTGTGTGTTGCCTTTGTTTCTGTCTGTTCACTGCCTGCTTCTACCCCCACTGTCTGCTCATTTTTACCTGCTGTTTTGCTGCCTTTATCCCACTTCCTGCCTCATCCCACCCCCACCTGCCACCACCAAGCACTCCTTCCTCCTCCCAGGACCTACTTAAAGGAGGCTGTAGTGGATGCATGCAGCGGGCGTGTGTAGCAGACATGCCGCCGGCTCGCCAAAGGTGCACCAAAGGCAAGCCCATCTGCTCCCGTCTGTGTCTGGACCAGGCCCAACACCAGGAACCCTGGCTCTACCGCCACTCGAAGAGACACCGTTACCAAGCTCTCACCCCTGGTCCTCAGACTCCACAACAACAACTGCTGCTGCAGCTCACCTCGAGCTACAATACGACCATTTACCTGCCGGCACTGTCTCTTCTGAAGCACCCCCACACACGATGACCACCACCACACCAACCACGACTGCTTCAGAACTTCTCCACTGCCTCCTGCTCAATGCAGATCATTCTGAAAGCACACCAACAAGATCTCGAACACCGTCACCTCCCTCACCCCGACGTCATCATCCTCACCGAGACCTGGCACAATCCCGCATCCGCGCTCGACAACACCTCATCAACTACCAAAGGCTACAAGATGGCACACTAGGAATGCATCAGCAAACATGTAGTTGGAATCGCCATCATCCACAAAGAAACCATCCACTGCACTAGCACCGCAGATGGCACAACCCTAACCCTGGAACACCTCAATATCAAACCCCAAACTGACAGAAAAACCACCATCAGAGGCACCCTCGCCTACAGACCTCTAGGTCTATGCACCAGTGTCTGCGACACCATCCCCTAATTCATCACCCTGCTCATCATTGTCTCCAAACACTACATCTTCCTCAGAAACCACGATTTTCACCACCATGACCTCAATGACACCAACACCATTAATCACCTCAAAAGCATGAACAACATCAGCTGCAACCAGTACAGCCATGTCACCGAGCTTACCTGGATAGATCACGCCATCATCCGCTTCACCATTACAGGATACCCTGGCACCGCCACTAAGCCTCCAGACCAGCGCCCTCATCACCTCCCACCCTGACACATCAACCAACCTAAAACAGGCTGTCACGAGCTTCTGCACCTGGATTACCGATTGCGGTGACAGAGTGGCACCTGTCACACCAACCAAACTCAAGAGATCCACCAAACAGGCCAGTTGGTACACTACAGAACTGAGAATCACAAAACGCAACTGCAAGCAACTAGAAAGAAAAAGGCACACCAGCAAGGAGCCCACAGACCGAGCCACCTTCAAGACATCCCTCAACCAACACCACCAACCCCTAAATCAAATGAAAAGGAGCACCCTAGCTGACCGCATCAAAGCCAGTGCTAAGCACAGCAAAGAACTCTTTGTCAGAGAGTTCTCCAACCCCGCTGCTACTGAAAACATCACCCCTTCCCAGGAACTCTGCGACACCCTGGCAGACTTGTTCCACAATGTGAGAAGTTGGCCAGGCATATGCTGTCCACTAATTATAGTGGGCACCTTGCACCAGTCCAAACAACCCCTTATTGGAGATAGGTTAAAGACAACCTTTATTGAAAGCTATCCTAGTGGTAGCTATGGAGAGCAGCCTTCAGGCTAAGTCTTGAAGGAATGTAAAGCAGCTTGTTTTACCAGTCTATAATCTCTTGAGTGACCAAATGAAAGAGGACCACACCAGGTATATATTCAAAGTATATGTATTTATTGCAAAACACACCCCTCTAGTCTCTTTATGAGGCTAGAGTTCGAAGTACATAAATTATAAGTTAGTTATCTACAGTAATAGCACAAATACACGTTTGAGCCCTAGGGACGTACCAAACCATATACCAATAAAGTGGTATAAGAACCATGACTGAGCTAGACACAAGGCCTAGAGCCTGTAGAAGTGCTTGGACCACAAGGAACCACCCAAGGTAGTGACACAGGGGACCCATGTTAACTTCTATGGGGAAAGTCGCGATTTGAATTTAAAAGAAAAGGGACACTTAGAGGAGGACTTGGAGCAAACCCTTTGAGAACTAGGCTGTTCTAGTGTCAATACCCACGGGAGCACCGGAGTACTCGAGTTACCTCACCCAGGGGAGCCGGGTGCATAGGTGTCTTTCGGGGTCGGGTTTCGTCGTCGCTTTCAATGGCGATCTGCTGCAAAGTGCTGCTGGCGGCCAAGTCGAAAGTGTTTGGGTGGATCCAAAGGTGGATCGAAGATCTGAAGAACCTGAAAGCAGAGGGGACAGAGTCTGGGTCACTAGCCAGTGACCAGGAAGGCGATGAGCAGATGCCCACCGATGTTGAGTGCTTCAGGTAGGTTGATGGTCGTCTTGACTCTTCATCCACGAGGTCCAGGAGGCGTCGACGATGACCAGGAGCTGGATTCGAGCTGTCCCACGACGTCTGTCGATTGCAGGGGTGTCGGCGACCGGATTGGACCCAACAAGCCTTGGCAACGGCAAGTCTCATGGAAATGGAAGAAGGACGATGTTGCAGACCAGCAAGGTCTGGGGGACTCACCCAGCGAGGGTAAGTCAGGGCACACCTGGAGCAACCAGGGAGCCCAAGCAGAAGAAGATTGGCATTCGGGAGGGCCTACTAGCCAACGGACTAGCGACCGCGAAGGAGCCTCGAGTCGACGCACGTGGAGCTGGGTCACAGGACACTCGTGGAGTGGAGGCCAGTGATCTTCAGTGCAGTTGGTGCTGGAGGCTGGGGCTACTTGGAGCCCAAAGCACGACTTCATGGGAGACACAGAAGAGGATGCACTTGAAAATGTGATCGGTGTCCAGGGATCACGGTTCCACGTTACCCACGACAGCTACGGGCCTCAGCTTTGCTGGGGACTCAGGGCAGCCTCGGGGAAGTCTGGAAATCCATGTCTGGTGATGCAAAGACTTCGGCGTGCGGCGGGAGTTTCAGCGATGCAGACCGGACAATTGCTTCTTTGGTGCCTGCCAAGCAGGGGAGTCACTCCTTGACCCCAAGGGAGATTCTTCAGTCCTCTAATCTTAAAGTAGAGCATCGAAGGTCCAGGATTCTGTGTCAGAGTTTCGTCCAGGTAAATCTAAAGTCCTAAGGACTGGGGTCCCATACTTATACTAAGGTAGGGGGTTGGACATACTCTGTGGCCCCACCTATGGGAGGGTCAGGGCAGAGGGGTGGTTACACCCCTTTCCCTTTGTCCAGTTTCGCGCCAGAGCAGGGGCTGGAAGCCCCTGAGCCGGTTTGAACTGGGGTATGCACAGGGACACCAAATGTGCCCCCAGTGCAGGACTTCAAAGCACCAAAGAGTGCTCCCGCCCAGTCCCAATACACACTATCCTGTCTGGGGAGGTGGTTACTCCTCCCTGGGACAGGAAACCTATTGTCCAGGCCTCCCCTGCCGGAGTTTCGGTCATTAGCAGGAGGCCAGACTCGTGTCTGTGGCAGCGGCATCCATTTTGTGATGCCAGGGCTCTGGAAAGTCAGTACCGGGTATACCGGTGTGTACATGTCTCTCCCTCTAGAAGGGTGGAATGCTACTCCCGCTGCCAGAACTGGTGGGGGGGGGTAGTATTCCAAGATGTTTGACACCAAACGCGACATGTTTCTGTGCAGCCATCCCAAAGTTAGCATTTAACGCAAGGTTATAATGCGCTTAAGAGTATATGGTCTGGCTGCACTACAAACAGCATCAGAGAAGGGTCTCCGAACGCTGCAGAGGGGCCCAGCTCATGCAGGGGCACCCTCTCACATAGGAACCACGCACTCTGCCTTCAGGATTGATAAGGCCTGCCATAGGAGTGACTTATAGGTTTATATGTGTGTATGTATGTAGTCATATAGGTAGCCTATATCACAGTAAGGGGTTCATGCACCACCTTACCCAGGCTGCAGTAGCAGACCTGTGGTGTCATTTTGGATGGCCTTCCAGGGGTGGCACAATACATGCTGCAGCCCCTGGTAGGCCTCTGAGGTACCTATGCCCTGGGTACATAGTATACCATATACTAGGGACTTATAAGGGCACTCCAGATTCCAATCAGAGATGTGCCTAAGGCACATGGAAACCATTTTAAAGAGGAAGCAGCTAGGCTGGGGTTCTGATTAGCAGGGCCCCAGCCAGACTAAGGTCGAAAAACAGTGAAGCATCAGCAAAAAGTGGGGTACCCATGTGAAGCAGATCCTACTCTCCTACACAACCCCCCCAAACGTAGGGACATTAAACTAACCTTGCCCAGTTAAGTCTTCATGTTCTAAGTGGAAGTACCTAGAGAGTCCACCTGCATTGGCATGGTTACTCCCAGGTCTATGTTCCACTGTGAAGTCCATCCCCTGTAGGGAAATGGACCACCTAAGCAGTTTGGGGTTTTCACCCTTCATTTGTTTTAGCCATAAGAGGGGCTTATGGTCTGTTTGAACAAGGAAGTGAGTACCAAACAAGTATGGCCTCAACTTCTTCAGAGCCCAGACCACAGCAAAGGCCTCCCTCTCAATGGCTGACCAACGTTTCTCTCTAGGGGTCAGCCTTCTGCTAATAAAAGCTACTGGCTGATCCTGACCTTCATCATTCAATTGTGACAGTGCAGCCCCTACCCCCAATTCAGATGCATCTGTTTGGACAATGAACTTCTTGGAGTAATCAGGACTCTGTAGAATGGGAGCAGTGCACATGGCCTGCTTTAGGTCATCAAATGCCTTTTGACAGCTAACTGTCCACTGAACCTTTTTGGGCATTTTCTTGGAAGTTAAGTCATTCAGGGGTGTCACTATTGATCCATACCCCTTGACAAATCTCCTATAGTACCCAGTCAGGCCTAAGAAGGCTCTCACCTGAGTCTGGGTAGTTGGAGCAGTCCAGTCCATGATGGTCTGGATCTTGCTCTGTAGTGGTTGAACCTGGCCTCCACCCACAAGGTGGCCCAGGTACACAACCTGACTCTGCCCTATCTGGCACTTGGTGGCCTTGATAGTCAGGCCTGCCTTCTGCAGGGCCTGCAAAACATTTCTGAGGTGGACCAGGTGATCCTACCAGGTGGAGCTAAAGACAGCAATATCATCTAGATATGCTGCACTATAGGCTTCAGACCTGTAAGGACTGTATTCACCAACCTCTGAAAAGTGGCAGGTGCATTCTTCAGACCAAAGGGCATCACCACAAATTGATAATGCCCACTAGGGGTTGAGAATGCTGTCTTTGGCTTTGCATCATCAGCTAGTCTGATCTGCCAGTAGCCAGCTGTCAGGTCAAATGTGCTTAGATACTTGGCTGAGGCCAAAGTGTCTATTAGCTCATCTGCCCTTGGTATTGGATGGGCATCAGTCCTAGTGACTGCATTGAGACCCCTGTAGTCCACACAAAACCTCATCTCTCTTTTCCCACCATTGGTGTGAGGTTTTGGCACAAGGACCACTGGACTAGCCCAAGGGCTATCTGAGGGTTCAATAACTCCCAAATCCAACATCTTCTGGACTTCTGTCCTGATACAGTCCCTGACATGGTCAGGTTGCCTATTAATCTTATTTTTAATAGGCAGACTGTCCCCAGTGTCCACTTCATGAGTGCACCAGGTAGTCTGACTGGGTGTCAGTGAGAATATGTGTCTGAACTGATTGAGCACCTGTCTGCAATCAGTCTGCTGCTGGGTAGTGAGGCTGCCTGCCAAGGCTACACCATCCACTGACCCATCATCAGGGTTCTGTGAGAGCAGGCCAGGGAGTGGGTCACTCTCTTCCTCCTGTCCCTAATCAGTAGCCATGAGCAAGCCCATGTCTGCCCTGTCCACATATGGTTTTAACCTGTTGACATGGAGAACCCTGTGGGGACTCCTGGGTGTTCCTAGGTGCACCAAATAGGTAACCTCACCCTTCTGTTCAACAATGGTATGGGGTCCACTCCATTTGTCTTGGAGAGCTGCTGGGGCCACTGGCTCCAACACCCACACCTTCTGTCCTGGCTGGTAAACAGTCAGTACAGCCTTTGGTCATGCCAGGCTTTTTGAAGTTCCTGGCTAGCCTGAAGGTTTTTAGTTGCCTTTTTCATATACTCAGCCATCCGGGAGCGGAGACCAAGTACATAGTCCACTATGTCTTGCTTTGGGGGCTTGAGAGGTAACTCCCATCCTTCCTTCACCAAGCACAATGGACCCCTGACAGGGTGACCAAACAAAAGTTCAAAAGGGCTGTAGCCAACCCCTTTGAGGCACCTCCCTGTATGCAAATAAAAGGCAGGGCAAGAGTATGTCCCATCTTCGCCTAAGCTTTTCTGGGAGCCCTTTAATCATGCCCTTCAAGGTTTTGTTGAATCTCTCAACTAAACCATTGCATTGTGGGTGATAGGGTGTGGTGAACTTGTAAGTCACTCCACACTCCTTCCACATTGCTTTTAAGTACCCAGACATAAAGTTAGCACCCCTGTCTGATACAACCTCCTTAGGGAAGCCCACTCTTGAGAAAATTCCCAGGAGGGCTCTTGCCACCACAGGTGCTGTAGTGGTCCTAAGGGGAATAGCCTCTGGGTACCTGGTGGCATGATCCACTACCACCAGGATAAACCTGTGCCCAGATGCTGTTTGGGGATCCATGGGACCAACAATGTCAATCCCCACCCTTTCAAAGGGAACCCCCACCACAGGTAGTGGTATCAGGGGGCCTTTGTAGTGCCACCTGCCTTGCCACTGGCCTGGCAGGTTACACAGGAGCGACAAAACTCCTTGGTGTCTTCAGACATGTGGGGCCAGTGAAAGTGAGGGACAATTCTGTCCCAAGTCTTGTTCTGGCCCAGGTGACCTGCTAAGGGAATGTCATGGGCTAGGGTCAATAGGAAGCCCCTGAACTTCAGAGGTATAACCAACCTCCTGGTGGCACCAGGCTTGGGGTCTCTACACTCTGAGTACAAGAGTCCATCATCCCAATACACAGTATGGGGACCACTAGCTTTCCCAGCAGCCTCAGCAGCAGCTTGCTGTCTGAGGGGTTCAAGAGAGGGGCAGCTCTGCTGCTCCTGGCTCAGATCTGCCCTGGAAGGGCCCCTGTCCCCAAGAACTCAACCTGATCAGGTTCAAGCTCCTCTGGGACAGTTCCTTCCTCAGGACTGAGATCATCCCCCTCAAGAGACTGATCTTCCTTCTGAGCCAAGGGGAAGGCACTGCCTTTACCCTACTACTCCTCTTCTTGGAGGGCACTTGGTCCATTATTCCAGAATCCAAGGCCTGTTCAGTGTTAGACATTTTGGCTTGTGACCTGGTCACAGCAAACACATCTGCAGGGATGCCCAGCATTTCTGCATGGGTCCTGAGCTCCACTTCTGCCCAAGCTGAAGTTTCTAAATCATTGCCAAGCAAGCATTCAACTGGTAGGTCTGCACTTACCACAACCTTCTTAAGGCCAGTTACCCCTCCCCAGGAGAAGTTAACAACTGCCAGAGTATGGTCTGTTCTGACGTTGCTAGCATTGGTCACTTGGTACATTTCACCAAGTATAATCTGCCCAGGATTCACAAGGTCTTGTGTCACCATGGTGACACTTGCCCCTGTGTCCCTAAATGCCAAAGCCTCTTTTCCATTGATTAAGGGCTGTTGCCTGTACTTGCCCAGATTACTGGGACTCACAGAGGAGGTCATATCCATGCCTCCATCACAGACTAGGACAGCTTGAGTGAGTTCTCTGACTAGGTCAGAGCTCATCTCCTTACCCAGGGTCAACCCTACTAAACCCTTGGCTTGTGTAGTCCCACCACCAACTGTAACTGCACTAGGGGGAGCAGGTGCCTTAGGGGCATTGGTGGGGGCTCGAGTAGAGTCTTTGGACTTGGTGCAATCACTGGTCCAGTGGGTCTTTTGCTTACAGACCTTGCACCATGGTTTCCTTTGGCCTTTCCCTTTGTTAGACTGTGAATCCCCACCTGAAGAAGATTTTTGGGGGCCTTGTGAAGACTTTTGATCTTTACCCTTCTCCCCACCCTTATCAGAGGTTTTCGAATCTTGCTTCTTAGAGTCACCACCTTGGTTCTGTACCTTCTGCCTCACCCTGGTTCTGACCCATTTGTCTGCCTTCTTTCCCAATTCTTGGGGAGAGGTCAGATCAGAGTCCACCAGGTGCTGATGCAACAGCTGATTTTGACAATTGTTAAGGATCTGCTCCCTCATGATAAGATTGTACAATCCTGTGAAGTCACATACCTTACTTCCCAATAACCAACCTTCCAGAGCCTTGGCAGAACAATCAACAAAGTCCACCCAGTCTTGAGTCTGTGCTTTTGGGTATCCCTGAACTTTAACCTGTATTGTTCAGTGGTTAGGCCAAACCCATCAATTAGAGCACTCTTCAAGACTTTGTAATTATCAGCATCCTCCTCTCTAACAGTGAGGAGCTTATCTCTACCTTTGTCTGCAAAGGAGAGCCACAAGATTGCTGCCCACTGCTCCTGAGGGACCCTCTGTACTTTACAGGCCCTCTCTAGAGCAGTTATCCATTTGTGGATGTCATCCCCACTCTGGTAGGGAGGGACAATCTTGCCCAGGTTTCTATGGTCATAAGACCTTTCCCTATCTTTGGGGAAATTGCTGCCACCATGGGACTCTAGTCCCAACTTTTGTCTCTCTCTATAGAGATCTAGGGACTCCCTGTCTATAGCCAATTGCTGTTTTATGAGTTCAAGCTGGGCTTGCTCATACTGAATCAGTCTCTTTCTCCTTTCATGAGAGGATTCCCTCCTATGAGAGGAGACAGAGGTCCCTATTGAGGTGTCAGAGTGGTTGGACTTCTGAGAAGGAGACCTAGACCTTCTGGGCACACTCAGAACTCTTCCTGGGGGGACAAAGGGGAGGTCATTCTGACCCTCCTCCTCCTCCACAGGAGGAATTGGGTTTTCCAGGACAAGGTCATTTTCACCTTCCTGGCCAGTTTCAGAGGGGGGGGCCTGGGTTTCTTCACCCCTGGCCCCTTCCTCATCTTCTGCCCCACCCTCTTTGCCTACCCCTTCAGACCCTATGGGTCTGCTGAGATCATCAGCTAGTAACACCTCCCTGAGGTGTTGGGTGCTGGCACTTTTGCCTGCCTTCAACTTCCTAGTATTGCATAATGCTCTCAATTCCAAGAATGGGAGTTTATCATACTTGGAGGGAAGAAGCCCACTGGCTTCTGGCAAGGACTCACTGGGACCTGACTTTGAAGACATTACTAGTGAGGTGTGGTGTATGCACCACCTACTCTAGTGTGGCCTACTAAACTCTCTTGAGTTGTAGAAAGGGTGTGCTATCCCTTAACACACAACTCTAAGTTCAGTAGAACTTACTGTATTACTAAGCTTGATTTATATGTACCTTAGGTACCCTTAGTGGTTTTTAGTTGATCAATTCAATTGAGATTATCTGGTAAAACAATAGCAAGCTGGAATCCCACACGCTGCACACCAATGTGAGAAGTTGGCCTGGCATATGCTGTCCACTAATTATAGTGGGCACCTTGCACCAGTCCAAACAACCCCTTATTGGAGATAGGTTAAAGACAACCTTTATTGAAAGCTATCCTAGTGGTAGCTATGGAGAGCAGCCTTCAGGCTAAGTCTTGAAGGAATGTAAAGCAGCTTGTTTTACCAGTCTATAATCTCTTGAGTGACCAAATGAAAGAGGACCACACCAGGTATATATTCAAAATATATGTATTTATTGCTAAACACACCCCCTAGTCTCTTTATGAGGCTAGAGTTCGAAGTACATAAATTATAAGTTAGTTATCTACAGTAATAGCACAAATACACGTTTGAGCCCTAGGGGCGTACCAAACCATATACCAATAAAGTGGTATAAGAACCACGACTGAGCTAGACACAAGGCCTAGAGCCTGTAGAAGTGCTTGGACCACAAGGAACCACCCAAGGTAGTGACACAGGGGACCCACGGGGGACGCGTGCAGTGTATGAACACAGCCGCGAATCGCAGTTATCTTCTAAGGGGAAAGTCGCGATTTGAATTTAAAAGAAAAGGGACACTTAGAGGAGGACTTGGAGCAAACCCTTTGAGAACTAGGCTGTTCTAGTGTCAATACCCACGGGAGCACCGGAGTACTCGAGTTACCTCACCCAGGGGAGCCGGGTGCATAGGTGTCTTTCGGGGTCGGGTTTCGTCGTCGCTTTCAATGGCGATCTGCTGCAAAGTGCTGCTGGCGGCCAAGTCGAAAGTGTTCGGGTGGATTCAAAGGTGGATCGAAGATCTGAAGAACCTGAAAGCAGAGGGGACAGAGTCTGGGTCACTAGCCAGTGACCAGGAAGGCGATGAGCAGATGCCCACCGATGTCGAGTGCTTCAGGTAGGTTGACGGTCGTCTTGACTCTTCAGCCACGAGGTCCAGGAGGCGTCGACGACAACCAGAAGCTGGATTCGAGCTGTCCCACAACGTTTGTCGATTGCAGGGGTGTCGGCGACCGGATTGGACCCAACAAGCCTTGGCAACGGCAAGTCTTGTGGAAATGGAAGAAGGACGATGTTGCAGACCAGCAAGGTCTGGGGGACTCACCCAGCAAGGGTAAGTCAGGGCACGCCTGGAGCAATCAGGGAGCCCAAGCAGAAGAAGATTGGCCTTCGGGAGGGCCTACTAGCCAATGGACTAGCGACCGCGAAGGAGCCTCAAGTCGAAGCACGTGGAGCTGGCTCACAGGACACTCGTGGAGTGGAGGCCAGTGATCTTCGGTGCAATTGGTGCTGGAGGCTGGGGCTACTCGGAGCCTAAAGCACAACTTCGTGGGAGACCCAGAAGAGGATGCACTTGCAAATGTGATTGGTGTCCAAGGGTCACGGTTCCACGTTACCCACGACAGCTACGGGCCTCAGCTTTGCTGGGGACTCAGGGCAGCCTCGGGGAAGTCTGGAAATCCACCTCTGGTGATGCAAAGACTTCGGCGTCCGGCGGGAGCTTCAGTGATGCAGACCGGACAATTGCTTCTTTGGTGCTTGCCAAGCAGGGGAGTCACTCCTTGACCCCAAGGGAGATTCTTCAGTCCTCTAATCTTAAAGTAGAGCGTCGAAGGTCCAGGATTCTGTGTCAGAGTTTCGTCCAGGTAAATCTAAAGTCCTAAGGACTGGGGTCCCATACTTATACTAAGGTAGGGGGTTGGACATACTCTGTGGCCCCACCTATGGGAGGGTCAGGGCAGAGGGGTGGTTACACCCCTTTCCCTTTGTCCAGTTTCACGCCAGAGCAGGGGCTGGAAGCCCCTGAGCCGGTTTGAACTGGGGTATGCACAGGGACACCAAATGTGCCCCCAGTGCAGGACTTCAAAGCACCAGAGAGTGCTCCCGCCCAGCCCCAATACACACTATCCTGTCTGGGTTGGGACAGGAAACCTATTGTCCAGGCCTCCCCTGCCGGAGTTTCGGTCAGCAGCAGGAGGCCAGACTCGTGTCTGTGGCAGCGGCATCCATTTTGTGATGCCAGGGCTCTGGAAAGTCAGTACCGGGTATACCGGTGTGTACATGTCTCTCCCTCTAGAAGGGTGGAATGCTACCCCCGCCGCCAGAACTGGCGGGGGGTAGTATTCCAAGATGTTTGAAAGCCAAACACGACATGTTTCCGTGCAGCCATCCCAAAGTTACCATTTAACGCGAGGTTATAATGCGCTTAAGAGTATATGGTCTGGCTGCACTACAAACAGCATCAGAGAAGGGTCTCCGAACGCTGCAGAGGGGCCCAGCTCATGCAGGGGCACCCTCTCACATAGGAACCATGCACTCTGCCTTCAGGATTGATAAGGCCTGCCATAGGAGTGACTTATAGGTTTATATGTGTGTATGTATGTAGTGATATAGGTAGCCTATATCACAGTAAGGGGTGCATGCACCACCTTACCCAGGCTGCAGTAGCAGACCTGTGGTGTCATTTTGGATGGCCTTCCAGGGGTGGCACAATACATGCTGCAGCCCCTGGTAGGCCTCTGAGGTACCTATGCCCTGGATACATAGTATACCATATACTAGGGACTTATAAGGGCACTCCATATTCCAATCAGAGATGTGCCTAAGGCACATGGAAACCATTTTAAAGAGGAAGCAGCTAGGCTGGGGTTCTGATTAGCAGGGCCCCAGCCAGACTAAGGTCGAAAAACAGTGAAGCATCAGCAAAAAGTGGGGGTACCCATGTGAAGCAGATCCTACTCTCCTACACACAACAAGATTTCCACCATCTACAAAAACTCCGAACCCCAGCCCATCGCTGCTGACATCCTCAGCCTCCTTGCACCCATACATACAAACCCCAATCACCTACTCACCACCTGTGACCAGCTCACTACACAAAACACCAGAGCCATCATGAACTCTGTCCACTCAGAAGCACCCATGGACCCCTATCCCCACTACATTTTGACCATGGGAGCAAGATAATCAGCAAAAAGCTCACCACAATTTTCAATGTATCCATCACATCGGCCACCTTCCTCGAAGAATGGAAACATGCAACAGGCAAACCCTTTCTCAAGAAACAGAGCTGACCCCAGCGAACTTAAGAACTACCATCCCATCTCTCTGCTCTCCTTTCCTTGAGAGGCCATCAACCCCCAACTCACAGAACACCTGAAGGACTTCTTCTGGACTCCTCCCAATCTGGATTCTGCACCAACCACAGCACCACGTTTGCTATGATCGCTGCCACCGACGACATCAGAACCCTGCTCGACCGGGTAGAAATGCCGGCTCTAATCCTCCTCGATCTCTCAGCAGCATTCAACCCCAATACCACCACACCCTTATCTAGGGGCTTCATCACATTGGAATCCAAGGAGACGCCCCTAAATGGATCGCCTCCTTCCTCACAGAGTATCTGCCGAGCACACAAGAACATTATCCGTGTCATTTCTCAAGGCTCGTCCCTTGGCCCTACACTGTTCAACACCTATATGAGCCCCTTTGGCCAACATCGTCAGAACCCAAGAACCAAACATCATATCCTACGCAGAAAATACCCAGCTCATCCTCTGGCTATCAGAAGATTCCACCACCACGATGGCCAACGTCCGCAGCTGCATGACGAGCGTCATTGACTGGATGAAGAACAACTGCCTAAAACTCAACACAGACAAAACAGAAGTGCTGATATTCATGGATGACACCTCCGTGTGGAACAACTCCTGGTGGCCTTATGAACTAGGACGCTCCCCCACTCCAACAGACTAGGCCCGCAACCTTGGCATTATCCTGTACAGAAAGCTAACCACAAACAGCCAAATCAATGCAGACTCTTCTGCCTGCTTCCTCACTCTTCGCATGCTCCATAAGATCTTCAAATGGCTCCCCGTCAAAACCAGACAAACAGTCACTCAAGCACTAGTCACCAGCCAGCTGGACTATGGACACGCACTCTATGCAGGAATCACCACGCACCTCCTGAAGAGACTGCAGACCATACAGAATTGAGCGTCCAGACTCATCCTCAACCTCCCCAAATGTACCCACTTCACCCCCCCCACCTCAAAAAGGTCCAATGACCCCCCATTCAGAAGGGATGACAATTCAAGATGCTGATCAACACCTACAAAGCCCTTAGCAATCAAGGACCAGCATACAGCAACCATCGCTTGAACTTCCACCAGCCCTCCAGACAATGCGCTCCTTTTCCTACCTTGTTGCAAAGTCCTGAAACAAGCGCCCCCTTCACCTCAGGTCCTCATCCTCTCTTCAGGAATTCAGGGAAGGACTCAAGACCTGGCTGTTCATCTGAACCATCTCCAAAGCTGCAAGGTTCTCAGTGCCTACATACCCTCGTGGGTGATAAGCCATGCTTTATAATTCCTATTTTGATTTGGTTGTTTGATTTGATTACCACAGTTGGTGCTTAAAGATTTTTAGGGCTATTTCATTTAGAATTTTATAATTACATATCTTGGGTTCCACTTTTTAGATTTTTGTCATTTTAGTATCATTTTGCTCATTACAATATCCTGAATTTTTATACATTTAGGTGGGATTTGTATTGTGTTGTGTTATTGCCTTTTTAACTGTTTTGGTACTTCTAAATGCTTTACACATTTTCTTAACTTAAGACTGTCTGCTCTGTGCCATAAATACCAGGGGTTGAGCTTAGATTTAAATTTCTGAAACCTTTACTGGATCTAACAAGGATAGCGCTATTATTACTTGTGATGGACTACCATTCACCCAAACTAACAATCCACTTTCTCACACTTCTCATAGATTAAAAAGCCATTGAGCCTAGGTATAACAGGGCAAGAGTGCCATGAGTCAAAGTGGAAGCAAGGAAAATGGGCCCCTGATTGCTAGCTAGGTACTAAAATACAGCAATAATCTGGGTTCTGTGGGCCCCTCAGGCCTCTAGGCCCTGATGCCACTGTACCTGCAGCACAATAATGAATAGCTGTGCCTCAGAGCATGGGTATCCTAATCTGAAGAAGGGGAAGATATGTGTTAGTTTGTATTGACTTTCCTTCTGAAACTGTTAAACCTGTCCTTCCGCCCGCATCTAGAATTTCAAAGCACTCATAGACTCAGACAGGCCAAGCGTAACAACAATACCACCTGTAGACCTGTCATTATATGCCTCCTGTGATACCGTTATGCATAACTTTTTATTCAGTAATCTAGTAGGCAGAGTCCGTACAATTACAGGACACCAGAATCACATTTGCGTCAGACTTTTCACATGAATCAAATATCTTAAGGAAACATTTACCCACACTGTGGGACTCCTCAAGCAAAAAAGCACCAGATATGGTGATCTTCCCCACCCATGATGATTTGCACAATAGATAGGAAGACAAGATAATTTTATGACCCCCTCAAGAATTTCAAAGCTACCTAGAATCTATCACCTCAACAGATATGGAAGTTGCTACTACACTCTCAGCTGATACTATCTTCCCTACTGCCCAACAGCCATCTGATACAGAACATAGCAATGAAGATACTACTCCAAGCAGTTAAGAGCATCTCATATATGGGGATTACTGAAATGTACTCAAGGTCTTTCTGGAGAATGGTATTCAAGGCCACCTCTACCTACACTGCGAACCTCAATTGGAAGACCATCAACACCACAGATATGGTGTATGTCCTGAAGTGCCAGGGGCTCACTCTCAATGGATTCAACAGCTGAATACTCTACGTATTCCAAACAGATGTACTCCAGATCCAGCCACAACCCAAGGAATTAAGATGCAGATGCCCCACCTTTGAAACAGATAAATCCCAGTCTCAACTCAAATTAAAATTGTGTCACCACATCATTGAGACGGTCTTTCTATCTGTCAAGCCAGCGATTTTGAGAAACCTAAAGCACCCTACCATTCCTTTAACCACACTTTGCTAAGGACAAATAAGATACTCCAGCACAGATGGCGGTATCCCGCTAAAGGAAACTTGACCTCAGAAAGACTCTTGAGCTGTACTCATTGATCCAAAACCCTCTTTTGCTCAACTGAAAGTGAACTCAATGTACAAACAGTACCATGATGGCAACACCTGTTACTAGACCCATGCCAATATGTTCCAAGAATTGTAATGGCATCACAATTTACGCTAGAAAGAAAATACTGATCTATTTAGGATCTAAAACACCATATGTAGCATTGATTCAGGAGACTCATATATCCCATACAGAATCTGACAAACTAAGAAAAGACTGGGTGGCCGCCGTCATTGCAGCCTCACAACTGCTGAATTAGACTCGCCTGGTGCCACCACTGCTCCCTACAGAAAGAACGTAATAGCAATTCTCATTCATAAAAATCTTCCAGTCCATATGCTCAAAACTTATAAAAGATCACATCGCAGATATGTCTTTATTAGACTCTCATTATATACCTAGAGACTAATACTAGGCTCCATCTAAGCTTGGAACACATCAAAATTGGTTTTGTATCCACTTGAATAGAACTATTATCGAACTTCAATACTCAACAGTGGTATTGAGGTGATTGGAATCTATCCATTGAACAGATTCTAGATTGCTCAAACAGACCAGACTGCTGGGTCTGGTGGCTTAGTGGACTAATGCATCCACTGTAGGGACCTGTGTTTGACTTCATGGTCACAGGTTCAAATCCTGGTTGGTCCACTCAGCCTTTTATCATTCTGAGGTCGATAAAATGAGTACCATTGAGTTGGGTAACAATAAACATCTGTTATCCAGTGCTAAGATACCCATTTGGGTGAATGTGTGCTTTACAAATACACATGTTATGTTATGCTGAAACAACAGTGAGAGAGGGCTTTGGGAAGACTTACTGCCAGAACAGTCATTGCTGTATCCATGGAGTTTGTATCATCCAACAGAGAAGAGTACACATTCCTGTCCTGTCCACATGCCACTTAAACATGAGCTGACTATTAGCAAAATCATGGTGAACTCCTACTAAAAATTTGGATTTTGAGATTATAGTTGGCTCCATCTCAGACCACGCTCCGATTTACATATGTCTAGAACTTTAACTCTTCCGACCCACAGATAAGATATGGAGGATGAATACACTGCATCACCAGTTGCCTGAAAAAAGAAGGAACTGAAGGCACAATTTAAATACTACCTTTACATTAATGAACACTCAGTTGAATGGAGGCAGTCACTGTGGGCCTCAGAAAAATACTTCATCCCTGCCTTAATGATCAAGGACTAAGCCAGAGCACATAGAACAGAGTCTCCTAAACATTTGAACAGGAAATTGTGCTATTGCATGATCTGTGCAAAAAAGGACACCACAAATCGTCACTTGAAAATTCTGACCCACAAATAATAGAAACTCAATGCTTTATTATCCTAGTAAGTTGAGGAAGTACGTCAACCATTCAGGAGTAAAAACTAAGTACAGCAAAAAGGCAGGTAGGATCATACCTTGGCTACTTGAACAAAGGTAGGCTCGATCGCCAAGGTAATCTGCTTTTGAATCCACAAAACATTAGCACAGAATTAATTTCATTCTATAATGCTCTATATACATCTGAATCTACAGCTGACCAGAAACTTGGAAAACAATTTATGAATCAGCTTCCAATGCCAAACCTGACAGAGGAGTTACAAAAGATACTTAACAGAAAAATATCAGTTGAAGATTGTACGGATGCAAATTAAGTCATGGCATGTCAATTAACTTTATTCAGAATCTTTTTGTAGATCCATAAAAGTACATTAAAGAGCATCATAGGATATAATGTTAAACATAATTCCATACATTATAATTTAAAAGCTCATTCGATAGAATAATTGATAAAAATCCACGTTAAAAATCCTCATACTATCACAAAGTTAAAAAGGCTTATCATCCTAGAGCCTTCTTTCAATCTTCTTCACAGACTAATGAACCAATTGTACATGGGGTGTCCTTCTTTTTACAGCCCAGGTGATATAACCTGCAACAGCTCAGTCCGCTGTTTCATTTTGAAGGGTACATATAAAATTCATGGCATCCTTATAAAAGAAAAGTTTCTTAGTTACAAACATTGGTTGAAGAAATGTCCATCTAATATCTTGATAAAACCTACAAAAGAGCATAAAATGCATTGTAGACTTGGTAGTTTTCCTATCGCATGGTCACCTGTGGATTGTTTTCTTCCATTTTTTATGTCTTGGAAATGCCACCAGTTCGTGAATTGTGCCCAGCCGCAACGTAGTCAAACAGAATCTATCTTGCACATTTGTAACTTTAACTAGGTGTTCAGGTAGCCCTGAGAAGGTTATACTAGTCACATATCTTGATACACTTGTTCTTTCCCTTCTCTGCTAACTCTGTCTTGGCGCTGTTTCTCCAAATAGATCATTTTAACTTAATTTTTGACATATTGCAATATTCTTGCAGGATTTGTCACTGATAGATCTTCGTCAACATCTTTGAGTAGCTTACCCATATATACTAGCCATGGGATTTTATTATAGTGTTCCATGGCTAGGCAATCCTCAATTATATCCCTGGTAAACTTTGTTCCCTCCTTCCACCAAATGTTATACCAGGAACATAAAGCTCTCACTTGTTTTAACTCGGCAACATATGGTTCATCCAGTTCCTTATGTAAAATATACACAGAAGTAGACCTTGGTACTGCCAGCAGACGGCAAAAAATAGCATTTTCACATGTTTGTAATGTGAGTGCATTGGCATTGCCCCACACTATAGCACCATATATTGCTACTGGTATGCATTTACTGCTACATAATTTGAGCATGTCGCAAATGGGTCTACTACCTAACTTGTTAGAAAATCTAAAAATAGTCTCCACTGTTCGAATTAGTTTAAGTCTTGTCTGGTCTATATGCGGGTATGCAAATTAAGTAATGCGTACAAGCAAACCTCCTGGAGAAGATGGCATCCTGATCAGGTTCTACAAGATCATGCAGGACATTCAGTCCCCTTATTGGGGAGCTTGATCCAGGAAACTGCAACACCAGATGGCCTGAAAGCCAAATTTCTAAAAGTATACATTACCTTGATACTTAAACCTGGATAAGACCCTTTGCATTGTGGCGAATACTGGCCGATTTCACTAATAAATAGCAATATCAAGATTCTAGCTAAAGTTTTGGCAAAGAGGCTCAAAAAGGTGATATTATGTCTCATACTTAAGAAACAGGTGGACTTGTCTCCTGCCATCATCCCGGAATCATCTACCCATTCTTATGCACTTGCTCTGGTGTTCCAGACTGAAAGATGGTGTTCGAGTGGCTCTCTCCCTTCATGAATAAAAAGCTTTCAAAGTTTTGGAGTGAGGCTACTTGCTCAGAACTATGGACAGAAGAGGACCAGGCCAGTGATTCATCATCATACACAGACCCCAGAGCAACTATAACAAGTAACGATGCCCACTCACATAACTTCTCCATTAGCCAATGGACCTGTGCTTTTCCTGCTGGTACTGGAGGCTTTGACAATCATAATACACACATTTGAACACAGAGAGAGATGCTGGAAATATTAAGCTCATACTTTAGAGTGATGATTTGCTGTTGAGTCTCTGCTTTCCAGAATCATTAATAGCAGGACTCTTGGACACTATCTCCACCCTTTCATGTTTCTCTGTCCACAAAATAAATTGGGCCAATAGTGACGCCACATCCCTGACAAAAACACCATGCCCACATACTGTGCTCAAACCTCAGGTAGCTTGGCACAGAGCAGTCAGGCTTAACTTAGAAGCAATGTGTAAAATACTTATGCAGCACTGCAAACAGAATAAAGTAAAAACAAAACACAGGAAAAATCCCACACCAATTTAGAAAAATAGAATAAATTCCTTCCTTCCACTCTAAGACACTGATACACCACTCTGTGACATGCCACTCAACTCTACCCTATGATACAACACTGCATGAATGCCACTCCACTCTTAGACACTATACGACATGCCACTGTATAACATGCCACTCCACAACATTTCACTCCAAGCCACTACACTCTACGACATGCCACTACAATCTATGACACATCACTCTATTCTACAATATGACACTCCACTCTATGCCACTCCACTCTACTCCCCTCCACTCTAAGACACTCTATGACATGCCACTGTATGATGCACCACTCCACTCTATGACACTCCACGCCTCTCCTCTCTATGACACATTACTCCAATCTACGACATGCCACTCCACTCTTTGACGTTCCACTACTCTAAGACACTGTATGACATGCCACTCTATGACATGTCACTCCACTGTATGTCAAGCCACTCTACGACATGCCACTCAACTCTACGCCACTCCACTTTATGCCCCTCCAATCTAACAAACTCTACAACACTGCATTTAATGACAATCCACTCCACCCTACTCTATGACACTCCGCTCTACTCCACTCTATGCCATGACAATCTACACTATGACGCTCTATGCCACGACATTTTAGGTCATGACACTGTATGCCACGACACTCTGTGACACAACACTTTACAATACTCCACTTCATGCCACTCCAGTCTACTTAACTCTACTCCACTCTACAATACTCTCTGCCCCTCCGCACTGTACTGCACTCTGTGGTACTCCACTCTACAACACTCTACTCCACTCTTTGCCACTCTACAGCACTCTACTCCACACTATGGTACTCTACTCCACTGTATGATACTCAGCCAACTCCTTCTGCACCACTCCACACCACTTTACTCCACTCTACTCTACGACACACTACTCCACTCTACTCTACTTCACTCCATTACTCCACTCTATGCAACTCCACTCTATGACACTGTATGCCACTGTACTCTAACACACTCTACACCACCGCACTCTACAACACTCTACTACACTCTATGCCACTCAACTCTACGGCACTCCACTTTACGGCCCTCGACTCTAAGACACTCAACGACATGCCACTCTATGATACGCCACTTCCCTATACTCTACGACATGCCACTCCACTCTACGCCACTCCACTCTACTTTATGACATGGTACCCCACTCTATGCCACTCTACTCTATGCAAATCCACTCTACTCCTCTCCCCTGTATGACATAACACCCTACGCCACAACACTCGACGGCAAAACACGATACGTCATGACACTGTACACCATGACACACTATGACACAGCACTGTATGACACTACACTCCACATGCCACTCTAGGACACCCTACTCCACTGTATATCACTCTACTACACTCAGTTCCACTGTACAACACTCTATTCAGCTCCCTCAAATGCCATTCCATGCCTCTTTATACCACTCCACTGTATGACACACTACTTGACTCTACTCCACTAAGCCACTCTTTGCCACTCAACTCTGTGAAATGCCACTCACTCTACACCACTTCACTGTATGTCCCTCCACTTTAAGACATTCTATGACATGCCACTCCACTCTACTCTAAGACACCCCACTCCACTCTACACCACTCCACTCTAAAACCCTATGCCCCCCACACTATGCCACTCTACTCCTCTCTATGACACTCTACAACATAACACACCACTCCAATGTTATCTACAACACACTACTCCACTCTGACACATCACTGTCCTCTACGAGATGCCACTTCACTCTATGACACTCCATTCTATGCCACTCCATGCCACTCCATTCTATGCCAGTCCACTCTACAGCCTTCTAATCTACAACACTGTATAGCACGCCACTCTATGACACACCACTCCACTCTCCTGTTTGATACGCCACTGAACTCTGCACCACCCCACTTTAAGACATTCTAGGATCTGCCACTGTATGATACACCACTCCACTCTATGACACTCCATGCCACTCTACTCTATGCCACTTTACTGTATGCCAATGCGCAATACAGTCCATGCCACTCCGCCCTATGCCACTCTTCTATGCCACTTCACTCTAGGCATCAGCACTCCATGCCACAACACTCCATGCCACAACATTCCATTGCCACAACACTGTATGACACAACACTCTACACCACAACCCTGTACACCACTCCACTGTAGGTCACTCCATTCTATGCCACTCAACTCTACTACATTGAACAACATACTACTTCACTCTACAACATGCCACTCCACTTTACACTCCTCCACACTTAGACACACTATGACATACCATTCTTTGACACACCACTCCACTCTATCACACTGCACTCTATGCCACTCCACTCTACGACACTGTGTGGCATGCCACTCCACTCTGTCCTCCCACTCCACTCAGTAACATGCCACTCCACTCTATGCCACTCCACTTTATGCCCCTTCACTGTAAGACACTCTACGACATACCATCTTTGACACGCCACGCCATTCTCCAACACAATACTCCACTCTACGGCACTGCACTCCAAGCCACTCCACTGTATGACACTCTATTCCACTCTAGAACACTGTACTCTACTCTTTGCCACTCTATGACACTCTGGTCTACTTTATTACTTTATGCCACTTTATAATACTCTAGTCCACTGTATGACACTGTACGCTCTTCCACTCCAGGAGACTCTACTCATCTCTTGCCGCTCTACAACATACTCATCCACACTGACACTGCTCTGCTCTCTACCAAAGTCTACGAAACTCCACTCTACAATAGTCAACTGTACGACACTCCACTGTACGACACTCCAGTCTATGACACTCTCCTCCACTTCACTATATGCCACTCCACTGTGCACCTCTCCACTCTATGCCACTCCATTCTACAAGACACAACTTACTCTATACCACTCTATGACTCTAAACTCAACAAACTCCAATCGACCACACTGCGCTCTATGACACTGCACTCCACCTTATGCCACTCTATGACAGTGTACTCCATTCTAAATACAATCACATATCATTGTAGTAGTATATTATAAACTTAACATGTAGTGTCAAGCCAGCATAAGGCTTACCTTACACTTACCTTTTAGCTCTATATTAATTACAATGTTGTATTTCTGATACATGAACAAATATGGTTAAGATTGATACAAGCTCTTTATTATTTGAGATATTTGGTTAGTTCTAAAAAGAACTTCTTTTTTTGGGACTTTTTTTGACGTTTTCTTTTTTCCATACATCAACATTACCAACCCAAAAAAATAGACTTAACAGAAAATATGAGGGCAACAAAGGGAAAGACAAAAACAAAGAATGTTGAGGACGACACTCGTGAGCCATGACAAGCTCCTGGTGCATGGTGAGACCTCTCTCTCCCAAAACAATCACAGTATGGCACTGGAGATAGTCTGTTGCAGCATTGCCATACTGCTCTGCAATTTGCCTGCTTCAACCGATGGACTGGCACTGTGGTAATAGCAGCAGGTACTGATGCCGCGACAGATGCAGAGAGGTGGTGGTGGTGGTGGTAGTGGAGGTGTGCTGAAGCTCTGGAAGTTGAAGGTGCTATTGGAGGGACAGATGCAGCGGGTGGTGGTGGACATCGTACTTATGCCAAAGAAGTTGAATGTCCTGCAGTAGCCAAACAACTGGCCCATGTCAAAGTTCCTGCTTTGGCTATTACAACTCCCTCTGATGCCTTCTTGCAGCCCATGCCAACCCAGTTGAATGGATCACTTGCAGGTACATTCCTGTAGTACCAAATAAGTACTGTATGATGTTGCCACAGAAAACTACCTTCTTGCAAAAGTTGCAGGTTATCAGTTTGGCATTGACCTTCAACTCCAGCTGGCAAAGAGAAAAGCTCCCACTCAACAGGATGCTTGAACTTCTTCCTTCACCCCACCTCCTGTTCCTCTTCTTGCATCCTCTACTCCACCTCTTCTCCTCAAGCAGGATGGGATCTTGTTGGTCAGCCATTGTACTTCACCAAAATCTCAAGCGTGGCTTGGAAGGACAAGATTTTTCCTCCTGGGAAAGAGTACACTCTTCACCTTTGACGATCTCAATAGAAATGGGGAAAAGTGTTGTAAATTTCCTGTTCATACAATAGGCAAAGTTCTAAGCCAATGAAATACTGTTTTACGAAGTACCCCAATACTATTGCAAAAGTATCTAGGAAATACCAAGGTACTTACGAAATGCAAAAAAAAATATATATATATATATATGACAAAATCAACATACACATAATATAGATTGTCTCTTACAACAGCCTTTATTTTGTTTTCAAAGTACACATATGTGATAGCAAATACAACAAAAAAAAGCATTATGTGATTGGTTAATAACACCAAGTAGGCTATCAACACAACCCAATACTACTAAATACTACCAATAACCATAGAGACTCTGCTGACTGTTGGAATGTAACACCAAAATGCTACAAACACAGCCCAATGCTACTAAATACCAGTAATAACCGTAGAGACTCTGCTAACTGTTAGAAAGCAAAGGATCTCTATGACTTCATCAAAGAAATAACGGTGAAACTGAAATAATACTCCATCAATATATGTTTCTATGTAAAACAGGTACATTTTCATACGGATCTGTATGGCTGTGCTAGGCATAATAGCTACAAAAACTCATCAAGTTGTGGCCTGTTCGGTGTAAACTACTCTTGGGAACATGAATGCTTAAATAGTTATACATTAGAAAGATTTATATATCTAAGGTAATTTTTTCTAAACCATACAAATTCAATGAAAAAAAACAAAGGTTAAAGACTTAGTTATACTTAGGAAAACTTAATTTATTATTCTGTACAAAACCAACTTGAGCTACAGAAACATTAGAAATTCTAAAATTATAGTTATAACTTAAATTTATAATATATGCACCACCTAAAAATTACAATACCTCGCTCACATCCGCATACAGTATTGTTAACTTGCTAGCCACACTGCAATAACTATAACTCACGCCTTCAAGATGCACTGCTTATACCCTTTGATATTACATCTATCTATCTTCCTATCTATCTATCTATCTATCTATCTATCTATCTATCCATCTATTTAGTATACTGTGTTGAAGCTATTTATTTTAAATTATATTATTATTTACTAATTTAATATCTTAAATAAATTACATATAATTTAACATTTGAGCACTGTTGTGTTCCACAATATTTTTGACACAATATTTTTGTAGTTTACATAGAAAGTATGTTAACTTGATATTTTTGTACTATATATTTTTGACACTACATTTCTGTAATCCGATATTGTTGTTATCTATATTCTATCATACAATCCTGTTGCATAATGCTTTCTTGTTCTTGTTCCTTTAAAGTCTTGTTAGCTGAATGTCACTATTTGCTTCTTCCATCGGGGTTAGACTGGCCAATTGGCAGACCCTAAAGGGCTGGTCTTGAAGATCAATGCACAGGCTGTTTGTTGGGCTGTTTGTGGGCCTCTTTTATAGTGGGCCGGTTTTTACTGATGATTTCTCTGATATTGCCACAAACATTGCCTGTGGCTAACACAAATGCATGCAGACTCCTATATCTTGCAAAGCAGCAGTACTACTTTTCTTTGCGAGTTTAAGACTGCCTTGTTTTGCAAAAGTGGACCACTGTTTTAGCTATCTGATTCGCTAATCGGTGGGCAACTTTTAATTTGGTGCCCAGCAGTGCTTGATTTGAGCTGGTGGCTGCCGCTGATTGGCACTGGCACTTATTTTTGAGGACCGACACTTATTTTTCGCAGTAGATACTTCTCATGCGCAAGAGAGAGAAAAACATACAAATTAGAAAGACTGAGAAAAAGAAAGACGGAAAAACCGTCACTCACAAACAGAGACATGAGGAACCTGGTAGTGGATTAAAGAGGCATGTGCTGGCATTAAGACTACCAGCCTTGATGGGGGCCACAAAACCGGCCCCCACCCCTCTGGCCCACAGGGGAAACGCCTGGTGCCCGCTACGGCCAGTCTGGCCCTGGGCACCAGCACTCTTTCTTATTCAAACTGAGCACTGGTGCCCTGCCTATTCTCTGTCGCAGTTTGGCCCTACCTTCCATCCTGCCTCTACACAACATTTGATGTACTGTTAATTCTAAGTCTGGGCTGGTGATTTTAATGCTAATATCATAGGTTCTGTTGATTAAATGCATTTTCAGCCACCAATGACCTCCGATGTGGCATTTTTGATTCACTTTTGCCTTTGGATAAATATGTCAAGAGAGCAAAGAGCTAATGAAACTAATAGATGAAATTCATTTTTGCATTTTGACCATGCAGATTTCTCTCAAAAGGCGGCTCAATTCACTAGGATCTGTGGCACCTCACAATGGCTGCTTGATTTAAGTTTTCCTTTTTGATTTAAATCTATATCTTCAAATTTTAATATGCAATAAAAACACTTACATTTCAATAAAAGAAAAACACAGTCACAAGCACAGGCCAGTACCAAATAATGTTTCCAATGCGTGTCCTCGAATGAAGGGCTTCCTTCAATATTAACCTTCAAATTCCTATGGCTCGCATATCTAATTACAATTAACTACTGTGATTGCACTTTGGATCAATCAGACCACATCAGAGGTCAATGTACCCTCTGGATCTGGGTCAATCCTTTTATTGTCACTGGAAAGCATCAAACCACAATCCATTATCAAACCAGTTCGTGTATCTGCCTCATCCTAAGATTTATTTCCTGTTGCACAGGTTGCCAGCATTTGTTCATAATCCCCAGTAAAAGAATACTAGCTTGTTCTTTTCACTGAGTTCCAAACTATTCTGAAACAATTATTTTTGCGAGGAAACCTCCCTGACATCTACAGCGCCATACCCTTCCCCCTCAGCCAAAGTAACATTTAATTTGTCCCTCCAGAAACTCTCATAGAGAAACCATCAATAGAACATTAACCAATATTTTCTGTGCAGATCTACCCTGTGTTAGAGAGCTTTTAATATTTTAAAAAATAATGTTTATTTCGATGTTTTTAAGTTGATATCAGTAGGACACAATTAGAAATAACTAGGCTTCAAGTTAGCATTCCTAGGCCTCAGTCTGCTTGTTTACATTCATTTTAAAGCTGCTGGAAATAAATGCACAATTCATGGTTTTGTGAAAGAGCTTTCCTATGTGCATATTTTCTCTCCTGTGTTCTTCTATTTCAGAAAACAAGCAAAATAGAAGCATTTTCATGGTGTTGTTTTTCTACTTTTAAATAAACTATATTTACTTGTGTGCCTGAGAAGCAATATTTAAATGTGTTTTACCTTTTTGTTGTTTGAAGCTTTTTTTCCTAGAAGTTGTTCTCTGGTGTTCAGATCAGGCCTCAACAATATGATGTAACACTTGGGAAGGAAAATACAAATGGCTATGCCAGCACTGGAGGAGACAATACTGAAAACTTCCACCGCCACCATGTATTTCCCCTGGGTGCTCAAATAGCCTGGGATGAAGGACAGCCACACACTGAGGAACACCAGCATGCTGAACGTGATCCACTTGGCTTCATTAAAGCTATCTGGTAATTTCCGTGCCAGGAAGGCTACTAAAAAGCTAACACAAGTTAACAGCCCCATGTAGCCCAGCATGCACCAGAACGCAGTCTCTGAACATTCATTGCATTGCAAGATGATGAACCCTGTTTTCAGTTTCATGTTCTTTTCTGGGAAAGGAGGGCAGAGTAGAAGCCAGCTGCCAGAAATGAGAGCCTGGATGAGTGTACACACAGAGACAGTAACTATAGGAACCCAAGGACCCAGCCACTTCCTCATCTTACTGCCAGGCTTTGTAGCATTGAAGGCGATGACCACCATGAGGGTTTTGGCCAAAACACATGATATACAGACAACAAACACAATGCCAAAGGTAGAGTGCCGGAGTAGACAAGTTATTGACTGAGGTTCTCCAATGGAGAATAATGCACAGAGGGAGCTTATCAAGAGAGCTCCCAGGAGGAGGTAAGTAAGATTCTTGTTGTTGGCTTTCACTATTGGAGTGTCTTGAAATTTGATGAAGATACATAGGAACATCATTGTCATGAAGGAAGAAAGTACCACGGTAGCAGTGAGAGCAGCTCCTAGGGGATCATTGTAAGAAAGAACCTCTAACCTCTTTGGAACACAGTCACTTCTTCTTTCATTGGGCCACTGGTCTCCAGGACATGGCAGGCATTTACTGGAATCTGTAAAATAAGGCATTACTTCATAATATAATATTTTATCAAAATTAATACTTTTTTTTTGTTGCTCAAGTTCTGTTTGTTGAGTTTTTACACCAGAAGGAGTAACAACAATACAGTTCAAGTGTCATTGTGAAAGAAAAAAGACATTAAGTAAGCAGACACATTTATGACGACAGCGCATATACACAATGCTGCCATGCCCATATAAAGGGCTGTGAGGCATAACAGAAGCCAAGGAGAGGCAAGGTCTGACCAATTAAGGAGCTGTGTCAGGTCTGAGTGATTGTCCAAGCGCAGTGGGCACCGAACAGAGGGCAGTGAGTTAATCGTGAAGTATTCTGTGATGGCGTCCTGCACTGCCGCCTTGTCAACTGGGTCTCTTAGGAGTTGGGGTGAGAGGTGCCATCGCGGGGGCGCATGGGGCTGAGCAACGCAAGGTGTCCATGTGAGTTCAATGTGAGCATTGATGGAGCAAGGACTCGCAATGAGACTTGCTTGTAAGCAATCCTCTCAAAGTAGTAATTAATTTATACTAAAACTTTGTAATGTCATTTTAATAATCGTGCAAACACCAAAACATTTATCCTAGAGAAGCTTGCCTATGTGTTTCCTGCTAATAAGTAATCCTTGTCTAATGCAAAATGGCCGCTAAAGCGCAGGAACTCTACTGCGCATGTGTCAACCATGTCACATGGTATGACGTCTTTCTTTGCTTGGAGGGAAACTTTTGCTTCTGCGCAGTGTGTGCTAAAATGGCTGCTTAATGTTCTCACATGCTAAAGCTTTCGCATTGCTGCAATTAATAAAGTGATATTATAACGCTACTAATGCGGGATAGACATTTATAATTAAATGGGAATAGAGTAGAAGTAGGTGGTATACAGTGAAACCATTTATTTTTGATTTTAATATGTTTCTTCTTTGATTTCTATTAGTTCGTAAAAAGGGCCTGGGTTAACTGAGCAGCAGCTCAAGAACTATGGGCAGTGCGCATGCGCTCGGAAATGACAAGACAAAGCGATGAAGTCAACTTGGACGACACCCAAGGACATGACCTGTTGGTCACATCCATTGAACCTCTGAGATGTCCTCACAATTGCAACAATGTATATACAAATTGTATTAAACTCTGTCGTGAAATGGGTGGGAAATAAAGCAAATGTATTAATTGAGAGGGGCGGTATTTTAAAACAATGGGCTTAAGAAATTGAACTAAAATGACATGGTGTGAGGATCAACCCCCTGTCCCCGTCCAATCAGAAATAGTGGGCCCATAAATTTGAAACATTAATGGGAGGTCCTGGGCATAGAAGGGTATAATAGATATAGAATTAGCTAATTAGTTAGAACAGGCATTAGGATGCACAGAGAGCAGATGGACATTAGCGCGCAGATGAAGCTCATATGCTGACACGGACGAGAGCAGATCAATTTGCAGACTGAACCGCTATCCGAAGAGGTCCTGAGGTGGGGGAGGTGGATTCCATTAGAAAGAAGACATGGAAGAATCGAGGAGGAAACGAAGTGCCAGGGAGGGGAACGACACAGGCGTCGTTGGTAGAGAGGTCACCTGTCCTGTCTTGAACCTGGTCCGGAGGTCCTGGTCTCCATCTTTTCTTGGGACCCTTTCCAACTCCTTACCCAAGGGGTTTGGTTTTCACACTTTAGGTAACTATAAATGCATAATTTAGTATGCATTGCTGTCTCTATCTTCTCTTTTCTGAGGGACCGTCATTTGATGCTTAATTGGTGATATTATAGTACATTTCCTCTTTGATATATGACCAAGTACTAAGTGGTTTGTAATTTACTCTGCTAAAGAATTTTAGATAAACATTTTAAACTATCTGAGTTGGTGATTATTTCAGGTTTATGAACTGTATTATATACTCTCATTTTAAACTTCCCAATTATCAAAGGGTTCATCGGTAAGTCATTACTCTTCAATCAGAAAAGGAAAATGGTAGCAGGGATATTGATAAAGAGTATAACTGACACACCAGCAGAAATTGCTAGCGTAGTATGAATGAATGGGCCCAGGTGAGTATTTGGTGTATGAATGCTTGTTGCTAGTAGCCCGCTGGATCAGTTTTCTGGCTATCAGAGGATGGTTTTACTTTGTTAATTGGGTAATGAGAATTTTATTTTTATGAACTAACATCCGTTTGTTTAAAGTTTTGTTTTATGGGGAATTTGAATAGCGGATGGTAAGTGGAAGCCATACTGCAGTGAGGTTATCTGTCAGGCAGAAATTGTACTGGAAAGTTAAGCAGGGCTATCAGTACTTGTTAGGGACTCTGTGCGTGTATGAGTGACAGCAAAGGAATACGCTGGTGAAATTTTGATGTTATATCACCTAGAAAGGGTAACATTGAAGGAGTAGCAGGTATTTCCGAAGCTTACGTGAAGAGTAAACGGAAGTGTTTTACTCGTAGTGTATGATTAGTAAACGGAAGGGTTTTTACTAAGAAGTGAGAGAATCTATCTTTTCCAATTTAAAAGAAACTGGCACGATAGCGAATGTTTTATGTTGTTACTGAATTTTAATAAGAAGCATTGAAAAGTTTTACGTATAATTTTTGTGAAGGAGGGGTCAGCTGTCGGAGTAAAAGCTGACGTCACAAACGCCGCGCTGGGATTGGTCGATTCAGTAGGCGTGGAGCGAGCTTGTGAAGGAGGGGTCAGTAGTCAAGAGTAATACTGACGTCACAGGTGCCGCGGATATTGATAAAGAGTATATCTGACACACCAGCGGAAATTGCTAGCGTAGTATGAATGAATGGGCCCAGGTGAGTATTTGGTGTATGAATGCTTGTTGCTATTAGCCCGCTGGATCAGCATGATCCAAGATGGAAATGTCAAATAACTGTGCTGAGGCAAGGGCGGACAAAAGGGAAGAGGAAACAAATAGATAATCGATGCGGGAATAGGACAGATGCACGTGTGAGTAGAAGGAAACGTTTTTTGTGTCTGGGTGGAGGTACCGGCAGGCATCAACCAGGCCTGCATCACGTAGTTCTTTTTTGAGTGTCCCAGGCATCGCCCCTGTGCCCTGGACATAGGGCATACTCCTATCGAGCATGGGGTCCCAAACCAGATTGAAGTCGCCCCCCACAACAATGCCCCCCCCCCACTGAGCCCAGCCTGTCCATCAGAGTAGGGCGTATGAATGTGTCTTGTGCTTGATTAGGCGTATAGAAGTTAAGAAGTGTCAAGGTGTCCCTCTCTACCGTAAGAGTGAGGCACCTCCCGTCTGGATCCCTGGTTAGTTTAAGAACGTTTGTGTAAATACCCCTCTTGCTGAATATGGTGACTCATGAGTCTTAGTGGTTGTGTATGCCCAGTGTTGGTGCGGGTATTTGGGGTGAGCCATACCAGGGCAATCCGCACGAAGGAAGTGGGTCTCCTGTAATAAAATGATGTCAGGGTCATGTTGTAAAAGATAGCGCCACACCTGTCACCGTTTGCTAGGAGAGTTAAGCTTGCGGCATTAAGGGAGAGCAGTTTGAGGTCATGTGTGGTGGTCATAGGAAGGGAGCAAGAATTGGTGAGTTTGACGGAGTGCCAGGAATAGCCGGTCGAGCAGAGGCTGCAGAGGAAGGGCCCCCCCATTGCCCAAGAGGAAACATAAATGCTGCAACGGAGAGGAGAGCTCAAGGGGACTGTGAGGACACGCAAAAACATCGGAAGGAGTTAACGGGCCTAACCATGCGAAACACTCCATAGGGGTCAGGAAGGAATTATCGGGCCCAAATGAGGAGTAACCCTCAATGGAGGAGAGCTCTCCATGTGTGGGGGGTGGCCTAAAGCAACTCTGGTAACCAGTATTATCAATTAGTGGATCCTGTGAAAGGAAAGAGAGCAAGCGAGAAACAGCAAACAATAAGCAATAACAGTTCGGGCTCCGTGCCCAAGGCCCTGCTAAGTGGGCAAGTTTGCAGAGCCAGAAAGCTGGCAGGGCAGCGACACACAAGGAGCTAGACGTGGATGCATAAGTCAGGTGTCGTCAGCTGAGGAGTGTGCTTGCTCCGACTTCATTTTCTGGAGATGCACAATTATTTCCACTTTTGCCGTTTCTGTGGCATGAGTGGGTTTGGCATAGCGGGAACGTCCCTTCCGCTGGAGTGTGCACCACTTGGGCCACCAGGGTTCCGGGAGCGTGGAGGAAGAGGAGAGAGAGCCCCCCTCCTCGGGGTCCCCCAGAAGGCCAAGGAGGAACCTGGCCTCTGTGAGAGAGGGGACCATGCGCTGCCTCTCATTCCAGGCAAAAAGCGATCTGTAGGGATGGGCCCACTGGTATTTGATATCTTGGTTGTGTAAATGTTCAGTTACAGGCTTAAAGTCTTGTCTGTTCTTCAAGGTCAGGGGGGAGAGATCTTGAAAAATCTGTATTGTATGGCCTCGGAACACCAGATCCTCCCTGCCCTTTTGCCATCCGAAGCACAATTTCTTTGTCCTGAAAGAAGTGGACCCTAGTGAGTATATCTGGGGGGCCTCTGGGTGCCCCAGGGCGGTACCGGCTTGATTCGTTCTTTCCAAGACTGGGGGAGCATCCTCTGCCCCTCCACGAATGACCGTTAAGAGGTCCCTTATCAAGGACATGATGTCTTCCCCCTCTGCTTCGCGGGGGATGCCCCTGATGTGTAGGTTGTTGCGTCGCCCCCGATTTTCCAGGTCCTCCTTCTTGGCTTGGAGCTTAATTTGCTGCTCCTCCAGAGCGTTAACCCTTCTCCACAGGGCTTCCTGGTCCTCGGCATGAGGGTCAACAGAGAGTTCCAGGTCATCAACCCTGTCACCCACCGGCCCGATGTATTTGCACAGTTCATTGAGGCAGCTTTTGAAATTGATCTTCAGGGATCCTATCTCCTGGTGAATGTCAGAGAGTAACTTTTCCATGTAGCCCTGCATTATGGGAAGGGAAGGAGACGCCACAGAGGGCTGCGAGACTGACTCTTTTATTGCGCCCATGTCTGTTGTGACTGATTTGGCCCAGGGGGAAACCACTGAGCTATCTTTGGCAGCCCTACCTCTGGGCATGTCAAGCGAGTCCACTGCGCAGTGGCCTGCTAGAGGATGCAGGAGCTCAGGACAGCGCAGTCCAGGTGTCAGTGACTTAGGGCTGGTGCCAGGGTGCAGGAATGGGCACAGCAGTGGGGGCCCTGTGGGTACAGAAGGGGCAGGCCCCAGGGGAGATGCAGCAGAGGGTAGATAGTCCTAGGCCTGGCTCAGTTGGAAGAAGGGTGTGGAGGCCCAGCGCCAAGCAGGATCAGCATGTACCAGGGGCCCAAGGGGTGATCACGGCACGCATCAGAGCATTTCGCCCCTGCAGCAGCCAGTGAGGACCTTGCCCAGTCACCGGGCAGATCCAGCTCAGGGGCGGTGAGGGCTGTGTCAGGGCGCAGCCAGGGTCCTGCGCAGGTGCGGGAGCAGAACTAGTCGGTCCAGCGGGTACAAAGAGGCAAGGAGGGCAGTCTCTTACCGAGGCATCCCTCCGTCAGGGCAGTCTTCGTAGCAGGAGGTTGGGAAGCAGAAGAGCATATTACCCCCTAGGCGGCCCTCAAGCGCGATCTCGATCAGGCCTCCAGGCCAACCCCCACTGGGACCACGAGATCCGGCCATGTAACAGATGGCTGGTATTTGGGGGCAACAGGTCAGACAGCAAGCCCAGGGTCGGCGGAAGGTTGTGGTTGTTGCCAAGGGGAGTGGCACAGAGCAGGGGCCCTCCCCCGGCAGCGAGTCACCCCGGAGCCATCCAGGGCAAGATGGCGGAGGCAGAGTCGGCAGACGAGAAGGCGGCCGCGGAGACAGCAGTAAAACAAGAGATCTGGGAGGCCAGCAGATCTCAGCGGTGCCTCAGTCGACTCACACCAGCATGGTGAAATCTCTGGTGGTGCTGCGAGCCGGATCAGGCTGGAGAAGTAGAACAGAAAGGCTCAAGGGTCTCAGTGGCAGCGGGAGCTCCGAGTCTACATGTCCGGTGCCATGCTCACTCAGGCCACGCACCCGTAATACTTTTTTTAAACTTGTGATGATGTTGGAGTGATAGAGTGCCCCCCTTTGTAAGACTATTTTTATATAGTGTCATTTTTTAAACTAGTGATTAAAGTGAACTGGTATTCACAGAAGTAAGCCAACCCAGAAACCTTGAAGTTTTTTTCCAGGAGTTCCAGGAATATGTTTCTAATCGCAAGTACTTCACTAATTATCCATATAATCAGTATTAAATATGTCCAGGTGAAATTTGGCCTCATTGTTTGTAGAGAGCTCTTCATATTTAAAAAAAACCTTAAAGATGGAGCCAACATCGTGACTCTCTGTGTGAGAGTGAACTCTTAGGCCCTCATTATGTGTGGCCTGTTAATTCTGAGGGAGCCGATAACAGCTGTTACTGTCCTCATCCAGATTATGAGATTGCTTGGGGCTATGAAGATCTCTTAACTTGTGTCACTTTTGTGGTGTACCCCCAACACAAATACCTTTTTGGCATTTACTAAGTCAGGCAAAGCAACTTTGTGTGGCTTTGCGTGATTAAGAAAATTGAAAGTAACGCAGTACAGTGCTAGGTGCTGTTTTGCGGTACTTTGCATTGAGTAGGCATTACATGGGTGGAGAATGGGCATTCCCATGAATCCACCCATGTATTTTGACACAATTCCAGAATTACAAGTACTTGTAAACCCGAGTTTGCACCAAAATGGTGCACCTACCCACAGAGGCTTAACAAGGAGAAATAGTTTTATTTCTTCTCATTACTTTCTCTTTCTATGCAGCACACATAGAGAGAGGAATATGCCTCTATAGATTGTCTTTGTGCAGGAAGGTGTTCCTTCCTGCACAAAAACAATTCTGCCCATAACGCAGGCATCCCTGCACAATGTTGCAAGGGTGCTTGCGTTGACGCTACACAGCACACAATGCACCAGTGCAAGGAGAGAGCAGAAACTCTCAATATCTGGAGCATTTCTGCTCTCTCCCTTTTACGCAATGCAGCTCATCAATTTCCATTGCTGTGCCTCGTTACATGAATTAATAGTAAATGTGCCCTTAATCTCGGGGAAAATCCAGGCCAAAATAAACAATATCTGGAGGAACCAGGCCAGGTTTCCTGAATCCCTGAGTAATTCCTAATTTCTTAGTAGACGATCAGGGTCCAACTGTTACTGAGTAGGAGTTGTCCCACCCCCAGCGTTACTGGTACCCCCAGCATCAGTAACAGAAAAATGTGGCTTATTTACAGGGCGACTCATAATGAAAACCTAAGAAGAGCTGCTACTAAAGAAACCTCACCTAGCTTTATGCAATTTAAGCTTCATGCAGGCCTCTCTAGCCAGATTGCTAGTCACCACTTTACCAAAAATAATCCAACAATGTGCAATAACCACCAACAAATATATATCTTTTTTTATTTAGGAGCTTCAAATGGAATCTGGCTTAATAGTTCAGGCATCTAGCTGGAAGCTCTTCAAAGTGACCAGGTCACTCATAGTCTTGGCTCCCACACAAAACTAAACCAAAATATCAGACTTCCTGTGTTTTATAATTGCCCCATCTCCACTTCAGCCCTAGTTGAATATCATAAACCGCTTTGATAAATAAAGCATGATCCTAAATCTTGCTTTTAGTTACATCTATTTCATGTTCGGTATTTGCCTTCATCCATAAGATAAGTGTCATGAATTTGTAGTTAGAGACATCGAATTTTGAGTGCAACATGACAACTTTAGTGTAGCCAATTTGGTTTCCATTATGCCATTATGTGTAACTGGAATGCTCCATTACTAAATAGGGTATTTTAGAATATAAATACACATCCATCCATACCTCTTTTTTTAGACACCTCTCCTTCGGCACATGGGATGCAGTCAAAACAGCAGACTGGCTGCCCTAGCCGTACTGCCTTGTGGTAGCCAGGGATGCAGCTCTCACTGCAGACAGAACGTGGTGGCTGGGGAAGACAAAGAGCAGGCTAAACTAATTGTAAATCGATCTGGTTAATGCATACGCATGTGGACTATGCAATATATTTTCACAATACGACTTTGCACAGTCACACTATGAGAATTGATAAAGGAGGGAATTTTTTTTTTTACTATATGTGCATAATTAGTGAAATAACAAAAATGTATTTAAATGACACTAAACTCATTACCAGAAAAGTTTAGCACTCGAGAAGAGAGGGGTTGTTAAGAACCTGGTAGGAGTAAAGTATGTTCAAACAAGACCACGTTTCAGGGAGTATTCAATTTAGTTTACAAACACATCGCAAAACATAATTCAAAGGAGGCATCAATTTGAGGGATTTAAGATGGATTCCATCTTGTGTCAGGCCCACATTGTACACCAACTGCTGAGACCTTTGTTTAAATCAATAAGTCACATCTAACCTTTTTATTTTCAGCAAGTGTATCATCCTTGGGATAGTGGCCATTAATAGCGCCTCTTGGACACCATATTTCTGCATCTCTTACCCTATAACCAAGGTTATAGGGTAAGAGATGCACAACCTACATTCCCTCAATGCCTCTTCTCAGATCCATCAATTCTTACCAGTATGAAAGTTTGGGAGCCCATGATTGGACAGATGTGTTGGGGGTCACCATCCTAGGTTGAACCTTGATTGCCAGTCAACCAACCATGAGCTCCCAAACATGAGATCCTCGATTAAATTAGTGATGGATTGAAGCTCTTGTGGCTCCTGAGGAGTGAGATCCCTGCATTGCACCCACTGCATTGACACACTGCTGTCAACCACATAGGTACATCCCACATTCCAGCATAAATAGTTGCAGCTGTACTTTTCACTTTAGTTGGTGCAGATTTGAAATCAAGCTTAGGCCTGTGGATGTATAAGAAAATATTCATCAACTTAGTGGGGATTCATTGTGTCCTACAACAGAAAAGGGACCATCCAGCTCAAAGGCTAAAAGACTTCTGAAATGATTTGAGCAATTGGTGTGACATTGATAATTGAGGTTCTGACTGTGAGGTGGTGGTTGGTCAGTAGTAATGTGATAACAACTATGGGGCATATTCTCAAGGACTCATCGCCGAGTTAACGGCACTTTAGCGCAGCAAAAGTGGCGAAAGAATTATCGCCCCATTCACAAGCTGGTGCAAACTCCCCACATCGCCAGTATACCAGCGATAGCTGCCGCAAAAAACATTGCCACGGATGAGAGAGACAACTAACGCTAATGATATGCAGAGTAGGCGTTCCCGTGCAAAAACACACGAAAACTCCACTTCGCGATATTCATAACAACCAGCCAGATCTGCGATGTGATCCAAAAACAGGTGATAAGGCGCGTTAGCAGCAGGGATATAACACCTGCCTTCTACTGGTGTTAAGCAGGACGACAAACTGCAGTATAAAAGGAAGCCCAGCCCAGAGCCACATCGGCAGACCAACACATGTCATGGAGCTACTGATCATGCAGCTCGGAGCCCCAAGAGGCCCACAACACCCACCGCCACCCCCCAAGCCCCCCACCCCCCAGGACCACCCCCCGGACTACCACCGAGGCAGCGCAGAATGAGACAGCGGTCCTTCCGAAAACGCACCAGCCTCGGAGACTTAACGCCAGAGGAAGTCATTGCCCACTACAGGCTCAAAAGGACGACCATCCTCCGCATCCTGACCCACATTGCCCACAGGCTGACGGTACCAACACAGCGGACAACCAACATCCCTCCGCAGACAAAGCTGCTGGCTGTGCTGCACCTGTTGGCCTCTGGTACCTTCCAACCAACAACTGCCAGAGTCGGAGGAGTCTCACAGCCAACCCTATCAAAGTTCCTCACACCTGTCTTGGATGCCATCATCAGCTTGGTACCCCAGTACCTTCACTTCCCCCACACTGCGCAGGAACAGCTGGAGACCAAGCAAGGCTTCTACGCCATAGCTGGCTTCCCGCACGTGTCGGGGGCAATTGATTGCACACATGTCCTACTTGTGCCCCCTGCCGACACTGCACACAATTACCGCAACAGGAAGCACACGCATTCCATCAATGTGCAGGCAATAGTGGACCACCGGGGACACTTCACCAACGTCGTCGCCAACTACCCAGGCAGTGTGCATGATTCCTACATCTTCCGACAGTCCATCATCAACCAGCGCTTCGAGGATGGCACCTACAGAAATGCACTGCTCGTTGGTAAGTACCAACGGAACACACCACACACCTCAACTCCACAATCATGCAACTCGCAACCGTGGGAATGCACACGTTACAACATCACATACGACATGCCAAACAACATGCCCACCTACCAGACAAGACAACACATGGAACTGTGGTAACAGGGGCCAGACATGTAGACAAGCCATCCACGTCATGGCACCTCTGCCACACAATAGCAGGATGTGGTGAGAGGCGGGAACCAAGTATGTGCGAGGGAGGCAAGTGACCCATGAATCAGAATGTACACAATGCCAAGTGTGGCGGGGATGTGCTGGACAGACTTAAGAATGCAGAGCACAGACATATCCATGTGGACATATACTGCTGGTGTTTGTAGTGTCGTAGACAGTGGGCGCAACCATGTTACCTCAGGCAGTGGGGTAGACCCTGGACATGTAGCTATGTCGTCCCCCCTGTAAGCGTAAGCGGAGTGGGCTGGGCCAGCGTAGGAGTGGGAATCAATAGCCCGGGGCTCAGGGCGTGGTTCTCTTCTGGGATGGCCACCAAGGCAACTACTGCGTGTGTCTCTGTTTCCGCCATATCCTGACCATAGGCCTACACACACGTGGCCGACCACCTTCAACGGCCAATATCACAGTGTCGTTGTCAGGCTTGTAGACATGCGCAGACAGTCATGACAATGGTGTGTCCTAGGAGTGCAAGTGATGCAACCGCGTAGCGCACACAAGTAAATAGGCTCAGGGGGAGTGAGGAGCAGCTGTGAGGCAATGTACTACACATGGATGCCGCTCATTTGCCACATGCAAGACATGTCAGACATGTATCCCAAAGTCCCACACATCACACACCAATATACTAATAAGCCTGCCAACACAGAATGCCGAACCACCGATTGACACATCTCTCTCCCCTGTCACAGGTGATCAAGGATATGCACTCTGCCCGTGGATGATGACACCCCTCTGAGCCCCGAACACCCAGGCCCAGAGGCAGTACAATGCGGCCCACATACGCACCAGGGGCATTGTGGAGCGCTCATTTGGCGTGTTGAAGTCACGTTGCAGGTGCCTGGACATCACAGGTGGAAGACACCTGTACAGCCCGCAAATAGTGTGCAAGATGATCATTGCATGTTGTGTGTTGCACAACATATGTGTATGCACCAATGCCCCATGGATCCATGTGCCAGATGCACCGGATGATGATGATGAGGATGAGGCAGGTGGACCACACCCCAGTGCAGCAGCAGCTGGAATAGCCCGAAGGGACACTATCATTCACAATTTCTTCACATAAGCACGTCACATAGGGACTGTCCTTAGCAATCATGGGACAGGTCAAAATGACCACAGGCACAGCATGTGCAAATAAATTCATTCCAAGACACATTCCCTGTGTGCATGTCACTACTCTGCATTGGCACATCGCTCTGACAAGTGTATGTGCAACATTTAGTGCTGACAATTTCACCAATGGCAATTGGATGGTGGGAGTGTCACCTCCCTTCTCGGGATCTTCCTCTTCTTCTTCTCCTTGCCCTTCCCTGGCCCCGAGGTCCCAGGCTGGTCCTCCGTGGGGCTTGTGGGGTTCGGGTTGTCCTCTGTACTTGCTCCAGCTCCCTCCATTGTGCTTCGCAGTTGTTATGTTTTTTTTATTTATTTCTGGGTTTTTTGCTGCTTTTATGGTGATTTTCCCCGCCTGACGTGGGAATTGCAAGCCTGGCGCTGCTTGTCGCCGATTTTTCTACCGCGGTTGGGCCCATCGCAACTTTTTTCAAGTTCGGGTTCTCTTTTTTATCGCCGTTGCGGTAGTTGTATCGCGGACATTTGACGCGTTCTCTGGAGACTATCGCATGTTACCGCCGTGTTGAGAATACGACGTTAACACGGAGTTATTTTCCCGCGATAGACGGCGATATGAAAACGTACGTTAGCCTTTTTTGGCGATGATTATCGCACGTTCTTGAGAATATCCCCCTATGATTTCTTACAATATATACTCAGGAAAAAGAGTCAAGTTACTCTGATAACTGGAATTTTCTGCTGACCAGTTTAAGAAACATTCTTATTTTTGTCCGGCAATGGATTTCTGATATTTGCTAATGTGTTACTGTTTATTTTGGCAATGTTTGTGTGAGCGTAAGCAAATAACATCAAAGATCAATGTACTTCCCTTGTTTGTAATGAGAAACCTCCCTCAGGACCTATATTTCTTTTCTATTTAGATACTTTTATATATAAGATGGGCTTAACAAAGGTGCAATCAAATGAGCAATACTTACAACATTAATTTATTCATTATTATTTATTTTCTTATTAATACATTTTTTCTGTAAGTATCAAATATCAATTCATTGCTTTTCTCTTTTTTCTTTTTTTAAAAACTTTTTTTGAAACATTTCAAAATGTAAACAATTTTATCACAATAAGTACAAAAAATATACACCAATAATTATTAAACAAATAACCCCCAAAAGGACGAATCTTTACATATATCAAAACCATACAAAACACATCTCATACAATATCAGACAGACTCATACATCATTCACATTAAAACCCATCTGAAAGGAAAGGAGACTAAAGGTTACAACATCTCCACGACTAAGAATGTATTATATGTTCACGGAACTGAACATGGGGTCGACGCGCGTTTCGTGGCATACAAGGGATGAAACGACCACCTTCTTCAGGACCTTTTCAGATACCCACTCAAATCACAAAACACAAAGGGGGAATAGCGGATTGGAATAGCCAGTAAGTTGCTGGCAGTCTATATGTACGTGTCTCGTTCAGGTGATATATATATCTAGACTACTGTGATATGGTGTTCAAGGAGGGGAGACATCGTATTTGCGAAGAAACAGTGTCTCAGTCTCTCGTTCGCCGTGTCTGGATTCCGGGTCGACCCGGAATCCAGACACGGCAAACGAGAGACTCAGCATATTGATATCTTCCTGATACAACTCGAAAATGCATGGGTAGAAGTGTACAATCAACACTCTACTTAGGGGTCGATTCCGATCTCGCTAGGAAAGCTCTCCGACCGACTCGGATCCGGAGTGCTTTCCAACCGACTCGTGCTCCGGGGCTCCGAGCGCACGAGTACGATGCGAACAAGCGCTGACCGACACGGGTCGCTCGGAACCCCATTGAAGTCAATGGGAGCCTGTTGTACGACGCGCACACAGGCTCCCATTGAGGAAAGAGGTACGTTGCGCACAAGGGCACTCCCTGTAGTGGGGACGCGTCTATGCAACCCGCACCGTACAGGCATGTGTAGGGGGACCCTTGGGTCCCCCCCTGTGATCGACTCGTAAGGCTACGGGTGAAGGGGGGTCCGGAGCGGACCCCCAAAGTTTGCTTCCCGGAGCGTTTATGTGTCGGAGGCTCCGACTCGATCCCGCTGTCCGAATCGTGCATCGTACTGGCTCGGTCGGAAATCGCTTCCATTGCACGGCACGGATTGCTTACGGTGGAGTCGTACGGAGCGGTTCGGAGCCGGAAACGATTCGGTTGGCGATTTCGCGTATCTCGCATCGTACTTGCTCGTCCGTACGGCTGTACGCGTCGTTCGGGAAACACGCGTACGGCTCATGCTTTTTCCGGCCGGTTCGCTTTCGGAGCCCTTCCGAGCGGGATCGGAATCGACCCCTTAGTAGAGACCTTGTGGATCCGGTTCTCTGTCAACTACTTGCACTTCCTAATAATTAATCACTCTGTGCAAGTATTTCTCAACGGCCTAGAACTCTGAGCCCTACTGGGATCTTGTCCCTGAGTTTGACTGAGACACTGTTTCTTCGCAAATACGATGTCTCCCCTCCTTGAACACCATATCATTTGATTGCACCTTTGTTAAGCCCATCTTATATGTAAAAGTATCTAAATAGAAAAGAAATATAGGTCCTGAGGGAGGTTTCTCATTACATTCTTCTCCCTGACCTTGAATTATCATTAGAGGGGGTCCCCCCTTTTTTGCATTTGCTTCCCTTGTTGTGCCAGAATATCCCATTGCTAGATCTTTATCACAGTGGCAGAGTAGTTAACAACCATGTCATTATCTTCTACCATTGTTATGAAAATATTGCAAACTATATTATCCTTACTCACTTTTACTAGGCACCTCCACCTCTTCCTACCTGAATTACCTCTGCTTCTATCTCTTAGAGAGGCACCATTCAGCTCTTTATGGATTTTTCATTGATGGTCAACCGTGCAGCAAAATATATCCATATTGTTGAGGGCATTACCCCCTCGCAGCTTCAGAAATTTGGAATTTGTAAAACTAAACAAATAATCCTACTAAAATTGTACATGTTGTAAGACACATAGTCTGGTGACAAGTGCTTACAATATTTAGCTTTTTCAACAACAAAGACCAATACCTTGCAATGCCTTTGCTTTGTTTCTTTTGCCAATTTTATTTTCATCCCCTTTTCACTATTCAACTAAAATGTCAAATTATTAAAAAATAAATAATTTATCTTCTCTGCCAATGATCAATACATTACCTCTCTGCCTTGCTTGGTCCACTGGAAGGCACTTTTGTTGAGACAGAGCTCCTGCCCGCTGGCCTCTCTTGTATCAAAAGTCCCAACCTTCACAAAGTGGATATCGCCATCATGGCCAGGTTGCCAGTTTATGACGTCATATATTGCTGGAGGGTTGCCATATCTGTCAAAGAATATTTCCTCTTCCATTTTGTTTTTGAAACGCACTTTCTTCATGTAATAGAGAAGCTGAGGCATACTAATATATAATTATTTATTTAAAGTCAAGAAAAACATGACAATATATGCACTGGAATTGAGGTGGAAAACATGATTCATTATAAAGCTGGTATCAACTAGCCCCAAATACATTCTTGGTTTAGTGTTTACTGTGGAATTCCACAGAGTTCTGCTCCACCCTATGGCAGCACGCAGACCTGGCTGGCGGCGCACAGCGCATTTGTCAGGGAGAGTTCCCGCCTTTCCATGACCCCCAGACTGCCTCCAGCTCTCCAGCTCTCCACCAGCTCTCCACCGGCTTACCTCCTGTCCTTCACCTAGCCTCTCGGCCGGTCTAGGTGCTGCTGCTCTGCATGCTAGGCACGGTGCTTCCACCCCTCCTGCCGCCGTGGAGGTGATCCTCTGTGTTTCTTCTGTAATGTAACCCCTTTGCTGCAGGATTAGTGAAGACTGTGCATGCGCATGCATGGAGAGTGTAGACCGGGTTAAGTTCTCCATTTTCCATGCCCGCGCATGCGCAGTCCTCACGAATCCTGCAGCAAAGTTTCCTAAAGTTGATAAAAGAGTTTCGAAACAACCAGCGGGGGGTTGTATTTATTATTAAATAATGACATATACCGTGTTACGTACAAACTCGGTTAAGCACTAGGTAAGTGTCCTGTGATGGACAATAGAGAGTGACCAGTGCCTTGGCGCAGGCGGCAGTGCCCGCGCCATCTCCCTGCTGAGGCTCTTAGTGACAGAGTGTGGTGGGTGGTGCGCTCAGCTGTGAGAGACAGGCTATGGTGGGTGAATGGGAGCCAGTCTCCGCCCTAATCAAGGAAGAGGCAACCTCAGTGGCAGAGACTGGCGAGAAAGGCACACTCTATGGTAGGTGGGGGCTCTCTAAGTGAAAGTGCAGGGCACAGACTACCAGAGTGCCCACGGATTCACTGGCACACGAGGACTGGGGACGAGTCCCCTGCCCCCTTCCTGCCGTTTCTTCTGTTGTGTCCTGCGAGACACGTTCTAGTGTCTCGACAGGCACAGAGTTAGAAGCCACTCCCCTATGGGAGTGGGCACACTTGCACCCCACATGCATCCCTCACAGGCGTCACGAGTGACGTGAGCCTGGTAATAAAAGGGCCCGGGTGCACGTGCTCGAGGCCAGTTGTAGTACCCCACTCACCGTGTGCGTGTCATTCATTTATTAGCATGTGGGCCTAGGGCCCACAACACAACATTTGGCGACGAGCGGGTTTATCCCGTGTGTGCAGCCGCCGTGTTCCAGTGGGTGAAGGGGGAATGTGCATCGCCCTTGTAGAGGGCGGCCCCTGCAGCAGGTGGTTAAATCATCGAAGCGCCCGCGGGCGTGTGAAGGGCCCCACGGTGAAGTTGAGGCGGCGGGAGCCCACCCCGCGTATGAAGAGCCTGCTGCCCAGACCTCTGGCGCGAGGCAAAGCCCAGTGAATGCAGAAGGAATGCGGGCGAGGCCGGACTGCTGAGACGCCGGCCGCCGCCGCCGCAGATTGCCACGAGGAGGAGTGAGCCTGACTAGCGATCGGGCCAAGGTGAGCCCGGGATGGCGACATGTGCCGGGTTGTCACGGAGCCCCGCAAAATATGTGGTTGCGGCCCGTAGCTGACCGGAGACGCACCGGTGCAACAGCAAAGACTAGTGAGGCCTGCAGGGAGCGAAGGACTGCAGCAGCGCCGAAAGAGACTGCGGAGGGGGAGCCCACCCCGCATGTGATCTGCCTGGAAAACCCGGCGGGCGTAAGGTGAGCCACGAGCTACCGGAAGAGCAGCGAGGGGGTGCCCCCCCCCCATGCCAAGAAGAGTGAGAGAGACCTGCCCACGCAAAGAGCCCCGTATCTGCTGCCCAACAATGGAAGGGTGGAGTAGCGTGAGGCGGTAGGGACGAGACCCGCTGCAAGGGAGGAAAAGGCGCCTGCGAGGAGTGTCCCACCAGTGCACCCAGACCGCACGCAGGCAGACCCAACAGCATCAAAGGAAGCACGTGCAGGGTTGGACTGCCCCACAAAAGAGGCAGCCAAGCGTGGTGAGAAGCTATACTCACCTGGGGGAGGAAAGCAGCTAGACCCTGCAAGTGGTGAAGTGAATCGGGGCGTCCGGAAAGCAGCTGAGGTCCGAGAACGTCCTGACACCGGCATCCCACAAGAGACGTGTGGAGACAGCTCGAGGCATCTGCGTCGGGAAAACAGCTTGGGCCTACCTCGGAAACTAAGAGACACTGCCATCTAGTGGCCGATTACAAGTACCGCACCCGCTAAATGAAATACACTGCAAGCACTGACTGCGCCCTGTGAGTTCCCCAGCATGAGACTCTGCCTCTAAGGGAAGCCCGGGTTACTAGCACAGTACCCAAGCCAAGCCTGGAAAAGGGGTAGAAGCAAGGACTAGCCAAAAGAGCATGGTATGGCTCTCAGTGGTAGTCAGCCACCGCAAAAGAAACAGTGTCACAGAAACCCTGATTGCCGGCAGTTCCCCAAAAAGATAGTGACTATGCGCAATGTCAAGCGCCACCAGCACTCCGCCACAGAGGCAAGCCGAGCAAAGGTTTAGCACTGCATGCATGCTGGCCAGAGAAAAGTGGGCACGCAAGGTACCAGCAGAAGGCGCCAGATGACATTGCATAATAGCCCTGCCACTCTCGGATGAGGCACCAACTCATGCCTGTTGCGTTGGAGGGGTAGAGACTGCTAACCCCACAAGGAGCCTCAGGAAGCCCAAAGCCACTAGGCCAAGGATGCTGCCAAGGGTCCAGTGAAGCCAAGAGCAACCAGAATGAAAAGGTTTCAGCCAGCTGTCCCCACCTAGAGACACAAGAAAGACTGTCACTGCAAGTGAGACGAGTGCGCCACACGCCCCTGGTGGTGAACGACCACCACCGCAAGAAGGAAGAACAGGCACACAAGGTGCCAGAAGAGGGCGCCCGAGAAGAAGTCAGAGGTGCGCGCCACATGCACCCAGAAGCGCGCCAACAGGGGTCAATGCCCAGGAAGGAAGGAGACCTCTCTAAACAAGAAGCACTGCTAGAACCAGCAGGGAGATCCTAAACATCTCCACAGCAGCAACAGTAATGGAGCCCGGAAGGGGCCAAACGCAGCACAGTGTCCTCCCTCACACTGCCTCAAGAAAGAGTCGTCAGTGACCCAAGACAGGCGAGAGGAGAGTTGCACACCACAAGTGGCCAGCCGCCACCACAGCTCACCACTGCCCATGGAAGCCATTCCCTGGAGAGGGAACGCCTGGAGTAGGAGCGTCAAGGAGCTGCCTGAATAAGGAGCACTCAAGATGAGTGGCTGCTCGCCATGCAGCCGAGAAGAGCGACGGAAGTTTCGCCTGTATGGTCCGGAGACCAGTGAAGTTAATAGGCCCGTTGGCCTTGTTAGAACACGGTGCATGTCATTGCACCCGGAGGAGAAGCAGAAGAAGAGTGGAGATTGCGTCACCCTGAAGAGCTGGACAAACACAGGTGTGTCAAAGACAAAGAGAGGAGAAGCACGAGGACTCGTAGCACCACAAGCCAAGAACACCTCCAAAGACACCAGACAGCCACCAAGGCGGACCGACGGCCCTGGCGACAGCACCAAGGGAGAACCCCACGTAAGCCGCCGCACGCGCAAACTGCGTTGCTCCCGTCGCTTCACAGTGAGATCGTCCAACCCCGAGTGTCGGCAGTTGGAGTCGAACGGCATCCCTGCCCCTGACCGCAAATGCCAGAGGTGCAAGAGAAGATTCAGAAAAGGCAGTCATGTGGCTACCACGTTCATCCAGAAACCTCCTCTCCTAGCTGATCATCGCCACCTGTCGTCCAGGCCCAATGGCAGCTACATCATCAGTGCCATGTGCAGGACACTGCACTCAGCAAAACACGTGGAAGTGTGACCGGAGGGTCTACAGCAAGAATCGGACAACCAACTGAGGTCAGAAGAGGAAGTCGTGAGTGGCAGGGCCGGACGATGAAGAAGACCCAAGCTAACACCAGGAGTGAGTCCTGACACAGCGACAGCAAGGGAAGAGGGGGATAACCCGAGAAGGAACTGGCAACCGCACAGCGGGAGTCCGAGAGTAAGCCGCACAGCCTGCGCGAACCGAGTCTCAAGCTTTACGTTTCTCAGCGTGTTCATCAAAGTCCCAACAGCCCAAAAAGTCCAAGGACATGAATGCAAGTGCCTCTCCCAGAGAACATGGAGGTACCCGGCCACTCCCTGCCTCAGGTGATCGACTCCAGACTACACACCTGCAGCCATCAAGGCAAGTCATCACCCGCCATTGTCCAGATTCACCACACGGCTGGCAATGCCACCATGCCAGTCCTCATCAAGTGCGTCAACCAACACCATCTTGAATATACATGGAGTGGAGTCCTACGCTATTGCCAAGCTAGCCAACAAGAAGACTCAGAAGCTACCTGCTAACCTGGTCTGCACCTGAACTGCGGCAGCGAGAGCATGTCCTGACCAAGACCCACACACCCTTGAGGTTTGTGCGAGAGACTGGCTACTGGCTCCTTGGCGGTTTGCAGCTGCCCCCAGCCGGCACACACGCAGCCCCAATCGCAGCCTACCTGCAGTCCCGTGGCAAGCCCAACGAAGGGCCTCCCCAGGCGGGAGAGCTGGAAGAGACATTGCCCCACCGACAGGTCACCGGACACTGCAAGACAGCCCCAGGGAGACTTCAGGCGATACGGAAATAGTCCAGTGAGCTGTCACCATGGACTCCCACCATGATCTGGACGCACCCCATAAATGAACTATTGTTACACACCACATACCATCATCAAGGTCAGCGGACGGAAGCTACGTGAGACTAAAGGACACTTACACCGACACATTCCTGGTGTGCAGATGACATCTTCAAGCAAGAGTTTGTGTCCTGAACCAATCAGGTTAAATGATGAATACCTGCTGAGTGTCCTGCCACCGTTGAAGTCACCAGCCCGTGTCTGCCGTCTTCCTGATGCCGGACCCATGAAACTGATGGACCCTGTGGTGTATATTTCATTACTGTTTATCCCTACAGGTTGAATTACAGAACTTTTGTTTTATTAAAATTTGGGAGGAATGTTGTGTCCTGCGAGACACGTTCTAGTGTCTCGACAGGCACAGAGTTAGAAGCCACTCCCCTATGGGAGTGGGCACACTTGCACCCCACATGCATCCCTCACAGGCGTCACGAGTGACGTGAGCCTGGTAATAAAAGGGCCCGGGTGCACGTGCTCGAGGCCAGTTGTAGTACCCCACTCACCGTGTGCGTGTCATTCATTTATTAGCATGTGGGCCTAGGGCCCACAACACAACATCTTCCAGGGTCAAGCCCCTGGAGAAGTGCTACTCACAGAAACCCCCCAACAAAGTAGCAGGAAGGGTCAGGCTAGCTGAGATCTTACATGACAGTAATCATCGCAATTCGAGGACTGGTGAAATTCCTTCTTCCTCACCCTCACAAAGGAGGAGCCAAGCCCAGAGAAAGAGATTTTGTATTTATGTATAATTCTGTAGGTTCACGCGTGCCACACATAGGCACATGAGAAAAGGGCAGCCACAGGGGAAGGGACCGACAAGCTGAGTTCAAGTGACCATAATCAGGAGAACTTGATGGATAATTCGGCTCCCTGGGAGGAAAAAGACGAAGGGAAGGGAGAGAAAGTGCCAGGCATTGAGGAAGAGGTCAAAGGCAAGCCACAAGACTCTCAAAGGCATAGAAAGTGAGATATAGCCCAGATTCGATCTGGAGTGACAGTACTCACAAGGACCAGAGAGAGCCCCACCCCCACCACCCAGGGGGAAGTTGCACAGTCACAGGCGGGAGTGAGGAAAAGCACAGGTGGGAAATGAACTGATAGTCATTACCAAGAGCTCGCGAATAGCACAGCTCCTAGGTTGGAGACAGCAACTGGGAAGGAAGGGGCACTCTGGTAGCAGGGACAGATAAAAACACACTGCAGGGGCCACAGAGCACTCTCCAAGGATGTGGCATTACTGGGGGGGGGGGAGGCGGGGGCAAACTCCACCATGTGACAGAATCAGGATGTTTTGCCGAACTCTGTGCTCCCAGCAGAGTGGAGTTGGAAAAACTCAGCTGGCGTAGCGGAGTTCACCACCCACCCCTACTCATGCCTTTTCCTCATATCCCCCATTTGCTCTGTTAACCTGCTGCAGAGGACGAGTGACGGCGCTACGTGGTTCAGGATGGTTCAGGACGTAACTGCAGCTGGTGATTAACTGACCAATTGGCCATCTAAGGACAAGCACACCAGTATCCCCAAAAAGTACCCCCAACACCTCAGGGCCTTCTCAGGACACAGCAACCCACCGCCCAGTGATCACCATTAGACAGGCAATTACTATCAATATGAGATCTGTAAAGGTGAGACTGCAGACTGTTACAAAACCAAACCAGTCAAAAGAGACACCAGAGCAGGGAACAAGATTAAAAACAAGAGGCAACAGATGGAGGCTAGCTGCCTAGCCGCAACTCTCCATTCGAGCCCAGTGGCACCTCAAACTGCGACAAGAACAGATCAACAACCAAGAATATATACAAAATGTAATTTTCTAAAGGATGCTGGGGCAGTTCTATGCTCAAGCAATGATGGATCAACGGTCTTCTTTCCCACCTGCAACCAGAAATAGTACAACAACAGCAAAAAGACGGATGCGGAAGTCACCTGAGCATTACCACGGAGTGCAACGAAACTTACCCAGTACTCAGGAAGCCAATCTAGACATATCCTACCTTACTATGCAGGAATGGGAAGAGTTGGTAGCCTCTTATACTCATAACCACAGGATGTAAGGCAGGAAAAAACCAACAGGATACCTAAAACTAGCATCAAACAAGACAGCACGAAGGGCCAGACAATATATGGGTGCCACTACTAAACACCATGCAAATGTCAGTTAAAGCATTACAATATCAATCTGATAAAATGGATATACACCTATCAGTTTTAAATTCATTGTCTATATATGTCTCGACACCAAATTGGCCGACCTCAATAGTCTGATTAGGCGGGCACAAAAGGAGACACAGCTCACTCAGACAAGCTGCACTTGTGTAGCAATTGTAGAGGAACTATCAATACTCCCAGCCATGATGGGGAACCTCCTGGCAGACATAAGGGAAGCAACCAAAACTTTGCCGGCTGGAATTCTGACTGACTCTCATCAGAAGGCAAGCCAGAGCCCTGATCAAGAGAACTGGGAGAACAATGAGGGCGGAACCAGCTCACAATCAAGAGCAGGCCAGGACGAGAACCTCCTAATGGGAGAAGAAACCAATGACTTAGCCCACCAAGGATGTCAAGAAGATCAAGAGCAATTTACCATCCTGACTGGAGGACCTCCAATAACAAGTAGACCAATACAGGTAAAACAGGAAAATGCCCGGGTAGCTGACCTGACCGACTCGAAGCAACGAAGAAAGCAAAGAAGGAAGGGACAGAAAAAGAAGACTGATATAGTGGTAACTGTGGCTCAACGAACCAAACCTCATCTTATCGACCACCGGGAGCATTAAGGGATAACTCAATCACTGAAGCAACACAGGAGGAACCTAGTCATATATTCCCAGATGAGAGACCTGAAAAAGGGGGGGGTGAACCCTTACAAGAAGCAACAAGCGCAAATGCAAAACTTAGGGGGAGTGTTGGACTTGGCCCTTTTTGGCAGGTTCACCCCTAAACTTTTTGCCTTGTATGTTAGTAGTTTTAAGTCTCTGGGCACTTTAGCACTGTGGTCCAGTGTAAAGTGCGTGCGCGCTGAGTGCGTGTGGTGAGATTGGCCTGCCCTCCCATAGGAATGCATGGGGGATATGTGTGTCCATGATAATTCCTGGTGTGAGAGGAGTGCAGGGGCGAGTTTAGTATGTGCGAACTCGTGAGAATAAATGCTGCGCAATGGTGTGCGCAGATTTATTGTGACTGGTGTGAAATGCCACTTTTAGAAGTTGGCATTTCTGTGTGCTCTGTGTCTGCCTACCTGATGTGAATTGCATGTCTGGCTTGTGAGTGACAGGGGCTGGGAGGGGTGTGTGGCTCCAGGAGGGGCAGGGTGAGTCAGCGCAGGGCTGAATAGGGAGATCTGCATCTAGATGGGAGGGAGGAGTTGCACCTGGGACCTGAATAGGACTGTGCCTTCCCTCCACAATGCTGGCTCCACCCCCTGTGGTGCGTCTGATGTCCCTAGCCTGTCCTGTGAAAGGAGAGAGGAGCTGAGCAAAACAAAGTGCTCCAAAGCTCCCCCAAACCAGTTGCGTCTGGTTTTTCCCCAGCCCTGCACCTTTACACAAAGGGAAAAGGGTGTATAAAAGAAGGGGCTGTGACCCCATGAAAATGTTCTTGTTCAGTTCTTGTGCTTGGACGTGAATCTGCTGGGGGCACGCTGCTGCAGCGGCCCAGGGGGGGCTGCCATGAGGGCTTGCTTCCCTGGGCCCTGCCTTGCTCCCTGATGCCAAAAGACTCTCTTTGGACCCAGGACTTTGGGCTGCATCTAGTGCCTGGTAAACGCTCTATTTTTAATTGCCCAGCTGAGGAGGAGCGTGGGCTGCGCAGCGCGATGCTGTTCGCCTCGTTGGAGGGAATCCCGACGTGAGGGGTTCCCCTTTGATGCCATTACGAGCGGGTGCCCACCCCGCTTTATATTTCAAATTAGGAGGGAGCCCACCCCTCATTGCCGCAGCCAAGAAAAAAAACGTTGCCGGGCCGCTGCCAAATGCGACCCGGAAGACAGGCAGCGTTGCCTGGATATGGGCGGGGCCTAGCGGCCTGCTGACCAATGGCAGCGTGGCCGAACCGGGAAGTGAAGGAGCCTCGCGGGCTCCATCTCCAAATCCCGGTCTTGAGGAGGGGGACCGGGTGAAGCATAGCGCATGATAAGTCGGGGCTCCCGTGAGGGAGTGAGAGCCCCGCAGGCGCCAGCAGCGAAGAGGGACCGGGCGAAGGAGAGCGCGCCGCAGCCAGCCGCCCTTGAGGGAGAGAGAGGAGTTCTCCGCCGGCACCGGTGAGTAGGGGCCTCACGAGTGTTCTTGGTGCCCGTCCCAGGCACCGTGTTTAGTTCTGAGCGGCCCCGTCTGGCAGCGGGCCGCTCCAACCCTGGCGCATAATTGTTTTAGAGCCCCGTGGGGCTCCAACGTGGCGCATAGTTGCCTCAGAGCCCAGATGGCTCTAACAAGGGGCATATTTGTTTTTAGGGCCCCAGTGGGGGTCCCGAGGGCCAGTGGTGCCCGTACCTTCTTCCAATTTGGCCATTTTCCCTACAGCTGCCCCGCTTGCTAGAGGGCAGCTGCAACGTCGAGGGGATGATTCCAGGCCAGCGATCCCAGTGGGGGTCCCCAGATCGGAGCACATGGTCGGTGCTCGTGCTCCTGCCTGTGGGCACATGTGTTGTCAGGGCACAGTCGGTGCCAGTGCCCTTATTTTGATATTTACAGCTGTGCAGCAATTTGTGCCAGCTGCACCGTTTAGGTCTTTATTTAGGGGACATACCTTCTACGCTAGGAGTGAGATGTACTCCTCTGCCCCACACTTTCCCAGCTGCCCAGCAAGTAGTGGGCAGCTGCAACGTTTAGGTCTGCGCAATTGCGCACCCTTGACTTTCGCTGCCTTGGCAGCCGCCCTGACATTCTGGACACAGGGCATCTTTGAGCCCCTTTTAGGGATGGCCAGTTGGCCAGGGGGACTTATAGTTTCATAGGGCGCTAGGCCCTAAGGTGATTTATATGCTAGTGAGATTCTCTCCATGATTTATGTGCCCTAAGGTGATTATGTGGTGCTAGGAAATGTGATGCATTTACCATGCTTTACGCACCCTGTTTATACCTCTAATGTGGTTTGTGACTATGAGGTTGTTTTGCATATCATGGTTTAGGCTAGTGAGATTATGTTTCACTGTGTGATTTACGCCCCTAATGTGAGTTATACTTAGGAGGTTAGGGTCTAATGGGTTTAGACTTATGAGAGGATTGCATAATGTATTTATGCTGGTGAGGTTGGCGCAGAATGTAATTCGTGCCTAATGTGATACTGTGCATAATGTAGTTTATGTTACAGGCTGATGCTAAGTACAGTGATTACCAGTGTTTACTGGTTGTACGGTTATGATCTGTTTTACTTTTACTAAGTTCACTTTGTGATGGTTCTGACAGTGGTCCAAGGGGCCCTGTCATGTGTAAATAATTCCCTTGTAGATATGACCCAGTGCCAGGTGGCACCATGTATATTATGTGTTTACTATTCTAAGGTGTTATGAGAATACAAAGGCTATTTTTGATATAACCTTGTGTGGAGTTCCTTTTGTAGTGTGCCTGGGATGTTGTTGCTGTGTGCGTGCGCAAACGCTTTACACATTGCCTCCGGGATAAGCCTCACTGCTCGTGCCAAGCTACCAAGGGGGTGAGCAGGGGTTATCTTTGGCGTGTAACTCCCTCGCCCTGACTAGAGTGGTGGTCTCTGCCTGGCTTTGGCGCAAGCCTTAGCCAACCAGAGATCCCATTTCTAACATTGGTTGTCAGCGGTGGGGATAGGACTTGCGTTTGCGCAGTACCACAGTGACAACTGGCTGCATTACAAAACTCTGCATTTTAGATAGTCACATGGAAAGGGATTATTGTTTCTGAGTTTGTTTTAAGAGTCATTTCTTTGAAATGTGTTTTATGTTGCACTATGAGTTGAGTGTCCTGCCAAGGACAGAAACCAGAGAATCTGGAGGAGTGACTGCCCTTGTGCAGACTGCTATTGGGTTGGCCTAAAGCTGGAGGAGGGACTGCCCTTGAGCCATTGTGCTGGTTCTTGGGTTGGCCTGCAGCTGAGGGAGGTACTGCCCCTGTGCTGTCTCCTAGTTCTTGGGTTGGCCTACAGTGGGGACTTAATTGGTATGGAGTCACTAGCTCGGGAGGGTAGATTATCCCCTAAGTGCAGTGTGAGTTTTCTGGATTCCCCAGTAAGGGTGGGATCCAGTGGTGGCAGCAGAAGTGTGTCCAGTGCATGAATTCCCCGTCCCGTTCCCAGAGTATGGTACCTGGTGCTCAGTAAGAGGGGTGCAGGTTGAGATTCAGGGGCAGTAGATACTGTCTCACCGGTCTGGGGGGGGGGCTGTGTGTGGATAAATGGTGTGTTGCACTGGACGAGTGAGTGTGAGTTCTCTGAAATAAGGAGCTTGCTGAATACTTGGGTGTGAGTTCTCTGAAATAAGGAGCTTGCTGAATACTTGGGTGTGAGTTCTCTGAAATAAGGAGCTTGCATGGGGAGTGAGTCCAATAAGAGTTGCTCGGGTATCTTCCGGTCCTGTGTGGTGGAAGAGGTTCAGTGTAGCCCAGCTAGGTCCCAGTGTAGCGGGAGGGGTGTAGGGGCTCACGTCCTGTCTCAGAGGAGAAGGAGTGAGTGTGCCCGAAACCCAGTCCCAGGGCCTGGATGGTTTCTTCAGGGAACACCAGGTTGGGGGCCTAGGCTGTACTTGTAGGCCATTTGAGGAGGATCTCCCAGTGTCTAGAGAACGTGGAGCCTCTGTAAGCAGAGATCCAGTAGTTCTAGTGTCTGGCGGTGCCACTCCCTTGGGAGGGTGCAGAAGTCCAGAGTGAGGGGTGAGAGGGGAAAAAGTACCCAGTGGAAGAGCCAGTGGGTCAGGGGCCAGCCAGCAGGGCTGAGTCGCCAATGAGTGACCATGGCGATGCCACTTCTGCCCTGGGTTTGCGCCGGGCAGACTGTCACACGACCCATTAGTTATGTGTCACCCTCGTGAAGTCCTGGTTCGCCGGGCATCTGACCCAAGGGTACCGCCCTGGGTTGGGGAGCCAGTAGCAGGTGTTTCCTGATCTGGACAGCAGGGCGGCTGTAATCAGTGTCCTGGCCGGTTTTGCCTTCTAGGGGGTACCACTCCAGTTGGGAGGGTATCGGACTCTGGAAGGGGGTGCAGAGGAGGGAGTCCTCGCCTCTGACCCCGGTGCAGCCGGTGAATTTATTTCCCAGGTGGTAGACCAGTGATGGAGAGAGGTCCTGAACTGGTGGGAGAGTTGTGTTCTGGTAGGTGCTTCTCCTGGGAGAGCGCGAAACGTCAGAAGTAGAGGTAGGGTGAGGAGATGCTTCGCCCGTGACCTCTGGTCAGCCTGAGGGTGCGGACCCTAGGTTGAAGGATCAGTGGTAGTTTGGAACTACACTGAGAGGGAGAGTGGAGAATGGCTATTGTATGCCAGGGGTTACTGCCCCCCACTCTGGATTGGCAAGGACCAGTGGCATCTGGGTGGCCTAGGGCCTGGTCCTGGCCGTGGACAACTAAGGAGTACCGGTGCGGTAGCCTAGTTGGTCCTGAGTTTTTTTTCCAGAGGGAACCACAGGGGTTCAGAGTGGCGTAGAACTGGAGGGTGTCCCTGCAGTGCGGGCCCGCATCCGTGTTCTATCGCCCCAAGCAGGGAAGCCCATCACAGTGGTGATTGGTCTGCCCTGCATTTTGGCTGGAAGGGGGTTGTGTTGGACTTGGCCCTTTTTGGCAGGTTCACCCCTAAACTTTTTGCCTTGTATGTTAGTAGTTTTAAGTCTCTGGGCACTTTAGCACTGTGGTCCAGTGAAAAGTGCGTGCACGCTGAGTGCGTGTGGTGAGATTGGCCTGCCCTCCCATAGGAATGCATGGGGGATATGTGTGTCCATGATAATTCCTGGTGTGAGAGGAGTGCAGGGGCGAGTTTAGTATGTGCGAACTCGTGAGAATAAATGCTGCGCAATGGTGTGCGCAGATTTATTGTGACTGGTGTAGAAATGCCACTTTTAGAAGTTGGCATTTCTGTGTGCTCTGTGTCTGCCTACCTGATGTGAATTGCATGTCTGGCTTGTGAGTGACAGGGGCTGGGAGGGGTGTGTGGCTCCAGGAGGGGCAGGGTGAGTCAGCGCAGGGCTGAATAGGGAGATCTGCATCTAGATGGGAGGGAGGAGTTGCACCTGGGACCTGAATAGGACTGTGCCTTCCCTCCACAATGCTGGCTCCACCCCCTGTGGTGCGTCTGAATTCCCTAGCCTGTCGTGTGAAAGGAGAGAGGAGCTGAGCAAAACAAAGTGCTCCAAAGCTCCCACAAACCAGTTGCGTCTGGTTTTTCCCCAGCCCTGCACCTTTACACAAAGGGAAAAGGGTGTATAAAAGAAGGGGCTGTGACCCCATGAAAATGTTCTTGTTCAGTTCTTGTGCTTGGACGTGAATCTGCCGGGGCACGCTGCTGCAGGGGCCCAGGGGGGGCTGCCATGAGGGCTTGCTTCCCTGGGCCCTGCCTTGCTCCCTGATGCCAAAAGACTCTCTTGGGACCCAGGACTTTGGGCTGCATCTAGCGCCTGGTAAACGCTTTATTTTTAATTGCCCAGCTGAGGAGGAGCGTGGGCTGCGCAGCGCGATGCTGTTCGCCTCGTTGGAGGGAATCCCGACGTGAGGGGTTCCCCTTTGATGCCATTACGAGCGGGTGCCCACCCCGCTTTATATTTCAAATTAGGAGGGAGCCCACACCTCATTGCCGCAGCCAAGAAGAAAAACATTCCCGGGCCGCTGCCAAATGCGACCCGGAAGACAGGCACCGTTGCCTGGTTATGGGCGGGGCCTAGCGGCCGGCTGACCAATGGCAGCGCGGCCGAACCGGGAAGTGAAGGAGCCTTGCGGGCTCCATCTCCAAGTCCCGGTCCCGAGGAGGGGGACCGGGTGAAGCATAGCGCATGATAAGTCGGGGCTCCCGTGAGGGAGTGAGAGCCCCGCAGGCGCCAGCAGCGAAGAGGGACCGGGCGAAGGAGAGCGCGCTGCAGCCAGCCGCCCTTGAGGGAGAGAGAGGAGTTCTCCGCCGGCACCGGTGAGTAGGGGCCTCACGAGTGTTCTTGGTGCCCGTCCCAGGCACCGTGTTTAGTTCTGAGCGGCCCCATCTGGCAGCGGGCCGCTCCAACCCTGGCGCATAATTGTTTTAGAGCCCCGTGGGGCTCCAACGTGGCGCATAGTTGCCTCAGAGCCCAGATGGCTCTAACAAGGGGCATATTTGTTTTTAGGGCCCCAGTGGGGGTCCCGAGGGCCAGTGGTGCCCGTACCTTCTTCCAATTTGGCCATTTTCCCTACAGCTGCCCCGCTTGCTAGAGGGCAGCTGCAACGTCGAGGGGATGATTCCAGGCCAGCGATCCCAGTGAGGGTCCCCAGATCGGAGCACATGGTCGGTGCTCGTGCTCCTGCCTGTGGGCACATGTGATGTCAGGGCACAGTCGGTGCCAGTGCCCTTATTTTGATATTTACAGCTGTGCAGCAATTTGTGCCAGCTGCACCGTTTAGGTCTTTATTTAGGGGACATACCTTCTACGCTAGGAGTGAGATGTACTCCTCTGCCCCACACTTTCCCAGCTGCCCAGCAAGTAGTGCGCAGCTGCAACGTTTAGGTCTGCGCAATTGCGCACCCTTGACTTTCGCTGCCTTGGCAGCCGCCCTGACATTCTGGACACAGGGCATCTTTGAGCCCCTTTTAGGGATGGCCAGTTGGCCAGGGGGACTTATAGTTTCATAGGGCGCCAGGCCCTAAGGTGATTTATATGCTAGTGAGATTCTCTCCATGATTTATGTGCCCTAAGGTGATTATGTGGTGCTAGGAAATGTGATGCATTTACCATGCTTTACGCACCCTGTTTATACCTCTAATGTGGTTTGTGACTATGAGGTTGTTTTGCATATCATGGTTTAGGCTAGTGAGATTATGTTTCACTGTGTGATTTACGCCCCTAATGTGAGTTATACTTAGGAGGTTAGGGTCTAATGGGTTTAGACTTATGAGAGGATTGCATAATGTATTTATGCTGGTGAGGTTGGCGCAGAATGTAATTTGTGCCTAATGTGATACTGTGCATAATGTAGTTTATGTTACAGGCTGATGCTAAGTACAGTGATTACCAGTGTTTACTGGTTGTACGGTTATGATCTGTTTTACTTTTACTAAGTTCACTTTGTGATGGTTCTGACAGTGGTCCAAGGGGCCCTGTCATGTGTAAATAATTCCCTTGTAGATATGACCCAGTGCCAGGTGGCACCATGTATATTATGTGTTTACTATTCTAAGGTGTTATGAGAATACAAAGGCTATTTTTGATATAACCTTGTGTGGAGTTCCTTTTGTAGTGTGCCTGGGATGTTGTTGCTGTGTGCGTGCGCAAACGCTTTACACATTGCCTCCGGGATAAGCCTCACTGCTCGTGCCAAACTACCAAGGGGGTGAGCAGGGGTTATCTTTGGCGTGTAACTCCCTCGCCCTGACTAGAGTGGTGGTCTCTGCCTGGCTTTGGCTCAAGCCTTAGCCAACCAGAGATCCCATTTCTAACATTGGTTGTCAGCGGTGGGGATAGGACTTGCGTTTGCGCAGTACCACAGTGACAACTGGCTGCATTACAAAACTCTGCATTTTAGATAGTCACATGGAAAGGGATTATTGTTTCTGAGTTTGTTTTAAGAGTCATTTCTTTGAAATGTGTTTTATGTTGCACTATGAGTTGAGTGTCCTGCCAAGGACAGAAACCAGAGAATCTGGAGGAGTGACTGCCCTTGTGCAGACTGCTATTGGGTTGGCCTAAAGCTGGAGGACGGACTGCCCTTGAGCCATTGTGCTGGTTCTTGGGTTGGCCTGCAGCTGAGGGAGGGACTGCCCCTGTGCTGTCTGCTAGTTCTTGGGTTGGCCTACAGTGGGGACTTAATTGGTATGGAGTCACTAGCTCGGGAGGGTAGATTATCCCCTAAGTGCAGTGTGAGTTTTCTGGATTCCCCAGTAAGGGTGGGATCCAGTGGGGGCAGCAGAAGTGTGTCCAGTGCATGAATTCCCCATCCCGTTCCCAGAGTATGGTACCTGGTGCTCAGTAAGAGGGGTGCAGGTTGAGATTCAGGGGCAGTAGATACTGTCTCACCGGTCTGGGGGGGTGTGTGTGGATAAATGGTGTGTTGCACTGGACGAGTGAGTGTGAGTTCTCTGAAATAAGGAGCTTGCTGAATACTTGGGTGTGAGTTCTCTGAAATAAGGAGCTTGCTGAATACTTGGGTGTGAGTTCTCTGAAATAAGGAGCTTGCTGAATACTTGGGTGTGAGTTCTCTGAAATAAGGAGCTTGCATGGGGAGTGAGTCCAATAAGAGTTGCTCGGGTATCTTCCGGTCCTGTGTGGTGGAAGAGGTTCAGTGTAGCCCAGCTAGGTCCCAGTGTAGCGGGAGGGGTGTAGGGGCTCACGTCCTGTCTCAGAGGAGAAGGAGTGAGTGTGCCCGAAACCCAGTCCCAGGGCCTGGATGGTTTCTTCAGGGAACACCAGGTTGGGGGCCTAGGCTGTACTTGTAGGCCATTTGAGGAGGATCTCCCAGTGTCTAGAGAACGTGGAGCCTCTGTAAGCAGAGCTCCAGTAGTTCTAGTGTTTGGCGGTGCCACTCCCCTTGGGAGGGTGCAGAAGTCCAGAGTGAGGGGTGAGAGGGAGAAAAAGTACCCAGTGGAAGAGCCAGTGGGTCAGAGGCCAGCCAGCAGGGCTGAGTCGCCAATGAGTGACCATGGCGATGCCACTTCTGCCCTGGGTTTGCGCCGGGCAGACTGTCACACGACCCATTAGTTATGTGTCACCCTCGTGAAGTCCTGGTTCGCCGGGCATCTGACCCAAGGGTACCACCCTGGGTTGGGGAGCCAGTAGCAGGTGTTTCCTGATCTGGACAGCAGGGCGGCTGTAATCAGTGTCCTGGCCGGTTTTGCCTTCTAGGGGGTACCACTCCAGTTGGGAGGGTATCGGACTCTGGAAGGGGGTGCAGAGGGAGGGAGTCCTCGCCTCTGACCCCGGTGCAGCCGGTGAATTTATTTCCCAGGTGGTAGACCAGTGATGGAGAGAGGTCCTGAACTGGTGGGAGAGTTGTGTTCTGGTAGGTGCTTCTCCTGGGAGAGCGCGAAACGTCAGAAGTAGAGGTAGGGTGAGGAGATGCTTCGCCTGTGACCTCTGGTCAGCCTGAGGGTGCGGACCCTAGGTTGAAGGATCAGTTGTAGTTTGGAACTACACTGAGAGGGAGAGTGGAGAATGGCTATTGTATGCCAGGGGTTACTGCCCCCCACTCTGGATTGGCAAGGACCAGTGGCATCTGGGTGGCCTAGGGCCTGGTCCTGGCCGTGGACAACTAAGGAGTACCGGTGGGGTAGCCTAGTTGGTCCTGAGTTTTTTTTCCAGAGGGAACCACAGGGGTTCAGAGTGGCGTAGAACCGGAGGGTGTCCCTGCAGTGCGGGCCCGCGTCCGTGTTCTATCGCCCCAAGCAGGGAAGCCCATCACAGTGGTGATTGGTCTTCCCTGCGTTTTGGCTGGAAGGGGGTTGTGTTGGACTTGGCCCTTTTTGGCAGGTTCACCCCTAAACTTTTTGCCTTGTATGTTAGTAGTTTTAAGTCTCTGGGCACTTTAGCACTGTGGTCCAGTGTAAAGTGCATGCGCGCTGAGTGCGTGTGGTGAGATTGGCCTGCCCTCCCATAGGAATGCATGGGGGATATGTATGTCCATGGTAATTCCTGGTGTGAGAGGAGTGCAGGGGCGAGTTTAGTATGTGCGAACTCGTGAGAATAAATGCTGCGCAATGGTGTGCGCAGATTTATTGTGACTGGTGTAGAAATGCCACTTTTAGAAGTTGGCATTTCTGTGTGCTCTGTGTCTGCCTACCTGATGTGAATTGCATGTCTGGCTTGTGAGTGACAGGGGCTGGGAGGGGTGTGTGGCTCCAGGAGGGGCAGGGTGAGTCAGCGCAGGGCTGAATAGGGAGATCTGCATCTAGATGGGAGGGAGGAGTTGCACCTGGGACCTGAATAGGACTGTGCCTTCCCTCCAAAATGCTGGCTCCACCCCCTGTGGTGCGTCTGATGTCCCTAGCCTGTCCTGTGAAAGGAGAGAGGAGCTGAGCAAAACAAAGTGCTCCAAAGCTCCCCCAAACCAGTTGCGTCTGGTTTTTCCCCAGCCCTGCACCTTTACACAAAGGGAAAAGGGTGTATAAAAGAAGGAGCTGTGACCCCATGAAAATGTTCTTGTTCAGTTCTTGTGCTTGGACGTGAATCTGCCGGGGGCACGCTGCTGCAGGGGCCCAGGGGGGGCTGCCATGAGGGCTTGCTTCCCTGGGCCCTGCCTTGCTCCCTGATGCCAAAAGACTCTCTTGGGACCCAGGACTTTGGGCTGCATCTAGCGCCTGGTAAACGCTCTATTTTTAATTGCCCAGCTGAGGAGGAGCGTGGGCTGCGCAGCGCGATGCTGTTCGCCTCGTTGGAGGGAATCCCGACGTGAGGGGTTCCCCTTTGATGCCATTACGAGCGGGTGCCCACCCCGCTTTATATTTCAAATTAGGAGGGAGCCCACTCCTCATTGCCGCAGCCAAGAAGAAAAACGTTGCCGGGCCGCTGCCAAATGCGACCCGGAAGACAGGCACCGTTGCCTGGTTATGGGCGGGGCCTAGCGGCCGGCTGACCAATGGCAGCGCGGCCGAACCGGGAAGTGAAGGAGCCTCGCGGGCTCCATCTCCAAGTCCCGGTCCCGAGGAGGGGGACCGGGTGAAGCATAGCGCATGATAAGTCGGGGCTCCCGTGAGGGAGTGAGAGCCCCGCAGGCGCCAGCAGCGAAGAGGGACCAGGCGAAGGAGAGCGCGCCGCAGCCAGCCGCCCTTGAGGGAGAGAGAGGAGTTCTCCGCTGGCACCGGTAAGTAGGGGCCTCACGAGTGTTCTTGGTGCCCGTCCCAGGCACCGTGTTTAGTTCTGAGCGGCCCCGTCTGGCAGCGGGCCGCTCCAACCCTGGCGCATAATTGTTTTAGAGCCCCGTGGGGCTCCAACGTGGCGCATAGTTGCCTCAGAGCCCAGATGGCTCTAACAAGGGGCATATTTGTTTTTAGGGCCCCAGTGGGGGTCCCGAGGGCCAGTGGTGCCCGTACCTTCTTCCAATTTGGCCATTTTCCCTACAGCTGCCCCGCTTGCTAGAGGGCAGCTGCAACGTCGAGGGATGATTCCAGGCCAGCGATCCCAGTGGGGGTCCCCAGATCGGAGCACATGGTCGGTGCTCGTGCTCCTGCCTGTGGGCACATGTGTTGTCAGGGCACAGTCGGTGCCAGTGCCCTTATTTTGATATTTACAGCTGTGCAGCAATTTGTGCCAGCTGCACCATTTAGGTCTTTATTTAGGGACATACCTTCTACGCTAGGAGTGAGATGTACTCCTCTGCCCCACACTTTCCCAGCTGCCCAGCAAGTAGTGGGCAGCTGCAACGTTTAGGTCTGCGCAATTGCGCACCCTTGACTTTCGCTGCCTTGGCAGCCGCCCTGACATTCTGGACACAGGGCATCTTTGAGCCCCTTTTAGGGATGGCCAGTTGGCCAGGGGGACTTATAGTTTCATAGGGCGCCAGGCCCTAAGGTGATTTATATGCTAGTGAGATTCTCTCCATGATTTATGTGCCCTAAGGTGATTATGTGGTGCTAGGAAATGTGATGCATTTACCATGCTTTACGCACCCTGTTTATACCTCTAATGTGGTTTGTGACTATGAGGTTGTTTTGCATATCATGGTTTAGGCTAGTGAGATTATGTTTCACTGTGTGATTTACGCCCTTAATGTGAGTTATACTTAGGAGGTTAGGGTCTAATGGGTTTAGACTTATGAGAGGATTGCATAATGTATTTATGCTGGTGAAGTTGGCGCAGAATGTAATTTGTGCCTAATGTGATACTGTGCATAATGTAGTTTATGTTACAGGCTGATGCTAAGTACAGTGATTACCAGTGTTTACTGGTTGTACGGTTATGATCTGTTTTACTTTTACTAAGTTCACTTTGTGATGGTTCTGACAGTGGTCCAAGGGGCCCTGTCATGTGTAAATAATTCCCTTGTAGATATGACCCAGTGCCAGGTGGCACCATGTATATTATGTGTTTACTATTCTAAGGTGTTATGAGAATACAAAGGCTATTTTTGATATAACCTTGTGTGGAGTTCCTTTTGTAGTGTGCCTGGGATGTTGTTGCTGTGTGCGTGCGGAAACGCTTTACACATTGCCTCCGGGATAAGCCTCACTGCTCGTGCCAAGCTACCAAGGGGGTGAGCAGGGGTTATCTTTGGCGTGTAACTCCCTCGCCCTGACTAGAGTGGTGGTCTCTGCCTGGCTTTGGCGCAAGCCTTAGCCAACCAGAGATCCCATTTCTAACAGGGAGGAACTAACTCCCAGCAAGAACCATAAACAACTCTGTATAATGACCAAGACTCAGCCCAATCCAGCTTAGAGAATCCTCAAGATCTCAGAGAAATAGCAGAACAAGGATCAACCTCCAGAGGAAAATCGACACAACTCGATACACACACAACCCTGTTTTACCCAGAATATAAGTCCAAAGGAAGAGCAGACATCCTAAACAGGGGGAGCATCCTACGGCTTTTAATGACAATCAGAGGATTGAAAGATCAAAGGTCTTGTGACTTGGAATCAATTAAATTTATTGAGCCAAACAACTATTTGGGAAATGAGGCAACCAAAGCGGTCTGGGCATCGAATGGGATAGCCAAAAGGGTTCTGAACGAACAAGAACAGGTAAGCACCTGGGGAATTAAATAAACACCATACTACACACCAAGATATCCAGAAACCCTAATGTCTAGGCACAAGGATCACTCTGAGCTCAGCCAAGACCACATCAAGTTGTGCTCATACTCTGTGTTAAGTAGAGCATGAAGCACATCCCAAAGAGGCATAGAGGATTCTGCTCCAATTGATCCAGGAACAAGTGCAGCCTCTATCACAGCAGTACAAGATTGGGCCTGGCTGGCCAGGACAATAAACATTAAAAGTTGTAACCCGTGACAAACTAAGATCTCTCCACCTACGGAAAAAAACATCTTGCATCTCTGGTCCTGGGACATAAACAGTGTGGGGGATAAAACAAGTTACTACAATATATTCACACATTTGATCTCATTATCTTACAAGAAACCTGGCTTGACCAGCCATTTCACCTGGAAGGATATAAGCTACATCATTTACCAGCCATCAAAAGCGCCAAATACCGTCATCTCAAGGGAGGACTAGCAATTTACACCTCTATCAGGAGCATATATGCAACCAAAGAGCTAACAACTAAACTAGTGCAGCCTAACACAATGCAGTCTCTAAGACTAACAATACAAAGCCCCCTCCGAACCCCTCCAACTGTTCGTAATAAATATATACCTACATCCACAAGACAAGGCCAGGGCAATTATCCAAACTGGAGAGGAATTAACCTGAATCCTAACAGAAGATTGAACCTCCAATTTTATGGTAACTGGAGACTTCAACTTGCATATGCTGGGAACAACGATGACGCACAGGAAGACCATGCTTTGGCATGGCACATCCCCCCACAGGCTGGTAATAACTGGGGAAGACAAACCAAGCTCACACAGAAACTCCTTGCAATTCTAGAACATCTCAGCTTCCGTGCGATTCTTAGGGGATCATTCCCCAGCAGGGACATTTCATAACAAGCACAACAATTGATTACACCATATAGGAGTAACAGATTACAGTGACTGCCTTCTACAGGAGGTCAAATTGTGCATGTAAATCATTCCCAGAACGCAGCCAGTAAATGTGTCAAGCCCTGCCTACATAATCAACAACAAAAGGCTGAAATGCAAAACCAGGGACCCTGAAAAGTTACTAGTTTCAGCAAAGAATCTCCTGCAGGAAAAACAAGCGGATGAATCCGCTGCACTTACTAGCTAGGAAAGTTTGATAAAGGCACTAGGCGAAGTTCACACAGAAAAAAAAGAGCCACGATGGGAAGGTCCTCGTCAATGGCACCTCTCCGTTTTAAAGAATCAGTCTGCTAAACGGCTTAAGAAAGCAATCAACCAAACAGCATAGGGACTCCAAAGAGGGGGCCCAAGATTTGAAATCCAAAGGGACCTCAGGCAACTAAAAGCAACAGTCAAAAAACTGATTTGGCGACTCAAGAAAGAATCAGAAGAGAGCTTGTGGGCTAAACTATTATTTGATGGCAAGAGTAACAACAGTGCACAAATCTGGCACATGATTAACATGCTACTAAACCCAACAACGCTGGGGATCAACTCACTCTTGACAGAAAAGAACTGGAACTTTCCTAAATGGTTCCTTTAATAAGAAACAACATCACCCTGAGCATCAAAAAAGATCATGAAGATCCTGTGAGAATGCATGAAACACACACCAATCAGATATCCTTTATAATCTCCACTAAACAAATCTCTGAGCAGAAGAGAGGGTGCACTGGGGCCCAACGGGATTCCCCCAATCTTGTTTAAGTCAGATCGGGACTATTGGGCAGATATACTGAAACCAGTGTTTGAATGAATCCTCCAAACAGAGACAATACTAGTTTCATGGAGGGGCGCAATCATCTTTCCAATGTACAAAAAGGGAGATAGGAACAAGGCCAAAAATTACAGACTGGTAGTCCTGATAGATATGAACAGACAAACTGGGTAACTGAAAACGCAATTATCCCATGGAACCAAACGGGTTTTTGCAAACATATGGGGACCGCTACTTACATCCTAACCCTCTCGCTGCTGATTGACTCCAGAATAGAGGCTAAACAGCAACTTTATGTATCCTTCATTGACTACAGCTCGGCATTTGATCTCATTGACCGGAACATTCTATGGAACAAACTTACGAAATGGAATATTCCACCTCCTGTTTTGAGACAACCAGTCCTCCTGCACTTAGACACGTGGATACAAGTAAAAATGGGGGCCGGAAATCACTTGACAAGGAAGATCCCAACCACATTGGGGCTGAAACAGGGCTCTGTATTAGCACCAACGCTCTTCAAACTCTTCATGGCTGATATGTCACCAGGATTAGACACGTGTAACTCTTATTCCCCAAAGATGGGGGGACATGTCCCCTCGAACCTGTTGCAAGCGGATGATCAAATACTCTTTAGCAACACCCCAGTTGGCCTCCAACGCCTAGTAGAAGTAACACAAAGTTACTCAGAAGAGAGCGGTCTGAGCATAAACCTCGAGAAATTGAAAATCATAAGCCTTAATCGACGGGGAATTAAGGAAGCTTATCATTGGCACTTAGCAAAGCAACAGCTGGGAATCGTCCAAGAATATAAATATCTGGGAATCACCATAGAAAGCAAAGGAACCTTCGCTGCACAAAAGGAGGCTATAAAAAGGAAAGGCCTAGCAGTTGCAGTGGCATCGAAAAATGTAAAAAACAAGATTGTTGGCACAAGCCTCTCCCCGCTGATTCAAGTGATGCAGGCGAAACTCATACCGACAATCACTTACGGGAGTGAGGCCATGAAAGGGAGAGAAGTGACCACATTAGACAGTACAATAACCATAGCACTCCAAATGATTTTAAATCTGCCTAAATACACATCTTCTGCTCAACTAAGACTTCAATTTGGCATACAGAGGCAAGGTCTAGCTCGCAAAGGAACTTACGTCAAATGTTGGCATAGAAGGGCGTGGCCAAGTTGGCGGTTGGGTAAGACGTCTTTTTCCTATCTTTCCATCCCAGCCACAGGCCCGGCCATTGAACCTGCTCTAATCGGCCTACGAATCCCTTGAGAATATTCTGGGAAGCAGCAGACCAGGACGCACCTTCTCTGACCCAGCTACCCGTGATTCCACGGTGAGCATGTACCGAAGGGGGCCATCGGGAGCCGCGGTGGGAACCGTTGGATGAAGCCCACGCAGGAGGCAGGTCGTAGCCGTGGAGCGTGGCGAGAGTGTGGGCCCGGCCCATAGCGGTGGTGCTGGTCTCCTGGGGGCCGAGAGCCACAGAAGCAGCAGATCAGGAGGCCGCAGGAACATTTATAGTGGACCCGCGCCTGGCTGAAGGTTGAGGGTGAGCCGGAACCCAGCGGAGTCTCGGCCCGGGTATAGGTCTGGCTCACGGAGCGGTGGCGAGGTGCGGACAAGGGCAGAGGCTGGGTGACCCTGTCCTGGCCGCCCCTCGGAGCATCAGAAGACCCCAAGAGTAGACCCAGGTGGTGACAGAGGTCTGGGCCTAGATGAAGGCCCCGGGCCGCAAGCCCTGAGAAGCGATGCACAGACCCTGCCCTTGCCACCCCTCGGTGTGATAGACAGAGAAAACCGAGAGGGAGGATGGCCCACCCACAGAAGCAGCATCAGCACAAGACAGAGGGTGAGCCCCATGGGGAGCTGTGGTGGTGGCCATCGGTTGTAGTGAGACAGAAGCCTAGGCGAGTGTTTAGGCATTGGCCTGCGTAACCCTAGTGTTACGACCCCCTAGGAGAGCCACAAGGGAACAGCTGGAGAGGCCCTACATACCACTCCTAGCCATATTGGGATTACCCTGTCGGAGAATGGGCGTTCGGCGACCGGGGGACTCTGAAATGGATTAATATAAGGAATCAACATAGCGACGAGGGAGCACCATGGTCTACATCCTAGGACAAGGCCTAGTCCAACAGTGTGTGGGGGAGCGCACAACCACCCACCAGTCTCTCGACCTCAGTAGACCTACTGACAGTGACCAGAACCAACAACAGATGATAGCACAAGCAGCAGTACATCCCTAGTAGGAGACCAAATCCACAATCGCGCCTACCCACTGCCACATCGATGCCCCCTGTTTGTTGCATCACCAAACTGCATGAAACCACAGCGACAGCCATGCATGGGTGAAAACTGTGGTACCCAAACACGGCGAAATTGATCCCCGAGTGCGGATCAACTTGCGACTCACAACCTGAGAGCTCTGACCCTATCCTTCCGCTGTACAGGACTTGTGTGAAGAACCCACTGGGAAGGTGCATCTTAGTAGCAGAGTCTCCAACTGGCCACACTCATTGAGGTAATGGCGACCGCCCGCAACAAGAAAGACCGCACCATAAAAGAAATGCTCTCTAAATCAGCCAGGGGTAATGCCGGGGACTCCCCAATCACCACAGACACTCTGAAGACCCAGGACCAGGTGGGAGGAGAGGAACCAGTCACTCGCTCTTTCATTGAATCGCTTTTTCTGTCGCTCAAAGATGATCTGCAGTCAGTTAAAAGGGACCTGTTGCAGGATATCAAGGAAACCAGGAGAGATCTTGATTCAGTGGGCGACCGCATGGCCACCCTGGAGGAACAAGGAAACAGCGGAGAGAAGAACTGGAATCCCTACAGCAGGAGATAATCCACCGTTGGGATCAGCAGCTGGACCTCCAAGGCCATGCAGAAGTCCTGTAGAACAGATCTTGCCGGAACAACATTTGTATAAGAGGAGTGGCGACAAAAGCAGGGGGACTGGACATTTTTGCATTCGCTAGAGACCTATTCCGCCACATCTTAGAGGTAGACCCAGACACTGCTATCAAAATAGATCACGCCCACATGGACGGGAGGCCGCACCCAGATGGAACCCCACCGGCGGATATATTAGGATACCTCCCAGACATTCAGGTAAAAGAGGAAATCCTCTGCAAAGCAAGAGAGAAACACCCTCTCTGCTTCAGAGACCAATCACCAGTGCTATTTCAAGACTTTTATGCAATCTCAGTGCAGCGAAGACAAGAGTTTAAACCAGTCACACAATACCTATGGAACAAAGGAGTTGCATACTCCTGGGGGTCACCTTTTCCGCATTGTCTTCCGCTTAGAAGGGAAGCTTTTTCAAATGAGATCTTTGACTGAAACATGTCAAATTCTGGGCATTGATTCTCAGCCGGAGGACCGCCGCCCACATCCACCTCCCCCAGCTCGCGATGGTGAAGACTTCGAGGGAATAACCGCGGGACAGGGAGAGGTATGATCTGCCCAGACCCCATCGATATATCTGAGGGTCAAAAGGCGGCACCGCCCTGAAGTCCTGGCCCAGACAAGTGGTCCTTAGAGGAATCGGCACCTATTCTACTGCAGGTTGGCTGAGTGGGGGGGCGGGAACTTGGCCACACTTCGACCCTTTATATTTGACTCCCAGAACTGAGAGACAATTGCTCATTTTGGGACTAACTATTTGTATGTTTCATGTTATTAGATGTTTAGTGTTGGGTTGTTTTAGTTGGGGTTTATGTATGTTTTCGCTGAGAGCCTACCACAATACATACAAAATGCCACAACAGGATAACATCCTAGAGGTTAACTTGCCCACCTGCAGTTTGCACACTCAAGAACTAGCTCCACATATTCCATAAAGCCCTAATGCCAACAGTTACCACAAAGGTACTCACCCTCAACGTGAAGGGCTTCAACAACCACATTAAACGCAAAGCTGTCCTTTCCTATCTTGACAACACTAGATCAGACTTATGCCTACTCCTGGCGACACATCTCCTTCCCAGTGATTACCATCGCATGCGCTCTCGCCTGTTCCCACACCAGTTCTTTTCCTCCACCTCTACAAAGAAGGCAGGAGTAGCAATTCTGGTAGTGCACTCCTTTCAGGGGAAAGTTGGGCACAAAGGGGTAGAGGTCAAGGGTAGACTCCTTACCTATCAGTTCACAATAGGAGACTGACCCTTTATAGTGCGTTCTATATATGCCCCGAACAAGGGACAAGAAGCGTTCCTCTGTACAGCACTAGGGGATGCTCGCGCAGCCAATGAGAGAGGGGTGTTGATTGGGGGCGACCTGAATTTGGTCTTGGACACTGACATGGATAGGTCAGCACAAAGACACGGTCAAACCGGGGCGATGTCAGGGAAGGGGATAGAATGGATGAGATACCTAGGAATACGTGATTTGTGGAAAGAGTCCCATCTGAACACAAACGACTATACCTTCTACTCGCATGCACACAAGACGTACGCTAGACTGGATTACCTCCCAGGCAGGAGGGACATACAGCTCCTCCTTACCGAGTCCGGGATCCTCCCAATGTCACTCTCGGGCCACTCGACTGTCACCCTCACACTATCGTCCCTGGTAGAGGCCCCGCCACGCCGCCACTGGAGACTATGTGACAGGCTGCTACACCGCCATGCGGTAATCTCTCAAACTCAAAAGGCTATAACCACCTATCTTGCCTTGAATGGCACACACAAAGTTTCGATAGTGACACTTTGGGAAGCCCTTAAAGCAGTTATCAGAGGAGAATTAATAGCTATAACCACGGCTGATAATATGCTGCGGAAGCAGAAGAGAGATGATCTCTCTACTCAGATTAGGGAGCTAGATCGCGTCCACCAGCAGACCTGAGCGCCAAAGATTTGGCGCCAATAGACAGCACTTCGATCACAACTCGCCAGTCTAGACTTAGACCAGGTGGAATACACAGCGCTCCGTCTTTGCCATTCCTATTATGTCGGGGGAGACAAATGGCAAACATTTAGTGTTCAATCAATACACACCCGCGACAAAGGGCACATCACTAAAGATACAGACTTAGCTGACACCTTTAGGGGTTTTTATGAGCAATTTTACACAGACCAACCTCTCGACCCAGCAGCTAGCGATACCTAGCTCTAGTCAGCACACACATCATGACTCACCCCAGACCAAACAGAGGCTTTAAATGAAGATATCCAGCCGGAAGAGGTTATTTCAGCCATCTCTCGACTAGAGAAGGCAAAAGCACCAGCTGGTCACAGGACGTTTCCCGGACACGGCTCCTCGTATACACACGGCTAATACCGTAAGATGTACACTACCCTACGCACACTTACTGGATAAGGTTCTACCATGATCTTCATCCAGTTGCTATAGGACTGGCTCCAATTTTTTCTTGATCCAACGTCTGAGGATATACTTTATTCCTCCTTGTTATTGCCCTGAAGAAGCCCATGTTTGGGCGAAACGCGTTGGCTGGTTCTATCATTTGAAGCACAGCAGAGAATAAAAAGACCAGAAATCGTTGATATGTAGATGTTTTCTCTTGTTGTGGCTTCGTGTATTGAATTGCCTGATTTACTTGTGTCTATATATTGCCTCTCATCCAACCAATTTAAGACGGATTGTCCTCTATTTTCTACAAAAACTTTTGTTACATTCTCGCCCTCATCCTTGTTAGATCATTTAATTCTTTTGCTATACCTGGTGGGATACCGCCCACAATGCTCACAGCATCTATCATTGTAATACCTAAACCCGGCAAAGATAAGCATCAGTGTGGCTTATACCGGCTGATCTCTTTGCTGAACGAGGACCTAAAATTGTTCAAGAGTAGTCTAGCGAGTCGACTAAATGCACACATGCCCTCAATAGTCTATCCAGATCAGGCCAGTTTATTCCTCAGAGACAGGCTGGCGATAATACCAAGCGTATTCTACACATCATAGAAAAAGCGCTGCCAGCTCAAAGTGAGCTCATGCTGTTAACAATGGATGCAGCAAAGGCCTTTGATAGAGTGCACTGGCCAGTTCTGGAACGGGTCCTCACTCACTTCAGTCTCGGTGAGAAATTCAAAAGAGTATCCTAAATTGTTACCATTCGCCCACAGCGACGGTTAGGGTCAAAGGCCATACCTCTGTCCCCTTTACAATCATTAGAGGTACACGTCAAGGGTGCCCATTATCACCTTTTTTGTTTGCTCTATATATGGAGCCACTGGCCCAGAGGATCCGGGATAACCCCCAGATCACTGGGGCAGGTTTTGGGGGTGAACAACACACTGTCAGCCTCTTTGCCGATGATGTGCTGATGACACTAGACCACCCGACTAGCGCCCTACCGGCATTCCTGACTGAACTAGGCAACTTTGGCCGGGCCTCTGGATTCTGGTTTGATGTGGAAAAGTGGCAGGCCATTAACCTTTTCTTACCTTCAGGGTTGGTAGAAAACCCCCTCCAATGGTTGAGTACTACCCTTCCATACCTGGGGATTAGGCTAGCGCCCACGCTCCAGCTGACCTCCTTGATAAACTATCAATCCCTATTCATCCAGGTCAGGAGCGACTTGAGCCGATGGAAACACTTACAAATATCCTGGCTAGGCAGGATCACAGCAGTAAAAAGACCATCCTCCCCCGGATAGTCTACTTAATCCACACTCTCCCGCTGGCTCCACCAAAGGAAATGCTTACCAAACTATAATCGGAGATAACGCAATATAACGCAATATATCTGTATGAAAAAGGAACTTAGCTATCTCCCTCCCCATCTGGGGAGACTGGGCATACCAGATTTACACTCTTACTACAGGGCTGCCCAAAGGAGATATTTAGTGGAATGGTACCAACCGGAATCAGAATTAGCATTGGCTATTTCAAGACAGGGCAGTGGCAGGTACATCCCATTGGAAGGTCCCTTTTCTACCCCGGGCACAGAGACCTCCAAACCTGTACTGCTCAAAAATTACGCGAGCAACAATGGAAGCTTGGAAACTAGCACTAGGTGCGGCTATACGACTTTCCCCTCCCCTATTACGCCGCTGTTCGATAACCCAGACTTTACCCCCAGACTTGAACCAAACGCGATCGCATCATGGCGACGAATGGAGTGCCACACTATGGGCCATATGTTTGACGAGAAGGGGATTCTTCCGTTCCACCAACTACACGCAAACTTTAACATCCCAGAGTCCGAAAGACTCTCTTATTTGCAACGACGCCACTGGTTATTACACCACGATAACAAGCCCAATGTGCATAGACACCTCACGTCATATGAGAAGTGACTCCTTGCTAAAACCTCTGCGACATGGCTTACATCAGACCTATATTCCTTTCTGATACAACGTAACAGGCACATATATAGGGCTGGCCAGCATAGGTGGGAGCAAGACTTGGAAAGACAACTGAGAGATCAAGACTGGACAGATATTTACTACAGGGCTAGACATACAGCATGCAACATATTGCTTACTGAAACCCTTACCAAGGTTGCCTCGTACTGGTATTTCACACCCTCTCGACTGCACAAAATGAACCCCAGCCGCAGCGCTGACTGCTGGAGAGGCTGTGGAGCACAGGGCTCCTTGGTGCATATACTCTGGGATTGCCCCCGGCTTCAGGCTTACTGGACGCAGATACTTGACGAAATAGACTCACACCTTCACACACAGATCCCAAGATCGCCTGCATACACCTTGCTTGGCCTACCCAACCCCCTCACCTATCCCCTAAAATCTAGGCGAGGCAGACAAATAGGCCTAGCCTTAGGAGCTGCAATCCACAACATACTATTGCACTGGGGCACTACACAAACGCCCACTCACTGGGGATGGTTACACCGTCTATGGCATATCCTGGGTATGGAGAGAATCTCCCTAACACTCGCAGGCCAAGAAGCCTCCTTTGGGAAACTATGGGGCCCCTTCTTGTCGATCCTATCCTAAGAGATTCGAGAATTGACATGCCCAAAATATCTACGCCTCCTGTGACTGATGGAGACGGATGGAGGTTTCAGTCCAGATGCAACCTTGTAATGTGGATCAGTAACTTGCAACAATACATATCAAAAAGCGAAATAGGGTGGGAGGGACTAATGTTGGGGTTGTATTATTGTCTTAGTTATATCTTTTTATTTAATTTGAAAATATGATGTCGTAAATTTGCCTTAGGGCTTTGTCCCTTGTAAAGTGCTGTAATTGTATTGTGCTCAATAGTACATCATACTAAAAGTTAATAAAGAAATTTGAACCTAAAAAAACATAATGTTCTAACCTATACCATGCGGTTTGTATGCCGCTCTTTGATTACAGTTCACAGGTCACTGTGCTATATTCAGACCCCATAGGATTTTGCGGTCTGGTTTGCCAAACTTTGCGGCCTCAAAATTAAAAAACTGTGACTGTATTTTTGCGACGGCCACTAAATGTGCCTGTCACAGAGATACTGTGGCCCTGATGTGGGGCAAGCAAACCAGCAAGCACAGTGTTCCAGAGCTGGGAGGCAAATGTTTGGTGGGAGAGAGAGTGCAGATTCCAATTTTGGGGCTGCGCTCTCTCTGTCACCACTCTGCTGTTATGCTTCCCAGTATCAAATGCATGGTGCTGGAAGGAGCTGTTTATTTGGCCCCCTCGGCCCTCCTCACACCTTAAATTAGGCTGCGGGGGGTGGAGGGGACAGGGTGGTGAATCCCTGTTAGCGCAATGTATTTCACGTTAATTGTATGTGATGAAATGAGCATGAATTTAGAAAAAAAACATACTCACCTTTTTAGAACTGCACTTAACATGCTTTAAATGTTGTAAAAACATCTATGATAGGAAATGACTTGTAGGAAAAAGAGTAAATGCATAATGTTTAGAACCCTAGTAAATAAACTTGTGAAAATACATTGGCTAAACACTTGTAAATTAATGCACGCTTTCAAATTTATTTTTTTGCACTAGGCAACAGTTTCTTAACGTGTATATTAATAAGGCCCAAAAGGTCTTTTACTTGATTCTTGCTTGCAGTTACATGAATGAGATAGTCAGCAAAACTGCTTAGCATTAGTGACATCTTTTAGAAATGTGCTGACCATAACATCATGTTTGTCCTGCCCCTCACCCCATGTTAGATCATGTGTTAGAATACAAAGAGTTTATTAAAACTGTTAATGCAAAATGATGACTTAGAAACTTTATGAATGATGTTTCCGAGTAACATTGATAGATGCTTTCATATTACTGACTAGCTATTGTTCATGCATCGAGCTCATAGATCATCCTTTAGCTTAGGCTAGAGATTCTCATGAGAACCTTCCCTCATGCAACAAATATTGAATCAATTGTATCGACGAATGGCAATGAGGGTACAGACTGTGGGAATCGGAAGAAGCATCGTATGACCGACGACACCACCTCGTGAACTATTCTTATTGTACATCGACAGAGGATGCGTACCGAATTGTTACGAAATTATAAATCTATATTAATAAGTGTTACTAGGTAGTTAGCACCACTTCTTTTACCTCATTCTCTGAGAATTACCCTTACCTATTAATCTATTCCAGTGGTCCTGCCGCTGGACTTCTCCTTGTCCTGAGACTCTTCTTTATGGAGAGTGATTTCTTTAGCTATTCCCCTGAGGTGACAACTTTTGGATTTTAGTGATCAATGCTACTGCAAGGATCGCACTCTTAAATTACAGTTGTTACTACAGCTGTAGGAAGCTTGGCTGAGTTTCCAGAACTACTCTTTATGAGAAGTTAATTTCTTATTCGCTCCGCAGAGGAACTGTTCATGGGTTCTATTTATAATAGGTCCTCTAATTAGCTTACAGGGTTTCTTTATGGAACACAGCGTATTTCTTTTTTCTAATGCTGACTTCTAACCAAATTTGTTTTATATTTCTTTAAACCTACCAATCTGAATACAGAGATTTAGAGATTCTAATCTTAGGATAAATAATGGTTTTGAAACTTAAAAAAATAATGTTGGCATAAAATTAAAAGAGGAGAACCCGGGACATTGAATGCCCCCCATGGCAAGAACTTTCACTCAAGGAGAAGAGTGCCGCCAGACTTTACCTGGAAGACTCTCTAGAACAGCTTGGATTGCAAGGCCTCCGGGAGACCTCAGAAACCCACGTAAACTTAAAAATACTTGTGAAAAAAATGGTCAAAAGAGCCTCCTTGCTGGAGGACAAATCAGCCCTATCAGCGAGAGCCCATGGATGGTTCACACTGCAAAGCTACACAAGGGATATCCTTCAACCCTACTTAGTCACAGGTTTCTCCAAAATCACCAAGGAGAAATACTTACAATATTGCCTAGGTTTACTATCTTCTCTATTCCATCTCCCACCATGGAAGCGCCCTTCTTCATCATTTGGCTGCAGGTTGTGCGGAGAAGAGAGTGAGGACTTTGTCCTCCTGCTATGCATATGTAAGGAACTGCTGCACGAACAGAGAGCATTGCTGAGGCCTCGTTTTAACCTCAGAAAAATACAGACATGTAGGCACCTGGTAACTGCATGCTTCTCTGGCAAGGATGTACAAGTGGGCTGCTGCATGGTAAAATACCTGAATATAGTTGAGCAAAGACTAAAAACTATAGACACAGTGAAAGGTCTCAGCAATTGTCAGACTGAACAACCGGAAACCACACAGGAATAAACTATAACAATCTGTTAGAGGCGGATCAGCAATGTTCTTAAGATTTCATAAACTGATTTCTCTCATAAGACTTTACATATTTGATACCTCTTAGGTGCGGTTAAATCTGTACTTGAATTGCATAATAATGCACTGAGATAAAATAATTTATAATTGTATTTGCAGCAGCTTTGCACAGAACCTCGGAATTTGTCTATCTATCTATCTATCTATCTATCTATCTATCTATCTATCTATCTATCTATCTATCTATCTATCAGTGAGATTAGGATTTCCGGCATTCACTTGTAAGAAGTTCTGACCCATCAAGTTATTAAGTGAATGACAGTAAGGTGCAAGTATTAGTGACCATTGGCCACCATATTATTCAAGTTTAAGAAAAATCTGGGAGTCAACAGGATCGTTACAAAATTTAAGGCCGAAGCCTTGGATTGGGACAAGATTAAAGCTCAAGAAGATTGGAAATAGAATGGAAAGGACAGAAGGAGAAGGGAGGCAAAGATATACATTTGACCTGCTCTCATAAAAACGAGACTGCACACTGAGGGACTCATTTATGAAAAGTGATGCATCGCTGCATGAAAACAGCGATGGGTCACTTTTCATTGTGACCTCCTTGCGACATGATGGATGTGTCATATTTACTGTATGATGCATCATGTCACAAGGAATGACAGAAACGTCAGTTTTACTGACGTATCTGTTGGTGCAAAAATGATGCATTGCTGGAGTTGTGTCGGAAGCGTGCGCAACTCCAGCAATGCAGGGGAAGGGCTATGGATATACACTGCATCACCCTTACGCCTGCCATGAGGCAGGCATAAGGTTTTAACGCATTTGCGTCCTAGAAGTGATGCAGTGAAATCTTATAGATTTCACTGCGTCACTTCTTCGAGGCTTACCTGACGCACGTATAATGTAGCGCAGGGGTTTACAAAGTGATGCATCTGCTTAGATGAGTCACTTTGTTAATAGGGCGCAACAGGGGGCATGTTTTACGCTAGAGATGAGTCACAAAAAGTGATGCAACGGCAGCGCAAAATTGTCGCAAGGCCTCATAAATAAGGCCTGAGAGTTCCTACAAAGATTTTTCTCCTGTCTACCCATTTCAGGGAGGTAGTGAAGTGGAAAGGTTTACCAAGTAAAATGCAGCTGAAAGATTCAACAAATAAAAACATGCACTTTTACCTTGACTTATGAGCTGCCCATATAGCGTGTTCATTACTCAATATCAAAAATATATGGTCTGATTTATAGTTTGGCGAACAGGTTACCCCATCAAAAATGTGACAGGTATTCCAGCCATCATATTACGTAGGATATATTGCGCTTGTAATAAGGTGGACAGGATGTCTTTGACATTTGTAAAGGAGTAACCCACCAGCCAATCTCTAAATCAGACTCATCGATTTCAATTTTCTATGAAATATTCACATTGTCAATCATTCATGTGCGGAATGAAAACTTTAAACAGGTTGTAAAACTTGTTATAGACATTAATATTATTAGTTATAAGGTCAAAGGCTGTAATCAAAGTTAACTGGAAAGTGCAGAATATTAGAAACTTGGAGGTAGGTACTATGACCAAATGCATAAGGATAACATAAGAAAAATTAAACATATACAAAAAACTTTTCAAACATTGCATAGAACGTAAATGGTGTTATGCCTGTCTAAAGTTAAGAGACTGTACTTTACACACCTGATCATGGTAAACAGAACATACCTGCCACACCTTAAAGTCCCCCAGGTTGCCACATGTTTCAAACAAGAAAGAACCATTTTCTGGCACACAAGAGAGCATGCTATTTAGAGCATGAGCCACTGCATACACTGCATTGTAAATGATATAGAAAATTCTTGAGTCAGGTTCATTCTGAAATTTGGTTTTGAATATTTGCAGTTTCTCTTCACCTGTGCACATGACAGTATTTTCATACAAATTCCCTTTTGACAGTGTCAAGTTGGATCCTTGGCTGGGCCAATGACAACCCATTGCTTGCTCCCAAAACAATTTCACAAATCTGTCCTTGGGGGAGTTAGATGGGTGGACATTCAGCAGGAATTCTTTGAACCCTGGGATTGTGCCCTCATGAACAGTCAAGCCAATAGTGACACTCATTACATTGCCAAATTCATTGTTTGGAAAATTTGAGGATGTTGACCACCCTTCACTTGCGATCCATACTTTGTTGCTGATGTTTTGTTCAGACAATGCTCTCATAAGTGGAATCAGATTAGGGCTAGAACAAAAGGCAATAATGACATTGACAGAAGACTGTGCAATTATGCCAGTAATGATTTTGATTTTCATGATTGAAGGCTCAGCGGATAAAGTTTCAAGGAAGGCAATGCATACTCCAAATTTCAAAAGCTCCTCCTTTAAACGCTGGGAGCCTAACCTACCATAGTCATCATCATTGGCAAGTATCCCTATCCAGTTCCACCCAAAGTGCACCACAATTTGGACCAGTCCCTGGGCCTGGCTGTCATCACTTGGTATGGTTCTGAAGAAGGATGGGAACTCAGCTTTATTGTTGAGAAGAGGACTTGTAGAGTAGTGGCTTACCTAAAATGAGAGAGATCACCTTAGTTATCAAATCAACAACAGCTCCTCAATTCTCTATAACCCTTCTAACATAAAAATGACTTTCCATTTGAAAAATATGTCTCAACTCGATAAGTCAAGTAACCTTGCAATAATACTCCCTTCTATTCTCCCCATCAGAGTTTCCTAAAAATGTGGTCTATGTTCTCTGTTGATATGGTAACTCAAACTAGGTCTCACAGGAGGTGGGAAGGAATTTAAAAGCAAAATATAACCAATTTATTAAGTCTTAAATTAAAATAGCATGGATAAGCATTTTTCTGGGAGAATCGGAGCCATATCAATAGAACACATGCTTAATTTGAGCCATTCAGGATCATGCCATGGGTATTTGACAGGCAGTGCCTATTGGTGATAGTGGTGGCAGCGCGATGTCGGATAATCATACATCGCATGATTTTCGGCTTGTACCACTTATATTTACAATTTAGTACAGCTATCCTGAGTCATGCCTATATGTGATAGTGATGGCAGCATAATGTCCACTAATCATGCATCGTGTGATTTTTGGCTTTTGTCACAAATATTTACAATTTAATACAGATATCCTGAGTCAGGACCTACTTGTTGTGAAGGGTTTCGTCACAACATAGTGGCTCAGAGGGGCTGGACCCAGTCATCATACTCTAAAGAGTTACTGTTAAGAGTAAGGATTAAAAACGCCGCCCACAGTATCTTGGACGATGTCAATGCTGCCCCCCTCCTCCTCTGACTTACTTCATCAAGGCGTCTTACCCTTCGTTTCAACTCTATTCTCTCCTTGTGAGCCCAGCATCTTGCCCGTAATGCCGTTCAGTTGGACTAAATACTCTTAGTCAGCTGCATGGAGGCGCTTCCCGGGACAAGCAAGCTGTGTGTGTTTGCATGATTAGACCCGAAAGCCAGCGTCCTCATGACGACATGGCTGGGATGGGTCAGGGACTCCTATTGGTTTATTGGCTTTCGCTTCTTCCCACTACTGTGGTGTCTGCTGTCATTTTAAAAGCCAGCCCTGCCTGGCAGGCTGCTTTTAAACTTAAATTATATGCAAATTTGACTTTGGAATTAAAGGTACTTCCAAAATCTCAAGCTACATTATTTTTATAAATAAGTCACCCGTAAGATCTCCGATAGATGCTACAGGGGTAGGGTGTCTTGTAACTATAAGCAGGGATAAAATAAAATATGTTTTGTGTGCCCTGGTGAGGGAAAACTGCAAATTTCGTGTTTCCCCATTGTAGACCAATTGCTCCATAGGCAAACATTGGGATGCTTTATTAAAGTGAAACTATTGAAAGAAAGGATCTAAAAATATACTTTGAAGTATAAAATGATAGTTAGAATAAATCCAGCAAACTGCGACTGTCAGATTTATTATAACTATCAGAGAAAAGAAGTTATAGAACATGCTTTTCTGATGAGCCAAAATCCAGCCTTCCAGCAGCCACTCTGATTGGTCAGCCGCTGCCAGGCTGTCTTATTGAGGTGTAAAGTGGCCTGAACTGAGACAAAGTAAGCTTCTGGTGGGAGGAGATCTGCAAGCTGCACAGTAAAAGACAGGAAGGGGGCTGGGTAGTCAAACTGGTCTTCAAAGGGGAAATTTTAGTTGGGACAGGACAGAGGCTCACCCCCACATCCTGACACCCCAGCCTACTGGGATCCTCAGTAATTAGATTAGGAGAGGGACTGGAAGTGGATTGTTAGAGAAACTTAGCCACACCAGTGGGACGGCCGGAGATGATGGACGGCCGGAGATGATGGACGGAGCGCTGAAACTTTTCAGACACTCACCCCCAGTCACAGATCTGGGTTGAATCCATCATCGTTCTTTAGCTCACTTCGCCACCCCAGTTCAGACACAGCTATATGTAAATCAGTCTTGACCCTGTGCCTCATGGGAACAGTTCAGCCCGAACTGCCAAGCCATGTTTTCCCTGGACCGGAAACAAGCATCCTGGGACCGGTTTCGGGCTAACAGCCCTCATCAGCCAGGCTAGCTTGAATCCAGTGGCAAAGTGAGCAAGGGACCCACGTCTGGGCATACCTTGCCAACTTAGGGCGAACAAAGCAAACACAAGGAGATGATGGACAGAGCGCTGAAACTTTTCAGACACTCACCCCCAGTCACGGATCTGGGTTGAATCCATCATCGTTCTTTAGCTCACTTCGCCACCCCAGTTCAGACACAGCTATATGCAAATCAGTCTTGACCCTGTGCCTAATGGGAACAGTCCAGCCCGAACTGCCAAGCCATGTCTTCCCTGGACCAGAAACAAGCATCCTGGGATTCAAACTAGCCTGGCTGAAGAGGGGTGTTACCCCAAAGCCGGTCCCAGGATGCTTGTTTCCGGTTCAGGGAAGACCTGGCTTGGCAGTTCGGGCTGGACTGTTCCCATGAGGCACAGGGTCAAGACTGATTTGCATATAGCTGGGTCTGAACTGAGGTGGCGAAGTGAGCTAAAGAACGATGATGGATTCTACCCAGATCTGTGACTGGGGGTGAGTGTCTGAAAAGTTTCAGCACTCCGTCCATCATCTCCTTGTGTTTCCTAAGTTAAGCCTGCCTGCTCATTGCCAGCTACCAAAGGTGGGTAAGGGAATAATTTATTGAGACCATGACTGGACCTTCAATTGTTAATGTGGCCTTATTACTAGTGGTAGGTCCCTAACTACACGTACTAATAAACCACCTTCCAACCGTCACAGACTGTTAATTTCTCCATTAGGGTCTTCATCTGGATGTTAAATTCTGATTTCTTTGTGCAATTCCTTTCTGAGTCTCAGAAACTGTCCATGCGAAAGATTTTCTTTCAGTGTTCTCGGGTCAAAGCTGTCAAACTTCAACAGCGTGTTTCTGTCACTTGATTAGTTCTATGTCCTGGTGCCAAGCTTCCCATCTTCAACAAAGATGGTTACATCTAGAAAGGTGAAGGCTTTCTTGTCCATCGTATGTGTAAACTTCAAATTGGGATCACATTTGGCGATCCATGTCATAAAAGGGGAGACAGATGCACTGCCCCCCTCCCAGATTACCAGGATATTGTTGATGTCCCACATCCACAGTAGTATGTTCTTCCCGAAGGGATTGTTGTCATGTAGTATGTGTTCAGTTTCAAAACTGAATACATATAACACTGCCACACTTGGGGCAAAAGTGCTGCCCATGGATGTTCTGAAGGTCTGCAAATATAAGCTTCCTTCAAATTCGAAGAAATTCCTCTTGAGGGCCAGGCTTGAGTAGTCTATTGAAGCACTTGGGTATAATGTACTCCTACTGTCATTGGTCTGAGACTTCTTGCATCACTGTCAGGGTGTCCTCCTGAGAGAGGCTTGTATATAATATCTCTACATCATGGCTTAATAGTATGTTCTTCTCAGGGTCATATTCAATATCTTTCAGGAGGTTTAGCAGATCTATAGTATCCTTAAGTTATGTAGATTTACCTTTTACCAAAGGTTCTAGATACAAATCAACTAAGCAAAACAGTTGTTCCAGAAGGGAGCCTATCCCTGACACTATAAGGCATCCACAAGGAGGGGACCTGTTTTTATAAATCTTGGGTAGTGTATAAAAATATGTTGTTTTTGGATTGCTTGTGAACAGGAATTCTGCCTCCTTTGTGGAAATTCATTTGTTATTTTCTGCAGTCTCCACCAGATTCCTGATCTCCATCCTTTGTTGTTGTGTAAGATCTTTGTGGGGGACTTGGTAGTTCCTTTTGTTATCTAAGAGGCGGAGGCACTTAGTCGCGTAGGCCTGATTGCCTTGTATGACAACCCCCATGCCCCCATCTGCTGGTTTCATGATTATGCTTTCTTCTTCTCTTAGCTCTTTTAGTGCATAGATTATGCTCTAGTCATGTTGTGGTAGACATTTCAGTCTTGCTCCTGTATTGTTTCAATCTTGTTGAACACAGTCTGTTCAAAGGTTAGTACTTTGATGGAGATGGTGGTTGCCATATAACAACAAATCAACACTAAACACAGACAAATGCCTGCTTTAGATACCACCAACATTGAAATGCTGACATGATCTTTCAAAGTGGTGGGGCCTAATAATTGCCCTGAACAGTAGTGAGCGAGTGAATGAAGCGGGCGATCCAAACCTTTTTTTAAAGGGCTTAAGTGGGGTCCCCTTTGATAATATTTTGAAAGAAACTAAGTTAAATAGCGCTTTTTAAAGAAAAATTATCATATAGTGTGGCTGAAAACAATAGGCCATGAAGAGAAACACACTAAATATTCAAGTCCTTTTATGGTGTGCCAAGCCAGTGAAACCTAATGCTCCCCAGGTGTGGACCTATTCTTTTTCAAAATGTGCACTAGGCACCCCCACATGTCAAAAATTACCTTAATTGTGGCAGGGTCAGCATTTTGTCATGGGTGCCCCCATGCAATAAATTACACAAAATATGCCTGTGATAGAAGTTACCCAATCATGCCATCCATATATCATAGATGACCCATCTGTCAAAAATTACCTTTAGTATGTCTAAGCCAGCATGTTGTCATGTTTCCCCCTCCCATATGCCATGATTGTCCTTCCTTATGCCAAACATTACCTGCAATGTGTGAGCACTAGCATTTTGCCATGAGTGGCCCATGCCAACATTTTCCTCAACTATCCCACCTCCATCATTTTCCAAAGGGGCCCTATATGCCATGAATTACATCTAGGTGTCAGTAATTTATGATGGGTGCCCAATATGCAGAGAATTACCGCCACTATCAATGTGCCAATATTGTTGTCACAGATGCCTGTCATGCTAACAATTGCCTCCAGTTTGCCACTACCAGGATTTTGCCATGCATGTCTGTATAAACCAAGACTTATCTTCAGTGTAGGACGCTGGCTCTGTATTTGGTATACCACTAGGTGGTTATCCCATGCACATAGTCTAGAAACTCCCCAAAAGTGTTTCAGGTCTCAATTAAAAACCCCAAGCACTCTACTAGTGACAGTGTGCGCAAGCAGCTACAGGCCTAGCACAGGGGCCGCTGGGGGCAGAGGTCAAACTAGGAGTTTGGCCCAATGCTTTTCAATAGAGACTGTGGGTGCTTGGAGCTACACTGCTTGCAGGTTAGTGGATCAATTGCATTGGCCAAGCTTTGGTGGTTAGCACCAGCACAGGGGGGCTGCAAAGCAGCACCAGACATACACCACAAGTGGCACAGGGGCGGCCAGGTGCAGGGTACAATTTCAGCATTGGGCGCCCAATGCTTTTCAATGGAGATTCTTCTTTTGACAAACAGGCTGCCGGCATTACACTGGAGGTTGCAGGAGGGAGACCAACAACAGCAGATGTAAGTAGCTCACCAAGGCCCAGGGGCTTCGGGTGCAGGGGTGCCTTTTGACGTCGAAGTATTCCTACCGAAGCCAGTCGCGGCCAGGGGGAGCCTCTGGATTCACAATGCAGGCGCTTCTATGGAGATCAGAAGAGGTCAGCCAATGCTGGCCTTGAGACCAGGATCACTGGGGATCCCACACTGCACAGGTGACCCACTCAGGCTTGGGCTGTGGGCTTCGGGTGAAGAGTGGGCAGGAGACGCGGATCTGCCTGGATCTGGGTCTTTGGAGTTAGTTTCTTCTGGACAGGTCCACTGTCCATGGGACTTTGGAGTGTTTTTCAAAGGCAGCAGTCCTCCAAGAGTTGTCAGAGGTTGCTGGCTGCAAGACAGGTCGCAGGTTCGTAGAAGCTGGAGACAGACCGGTAGGGCTGGGGCCAAGGCAGTCATTGTCTTCAGTCTAATTTCTATGTGTGGGGGAGCCACCTTAATACTAAATTTAGAGGCGTTTTAGAGGAGTGTCAGGAATGGTTAATCTGCACCTTACCTGGGGTGATTGCACCCTCTATTATGCCACCTTCCTGTTGGAGGGGGCATAGACCTAGCCCTGATTGGAGGGGTCTCCCTATTTTCAAGATGGTGGGGGCTGAAAGATGTGCTTCATCTCGCCTTCCCCACCTTAGAGGTGGAGTTGGCAGAGGTGGGCACACCTCCTATTCTCCTAAGTTTTCCCACCCCAAAGTGGGCCTGTAAACCGGGGGCTGAAATCTGCTGCCAGCAGCAGAGGCTGGGGGTCGCATTAATAAGGCGGTCAGCCTTTGACATTTCCCCCTTCGAGCACTGGCCCATCCTGGGGAGGTGGTGTGACACATCTGCCCAGGATGTGCATTGTTTCTGGTCCCAGAGAGCAGAGGCTCTCTACCCAGGGGTCCAGAACCATATCTTGTTGTGGCCGCCTGCCTACAGCTGATCAGGGACCACACCAGGGTTGGTAGGTTTTCAGGGGGCACCTCTGAGATGCCCTCTGAGTACATGGTACAATAAATCACACTGGCATCAGTGTGGATTTATTGAGAGGAGTAGTTTGTTACCAAACATTCCTGTGTTCAGTGAAGCCATCATGGTGCTGGGGAACTCAAGTTGTTGAGTTTCCAGCCCATGTACTCTCTATGGCTTCACTGGCACTTACAATATTAAGGAATGGACACTAATATTGTAGGGGCATATCTGCTCATGCAGATATGCCCCCAACTGTGGTATAGTGCACCCTGCCTAAGGGCTGTGAGGCCTGCTAGAGGGGTGACTTACCTATACCTTCAGGCAGTGCTCGCTGGCATAGCACCCATGCAGGGTGCCATGTCAACTTTGTAATGTTTACCCTCAGAGGGGCATGCAAGCTGCAAGGCCAGTGGTATGGTCCCATAGAGAGGGGTCACAGGGGACTTGAATCAGCTCCCGGGCCCTAGGTACAGAGGGTATCAATTACAAGGGGCTTACAGGAGGCAGAAGTACCAATTGTGGACATGTTTTGGGGAAAAAGCACTGGCACAGGGGACCTGGTTGGCAGGGACCCTGTGCACTACAATTGAAACCACATCAAAACCAGACAACAATTGGGGGCTAGCCATGCAAAAAAAGTCACTTTCTCACATTCAGCATAACAGGTGTCAAGGGCAGACTCACAAGCATATCACCACATTCTCACTCAGGCTCATTTACACTCAGTAACTCAAGCTCATTCCCACTCACTCACACGCATCCATTTTCTCTCACAGTCACCCATTCAACTCGCTGAATCTTACTCACTTTCACTAATTCTCTCTCATTTGCACTCACTTACTCTCACTCCTTGTACTTTGACTCACTCAAACTTACTCACCCACACTTACTTGCAATCATTCATATTCTCAATCCCTCATTTTCACTCACTCTGACTTCTAATGTTCACTCATTATTTTACACTCACTTTCAGCTGTGTTCACTTCACCTCTCACTCATTATACTTTCTCATTCATACTCACTTGCATTTACTCATATTCACTCTCACTCACTCATTCTCACTCACAGATACACTCGCTAGCACACCTCACACTCATTCTTATTTATTCTCAGACACCCACTCTCTCACTAGCAATCACCCTTCTGCTCACTCATTCTTACTCACTCTGTCTCACTTAGACTCAGTGACAATCACTCTCTCCCCACCTCACTTACTACTTGTCACTGACTCTCACTCACTTTCCTCACACACAGACATACCAACGTATACCACACTCTCACAAATACATGGTCTCTCCCCCAGACACACCCAGTCATTCACAAGCATGTGTACAGCAAACATTTTAAAGCATTGTTATTACTTACCTAAGCTGCCACAAAATTTCTATTGCCAGCTCCTGGTGTTCCATTTTTAGGTTTCGGCTAGGCAGCGCATGCGCTGTCTCGTCGAGAGATACTGTATACACTATAGTGGGGGAAGCTCCACCCACTTTCCGCCCATCTTTTTGATTGGCTTTATTTGTAAATTCTGCCTTGTGATTGGTGTTTGGCTTGTTAGTCCCGCCTCCTGACGCCTATGTCGTCATTTTGCTCCTTCCGAGGCTATCAGCCCCTTTACTCGAACACTATTTGGTGCCCTGTGTGTCCCCCCCCGCCCCCTCCCGCAGTTCGCAGTTTTTTCGCCCCTCCCCCCCCACTCCTGTCCGTGCTTTTTTTAACGTGGAAGCTGCCATTTGTAATGCAATACGTCTCGCGTAAATGCGAGTCGTATTGCATTGCAAATGCTTGTTTGAAAATAGTGCGCAGTCACAAGCACGCCTATCTTGTGAAAAGGAAACGGAAGCGCAAACACCGGAAGTGAGGCATCTCGCGCTTGAGTGTGTGCGGGGCTCCGTGCACCAAGGAGAGCCCCGCACACCGGCCAGAGGAAGACGGAGCTTCCCCAATTGCTCCAACGCCAGAGAGGGGGATCCAGAAGCTGCTCTGATTGTGACAGAGCAGCCCAGGATGCTGCGTGGGGGAAAGGGCGCCCTGCTGTTGTGAGTTCAGCCCCACTCATCGAGTAAGTGTAGAAAGCCATGACCGAGGCACCACGCGCTGTGAAGGGGCCGCCCATTTCCTCAGCTGCATGAGGCTGCATTTGTAACATATGGCATCAATTGCTTCTACATAAAGACCTTCGGGCATCAAGCTCGGCGTGGAGCCAGGCGTGCAGTGCCATTACAGGACAGACTTTAGCGCCGGATCCTTTATCCACCCGACCCAGCTCGCCTTGACTTGGAGGAGCTCAAACAGCTGTGGATGTGGCACGCGGTATAAACTTTGGATCCGGCATGCTTGCCTTTGTCGGGACACACACGACTGGTAAGCACGTTTGTTTTTCTTGTGATGCCAGTACTATATGGGCATACATTGTGAGCTAACAGCACCTCTACCTCTGCATATCTGGTGCTGTCAAATCCATTCACTGAATGTAACATTTAAAGCGTATTTACCGTAGAAGCACTGCTACTGGCTGTCATGCGACCCGGAAGTACTCAAATTATGGTTAGTGTCTGATTTTATAAGATCAATAGCCGGAAACGGACTTAGGTTGAATTCACGGATGGGCGTTGTAAGTAGCTGACAGATGGTCACCTTGTGCACACATGCATATTCTGTACGGACGTGTCTTCGAGCCAGGCATAGAGCGACAGAGCTCGATCTGCCAGCACCCCAGGAGGTAGGTGATCGTGAAACAGCTGTACGTCCCTTCCCAGCATCACCCTCTGTTTCCAGCTCGCAAACACACCCTTCAGTGAGACAAACCTGTATGTCCAGGATCAGGAGAACCCCGTAAGATGTTAATCGCTATTTTCCTCGTTACATCCCCATCAGCATCCCTGCCTCAGTTACAAAGAGACGCTACAATGGGTTTTGCCGTCGTAACTGCCAAAATAGTAGCCCTTCTTACATGTGACACCGTCAGCTAGCAGGACCCGGCTTTTACACAACAGCACATTCATACAGAGATGTTTAGAGCATGCCTACAGTGTTATAGGAGAGGGAATGAGTCTCAGATAGTAGCAGGACTGCTGAATGTGTCGCACATGAAAAGGGACCACTTATCAGCTATACCTAGATTGTGTTCATGACCGAGAGTAGCACAATGACCTACGAGCCCTATAGAACCCAAGCTCCAGATACACCAATTTACAAAACGTGTCTACCTCACAGGCACACAGTACATTATCCATAATGGAGGCATTAATTGGGGGTCCCCGAGGTAAGGTTCCAACTTAACATGTTGGGACACGCTTTACTGTGTCTGTTAAGCTTGTCCATTCGTGCTCTGATGAAAGGGAATGTAGCAGGAATAAGAGGGCACAGCTCTCAGCCTTTTCATTGTTTGCACTGCTCAGATGGCTGACCTAGCTAGAAGCACTTTTGAATTCCTGCAATGTCGAGGCAGGCCCCTTTACTCCTCTGTCAATCTCCGACCTCATGTGTAGTGCTGCTTCATGTTGAATCTATGTCAGCCGCAGTTTATGCACAAATGTCCAGTGGTTCAAGGTCCTATGCCAGGTGCTACACTGGGGTTGCTTCGTATAACTAAGAATCCTCTCTAGAGCTGTTGCTAATGTGCCATCTTAGAAATCTGAGTGTAAGCCACGTCAGTCAGGCAGCAAGCAGACCGTAGTCAGCACTGTAGAGGTAATCAGGAGTAGGCTGCAGCTCAGTACCCACTTGGTGCCATTAAAAGAACAGTCCGTAGCCTCTTTCTTGCATGTGTGCACTGCTTCAGAGATTAGAGCTATTGCCCACTAGCTCTGTCACACATCAAGCACATGTGCACCTGGGAACATGTAGGTCTGGACATCGAGAGAGTTAGGGCCTATTTATGTTGCCTATTGGACAGTATCGGCTGAGGGCTTGGAGTATCGTGCACAGCTCTGCTGAGGCAATTCTGTCACGTAATGCCTCCCTGGTGGGCCTCCACTGCAGCACAGATGTCAGTGTTGGTCCCAGGGGCCATAGCCCACTTTTCTCCTCCCGTCGCTAGCAGATACAGGAGTAAGGCTGCCAGGCTATGCTGTCTGCACAACAAACACTGCTAGTCTGCAGCGCGCGCTCTCCAACGTTGCAGAATCTGCACTAGCTGTCAAGTTTCGGATTGCCCAGCTCTCCCATGTTGCTACATTGCTCTCCCCTGCTTTTGCCTCATTTTTCGCTGCACTACTATCAATTTCACCTCTCTGGCGCCCTCTCTCTCACTCTCACATAGTCTTTCTCTTTCTCAGACACCACACTTTCCTAAACAGACCTTTATAAGAAATGCTTCTTGAGTTGATTATCAAACACTTTCTCATGCACACATTTTCTCTCAAATGCACACACCCAATTGATACTCACACACACATTTCTCTTGCACATGCTTTCAGACACCTCTCCCTTCTCTCACACACTGTTTCACCCTCACAGACACACTCTCTCACTAAAGCTCTTTCACGCTCACTCTCAGCTTGCCCTATCTGATACATTCCATCAACGGTGACCCTCGACATTTTGAACAGGTGAAAGAAAATAATACCTTTTTAATTGTTCATTCTCCCCTTAAATATGTTGCTTTAAGCAACCCCTAACTTTCACAAGAATTCCATGTTAAAGAACAGTAGATGTTGCAGTGCCCAGTATAATGTGCTGCATGGCTAAATACTTACAAGGTCCCAAAGCCGAGACCGATTGCATTGCAAATGCTTGTTTTATGTGTTATCATAATACAAAATGGTCAGAAAACAAGGAGGTTCATAGCCTCTGTGTTCTTGGAACTGATGCTTTCGCCTCTGAGGTCAGGGGTCGCACAGCCAGTACCAGAAGTCGCAACGGGCAAGACAGGGGTCACAGCTGAGACTCCTGACAACCCATAAATTAAATCCTTATGAGGCATGTGTGAGAGAGGTGGGAACAAGGTAGATGAGAGTAAGAGAGGAAATAGTGTGAACAAACTAGAAAAAAGGCACGAGATAGCTGTTAAAGAGACAGACTAGTGAAAAAGGCCCATTTTACAGAAACAGGGAAAAAAATGAAACAACTGTGAGAGATAGAAGGAGTGACCATTGAGAGTTAAGAAAGAGATCGAGAAGAGAGAAAGATATATCTGAAAGAGAGAGGGACACACAAAGAGGTGGGGAAACGTGAGCGTCAGTGAGGCTGTTTACCTCCCTCTCAAGTTTTATCAAAACAAATAAAGTGGAAATATATTTTCAAACTAGCTGCATCATTTACAAAGCCATATAACCAGCACCCCAGTTATTTTGCAAACAAGATCATCATCCGTTTTGGTTTTGACACCCGACAGTGACGACACAATTAAACTTCAGGCTTTTTCCAACTATGCACCCACCTTCTTGAACAACATACCCCTATCCATCAGGAACACCCCAACACTGCTCTTGTTTAGGAAAGAGGGCAAGACTCACCTCTTAAAGAACACTACATCACAATGAATTCACTGTCCATAACCCAAGTACCACTTCTATCACTCGATTTTATGCTTGGCTTTTACCCTGTACAGCACTCTGCTGCATTTTGACTAAGCTAGTGCCATAGAAATAACACAAATACAGACATACTTTACAAGTACAGATTTGCTTCAGATTCTGAGGCATATTTACTAGAGAAGTGGTGGAGCGTGGCGTTAGTCTCCTTGACTTAACGCCATGCTCAGCCACTTCTGAAACGCAGGGCTGCACCATATTTACAACAATATGGTGCAGCCCTGCATTTCCCCCTGCACTAGCTCTAAATTTTGCAGACACCCTTCCTGCACATACAACAGTCTTTAAATGGCGTTTTGAAACTTCTATGCATGCTGCTTAATGTAGCACACATAGAAGTTGAAAATGTCATTTTTATTTTATTGTTTATGTGCCGAAGGGACACCTTCCTGCACATAAGCAATCAAAGGCCTTTTGCTGTTTCTATGTGTGCTGCACAACGCAGCACACATGAAAACAGCAAAAACGAGGAGAAATTAAACATTTCTCCTCGTTGCACCTGTTTAGGACCAGGTTTTTCCTGGTCTTAATTTTGGCGCTGACCCATATTTATGGCGCCCTTGTAACTATGTGACAGCGTCAAAAATCAATGGGTGTTGCGGTGACAACCGTAACACCCATTGCCCGCCCTGTTCACGCTAAGTATAGCACAAAAGGGGGCCTTATTTACAAGGCAGCATTAAGCCACGTTAAAGCTGGCTTGTAAATAAGGTGAATCACATATCGCAACGGAACATCACTAAAAGTGACGTTCCTGTGGTAATAGGGGCTTGTAAATTTGCCCCTCTGTTTCATAAGACATCAATTTCAACTTTTAAATTATGTTATGAATTACAGGATGATCTAAAGCAAACATTAAATAACCTCATCTGAAGAGAATTAATAACATATTAAAGTAACAACCTATGACCAACATCATTGCAATCAGCATTAGATACATTGCTATTAAAATAAATCTTGGAAATAACAATAAGTCTGAACTAATTAAAAAGACAAGCAGTACATTTGGAATTAATCTCATACGTAGAAAAACCCTACTTTGAGAAACTTTTGCCAGCACCTATTAAAATAATTCTAATAAATTTTCAAATGAGTAGATTATTAAATAAAGTTTGACTCCATTCTGGAAAAAGGGCCTGGGAAAACCCCAAAATGAAGGATTTACAGCAATCAAGATTAATCTACTGTGCATATTCTATGTGCTTGCTCTGTCCTAACAGTGGATTGCAAAAGCCTCCTAGATCCTGTTTTACCCATCTGATATTAGAAAGTGTAGACAAGTCTTAATTCAGAGTCTTCATGGGTTGCACCCCCAGTTAAAGGCTAGCTTTTTAAATTTATGGTCTATGCTGCTACAATGTTCTCTGCAAATTGCTGTTTTTAAGCAGAGTTTTGAAAAAATGCCAATAAAAAAATTGAGACTTAAGAGCATGTACAATTATTGGTCTTAAATCCTAAAATGTTTTATTTAGTTAGAGTCTAAGTAAACTAAGCTAATCACTAAGCATCTTTTAGCCTAAAGTTTTTTTCTCTCGCGAATAATTAACCTATGAAGATTGTTACTTCATACTCGGGAACCATCGGTCTCACCTTGCACTTAGGAAAAACTGTCTACAAACTGGCAATAACAGACTAATTAGGAGAAGTTTATACATCAATTGTATAATTTGGTGTGAAAGAAGTTCTTTGTTTATCTTCTTTACTTGTTCTTTATATCTGTAATGGTTTTTATCAACTAATGTAATAAAGGTGGTTTAAATTGATGTGCAACCTGGTAGTTGCTATCCTGCAGCTATCACAAGGAAATAGAGCTACAAGTTCCAGAATGAAGGGTCTCTGGACAGAAGAACTAGGGCTCCCTGGATGGCTGACCTCAGACAGAAGGCCCTTGAGATTTTTATCCAATGACACGTTGACTCTCAAATTGCCTCGTAAATCATAGAATCACATGAAATCTTGTAAAAAAAGAATTAAAGCTACTCTAAATCTTCAGCGCACTGTGCCTGCCCTGAATGCCATAATTTAATCACTGCAATTCACCCCAAGTTATCCGAAGTTTACATTAAGACTAATTCTATGTAAATAGCCTACACCAACAAATTAATTACCTCTTGGCTTGTGAAACCTACACATTGTTGCCAAAATCACCAATTTTCAGGGATGATAAGAGATGTCTACTGTTCTGAAAACATGGTTTAAGTGATAACCACCCATTCCTCTTAACTGAACCTAGTATAGATGGTGCTACCCCTTCTAGAACCACCCTTAATCCCTAACTCCCCATCCCACCAAACCAAGACAAATTTATAAATAGACTTCAATGGCATCATTCACATACTAGATCTGAATCAATCTTTCACCAATGATTCACTCCCACAGACCTCAGTGGCATTACCCTCCAGTGGGTAAAAGCAGCCCTCCCATTATTGATTCCCCTCCAGAATCTCAATAGGATCAAACATGAGCATGATTTTTCTCTCCTATAAGCCAGCATCTGACTCCCACTATTGGTCCTCTTCCACAGAGGTCAATTAGACAAAATGTCCACATCACCCTACCTTGAATGTTTTGCCTCTGTTGACTTTGGCTTTATAGTGCAAATCTCAAAATCACACCCAAGGGTATTTGTGCCTTAATAAATTGCATAATAATAATAATAATAATAATAGTTGACTGCTTTGTCATCCAACCACCCTGCCTCCTCATTTCCTCAGACTTGAACATTCCTCAAAACGTCATTACCCTCCCAACAATGGCTCACCTTCACTCACTTCAATAGCATCACCCCACAACAATGGTTCACCCAATTCACGTCAATGGCATTACCCTCCAAAGTGTCAATGTAGACTTCCCAGCAACATTTCATCTCCATTGACTTGAATTGCATCATCCTGCAGGATCACATTCCGAACAGTGCTAACGAAGACTCAATTCTTTAATTCAGCTATTTAGTTGGGAAATAAGCCTGAAATCATCCCTTCTGCTTACCAACTTACATCTGGTGAATCCCAACTATGACTTCAAATCCCCACAGAAATGTAAACATTTCTGCCTATTTCCTTTTTTTACAATGCAACATGAATTCTAGAAGTTACAGTTTCTATTGTGTGAGAAATCAGGACCTGTTTGTAGTGTCCCTCACTTTATGCTCCCTTTTTGACTGCTAGGTGCTGGTTTTCTGACTCTGATTGTGCCCTGGGGTCTGCTAATCAGTCTCAATCAGCTCTATGCTCTGATTAAAAGTACATGGTTAGGTATAATTATAATTGGCAATGATAGACCCCTGTAAGTCCCTAGTATATAATAAGGCAAGGGGGATTTAATTTACCTAGTTGTCCCTAGCATATAATTGGGCATGGAGGTTTAGAGGTCCAGTTGATTTCCTGCGCTAGAGTGTGCACTGCTGTGTTGCCTGCTGGTATTTTAAAAGCCAGCCCTGCGGGCTGCTTTTATATTGCAATTATATGCAAATTCGACTTTGGAATTAAAGGTACTTCCAAAGAAGTAATCTACCTTATTTTTTCAAATAAGCCACCCCTAAGGTCTCCCCTGGGTACTCCAGGGATAGGGTGCTTTGTAACTATAAGCAGGGGCATTATAAAAGATTTTTATAAGCCCTGGTTAGGGAAAAACTGTCAATTTGGCTTTTTTCATTTTGTAGATAATTAGCTCCATAGTTTAGCATTGGAATATTTTATTTAAGTATAAATATTGATAGAAAGGAGCTCAAAACATTACTCAAGGACTTAAAATGATAGTTATGATTAATCCAACAACTTGCCACTGCTAGATTTATAATAACTATAACAGAAAAGAAGTTATTAAACTTTCTTTTCTGTAAGCCAAAATCCAGCCTTCCAGATGCCCTCTCCTGATTGGCTAGCCTCTGCCATGTTGTTCCAGGCAGCCTTAATGAGGTGTGAAGTAGCCTGCTAGAGAGACAAAGTATTACATGTGGGAGGAAAACTGAAACTGCAGAAGAAGAAGGCAGGATCGGGGTGGAGTGAGCAAACAGGTCTTCAAAGAGAGAATGACACTTTAGGATAGCAAAGGCTCACCCCACATCCTGCAACCCCGGCCACACAGGAGCCCCTGTAATTAGATTAGTGACAGGGCTGGTAGGGGAGTGTTAGGGAATCTTAGCCATACCAGTTGGTTGGCTTAGCCTGATTTTGGAAGAATAGTGCTTTCTGGGGCAAGAATATGCCTCCCATTGGTCAAGGGTGCCCCTCTGCTTGATGCCCAGGAACAATGCATGAATATGGAAGAGCTGCCAAACAACTCAGATCCCTGTCTGGAATAACATAGTGGAGAAGGACTGCCCTGCTGGAACCCCTGGTCTGCACTCCAAAAGTGCTATACACTTATGGACTGCATCTGCTGCACACTATAAGGACTTTGCCCTGCTTCAAAGGGATTAAGGAGAGACCACCTGAAAAGAACAGCTACAAAAGAGCTACAAGAGATCTGCTGCTTAAACCTACATGGAGAAGAAGGACTGCCCTGCTGGAAACTTGATCTGCACCCCAATGGTCTGCACATTGAAGCACTTCACCTGCTGCCCATTCTGGGACTACAGTCCTAAGGACTTTACCTCGCTTCAAGAAGAATTAAGGAATGGGCTTCCTGCATGCTACTGGTAACAGAGCACATCTTCATCGTCTCCACCAAGAAGTTCCCATCTTGGAGCACATCCAGTGGACTTTTAAGGATTTGGCCAGGTGCATTGTAGGAATTGTAGTCTCAACATCCCAATGACCATCTCAGAGATTCTAAACCTCTGGATTGGTATTGTGGACACTTTAAACCCTCAAGAGGAACTTCAGAAAGAAGTTCCAGCGGTTTGGAGAAGTTTGAAGCAACTTTTGTAAAAATCTCCATATGTTGACCAGGTGCATTGTGGGAGTAGTAGTCCCAGACCCCAAGAGGCAAACCAGAGAATCTGAACCCTTGGCTGGTGCTATGGACCACTTTCCTGCATCAAGAATCACTCTGGCAGTAAGTGTGAAGAACACTTGACTTTGTCCCAGTCTGACACAAGCTTTTTTTTAATCCTTTGAGCGCTATGTGCTTCTAAGCGCTAGTTTTACTTTTAATCTTAAATAATTCATATCTCTAGTTCCCTACATTGGATTTTTGTCGTTTTGGTGTCTATGTGTTCATAAAAAATATATCATATAATTTTTATTGTGTATTTTAGGCTGAGCAAGGGATTAATATATAGAGACCCTAACTGAAACTTTTATAGTGTTTGTGGCCCTATTACTAGTGATAAGTCACTACTTATCACCACTAATAAACCGCTTTCCAACATATTGGTTGTCATGCATTGTTCTCTGTTCTTCTAAGAGGTCCCAACTCATATTTTTTTGCTAGTTGTAAAGTGCACTCCCCCTCCAATGGGCTCAAACAACAGCATCATTTTCAACAATCTTTCAACCCCAACCTATCTGACTCATAGGTTCACCATCACCAGCCTCTCAGAACTACAGCAGGTAGGAAACCATCATGCTGAAGACAAAGAAATGCACAAAGAAACATCAAGGCAAGAGAACTTCCTCTATGCAACTATCCTCTCAGGGTCTTAAATAGCACCCATTATGCATCAGTATTGTCCCAAATCTGCTTCAATTTCGGACAAAGCTAAAGACACACCTAAAAAAAAAAACAACAAAAAAACGAGATCCCAATACAGTCATTTCTGCTTAGAAACCAACTGCTCCCTCGGATCTCTCATGAAGTATACCCTTTTACACTGCATAACACTCGGTTGAATTTCGATTTAGTTCATGCTATTCAAATACCAAATTCATATAGTCATAGAAACAGTTGCTTTGGAAAAGCCAGAAACAGTGACAGGCATTGGCAAGACAAAATGCTCCTCTGGCATTTCATGTAAAAAAAACCTGGAATCTCCAGGTCCCATGAACAGAACAGTCGCTGGGCAGCAGGCAGGCCCCCACATCAACTGAAACCACTTGGACTCTGCAAGATCAGGCAAGTCATGCTGTGACAGCTCTGCAGTATGGTATAGGCAGTAAGAACTAGCCATCAGTGCTTACTATGTGGTGCTTTGTGGTGCCAATAAGGCTTGTTATAGTGTGGGGCCATTAATGCTTGCTACTCTTTGCAGTCAATAATGCTCATTGCAGGGTTGGACCATTAATTTGGTGCTTTAATGCTTGTTAATGACTGGAGTTGTTAATGCTCTTTACAATGCACATTACTGAGTGGGTCCATTAAAAAAAATTACTGATTTGGGCCATTCATGCAAATTACTAGCAGTGGGTATCAATGCACATTTACTGTTGAGGGCATAGATGAATATACTGTCTGGGACCACTGAGACGCATAATACCTGAGGGTATTGATGCATATACTCTCTAAGGCCGGGGTGACCAACATCTTTCCAAAACAGCAAGATTTTTCAGGATATCTACTTATGATCTGCAAATAATGAATGTTAATGGAACCAATGTTATGCTGACAACGTATCATGGATCGAGCCCCCCTTAACCGACATTCATAAACCTTGGCATTAGACCACTGATACATAGCCTGTCTGGGGCAATTGATACCTCTTATTGCCCGGACCATTGCTGCATTTTCTTATCAGAGGGCACTGAAATAATGCTATGTTTGAAAATGAATTATTACAATCTGGGTTTCAGGACACACACTGCCTGTTCACCAGCTACCCTTCCCTTTGATTTATTTTGAGAGGACGCCTCATAGACTTGGAGAAGACAGACACATGTGCTAGTGAACATAGGTAGCATGGGAATGCTGATGTATTATTATTATTATTATTATTATTTAGCTTGTAGAACGCTTGGTTACTCCAAAGGAGTGTCCCCGCTCTAGAACACCATCCGTACCACAGCAACTGCCCTCAAGTACCGCCCTCCATCTACCTCTAGCCCCAACGGTACAAGAAATAAGGCCTACTTCCGACCACCCAGAGGGTGTCAGAAGAGCCAGGTTTTTAGTTTCTTCCTGAACAGAGTCTCAGATGCACACGTCCTTAAATCCATAGGCAAGTCATTCCATGCCTTCGCCGCAAGAAAGCTAAAGGAGCACCCTCCAGCTCGTACCTTCCGCACCTTAGGCACAGTCGTTTTAGCTGTGCCCAAAGATCTCAGGTTCCACGCAGGCCTATAAGCAGTGAGAAGGGGATGCAGGAATCTAGGCCCCTTCTCATTGAGGATCCTGTGGCCTACACACAAAGCCTTAAAGGTAACCCTAGCCTGTATAGGGAGCCAGTGTAACTTCCTCAGGGCCTCCCCCACCGAGGCACGCCTAGGGATGTTCAAAATTAGCCGAGCTGCGGCATTCTGGACCTTCTGCAAGATATTAAGATTTCTTGCGGTCGCCCCTAGGTACAGGATGTTACAATAGTCTAGGCGGGATGTAACAAGGGCCTGTACAATGGTTCTTTTGGCGTCAAGTGGGAGTAGGTCCAAGATTTTTCGCACCATTTTGAGAATGCCGAAGCAGGCGCCTGCCACAGCCGATATCTGAGCTGAATAGGACATAGTGTTATAGAACCAAACTCCCAAATTCTTTACCTTGGCTTTCAGGGTCGGAGTAGGTCCCAGCTCCTCCGGCCACCATAACTGTGACCATAAAGAGGGCTGCTTTCCAACTACCATCACCTCCGTCTTTCCTGCATTCAGCTGCAAGCAACTGTGCTTCATCCAGTCAGCAAGCTCACCCAAGCAGACCTTAAAGTCAGATGCCATTCCAGACTCCCCTTGCTCCAGGGTAACAATCAGCTGAGTGTCATCAGCATATGACACCAGTTTTACCCCATGTCTCTGCACAATATCTGCCAAGGGGCGCATATAAATATTAAACAAGGTAGGGCTAAGGGTCGAACCCTGTGGCACTCCTTGAGACAGAGGGCAGACTCTAGATTTAAAAGGGTGTTGTAGGGCCTGGAAGGATGTGTTCTGCAGGAAGATTTTAACCTACTCCGATGTACTGCCACCGACCCCGGCCTCCCTCAGCCTTTCCAACAGAAGGCCGTGGGAGACCGTGTCGAACGCAGCACTCAGATCCAAAAGGATCAGTGCCGAAGTACTTCCTTCGTCTGCAGCGATTTTCAGGGCTTCCGAAGCTAGGAGAAGGGCCGACTCAGTGCTATGAAGTGGCCTGAAGCCAGACTGGGTATCATTTGGAACCCGTCTTTCTTCCAAAAACATAGACAGTTGGCTGTTCAAATGTTTCTCCGCAATTTTTGCAATGTAGGGGAGCAGAGATATCGGTCTCAAGTGTTCTGGGAGAGCGGGATCTAAGGAAGGTTTCTTTAGTAGTGGTACCACCATAGCATGTTTCCAGTTGCTAGGAACCTGCCCCGAGCTAAAGGACAGGATCAATAATTTGGTGATAACCGGCGCAATTACTTTTTTCCCCTTCAATAGAAATTTTGGGGGAATCGGATCCAAAGGTGACCCTGATTTGACAGCTTTCATGAGTTTTAAAATATCATTTTCTACAGGAGGGCGGAAGACAAACCTATCCTCAGCCCCGGGATCTTGCGCGACTGGAGCATAGATAAAGTTCTTGCTGCTTTCCGGAAAGGTATCGTAGATTTTTTCTATTTTACCTATAAAAAAATCTGCAACCTTATTACAGTGATCGGTAGAAGCGGGTAGTGTGGCTGTCACACGTTCCAAAGAAGACAATTGTTTCACTACATTAAAAATATTCTTTGCAAAATTTTTGCTAACTCAATTTGCTCCGTATAAAATTCCCTGCGTACCCTCCTAATCTGTTGATGGTAGAACCGCAGTGCTGCTAGGTATTTCAGCCTATTTCCATGCAGGTAATTTCCCCTCCACTGGCGTTCAAAGCGTTTACAATCAGTTTTCAATTGCGCCAGTTCTTCAGAGAACCATTTAGCAGACGGGGACATACGAGTGCTTTTTCAGGGTTTCAGAGGTATTATAGAGTCCACAGCCTCCTTGATCCATAGAGAAACTTTGTTCTCTGCTATCTGGGCTTCGATCCCCAAATCAGGAATGCTTTGGGCAAGTTTATCCACAAAGATGTCCTGGGTTAATGCGGCCCATTTCCGAACCAATATGGGCTCAACGCACTTTCGCTGCTTACAGGGGAGTGTACTAGGGTTCACAATCCTGAAAGGGAGAATATAATGGTCAGACCAAAATGTACATGCTTGACCAACCCTGAAAACGCGTAGGTTTTGGAGAGAGGATCATGCATTGTCAAATCTATTGCTTGTGTCCCTGCTCGCTTCATTTGGCCTCATTCTACCATTGTGGTACCAATGGGGATCTGCTCATTCTAGAATGTAAATTTCATAATTTGTGTGACATAAATTAATATATTTGATCACATACACTTTTAATATTGCTGTTTTTGTCGTAAATGTTCTTTTCTCCATGTCAACAGAGTTTACAACCCTTTGTTTGTTATTCAATCATGTATGTATGTATGTATGTATGTATATATGTATCTATGTATGTATGTATGTGTGGTATTTGTGTAGCATGAATCAATCCAAAAAGGGGATAAAATGAGACATACAATCAACTAACGATAGACGAGGTAGATGGTTATTAGATTGTCACTGCCTTGTGATGTAGCCTTCTTTAAAGAGGTGTCCAGGCATTCACTGGTAAGTTATGCGTCAGCAAATATTCTGTCATTTCTCATCACTTGGTGGAAAAGATTAACAGAACTTGTGTTAAAAAGCTTGATAGAACATTTTCATGTATTGTGGTGGGGTAAAAAAGAGTGATACCTTATATGATAAGATAATGATAAGTTAATACCAAGATGGCCAAATTAATACAAGTAATCTTGAAAGATTGTTCTTTCTATTGTGGACATGTGATAGGTGTTTCATTAAATTAACTCAAATTAAGATATTAATTGATAATAAAGAATGTGATATAACTATGTCTCTCTCTTGTTCTCTGCCAACTTTTATGTAACTTTGTATTATACTGAAACCGTGGGATGGGAATCCTAGTCTCAGGTCCTTTTCATTCAGTTATTCAGTTTGAACTGATCCTCTTGTTTTACACAATAATCACTTGTGTTTTGTTTCTGTTAGATTGCCAAGTAATTCGAAAGCCCATTTTCACGTACTATCCCATGATCATATTCTCTTTTTTAATTTTCTTGAACCGCACCATTTATTCTTTTATGTGGAGGTTTAATTGCAGTAGGCTCATCACTGAGAATGCTGAACTGCCATTGTTGTTTATATTTCATACCACATATCTGTTGTTCAATTGCTTCATGTGTAAATAACACAAAAAGAAAATCACAGATAATTTGATTTCCTTGAGTTACAATTCGTGAGGAAGAAAGAAAGAGACATTAGGTTTCCTCTGATTATGCCCTGTCAAAAATGACTCCAAAGTTCTGCCCTCTAGGTCCATTGGACTCTCCTGACTCCCAGAGTACACCATAGCTCAAAGTTAATACTTGTAGTCGAAAATATGCAATATTAAACATATTTTATTTAAATGTGAAAAACTGCTGGAATAAAAGAACAAACAATGGGCCAGATGTACGACACATTTTACCAGTCGCCAATAGCCCACTGGGCCGTTTCGACTAGTAAAATGCATTTCCTATGTACCAACCCTATTTTGTGAGTCGGTAACCTATTACCGACTCGCAAAATAGGCTTTGTGAGTGGCTATTAGGAAGGGGCATGTAAAAGGCATCCCTTCCTAATAGCGAGTCACACTGGTATGTATGAATGTTTTGCGACCGGGAATGCGGTTGTAAAACATTCACAGACTACCATCAATTTCAAATTGGCTGCAAGCCATTCACAAGGGACCCCTTTCCCTTTGTTAATGGGGGTGCCAACATTTTTTCAAAGCCGGCAGTGGCCCGAGAGACCACTGCCCATTCTTAAAAAAAAAGCATTGGAAATGCATCAGGTCTCATATTTGGTTGAGTCAGAGCTATTGGCGTTCTAAAAGACAATGGGGCCGATTCCGATCTGGGTCGGAAAGCTCTCCGACCGAGCCGGATCCGGAGAGATTTCCGACCGAGCCGGACTCCCCCAGTCTGACCGAGCGAGTACGATGCGGCCGTATGCTGCCCGACTCGAATCTGTCGGACTCCCATTGAAGTCAATGGGAGCCGGTCGTACAACGCTTACACGGGCTCCCATTGACTGAATGGGCACGTCGCGAACAGGGGGGCCCCCTACAGTGGGTACGCATCGGTGCGACTCGCACCGTACATGCATGTGTGGGGGGACCCTTGGGTCCCCCCTGTGTTCGACTCGTGCGGCTATGCGTGCAGGGGGGTCCGACACGGACCCCCCAAGTCCGGATCCGGGTGCTTTTGCGAGCCGGACGCTCCGACTCGATCCGGTCGTCCGACGCGTGCATCGTACTCGCTCAGTCGGGAAACGGCTCCATTGCGTGGTGCGAGCTGTGTCCGTACGAGTCGGTCGGAGCGGTTCGGACCCGGGAACGAGTCGGTCGGCGATTTCGCGTGCGCTCGCATCGTACTTGCTCGCTGGGACGACTGTACGAATCGGTCGGAAAAAAGGCCTCCGAATCGGATCCGGTAAAGCCGAATCCGATTCGGAGCCCTACCGGCCGAGATCGGAATCGGACCCAATGTCGTTTACCCATGTGTTATGGAATGAATGTATGTGGTGCGTAATGGAATTTTGTGGGTTGGTTTGGAATTGTTAGTTGTAGATTTTTAGTGGCGTGGAATTGTGTGGTTTGGACTGGATTCGTGTAGTGGAATTATGTGGCGTGGTGTGCAGTGCAAACATGTGAATAGTAATTATGTGGTAATGAGTGTACTGGAATTATGTGGAGGTGGACTGTGTGTCATAGAGTGTAATTATATGGAAGGGCATTTTGTGTTGTGGAGTGGTATGTTGTGGAGTTTAATTATGTGGTGTACTGTAGAATTTTGTGTCATGATGTGGAATTCTGTGGTGCAGATTGGATGTATGTAGTGCATTGTGTAATTGTTGAGTTGAAATATGTGGTTTGTTGTTGAATTATGTGGTATGGAATGGAAATGTGTGGAGTTGAATTGTGTGGCATGGAAGTGTGTGGCACTGAGTGAAATTATGCTGATTGGAATCATGTTGCATGGTGTGGAGTGCATTTGGGTGGATTGTAACACCAAGGGGCTGATTCCGATTTCGGCCGAAAGGGCACCGAACGATGGTCGGAGCCCTTCCGACCGAATCGGAACGTGCCGGCCGGATTCCTTTCCGACCGAGCCATTCCGATGGGCTCAGTCGGAAAGGAATCCGACTCGGATTTCCAGATGGCTTACGACGGGCTCGGAGAGCCCGTCCGCCGTCCGGAAATCCTTCAGTACTCCCCGGCCGCCTCTTCACGACCGAGGGAGTACGATGGCAGTATTTCACTGCCTTTTCGTGCTGGTCTTTCCGGCACGAAAAGGCAGTCGGTAACTGTCTTTGGGGGCCCCCAGTAGGGCCCCCATGGGTGCGAGGCCGCCGAATGGCGGCCTGGGGGCACCTATGGTGCCCCTCTGTTGATCCCTGCACCCGGTGGCAGGCACCTTGGGGTGCCGGCCACAGGGTGCAGGGATGAACTGCACCCCTGCTTTCCACAATGCAAGCATGCATTCCGCTTGGAATGCATGCTCCCATTGTGTAGTATACGAGTGCGACCGAACAGGGTTCAGTCGCATCGTACTTGCAGGGCCGTAACCGACGACAGCAGGTCGGTCGGTTACGGCTCCTGACCGATGTCGGACGGACCTGAGTCCAGATAGACATGAATCTACAGTTGGGAAAGAATGTAGTAGCCATACTCATCTCAAACAGTTTGATCATATGTCGCTAGATTTATTACCTCTTCATTGGTTGCCACTTGAATGTGGATTGATATTAAGGTTTGTGCATTTGCCACCATGCTTTATATTGCATTGACTGAGGAACAAACTCATTCATTACATTCCAAGAGGGGCCCTGTGATCTTCATTGAGCTTTCAGGTGATGGGGGCCTGATACGAATGTGTTCAATTCAGCCGCATCATCAGTTAAAGGGGAGCGCCAAGATGCCATTTGTTAAATGTGCATTATATAAACATATATTACCATGAGTTAACCTACCATAACATATTAATACAATTACCTCTTTGATAGAAAAGTGGCATAATTTTTTAAGGTATAAAAATAGGTTTCCAAATCATTTGCCTGAATATTAAAACCTTGAGGGCATTTTTGTTGTTAATGTGACATGTGCCTGTTTTCATTCTATGAGGAGATGATGAGTTGTCAAGGACTTTCTCACCTGGGGATATCTATAAAGCCCAAGAAGTGTGGCAATGGACATGGAAACAGTAGAACTCAGCTCCCCGATGATCGCAGTGATTGGTGACCGCCGCCTGCACTGGTAGTTCAAGATGGCTCTCTCTTGTCCAGTCAGCATCTGAAGACATGCCTCAATGGCAATCCTAGTTATCAAACAAGTATCATAGACGTGGAGACCCAGGGTGGTGTTTGGAAGGATGATCGGATCCTGGTTAATTTCATTGAGAGCAAACACCATGGCTTGAACAGAAGCATAGCTGGAAACACTGAAACTGCAGAAAAAGTAGCAGGTCATTCTTATTTCAATACACTTCAGCAGTCATGGATTAGGACATTTATGCAAAGGATGTCTCAAGGCTAGACATTGATGGGCTTATAAGCAAATTAGGAAATCAACATCAGTCAACAGATGTAGCTCTATAAAAGGGATATGGAATTTGGTGGGAAGACCAGGCATGCAGAAGAAATTGTCAAAAGACTAAGGGACAGATGTAACAAAAGTATAATCTCATCCTAGCGGGTGATTGCAATCAGATTATTGATCCTTTCATTAATCGCAACTCTTCAATTTCCTTCACACCGAACAAAGCTCATAAATCATTTGTACAAACTATCAACCAACGCAAAATAATTGATGCTTGGAGACTATGGGCCTCATTACAATGGCGGAAGTCCTGCCACCACCAGCCGTGCTGTGGCGGGCCCTCCGCCATCGGACAGCGACCGCCCGCCACGGATCCGCCACAGGCAATCCTTCCGATTGCTTGGCGGAGCGGTCAGCATCTGTAAAATGGTGGCGGTGCCTAGCAGGCACCGTCCGCCATATTACGATGCTGCAACCCCGCCAGCCGGTGTATGGTGGTGAAACTGCCATTCACAAGCTGGCGGCAATTGCATTTGGGGGCCTGTTGCGGGCCCCCCTTGTGTGGGGGCTCAGTGGGTGCACTGGGGGGGTACCCATTTCCCTGCACTGTGTGGCAGGCACCACGTGGTGCCTGCCACGCAGTGCAGGGAAATGCAAGACATGCATTTGTACTATTGTGGCGGGTGCTGCAGCCAGCAGCACCCGCCACAATGGTAAACATGCTAGATGCGACCGCCACGGTGGCGGTCGCATCGTAATTTCACGTGCAGTATTGCCACGTTGCAGGCGGGCGGTCTCAGGCACCGCTACTGTGGCGGGCGGACTCGAGTCCGCCCGCCATCGTAATGACCCCCTATGTCAGTGGTTCCCAATCTGTGCGCCGCGGCGTCCTGGTGCGCCCTCCAAAGTAGCCAGGGGCGCCGCGCTTCAAAGGTTTCAGATTTTCGAATACGTCATAAATTGCCGGTAACATCTTTGAAATGTGCAGTTATTTAGTAAAAGCATAACACCTCTGTCCACCAGATGGCAGCAGAGCATTCCTTATTGAGAGTGCAGAACCTAATGTTACTGATTGAGATGGATTTCTCGTATTTCCTGCTTAAGAAGCCAGCAACCAAATGCGAGGAAAAGCCGAGTGGAAAGATTATGGTGAGCGGAAACCTGGCGTGAACGGGGGAGAATGGGACAGGATAGGGAGAGAGAAAAGGGAGGAAGGTGGGAAGCGAATTTTGGGAGAGTGTCTAAAGCACAAAGAGAAAAAGGGAAGGATATCAAAAGTTTCCTGTCTGTAACAACAAAGGAGGGAAGGTTAAGGTCTCACTCATGCAATTCTGTCAATATATTTGACAGAGATTTATCTAGTCCTGAGTTACCGCCTTGGTCACTGCAGAGCGGCGGATAAGTGCTCTTGCACTCAAGCAGTCTGGCGCCTGGTTTGAAGCTGTGTGCTAGAGGCAAGTCCTCTGGTTTCCCGTAGAAGTGCTCAATCTGGGGAATGCGGGGTTACCCATTGAGATTCTTTCACCTTAGGCACTGTATGGTGGGGATTGGTGTCAAAGGCCTATTGCCCCCTGGTTTTGGGTGGTATTCTTTCTTCCATTGAAGTTCAGCTCTGACTCAGGCCTTAGGCCTGCCTACATCCAGGGGCAAAACAAGCCCATTTATTTTCGAGGCTTGCCTTTGAAAGCATTTGGAGCTTAAGGTACTCATAAACAGAGACCCCGAGCCACTGCAAGTGCAGGAGAATGGTGCCCACCCGCACATGCCAGGGCCCATCACAGCAGCCAATCATTCCTGCCGATCTGCATGTGTATTGTGGGAAGGATGTGACTGTCATTCAACACGTTCAGTCCCAGTCTAAAATCTTTCACTAGCAGAGGGGTACACCGTAGGAAGAACACGCTGCCACAATAGCTGCTATGGGCATCGAGCATGCTAAAAAGGCATTGGCTAGTGACCGGGCAGAGGCCCTTCAGGAGCGCTGCAGAGTTTCTAAGGCGTCTCTAGACCATCACAGTGATCTAGACACTGCCTTAGTAAAACTGGCTTTATATATGTCATTGATGGTCAGACACCCACAGCATAGTTTTAGCTACAAAGTAACCACAAACATTTACTCTGAGAACAGACTGCAATATTTGGCTTCCTGAAGTTATAAAGTACATCTTCCTAAGGTAAATTAAGTCACTTTTTCCTTCTTATAAATATAAAAGAATTGACATTTATTGTGTGTGATAAATGTCCCAACTGAACTAGGCGTTCCATCCCATTCTACATCCGTCCACTCCACCCGCAAAAAAATGTCACATAATAATAGGGAGCCGCGGCCAACGATCAATAAGCCAAGGGAGCCATGGGTTAAAAAAGTTTGGGAACCACTGCCCTATGTAATCACACTCTGAGAGAATTTACTTTTTTTCCACTGTGCATCAGTCCCAATCTTGCATTGACTATTTTTTCGTTTCACACAATATTACCCAATCCTTGCAGTCTGCAGATATTGGTACCATACTAATATCTGATCACGCTCCTGTCTCTATTCAATTAGATATACTCAATAAGCCAAATTTACCAAAACGTTGGCATTTCAACAATTCCTTTTTCAATTTATATTTCCACTTTAACCAAACTGAAAACTTACCCTTTCATATCATTTGGAATGCTTTTAAGGCAGCTGCTTGTGATTTTATTATTAATTATGTATCTAAAAAACGAAACATTGCCCACAAACACGCCACAGAACTTTTTGCAAAAATAAAGAGACTGGAACATTCATATTAATCTACCAAATCGAAAAACTGTTTGTCTGAGCTTATAACCACTACATTTCAATTCAACAAGGAATCTACTGACAATACATCATTATATCTATTAAAATCTAGCGCGAAATGTTATGGGGGTCAGAATAAATCAGGCAAACTGTTGGCAAACTACCTCAAGGTCAAACATAATAAACTTAATATTGACTCAATTGTAAATTCTCAACAAATACCCAAATATAAGGATTCAGATATCTTAGAGGAATCTCTTCATTTTTACAAATCTTTATGTATACTGGAGGCCTCACCCTCAGACATTGAAATTACACGTTACTTCTCTACTATTCAAAAACCTCCTGGTGCACAATTAAATTTTGCACCACTGGAATCTAATGTTTCACAAGAAGAACTACACACTGCACTGCGTGTACTCAAAAAAGATAAGTCACCAGGCCCGGATGGGTTTACTGTGGAATTTTACATACACTTCTCTAAATAGCTACTTCCAAAATGCATACTCTCATAACTTCATTTTCATACTCCTGCTCTTTTTAGAAGCTTTAATTTGTGGTAAGTAGACACAATATCGAATAATAAATATCGTTATGTCATAATATCGAATTTTAAATATTGATAGTTAAAAATATTGTTGTTTAAAATATCGATGTTAATAATATCGATTTACTGTGTTGTTTAAAATATCATTGTAATAAATATCGATTGCTAAAATATCGTTATGAAAATATATCGTTTTAGTAATTTCTTCTTTAATTATGTTATATGTTTGTAAATGTTATATTCATTGTTAATAAATGTAAAAAAAAATGAATATTATTTTTAGGAGCAGGATGTTGGGTTTATAGGGGATAAGGGTGGGGAGTGTTTCAAAAATGTATAATTTAAAATTTTAAGTATTAAAAATAATTTTAATAAAATTAAAAAAACTTTTAGGAGCTGGATGTTGGGTTTATAGGGGATAAGGGTGGGGAGTGTTTTAAATATTTATAATTTAAAATTTTAAGTATTAAAAATAATTTTAATGAAATAATTTTTTTTTTTTAGGAGCGGGATGTTGGGTTTATAGGGGATAAGGGTGGGGAATGTTTTAAAAATGTATAGTTTAAAATTTATAAGTATTAAAAATAATTTTAAAGAAATTAAAAAATTTTAAGGAGCGGTATGTTGTGTTTATAGGGGAGAAGGGTGGGTAGTTTTTAGAATTAAAAAATTGTAAATTAAAAATTTAAATTTAATTATTATGTAATTATACATTTTTTTATGAGATTAATTTTTGTGTTTATAGCTGATTTTTATTAAAAAAAATATGTAATTAAAAAACTTAGGGGCCCATTACGATGTCGGGCGGAAACAAATCCACCATCTAGCCTTGCCTGTAAGAACCGCCCGCCTGCACCATGGGAATAGCGACCGAGCAATTATAATGCCGCGAAGCAATCCACGCCCACGGCGGAAAAAACGCACAAAATCCCGCCCGTCCAATCCAGAGTAGAAGATCATCCGTCCGCCACGGACGCAATCCCGCATGAAAACCCAAATCCGCCCGCCCCGCCGAGCGAGACAACGACCGTGAAATTACGATCTCCCAGACATGAGCGCGGTAAATCCACAGATTCCCCGCCCGCCACCGTGAACAACAGCGATGAATAAATGACACAGCGGAAGGCCTGGCGCCCACGTCCGTGCACGCAAATCATTGGCGGAACAAAGAAACACACATGACATGGCCAACAAGTCCACACAGCAAACTACGCCAAAATACCCAAACACAGAACACATCTCAAAAATACCACCCCCCCTGGCAAAAACAAATAAACTGCAAATCCCAGGACACCAGACACAACACACCTGAAAACGACAGCCCATCATGACACACCCACATAGGGAAGTACAAAATCAGCCCTTTCACAGACCACAATCCCTTGCACCACTACAAAGCGAAGACGCCATCAGAGAACCCAGACAGCCCCAAAGGAAAGCAGCACACCACACGCACGCACACATCACACTCATCACCAACACCACCAATCTCCACTCACACAACGGCACCACGAACACCCTGCACATCACACACCACACACCACACACCCACCACACCAGCACCACATATACCAAACCGCACACCATGGCAACACAAAGAATGCCGAAGTACACTGCCACTGAGTTGACGGTCATGGTCGACGAGATCATCAAGGTGCACCCACAAATCTATGGCAACCAGGTCCAACAGACACCACTAGCCACCAGAAACAGAATGTGGAGAAGGATAGTAGATCATGTGAATGCAGTTGGGAACGTGCCACGCAACAGGGATGAAATCACAAAGAGGTGGCACGACCTGAAACGCGTGGTCAGGAAGAAGGAGGCCAAGAACCGTGAGCTGGCTGACATGACTGGTGGCGGGAATCCAGCGCCATTCAAGACCTTCAAGGCGTGGGAGGAGAAGGTGCGAGGCATCCTACATCCGGAGAGTCTCACCGGAATACCAGGGGGAGTGGAGGCTGGTAAGTACAAACAAATGTATACCAGCACACTGCTATGTACTGTCATGCACTACCAGAATGCCATAGCTCCGAGGCCCAAACACCCCCATGTCCAGCACACAACACATAAGACATCTCTCACACATGCAACAGACACCCCCACACACTCAGCCCAAAGGTACCAACAAACAAAACCATGGGGGTATGTGTACAGTCAGCCAGCACCACAACTCCCACCAGGTCACCTTGCACCCCAGATGCGCAGGAAGGAGCACTCCCCACACCCACACACATGTGTCAGCCATAGCTGCACAAACCAACAAGTAACCGGTAAGTAGCCCTACCACAAAGTCCATGTATCAGATGTGGGACTGCAGAAGTACAACACCCAACAGGCCCCGAGTCCTACAGCGCACCAAGATGGAGCACTCCCCACACCCATGTGTCAGCCATTGCAGTGCACACCTTCACCCGACAGGTAGATATGTTTCCCTACATGGAGGGGTGTCTGTGGGTGCCAAGCCATCACCACAACACACAATACGGCCCCCACTCCCACAGATCAGCAAGATGGAGCACCCCACCCTCCCATAACCATGTGGTAGCCATTGCATTGCACCCTCCAAAGCAACAAGTAGGTAGACTACTGTACAGGGCGGGGTGTCTGGAGGCATGAGGACTGTACTACGACTAACATTTGGGACATGTCACGTAGCAGAGGAACAGGTAGCACTGCACCCCATCATAACCATGTGACTAATGTGCACACGGACATGAATTACAGAGTCATAGCCCACATGAGCCATGTCAAATACACTAACACGTAAGGAGTCCCGTCTGCATGCACAAGTCTCACTGGAGTACTGACCCACATGGCGTGCACTGTGCCAGTCATCACACACATCAGCAACACCATCGAAGTCTTGTCCATGTAGTCGTGTCTGCTTGTTCCCTTGACATTGTACAACATCACCCATGTAAGTACATCTTGTCTCAATGTAACAGAGTGGGACCCCAGTAATGTCACATACACCACTGCACCCATGAACCACACAGCTACACAATGCACATTCAAAATCTCATCCATCTCATGCCTAAGCCCCAGTGTCATGTAAGGTATATCATCCAAACAGTTGTCCCATATACAGTAGGACAGCAAAGATCCCTGCCGATGACCAAACATGTGTCTGCAGTGTCTGAAGCGTACGTCACACTGTGATTTACAACATACCTAACATAGTCTACACACCAAGAGCACTGCATTGCCGCCCATGGCTGAGGGTAGCACGCACAACAAGGAATTGTCCCATCTGCAATACGTTGTGTGTCACACAACCATCACTCACACACCACAATGCTTGCAGTGTAATGTCCCCAAATGATAACAGTGAGCAGATATGCCGGGTATGTCAGACATACACACACCTTTGTCCCTGCAGTGTTGTGTGGCCAAAACACATGTCCCCTTCTGCACCCATATGTCACAGTATGTACCCCAAAAACATATTTCATCCCAAAAGCGTTCATGGGGCTGTACCCCTTTTGCCATCTGCGTTTCTAAGCATATCATTTAAACCCCAAAAACATATTTCAGCTCAAGAGCGTTCATGGGGCTGTACCCCTTTTGCCATCTGCGTTTCTAAGCGTATCATTTAAACCCCAAAAACATATATCAGCTCAAGAGCATTCATGGGGCTGTACCCCGTTCCCACCAAAGCCACGAAATGTTGGGGTACTGCAACACACACCGATTGGCATTCCAAATCCGTCCCATGCCATATGCACCCATCACACTATTCCATTGCGTTGATCACGCACACACATCGCAGAGCCATACACACGTATCTGGGAAATCAGTGCACAACTGTGCACAAACTGTGAATGACAGACATCTAACACAAACCTTGCAAGGTGCAACACAATAACGTTTCGTCTCCGCTCCACAGGTGACGAACAGCATGATGCTGGAGAGGGAGACAGCAGCCAACACAGCCAGTCCCCAAGCCCGCCACACGGACTCAAGGATGTGGAAGACCTGGACACCTCTTCGGACGAGGACACCCGACCAGGCACATCTGGTGTGGCAGGGCGCAACCGCTCCCCAGGACCCCTCCTACCCACCAACCCATCTCCCAGGGCTGGCGACCAGTCCCAGGCCCCTGCTGCCATGGTCATTGCGTCCACCACCACCGCCGCAACCACCACCACCACCACCACCACCACCAGGGCCTCCCTGACCACCAACCCTGCGCAAGGTGTCGAACGCACGGCGACATCGACCCTGGGAGCAACAACGAGTCCCCGGGTGACCACTGTGGCGAGTGGGCAGGTACGTGGCAGCAGTACAGGTGGGAGGAGCAGGGTCAGGACAACGCCATCCGAGCCTGGGAGCCAAGCCCTGCCGCAAATCGCCAGAGTCCTTGGGGCCTATGAAGAGGCCCAGGGACAATGGGCCCGCACATCTGCCGATACGTGGGAAGTCCTTGGGGTGTTGAGGTCCATGGACGCCCATATGGGCCAATTCGTGACTCGTATGGGCCAACTAGTCGACCTCATGGGCCAGCTAGTGGTGGCAGTGAGGGCCCAATCAAGGCCAACCACACCACCTCCGCCACCACCTGCTGGGGCGCAGGGTCGTGCAACATCCAGTTCCCCTGCGTCCACAGCGAGTGGGCAAGCCTCAGCCACCACCAGCAGCCCACAACAACACCCCCCCCTCCCAAACGTGGAAGAGGTCGTCCGAAGAGGAAACAGGTGTCCAGAGAAGACTTCGCACGCTCCAAACGCCAGTGAGTCAGCCAGCCACGGTGGCCATCTACTGCATTCACTTGGACTACTATCCTACCCCACACTGCCATGTGAATGGCATGTGTCTGTCGGACTGTGGACCCAGAAAAAGATGGGGACACCTTGACCATCACGCGGACATGTCCGTCAACTCATTTTTCCAGCATGCACCACTTGTGTGATCACCTTGCCCACAATCACATGTCACTCCATCAAATAAATACACCTGGATCACATTGTGTCTTATCTGCTCTGTGTTTAATCAAAGATGTGCAACCGTCCCCATGATCTGAAATGCATCTGTAGTGTGGTATGTCGATAGGCCAGGAGAGGCTGTAGGGACCTAGGGGGAAAACAGAACAAGAGTCCATTGAATGTGTGTGTCACACACTCATCACACAGTACTTGTCATCAAGTGCAAGCAATGTACACACATCTCACAGAGCAACAGGGCACAATGCTACAGCCACTGTCAGTGGCATACTACCCTGGACAGGGACCATTGCCACACAGCACTCAGTGAACAATAGGCCGCAGTGACAATACACACATACACCTACACAACTACAGCAACATCAGACGTCGTACATGGTCACTCACCGTCAAGTGAAGTAGCGGGCGATGAGCTGCTGACGCTCATTCACTGCTTCCTCCTCTCCACTGTCCTCGTCACTGGACACGGCCTGGTCTGCAGGCGGGGGCCCTGGCTGATCACCATCATCCACTATCAGGGGGATCTGCCTGCGAATCGCGGGATTGTGCAGCATGCAGCATGCCACAACTATCTGGCACACCTTCTGTGGGGAGTATGCCAGTGCACCCCCGGTGCTGTCCAGGAATCTGAATCTGGACTTCAGGAGTCCAAATGTCCGCTGCACCACACGTCTGGTCCTCCCATGTGCCTCTTTGTACCTGACATCAGCTGGTGTCGTGGGATTACCGAGTGGGCTCAGCAGCCAAGGCCCGTTAGGATATGCAGAGTCACCTGGGTGTGAGAAACAGGATACAAGACAGCATGTCACACACAGCACGCTACACGAGTATGCATACCCACCAACAATCCATGCACGGTCCGGTTGAAGATTGGCCATCATTCGTGGGAGGATGCTGTGGCGCATGATGTGCGAGTCATGGACGGATCCGGGAAACTTCGCACACACGTGTGTTATTATCATGTCCGCCAGGCACACCACTTGCACATTCAGGCTATGGAAATGTTTACGATTCCGATAGATGTGCTCCATGGCCTGTGGCGCTACAAGGCCAACATGGGTGCAATCAATAGCACCAACAATGTGGGGGATGCGTCCAAGGGTATAGAAAGCACCCTTCACTGCCGCCAAATCACGAGCCCTGGGGAATCGGATGTACCGGTTCCTGTACAGCATCATAGCTGACAGGACATCCCGTAGCACCATGCTCAACATAGGCTGGGACATCCCACCTCCACTGCCCACCGTGTGTTGGAAAGATCCGGTGGCGAAGAAATGCAGTGCAGCCATCACCTTAGCCGTGGGGGTGAATGCTGTCGGATACACCCTGCGAGGACGAAGGTGGGGTTCCAACATTGCACATAGGTGATGCAGGGTGGGTCGGTCCAGACGGAATTTTCTGATTACCTCCACATCCTCCATGTCTGCCAGCAATTGGTAGGGGCGATGTATGTTTGGTCTCCTCCTAGGACAGATGGAAGTGGACACATGTCAATGCGACACACCACATGGCATTTCCACATACACAAAACCAGAATTAATGACAGAACTATGGAAACACAGTATAGCTGACAAGTAGGGACAGCACAGCTACAATACTCTTACACTGGTCCCCTCACCATTGGCAATGACCACTGACACCAACCATTGCCATGAGCATGCACATGGGGATTTAGGCCACAATTGCTTGAAAGGCATGATGATCAATCCAGACTGCATATGTGTGAAGCGGCAACACCACAGCAATATACCTAGCTGCCATGCCTGACCCAGCTTCCGAGGCTGGGTGAGTATGGCATACACCCAGGCGCGGTCGGTGGTAGGAGTGCCGGTCGGGCGGTGACGTGGGGCGGGGAAGGGGCAGGGTGGGGGGTAGTAAACTACGGATTAAGGCCGAATACAGGTAAGTAAACATCTAAATAAATTAAACGAATTTCGTTGCGCGCACAGCATTGCATTTGGCTATGCAGCGCTCACAACGAAATACGTTTACTCATTTAAATGTTTACTTACCTGTATTCGGCCTTAATCCGTAGTTTACTACCCCCCACCCTGCCCCTCCCCCGCCCCACGTCACCGCCCGACCAGCACTCCTACCACCGACCGCGCCTGCACACACCAACAACACGATGTACACAGGCTGAGCGGCCAAAACAAGTGGGTCATGTTGCACAACGGGATATGAGACAGTCAATGATGTCCCTAGTCCACCCAATGTACAGCACTGTACGCATCACACCTCCAACACACATTGACAGGTGTACACATTGACAACTCCATGACAACACAGCTGTGTGAATGCAAACACACATCACAAGTGACACGTAACGTTGCACGTGCCAAGTGGGAGATGTACATTGAGAAATATGGCATGTGTGTGCATATGCACATACCATGCTACCTTGCTAATGTGTACATGATGATGTGCCAACAGACATGTGGAGGCTGAGCACTGTCCGTCAATGCCTATGCACACAGCATGAAGTGGCCCTGCCTAGTGTGGACATGCTCCCACACACAAATCATGGCCAGACCTGCAAATGCATGGCGCACAGTAAAATGTGGATTCCACATGGCACCAGCGGACTGTACCCGCCATGGAGCATGCCCTTGGGGCTATAGAGGTAAGCGTACCGGGACAGCTCGGAGCAGGCCATTGTGTGCAATTGAAGTAGGCAGACATGGTACACCAATCGCAGCAGCTTGGACCCACTGAGACAGCCCCAGGGGGCTACATGAGTGTGGGAGGGTGACCGGCAGTACCACAGCTTACAGGGACTCCTGCCTGGCATCCCTCAACAACACCTGCTGCTGCTGCCACCTGTTCACCTTCATGTCGACGACTCTGAAGATATGTCCTGCTCCACTCAACTGCGAGGAGCTGGAGATCCTGGATTCCGAGCTCCACGCACACTGCCCAAGGCTTTGTCTTGCACAAGTTGTGTGTGTAAGGCAACTACAGTGTGTGTGGCAGTGCACGTGGGGGACACACATGTCGCTGATCCGCAGCACAATGAGTCAGAGCCTGTGGGGTTCCAAAATGCACTGCTTACCATGCTTGCTACAGGTGGAAGGGGTATGTAGGCTCTCTGGCGCTTTCCCATGCATGTCCCTCCCGAGTGGTGGTACATGGCAATTACATGTCAGACATCCAGTGACGCAGCCACTTGGCAATGCAGGACTCAGGGCAGTCATTGCTTGTGTGAATAGCTGGCTGGGGCCCTGCTGGCCTTCTCAGTCTCAGCAGACCTGGGCTGCACATTGACCGCCCAATACCAGAAGGTAACAACACTGACTGTACAGTGGGTTACATGTGTCTTCAGTTCACAACGCTCCGGAAATGCGCATCCTCAGCCCTGTCGATTCTACACCCCAGGCCTCGTGATAGGGATGTGTGTGAGAGATAGTGGCACTGAATGTGACCTCCATTGTGGGGTGAGCCATTCACAGGGCGAGTACGTTGAGGGCTGCGCAGTTTTGGACACAGTGAGTCCACCAACAAAGATGTGTTGCCTTGTGTACTATGTGTTGTTTTACCTGACAATGGACAGTAGATGTGGGCAGACTACACATTGCTCGATGTACTGGCATCCTGCATGTGAATGGGATGGACAGGTACTGTGTACACACTCCCACCAGCATGCATTAACGTGTGCTGTCCACATGCTGTAATGACATGTCCGAGTACTTCTTGGTGCTGTTACACAACCCTGAGTATATTGGATGGGTTAGCATCATGCCACTGTGATTGCTGGATGTGGGTGATGAGGAGAAGTGTATGAGTGATATCCCAACCCTCTTGTGTACCATCCCTGCAGTTGGAAGTCCTCCAGCTCAAGGCCTTGTGATGTGCCATTGCATCCAAGTTGATGCCTCTGTGTATGTGTAACCGACAGTGCAGCCAACTCCACAAAGGGTGTGACGTATTCTGCCGGATGAGCGACTACTTGGCGGAGACGAATCGGGGGATGCCCCCTCGTATTGTCAGGTTAGAACGGCGATGCATGTCACCACTGGTGGTCTGCATCTTGACAGTCACACAGCCTGTGCCGGATGCACGTGTGTAGGGGCAGCAGCAGCAAGCAAGTATACAGCATAGTGGGATGGTGTCTTTTGGTGTGAGAGGCAGCATGTGTCCACAGCCTACCCATAATCTGGGAATGTGATGTCTGCTGTGTGATGCAGTGGGCTGAAAGTGTACTCTGTGCTGGGTGCATCTGACATGCATATGCGATTCCTGGGGTCCAAGATGTAATTAGAGCACTCTGCAATGTCAATGCATCCAGAGTCGTAGCCCTCGGCAACGACCTGTAGTAGGCTGGAGTGGCAATTCACATGTATGTTTGAGGCACTGTGCCTACTCTGCTTACGTCCGGACATATGTGTGCGATGCCTCAGCTCATATTCCTGGTACTTACACATCCGGAACACTGTGCAACAGTAGTTGTGCTCGTGCGCATGACAGGTGGAAGGCATGGGCACATGACCATTGTGGACTGTCATGTAGCAGTCTGTGTGAGTGGTGTCCCATTCCGCTCCATGCAGGTATGTCCTTGGCCTAATTACGTAGTGGTCATCCTTTCCACCATCAGGCCAGTGAGTGTGCACACAGCGATTAGTGGCTATGGTCGCAGGGTGACACAGTCCGGGTGTTGTGCTCTGTGCACAACACATGTGCCACTTACAAATACAAGTGGGGTGACGCTGACGTCACGACAGTGAGTGACATCACGAAAGGTGGCATGCACCGTCAGACTCATTGCCCCCCCTCGCACAGCCAATATATGCTATTGCATCAGAGAAGCCAGCGCGTGCACCAGCAGCTCCGATCTCGCCCCAGAGAGGCCAAAGAGTGGATGTGTGGCTCGATTTGCTGCAGTCATCGTGCTCGCGGTGGGATGAGTGGTGGGACGCCGTCCACCCGCGTGGTACCCCGACTCTGGCCCTGGACAACAGTGACAATGCATGACAGTCTCCGGAGTCCGGATACACCACATGCAACACACAGTAGCCGTAGCGGCCCTGGCGGGACAGGCCGCAAACACCATCCCAGACGAAAGGTAGGCCCACCCCGGCGCGCATAGTCATTACATCCGCTGCCATTGACAAGGGACCCAGAGAGTGAGATATGGGCCACAGGGTGATGGGCCTCCGAGCCCTCCCCCGCCAACGAGTGTCATGCAACTCACACATTTCGCAAGTCCAATAGGACACTTTGCCTGCACAGTCCAGGGCTCGAGTCGGGCTACCACGCAGGTGGACGGCATCCCCACACTTGTTTTACCGTGAGCTCGATGACTGGAGCAAGTGGAGCCACACATTCACTCTTTGGACTCTCTGGGGCGAGTTTGGAGCTGCTGCTCACGCGCTGGCGTCTCTGATGCAATCGCATTTAAGGGGTGAGCGAGGGGCGGCAATGAGTCTGATGGCGCAAGCCACATCTCGTGACGTCACTTCCTGTCGTGACGTCAGCGTCCCCCCACTTCTCATTTCGGACTTGTGCCCTGCTGCACACTGTGAATGTGTTGCCTGCGAGATGTGACCAGGAGAAGGTCGCCATGACCTCCCACCCACCAAGCTCCACTGCCCTCCCGTGCCCTGGGTAGCCTGTGCAGGTGGACAATGTGGGGGATACACCTGGAGGACATGGGATGTAAGTGCCTTGGCAGGGGCCGGGCAGACGCACAGCAGTATCCAGCATGTCCCCAGAGGGAGGGCTGACGCCTTCACCTGATGCAGCATTGATCGTCTGCCCGCCTGTTGTGCCCACACGAGTTCACATTCATCCCCAGACAGGTAGGCTTTCCTAATTCCCACCACAGTGGAATTGTACCCCTCCGGGATCCTCTCCACACAGTCTGTTTCAACACTGCATGGGTGCACCCACCCGTGCCACCAATCCACCTGGGCCAAGCAGCCCTCCCGCTTCACATGCCACATGTGTGTCTTCCACAGTTGTGCTCCTCTCCCAGGGGCGGACCACTTACTGTCCCGTAGCACACGGGCAGCACCCAGTCGGACTGGCATCCTGTTTGAATGGTAGGCACCCTCACACAACTACCTGTGACACAGTGGTGGCTGTAATAGCTATTGTGACTGCCATGGTGGTGTTGCTGGCCATGGCAGGGTACACTCACACACAATGCATGCGCAGCTTTTCGTATCACTACTCTGCACATCGGGCTGGCCACTGTCCCTGGTGTTGAACTATGTTGCCGCCTGTCTATGTAATCTGTGACTGAATGCTGTTGTTCCTGTAGTCGGTTGTGTCTGTGTAGTTGCTGATTGCAGTTGTTACTGTGTGTGCATAGTTAAGTGAGGCACATGCCTTGTATGGTACCTCAACTATTGCAATGTCTGGTCTCACATTCAGATGTGTTTTACACGTGGCTGGGACTTCACTTCTTTCAGACTCTGCTACTTGTGTGTGTGATGAAGAAGAATTTTAGTGACACGGATCGTCTGTATGTATTTGCTGGTATTTAATGGGGAATGTATACGGGTCATGTTTGCGTGCAAGCAAAGCACGGGGTGTGAGTCTGGCCACAGGATGACAGGTAGCATGTGCATAGTGTGCGGGTATGTGTGAGCTTACTTTCTGGGTGGCCAGCAGTGTAGGTGTATGTTAATCTTGTGATGGACATTGAGCCTGGACACATGGCTTACTTTCAAGGTGGGCATTTGAGAGGTGTAGGTGTGTGTGGTGTGATGTATGTGACTTTGGGGTAGTGTTGGTATGTGTGTGTGCACTCTGGCAATGTCGATTGCACACATGTGTTACCCAGGGGCATGGTGGGTGTTTGTATCCATGTTCAGGTCTGTGAATGTGAGCGCATGTGTGTATTGTAAGTTGCACAGTGTGCAGTGTGTGGGTGTGTCCTTGCAGTTCAGGATGGCTCCTACTTAATATGTTTTGGCCATAGTGCGTCTGCAGGGTGTGTGACTGTCGGGAATGTGCCTGGTTCAATTGGGCATGTATGTGAGTTTCAGCAGTTTGTACTCACTGTGTGGACCTGCACACCCACACTGGTATCCTGTGTGGGTTTTGTCATGCATTGCTGTTGCATGCTTCTTGCGTGGGCCCTACTTTTGTTTGATGAGTGTGATGTCCGACTGTGAAGGTAATTATACTCATATGTGGGACTGTGCTTTGGAGTGACCAGCCCATCAGTGTTACTGTGATGATCTGTTGGGCCACGCCAGGGTCTGACAATGAAAGGCCCACGACCTGTAGTATTGCACTGGGACCACTGTGGCGGCAGATCATATGCATTGACATCCAATGTCACTGGACTACATGTTCATCTCACGACTCTCGTGTACTTCACACACTCTCATCCTCTCTCATTCGTACTTGTCTACTGAAAATAATTCTACAGAGTCACATATTAGCTTCGAGGCATGTATTTGGACTTACTTCCTCTGTGATGCTGTATAGTGGACACTACTGGCAGCAAAATGCATGTGGAGGATATACTTAGCATGATTACACATACGAAAGGGGGTACAGGTAGATGTAATTAGTTGTTGACTGTGGAATGGAGGCTTCAGGGTTACGACTGCCTTGCCCTTGCTATGCTAGGGTACATTTGCTAATTACTGACGGTCTCTGGGCTTTGACACAGACAGTATTAATCTGGCCTACCAGACAGCTTGACATCATGGGGACAGTTCATCTCAGTTCCATGGTACCGGTTTGGTACAATAGTGACTCCGACACACCGGCATCAGGGGTGACATCAGGGCATGTGCCTACCTGCATGCAGCAGCGTCTCACCAGTTGTTGCTATGTGGTGGCTACTGAACATGACACTATGACTAGGCCCATGTTGTAGTGGGTTGCATTTGTTGTCCATGCAAAAGTCCTGGCACGGATGCGCAGACAAAGGTGAGGTGACAGTTCTCACGTACTGCAGCAGACAGATGAGTGTGCACTGACAGGTGCATGTGTCCAGATGCGCAGTATTCATATTATGGCATAGTTGTTCGTGCTGTATTGGCCATGTGGTTACTGTACACAAGTCCCATTCCTCTGCCTCCCCCTGTTCATGCAGAGACACAGGATATGGTGAGGAACAGGGTGCATGTCCCGGAAATGTCAGATGTCATGGCAGTGGAGTTGATGGTAAGGTGTTAGTCGCAGATTATATGGTGTAGTTCTTGTACAGCTAACTGCCCACTCCGTGCGAATGCCAAGCATGGGTACGGTGTTGTACATCATTGTTCAGTTGGGGGTATTGAGTCGGGGTCCCATGAATTGACAAGTTGACGTGTATGCAACACCTTCCAGCAGGGCATCCATCCCATTGATGGTAAACATGGATGTCATCCAATGAAGCGGATTGTGGGTTGCAACGTGTTCTTCGTAGGTTGTCCCTTGTAGGATCCTGATGGGACATGTTGGATGACATTCGATGAAACTGTGTGCCAGGAGACGTTGTGTGGAGGCACACTGGTCCCATTGCAGTGTGTCCCCGATTGCAGCCACAAACGCCATGCCCCCATACACTGAACAGATCCTGTCGTGGTCGTCCAGGGGTGCAAACAAGTGTACCAAGTCCGCCTTTGGACATGCCGGGTTGGAGAGACATAAATCCACAGGCCAGTAGAACGGACACCTCCGACAGTAGAAGACGGGGATGACGCAGCTGAACATTGCAATGCGGTAAGTTACTCGGTAACTTACATTCAGCATTGCCAGATTTGTACAGCCCACTATCTGTAGCAAGCTGTCACTGTACAACTTGATCTGTCCGGCGTAGTTGAGGGTCACTGGTGCAACAGCCATGTTGCTACGGGGTGATGTGAAGGCGTGCTCCGGATGCCTGAGCAGTCAGCAGAGTGCAGCCTCCGATGATGCTGGGGATTCTGGTATGGATGTACGGCGGCAGGACTTGGTGTATGGCTTGGACGAAGGACACAGTCCCTCATCCCACATGCTTCTATGATTAGTCAAGGCCAGTGGTGTCTGTCTCTTTCCGGATTACTTGCATTTGGTCCACATGTAGGAGTGGTATTGTTGTATTTTGTGGTGTTATCTGTCTTTCATGTTGTGCGCTATCTGCCAGTGGACGTTTTACTCTGCATGGCTATGTTTAGCATCTTGTTGGTACAATGGCTCCATTCTCCTGCATGGTTTTTTGCACTGTTTTTTCGGAGTAGGAATGGAAGGCCATTCAGTGCTATCTGCTCTCCCGTGTGTGGGAGGGACACTCCGTTGGTGCTGTACGTTTTGGCTTCTGTGTGGGTGTAGTATTGGGCACACCTGTTCTCAGGCAGCAGGAGTTTCCTATTTTGCACATTGCATGTGTTGTTGTTGCGAGCAGGATGGGATAGGTATTTCTTGTTGAGACTGGCGTGCCTTTTCCGGACATTGTCGAGATTGTGTGCTGTTATGTAGCAGCCGCCGTGTGCTTCTCCATGTTTTCCACACAAGGGTGTGTCCTATTTTGCCATCACATTCCTACCCTGTTCGGGACACTTGTGTGACGTCACGTTGACTACTGTGGGGTTGTCTGTTGGGGTCATGGGTGATGCAGGAAGGCCACGCGACATGTGCCTTCAGGGTGGTGCTGGTGTGTGGGGTGTGTAGTTGTGACTCTGTGGTGCTTGTGTGCAGCCCATGCGTGGCGCTGTCGTTGGCCTCTGCGTTGTGCACATGTGTACCTGCGTCATCGCCGCTACGCTGCTGTGCTGTGACGGGGACGTCTCTTCCTGGTCCCAGGTAGTGGGTGCCCAGGATGTTGCGAGTTGTGTTGTTTTGACAGGTGGGACATGTGTGGATACAGTGGTGGATGTGTCCTGTCAACACAGGGGTGCCTGGGGGACCATGTACATTTTTTCCGCCCTTGCATTGTGTGCAGTGTTTGCGTGCCCTAGTTGTGTGTCTGCCTACCTGCGTCGTCGTGACACGTTCACTCCTAGGTGGTGCATCAGGTAGAGCATGGGGATGGCCTGGAGTGCAGGGTTCATGTCTGGGTGGGCCGCCTTTTCGATCCCCGTACTGCACAGTCGGTTTTCCGCCTTGGTTTCTCGTGCGGTGTGTCTTTGCCGATGAGGCTGTTTGGTTCTGGCATCGTAATTTGTACGCCGGGCGGTACGTCATTTCGTCGGACGGTGTGTCTCCATTGGCTTGCGTCGCTACGTGGACGGGCGCACTTTGACGGCGGGCGGCGTCGCGGGCTTGCGGGCGGGGTTTGCCTGGTTTTTCACATCCTAATTTGGCCGCCGTGTGGCCCGTTGCTGGCGGTCGGTAAGTGGCGGTTTTTGCATCCGCCAGCACGGCGGTGCTGCTTCCGCCCGACATCGTAATGGGCCCCTTCATTTTTTAAAAAAAAATTCAAACTAATATTTATGAGTGTAATTTATTGTCCAATATGTGTTTAAAATGTATTAAAAATTAAAAAGATTATGTATTTTTAATTATTTTGTTAAAAGATTTTATAGTATTAACATTTTTATTTTTAGGAGTGTAAATATTTTTCGATAAAGGGATGATGTGGTTTTTTTTTTAAATTAAAATTTATATTTTTGGGGTATATTTTAATTATTTTGAATGTATAGTGAATACAATTAATTAATTATAGGGAAAACATTCTGTGCATTGAATATAGTGTATGTAATTATATTTAAAATATGTATAAAAATATTATATATTGAGAGAAAAATAAGGGGCCTAATAGGATGGCGGTCGGAAAACCTCCCCGACCGCCATGGTAGCGGGAAAAGACCGCCCGCATGGACCGCGACATCACCGCCGGTCGAATTACGATGGTCCGCGATCGAAATCCGACAGCGGCGGTGCGATCGTGGGCTTTAACATTGCTGCGGTTGCTGCTGCCCGCAGTACCGCCGCGATGTCCAAAGCAGCATGTCCTGCACAGTGCCTGCCACCTGGTACAGGGAAATGTAGGGGGGGACCATGGGTACCCCCCCAGTGCACATACACCCCCCCAAAAACATTGGGGGCCCGCAACGGGCCCCCAGAAGACAATCTCTGCCTGCCTTTCCATGGCGGTGTGACCGCTGAGGAAAGGCTGGCTACCGCCGGCATCATAATCGTGCCGGCGGAGCCTGCTCGGCACCGCCAACATTATCCCAGTCCTTTTCCGTCCGCCCGGCATGAGTGCGGATGTCAACCGGCGGAAAAGCGGCGGTCAGAATTTCCCACCGCCGCGGTCACCACCGCCATCCTAATCTGACCGGCGGTTTCCTGGCTTGCGATCGCGGGCGGATGTCCACCGCTGGAACAGCGGTCGCCACCACCGGACCGGCGGTGGTCATCCGCCCGCCATCGTAATAGGCCCCTAAGTTTTTATTTTAATTATTATAATATTAATAATTGACATTATTTGATAATATATTAATGAATATTAAAACATGATAAATTACAAAATTAGTTTAATGTAGATGTGTTTTGTGTTGATATGGTGTATATATACATTAATTAAATTTTAAATGTGTTATAATAATTTGTAATTTAAAATGTTGTATACATTTATTTTAATATTAATATATTTTAAAGTGTTTCATGTTGTTCTTTAAAATACTAATTTTATATTTTTTTTTAAAAATTATATATTTTAAGTTAAAAAAATTAAATTAAATGTATTAATTATTATGAATATACATTATTTTTTTATTATTTTCATTTCTGGGAAGAAATATAATGATAAAAATTTATTGTTGTTTATATATTTGTTAATTTATTAATATGTTAATATATATTTTTATTAAGTTTTAATTTATATGTGTTTATGGTATAAAATTTGTGGGTATTATAATTTTATGTGTATGTTGTTTTTAAATTATTTTAAATTTTTAAATGAGAATAATAATTTATATATGTTTATTGTCCATCACGTTTCAAGATTTAATGTATTTTGAAGTGGGAATAGTAAATTATATATGTTTAGTGTACATCACCTTCCCTGAGTTAATATAAATTGGAGTGGGAATAGTAAATTATATATGTTTAGTGTCCAGCACCTTCCCAACATTAATATAGTTTGGAGTGGGAATAGTAAATTATATATGTTTAGTGTCCAGCACCTTCTATGAGTTAATATAAATTGGAATGGGAATTTAAGTTATATATGTTTAGTGTCCAGCACCTTCCCTGAATTAATATAGTTTGGAGTGGGAATAGTAAATTATATATGTTTAGTGTCCAGCACCTTCCCTGAGTAAATCTAAATTGGAGTGGGAATAGTAAATTATATATGTTTAGTGTCCAGCACATTACCTGAGTTAATATAACTTGGAGTGGAAATAGTAAATTATATATGTTTAGTGTGCAGCACCTTCCTTGTATAAATATAGGGGCCGATTCCGTACGATGCGTATAACTGCCCAGATCCCGACCCAGTCGCACTCACCCAATACAGCTCCTGTTCTCCGAGCGAGGCAGATCCGGAAACGCAGAATCGAGTCGCACGGAGGACAAAATGCAGCCCCGTCCAGCCGGACTAGTACGATGCGCCTTCCATATGCGCCGAACCCGTGGCTACACACGGCACGTCAAAGCATCCGGGAGAGGCGGACATAAGCTCCGATTCGCACCACAAGACGATCCACGGCTACGAGACGAACACGCCAGCGACGAGGACAAGGCGAAGCAAAGAGAAAGACGAACGAGACGAACCAACCATGAATGCCATCGCGCCGATCCTACCAATATTCTACATCTATTACCGGAACTGGCACGGACGCGTACGGCGCAGAAGGTAAGTCAGACACCCACCACACAAACAAACCACACGTACCCGACATATCACACACACACATAGGGATGCAGAAATTACTTGCAACAGCAGCACCATAGGGGCGGGATGGCTATCACCAATGCCACATATACACATAGGGGCCTGGATGCCAACCACTAACACCACCCCTACCCAGGGGTGCTAGATGCCTGTCACTACTACCACCTCTACCCATGGGGGCTGGATGCCTACCACCACTACCACCCCTACTCAGGGGTGCCAGATGCCTACCACCACTACCACCTCTACCCAGGGGCACTAGATGCCTACCACTACTACCACCCCTACCCATGGGGGCTGGATGCCTACCACCACTACCACCCCTACTCAGGGGGTGCCAGATGCCTACCACCACTACCACCCCTACCCAGGGGGTGCTAGATGCCTGTCACTACTACCACCTCTACCCATGGGGGGCTGGATGCCTACCACCACTACCACCCCTACTCAGGGGGTGCCAGATGCCTGTCACTACTACCACCTCTACCCAGGGGGTGCTAGATGCCTACCACTACTACCACCCCTACCCATGGGGGGCTGGATGCCTACCACCACTACCACCCCTACTCAGGGGGTGCCAGATGCCTACCACCACTACCACCCCTACCCAGGGGGTGCTAGATGCCTGTCACTACTACCACCTCTACCCATGGGGGCTGGATGCCTACCACCACTACCACCCCTACTCAGGGGGCGCCAGATGCCTGTCACTACTACCACCTCTACCCAGGGGTGCTGGATGCCTGTCACTACTACCACCTCTACCCATGGGGGGCTGGATGCCTACCACCACTACCACCCCTACTCAGGGGGTGCCAGATGCCTACCACCACTACCACCCCTACTCAGGGGGTGCCAGATGCTACCACCACTACCACCCCTACCCAGGGGGTGCTAGATGCCTGTCACTACTACCACCTCTACCCATGGGGGGCTGGATGCCTACCACCACTACCACCCCTACTCAGGGGGTGCCAGATGCCTGTCACTACTACCACCTCTACCCAGGGGGGGCTGGATGCCTGTCACTACTACCACCTCTACCCATGGGGGGCTGGATGCCTACCACCACTACCACCCCTACTCAGGGGGTGCCAGATGCCTGTCACTACTACCACCTCTACCCAGGGGGTGCCGGATGCCTGTCACTACTACCACCTATACCCATGGGGGGCTGGATGCCTACCACCACTACCACCCCTACTCAGGGGGTGCCAGATGCCTGTCACTACTACCACCCCTACCCATGGGGGGCAGGATGCCTGTCACTACCACCACCCCTACCCAGGGGGTGCCAGATGCCTACCACCACTATCACCTCTACCCAGGGGGTGCTATATGCCTACCACTACTACCACCCCTACCCATGGGGGGCTGGATGCCTACCACCACTACCACACCTACTCAGGGGGTGCCAGATGCCTGTCACTACTACCACCTCTACCCAGGGGGGCTGGATGCCTGTCACTACTACCACCTCTACCCATGGGGGGCTGGATGCCTACCACCACTACCACCCCTACTCAGGGGGTGCCAGATGCCTGTCACTACTACCACCTCTACCCAGGGGTGCTGGATGCCTGTCACTACTACCACCTCTACCCATGGGGGGCTGGATGCCTACCACCACTACCACCCCTACTCAGGGGGTGCCAGATGCCTACCACCACTACCACCCCTACCACCCCTACCCAGGGGGTGCTAGATGCCTGTCACTACTACCACCTCTACCCATGGGGGGCTGGATGCCTACCACCACTACCACCCCTACTCAGGGGTGCCAGATGCCTGTCACTACTACCACCCCTACCCATGGGGGCAGGATGCCTGTCACTACCACCACCCCTACCCAGGGGTGCCAGATGCCTACCACCACTACCACCTCTACCAAGGGGGTGCTAGATGCCTACCACTACTACCACCCCTACCCATGGGGGGCTGGATGCCTACCACCACTACCACCCCTACTCAGGGGTTGCCAGATGCCTACCACCACTACCACCTCTACCCAGGGGGTGCTAGATGCCTACCACTACTACCACCCCTACCCATGGGGGCCAGGATGCCTACCACCAACAACACCCCCACTCATAGGATGGGTAATGCATGACACAACAAGCACACACCAACATAAGGAATGCAACAAAAATACATCCCCCCCAACACCATGACAAGCGTGTGTAGACTGTGTCAAATGCCTACAACACTGAACATGACTTTGAACATACAATGTGACCCCCTATCACATGTGTCACACATAAATGTGTGTGGCCCCCACAATGCAAGCAGACCATGACCACGGTGGCAATGGGGTCCAACCCCCATCATCACAGTGACCAAAATGTAAGTGTGGGGCCCATAGCTGAAGCACATTTTGAACATTGTGGCAATGGGGTCTAAATCCCCATCATCACAGTGACCAAAATGTAAGTGTGGGGCCCATAGCTGAAGCACATCTTGAACATTGTGGCAATGGGTTCTAAATCCCCTTCATCACAGTGACCAAAATGTAAGTGTGGGGCCCATAGCTGAAGCACATCTTGAACATTGTGGCAATGGGGTCTAAACCCCCATCATCACAGTGACCAAAAGGTAAGTGTGGGGTCCATAGCTGAAGCACATTTTGAACATTGTGGCAATGGGGTCCAACCCCCATTATCACAGTGACCAAAAGGTAAGTGTGGGGTCCATAGCTGAAGCACATTTTGAACATTGTGGCAATGGGGTCTAAACCCCCATCATCACAGTGACCAAAATGTAAGTGTGGGGCCCATAGCTGAAGCACATCTTGAACATTGTGGCAATGGGGTCTAAACCCCCATCATCACAGTGACCAAAATGTAAGTGTTGACATTGAAAAAGCTGCAACTGGCAAACTGCATGGATGATTCCTGGTCACAGAACAACAAACACATCAGTGGCAAAGTAGTGCTTGTGTCCCATAGCAACATATATTGGGTGAGGCAAACAGTGCAGTGCAAATAAGACATACCTTTGGCCATGTGCAGACAAAAATCACCCATGGGGGCTGACACTGTCAACATCCATCAATGACACAATGACAGAAGTGACCATCATAATGCAGACCCACATATTTGCACCAATGGGCACACAAATGTAGATACCCTGTGGAGACTGTAGATGTGAGGTGAAAAAATAACATACCATGGCAGCAATGGGACACACAAACAATGATCATTGTGTTGACTGATGACCTAGGAGTCCCAGGGACAGCAGGTGAAACCCACCAAACAACATACAGCCAATGGCACACTAAAGATATGCCAATGCAGTGGTGCAGATGCACAAACACAAACAGGCAGACCCACACTGCACATCAAACACAACAGGTGAGGGGGGGTTCCAGTGTCTCCATGCAACACACAACACATGATGAGGCCTGAATACCAATTACACAGATGCACATACAGTGCCACACAAAAGTAACTCATGGATCCAAATCCCCTATGTGGGCAATCAGGCATTGTTAGATGAGAGGGAGCACAAATTACACATGTCACACAAACTTGTAGGAACAGCAACTAACACAGCAAGAGACAGACCCACCACAGCACTACCCCCAGGGACCCCATATTGTGCTGACACTAGCCTGCATGATAATCCCACTGTGATGACAAAGTTAGATGTCGTTCACACTGTGAACCACAGCCATGTGTCCTGAGCAACTAACTACCATCACACCTACACAAGCTCCAATCAATCAGCACGGCCTGCCAGCCAAGCCCAATATGGAGGTAGGGGTCTGGCCGTGCAACAACTCACTTTTGCACACACTCAACACCACACACCCTGATCTCCACCAATGTGCAGCAGTGAAGCTCACATGGACTGGTGACATTGCACATGCACCCATGACAATACCAGGGGTGGTGGTGGGAACTAAGGTGCAGAAACCCATCACACATGGCCAGTCAACAAGACTCGTCAATGTCTGACACACAGCACAGGATGCCGTACATGGGCATGATGTGAAATCCACCACAATCAATGGGATCCTGGCCATAGTCACACACCAACGAAGAAGCCAAGGTAACACACGAAGAACACACGTACACAACTACCAACATTGCAGCTCTGACCCTGAGGAGTGGCAGCAGTCACACACACAACGTGTCACAATCACTGAAAGCTAACACAAACTATAAATCACATGACTCGTGTAAACAACAAGTGCCAAGGGGAATCCTGAATGTGTCCCATCTGCGTTTGCCCACATCCCCAGCCCTGACAACAAAGACAACCTGGGATGACAACCTCATGAACATTAGTTTGCCATGCACCCACATCACAGAGAAACCAGGTCCAAGATGCTGGATGAACACAGAACAACTCAGCAAGCATCACAAACAGGAACATCCCTAGGGACACAGCCTGTGTAGGAAAAGGGAAGGGAACACGCACAGACATGCTTACACAACACACACCACAGGCCCACGCAATGTCACCAGATTACACACTGCCATGAGGGCACTCCACTCCAGTGGAAGGTCCGCTGTGCCAAACCTTGTCTGTGCACGACCCAAACATGTCAGCAGAACACTCCGTCAGTGAGTCAACAACCACAACACACAGAAGGCTCTGCTCACATCAGCCTGGAGTACGGGAGTGTCACGTCAGTCATCTGCACACACACCAAACACGTGTCAAGCAAGTTGCACTGTATACACAGATGAGTCCTTCGACATTGATGTGCAAAACTGCATGTCCAGTGGAGCTGGGCACACAGTCAGGGAAATCGGAACATTGAACAGTGGTAAGCCCACCAGATGTGCATCAGTGTAAGACAAAGATGTTCATTTACAAATGCAAAAAGGACATCCCTGTGTCAAATGCTGAACATTACACCCTCAGACTGTAGCAAAGGATGCCATAGATCCAGACTACAACAGGACACATATCCCATGGACCACATGGAGTCCATCACTGCAACACTTCATCGTCCTGATGTGAACACTATTACAACTGCAAATGCAGGATGCTACTCATCCACATCATGTACATCAAAAGAAAACCCAAAAGTAAACAAAAAGAGGCTTTATTCAGCAAATGTCAGGGTAAACACGGAAGTCCAAAAGAAACTAAGGCCAATGGCCAGTCCAAAATCACAGTACCAACGGGGTGAGAAGTGACAACTGGTCACACATTGCTTGCCTGCATTGGTACGGTTGGGGGACATCCCCCTTGGAGGGGCATACAAGGGGCAGGCCAGGCAACGCAGGGACAGGATCAGGGGATGGCAGAGTGAGGCAGTGAAGGGGTGGTGGGTGCAGGAGTGTCACCAGCAACTGCAGTGGAGGTGTCTGACTCAGGGGGGGCCGGCACCACTGTGGTACACAAGTCAGTTGGTGTGGGTGCTGCAACCACTGCAGTGGGCTGGACTGATGTAGTGGACTGGGTACCCACTGCAGTGCCCGAGTCAGACGTGGTGGTTGTGGACTCCACTGCAGTGCATGACTCCAAGGGAGTGGAAGGTTGGTTAGATGAGGTGGGCAGGACAGAGGGGGGGGGACCCGGTCCCCACAACAGTGCCACTAACAGGCAGAGCGTCTGGGTTGGGGCTGGAAGAGCAAGTGGCAGGGGGGGAGGGCCTAAGCAGTCTGGGGATGCGGTATCGGTGTGTGGGGGAACCTGGGGCAGGGTGTGGCGGGGGAACCTATGCAGTGGTGGCCTGGGGGATGGAGGAGAGAGACTGGGCGCTGGAGCTGCGTGGTGGTGGTGGTGGGGTCTTGCTCTTCCTGCTCCGGGGGGACTTCCTAATGGGCTTCTGTGTCTGCCTGCACCTGGGGGAGGGTGTCCGGGGGCGAGGGGCACTCCTCTCTGTGTAGGTGGACTTCCTCTTCCCCTGGTATGCTGGATCAGCAGGAATGGAGGGGAAGAGGCCGAGGTCACACAGGAAGATCTGCTGTGTAGGTGGGGTAGCAGGCAAGGCAAGGGAAGGGGTCTTGGAGGGAGAGGATTTGGAGGACTGCGGAGTGAATGTGGATGCCTGTGTGTGTGTGTGTTCCCCATCCCCTGTGTCTGTGGTATCAGTCCCCTGAGGATGCTTGTGTGCACGTCTTGCCTTACTCTTGGGTGTGTCTGTGCTGCTCGTGTCTGTGTGTTTGGCTGACTGGACTTAATGTAGACATGGTAGCTGAACCCAACCTAGCACTGCCTCCTGGATACTCTATCCTTACTGTCAACCGTGAGTCTCGAGGGGGTGGGATTGCGGTCATTTTGAAATCATGCTACTCTTGCTGTTTTGTCAAAGAAGACATGGAGGGCTGTGAATGTGCGCGATTTAGTATCACTCTCAGTGCCCATTTGACCATCTCTGGGCTATTAGTATATCGCCCTCCGGGGCCAGCCACGTATTTTAGATCTGCCCTTCTAGAATCCACCCATGCTCTTGCAATGGGCACAGCCAATTTCACCATCTTAGGGGATCTCAACATGCACTTTGACCAGACGCAAGATGCCGCAGTTACTAGCGTGCTGGAAGACCTGGCAGCCTGCCAACTCTATCAACTGGTCCCTGGCCCCACTCACTTAGCGGGTCACTTGTTGGACCCTATTTTTTCTAATATTCCATCTGCCATGGTAATGATTCCTAAACCCGTGGGATGGTCCGACCATTCTTTGGTAACCATGCTCTTTCCGGCACCTGAACCTCTTGCTAGAGACATACATCCCCCCGTCCTCAGGCGCCCTTGGCGTAAACTGAGGTTGGAGGATTTCCATGCGCTTCTCTCTGCGAATCTTCCAGCACCTCAGAATGATACCGATGGGGCTTACAGTGATTTCTGCAACTGGATTGTCCAATCTTTGGACTCTATCATCCCAGCTAAATGGATGAAAGGCCGCTCTGCGGACCCCAGCCCATGGTACAATGATACACTGGCCACTCTGCGGAAAGCATGTAAGAAACTAGAGCGCTTGTGGAGGAAAGACTACGACACTATAACTAAAAAACCTACCTGGCTGCGATTAAAAACTACCATAGAAATGTCTGCATCGCCCGGGCTGCCTATTATGCCAACGAAATACAATTAAGTCCTAACCCGTCTAAAGGTATTTTTAAAATTCTGAAAGAATTGAGAGGAAGAAATAAACCCCAGGCCTCTGCGACTATTACTGAGCAACATTGTGAAGACCTGGCGCTGTTTTTTGTTAACAAGGTGGACACTATTTACCAATCTTTTCCACAAAAGCCGTCCTTTACGGCCTCCTGCTGCGTCCCCCCCCCCCCTCTGCATTCTCTAACAGCTATCCCCAGTATTTCACAGGACGAGCTTACTCTCTTGAGTAAGAAAGTTAAATCTGGCTCTCCAGCCGATCCTCTAAGACCTGCTCAGTTTAGAGAATCATTATCTCTTTTTTTGACTCCTCTGTGCCAGATCATTAACTCCTCATTTACCACTGCTGTGGTTCCTGCTCTTTGGAAACAAGCTAGGGTCTCCCCCATCCTTAAAAAACCTTCACTGGACCCTGCAAAGCTGGAAAATTTCCGGCCTATCTCCCTCCTGCCGTGGGTGGCTAAGATTGCGGAGGCCCACGTTAACAGTATCCTTACTAAATTCCTCAACACTAATAATATTTTGGACCCCTCGCAAAACGGTTTTCGTGCAGGTCACAGCACAGAGACAGCTCTGTTGGCAATGACTGTTCACCTACAGACCATCCTGGACTCTGGTCATACTGCGGCTCTGATTCTACTTGACCTCAGTGCCGCGTTTGACACGATTTCACATGTGATTCTGCTACAACGGCTGGAGGCGGCTGGAGTAGTAGGCCTCGCTCTCGAATGGCTTAAGTCGTTCCTGAGCGATAGATCTTTCCGCGTTTCAGCCCCCCGTTCCTCTCCCAGCCCCACTCCATTGGGCAAGGGGTACCCCAGGGTTCGGCTCTGAGCCCCGTATTGTTCAACTTATATGTCCAGCCTCTTGCTACGGTGGCCAAGAAGATGGGCCTCACTATGGTCTCTTATGCCGACGATACGCAGCTAGTGGTGGCCCAATCTGATGGTTCTCCGCTGGACGCCCTCAGATTTAGGAGTGGCCTGGCCACCGTAGCAGAATGGATGAACTCTAACTGCCTTCAGTTGAACGCCACTAAAATGGAGGTATTGTTGGTGGGGAAGGACAGGAACCTCTGGAATGAGCAGTGGTGGCCTAGTGTGCTTGGAGACACCCCCACCCCTAAGTTGGTGGTTAAGAACTTAGGGGTCTGGATGGAATCCTCCCTTAGCTTCCAAGAACACACTAAAAAAGTCGCGGGCACCTGCTTCGGTCTCTTGCGGGGTCTCAAGCCGCTGCTGAAGTTTTTCAATCCGCTTACCCGCCAGCTGATCGTCCAATCGGCTATTTTATCCAGACTGGACTACGCTAATTCGCTCCTCTTAGGAGCCAATCAAGCTGAGGTAATGCGACTACAGCGTGTGCAGAACGCGGCTGCTAGAGCTCACTGTTCCGCCACTGATGCCGTTCGGCGGCTCCACTGGCTTCCGGTGGCCAATCGGATCCAATTTAAGGCACTCTGCCTATCCTTTAAGATCCTGAAACTTGCTTCACCCTGCCTCCTTGCCAATATGCTAACCCCCTACAAACCCTTGCGCGAATTGCGTTCCTTGGGGCAGCACTTAGTCACTGTCCCCCGGGTGAAGCGTGCACGGGCCGGTGGTCGTTCTTTCCACCACACGGCCGCTAAACTATGGAATTCTCTGCCCCCTCAGATCCGCTGCCTAAATGAGTTACTAGCTTTCAGGAAAGCTATTAAAACCTTCCTCTTTCCACAAGCTTAGGCCGCCTACCCTCTTCTCTGTTGCCTACCAGTCTCTCTTCGACTCTGCTACTCTCTGTTGCTGGCAGCGCCGGGACGCCTCTTTGCTGGGGCAGCTGCGCGCTTTATAAATTTGGCTAACATAACATAACATAACATAACTGTGCAGGTGTGCATGTGCTTTGGACAGGTAGGGGGGCAGGAAGTGTGGATGGGGCAGGGGTGGGAGGGGTGAGGGACTGTTGGAGGAGGGACACTGCTGCTGTCAGGGAGGAGTCCATGGATTTATTGCTCCTCTGTAGGGCAGACATACCCGTCGAGATGCCCTCCATGAACGACACCAGCTGTGTCAACAGAGTGGTGTGTGCATGGAGGACACTCAGCATTGCTGTCTGCCCTACATGGAGCTGCCGAAGGAGGTACACAGACTCCTCACTCAGGGCAGCAGGGGACACAGGGGCAGGGGGTGCGGTGCCTGGCACGAAGGAGACACGCTCCCGAGCACGGGAGCCTCCACGGACCTCGGGAATGGGAGCCAATGGGAGGGCGGTGGTGGTGGTGGTGGGCCAGACAGACTAGCTGGCCTTTGGTGGCTGCTGAGACCCGCCTCCACAAGGGAGTCATCCTCCGAGCTGCTGTGGTCCCCAGCTGAGGTGGATGGTGCTGAGGACTCCTCGGTGTGGCTCCCCTCACCCTCCGTGCCACTGGGTCCCTCTGACCACTCGTCCGATGCTGACCCAGTCTGGCTCCGCTGCTCCTCCTGGTCCGTGGAGCTGTCCCCTCCTGTGGCCGTGGATGTATCTGCAAACAATTAGGGAAACAGACAAACATCAGTCACCTGCACTGACCGCACACACCACAGTAAGTACAGCACATTACAGAGCAAGCCCTGGCATCCTTAGTTGAACATTGCCTAAAGTCCTCACACAGATTCGGGGAAGCCAATTGTCAGTCTGATGGTCAACCATGGGACTCACACCCCTCCTGCCCTTGCACCCATCTGTCTGGTGCCTGTCTGATGGTAAGACCCCAGTGTGGACACATGCACCACCTACACAGTTGTTGGACATTGCAGGGAACACGGTGAAGTATGTGAACATGCACACATCACATCTCTTGCCACTGAGTCAGTGCAGGTGTCCAGATAAAGGGATGGCCAGAGTCTAATTAGAAATGCATGTGATGCATACCAGCACCAGACACCATGATGCACCCATGTCCGGATAGTCAATGCCACAATGGGGTGCATGTTGCACATGTCACTCCCCTGCAGGATCAGTCCCAGGAAGTTTAATGCCATGACACAGGAATGCGTGCAAAGTCATACATTACTGTCTCAAGTCACATGGCCATGGCAGCCAGCCAACAACAGTCTGCACTGTGTCACAATCCGAGGGCATGGGGAATGCAAGTTATGTGACTGACAAGTGCACATGTCCATCCCCCAAAAACCACATCATCTGTACTACTATTTGTCCACGTCATACCAACTGGACATATGGGGGACATGAAACACAACTCTCTGAACATGAGCACCTCACAGTGTGCTGTGAATGAAAATACAGCTGCCTGAAAGTCACAGTCGCAAACACCTGTGTGCACAGTCAAGTGATCAGACACCTATAAGTCACAGAAGTATCGTCTATCATGGTCACATCTCAGATGGCATGCTGAGCCCTAACCGATAAACATACCAGTAGTCCTGACAACGAATACACAGCACAATGAGACAGAGGCAGACACCTGAGGGTACATTTCACTGATCACAACATGCCAGATGATACACAGGAGTGGGAGTACAGAGTGTATTGTATGCCCTGGAGTAGGCATGACTGTCCAGCTCCACCTGTAAGAGGGATGAGTCCTGGACAGTAGGCAGGTGGCTAAGCATGTGTGACACACTGGATACACATACTCCTGAGGCCCAAATATTGTTCCCACCAGCAGCATGGGTGTGTGCCAAATTCCCCAGGGACATGTGGTGAGTCAGAGCAGCAAGCGGACCACATATCAAAGTTACACCCAGATCACATGTCAGAACTTAGGCATTGTGTAAGCAATTGACCCACCCATGAATCGCACAACATAGTCACGGGAACAAATGCTGTCCCCCACCTTGAGCAAAGCAAAATGCAATGACACAGTCCCCAAATGACACAATTTCCTGACTATAAGGGCCACACATATGCGTATCAGAGGAGAAGTGGGCATGTCACAAATGAGGGACATGGGTCCTGGACCACATGACTGATGTACTGTGGAAGTTTAACCAGGCCAGAGGAGGGCACATAGCATGTCAGACAAAGTGCACAGTGCAGTCATGGACTCACCCCCTCCTTGCTGCTGTCTGTCCTTCAGCTGCCCATCCAGGTCAGGGAAGACCACCGCCAGGATCCGGAGCATGTGGGGGGTCAGGGTCCGGTGTCCGCCCCTCCTGCGAGGAGGCGACAGCTTCAGCTGGACCCTTGCGATCCTCCGGGTCCAGCCACGAAGGTCCTGCCACCTCTTCTGGCAGTTGCGGATCCTGCGCCTGTAGACCCCCACGGATCTTACTTTCCGGGCGATGGTCAGCCAGATTTCCTGCTTCTGGTGGGCATCAACCTGTGAGGATGACAAAGTGAAAAGGCCATTACTACACATGCAACATATACGTGCATCACACAGTTGGATATACATGTCTCAATAACAGGGGCATATGATGTACACAGGCAGTGCAACAATGGCTATGAACAGTTTGCCAGCAGTCACTACATGGTATCATTGCATGGGAAGTAAACCTAGTTGGAATGCACTGTTACTGAACTGTACCAGTTCAGTGCATGTAACTACACACTTTGGGGTGTGACAACTACTCAGTGGGCATGCTAGCCAGTGGTGTGCACACTGACAGTCCTGCTAGTCAGACAACATGCACAATTAGTGATGCAGTGGACAGCACACTCACCTGCTCCCCTGGTTTCCCATACAGCTTGCTGTACTGTGGAAGGAGGCTGTCCAGCAGGGCCTGGTTCTCCTCAAGGCTGAAGGCTGGGGCTCTCTCCACAGTACGTGCCATTGCAGGAGCCAGAGGATGCATAAACAGCAGCAGTGTTGGTGGCAGATGTTGTCCTGGAGCATGTAGTGCAGGCAAGTGAGCTCTCAGGGGAACAGCCAGCATTATATGTGTGCTGCAGAGGCAGATACTGTCCCATGTGTCAGAAGTGATAGGTCCAAGTCGTTTGCATCTTCTGAATCTGACCAATCCATGGAATAGCAGCACTAATACACGCCCACAGCATCCTTCAAATCTTCAACTTCATGACACCCATGATTTTGCAACATTGTTGTGGCTGGCCAACTGAATTCACTGCATCAGACTCGTTGGAGCTTCGAAAACGCGTCCGTTGCCATGCCAGGCCCCAGCCAATGTGTGCACACCGATCGGTCCATTGCTGTACAACGTGTATTTCGGGATACAACGCGTACCCGCACACATCATATGCAATGGGCCGGCCGGGCACACCGATCGGTCCATTGCAGTTCAACGCGTACCCGCTCACAACAGATGCAATGGGCCGGCCTGGCACACCGATCGGTCCATTGCTGTACAACGCGTATTTCGGGATACAACGCGTACCCGCACACATCATATGAAATGGGCCGGCCGGGCACACCGATCGGTCGATTGCAGTTCAACGCGTACCCGCTCACAACAGATGCAATGGGCCGGCCGGGCACACCGATCGGTCCATTGCTGTACAACGCGTATTTCGGGATACAACGCGTACCCGCACACATCATATGCAATGGGCCGGCCGGGCACACCGATCGGTCCATTGCAGTTCAACGCGTACCCGCTCACAACAGATGCAATGGGCCGGCCGGGCACACCGATCGGTCCATTGCTGTACAACGCGTATTTCGGGATACAATGCGTACCCGCACACATCATATGCAATGGGCTGGCCGGGCACACCGATCGGTCCACTGCAGTTCAACGCGTGCACCGCTCACAACAGATGCAATGGGCCGGCCGGGCACACCGATCGGTCCATTGTTGTACAACGCGTATTTCGGGATACAACGCGTACCCGCACACATCATATGCAATGGGCCGGCCGGGCACACCGATCGGTCCATTGCAGTTCAACGCGTACTCGCTCACAACAGATGCAATGGGCCGGCCGGGCACACCGATCGGTCCATTGCTGTACAACGCGTATTTCGGGATACAACGCGTACCACACACATCATATGCAATGGGCCGGCCGGGCACACCGATCGGTCCATTGCTGTACAACACGTATTTCGGGATACAACGCGTACCCGCACACATCATATGCAATGGGCCGGCCGGGCACACCGATCGGTCCATTGCTGTACAACGCGTACATCGGATGACAATGCGTACCCGCTCACATTGTTTGCAATGGCCAATGTGTGCGCACCGATCGGTCCATTGCTGTCCAACGCGTATTGCGAATACAACGCGTACCCGCTCACATTGAATGCAATGGCCAATGTGTGCGCACCGATCGGTCCATTGCTGTCCAACGCGTATTGCGAATACAAAGCGTACCCGCTCACATTGAATGCAATGGCCAATGTGTGCGCACCGATCGGTCCATTGCTGTCAAACGCGTATTGCGAATACAACGCGTACCCGCTCACATTGTTTGCAATGGCCAATGTGTGCGCACCGATCGGTCCATTGCTGTCCAACGCGTATTGCGAATACAACGCTGCACTCGCTCACATTGAATGCAATGGCCAATGTGTGCGCACCGATCGGTCCATTGCTGTCCAACGCGTATTGCGAATACAACGCGTGCACTGGCCACATTGAATGCAATGGCCAATGTGTGCGCACCGATCGGTCCATTGCTGTTCAACGTGTCCCTGTACAAGTCACTGGCATTTGTCACCATGCCTGTCACAGGTGAACATATGCCAGCCACATATACTTCCCAGGGAGTGAGGGGCACACCTACAACACCACAGCCTGTCCACACTGTATCCTAAGGCATGTAAGGCTGCATTACCTATTCCGTGTATGGGGGTGAACATGTTGTTCTGTGGGTGTCACTTGGGGCAGCCACTCCCAGGCTGTGCACGTGTTCATGGGGACAGAATCCTTGGTGTGTTGTGCACATGACCACTGTGATGTGCAACTGTTCATTTCTGAGCATGTGGCATGGTCACATTTCACGGTGGTGTATGTGTATGTCATGTCACATACCCCTGAGTCCCATGTGGGACGGTTTGTACGTCCCAGGGTGACCCATTGCCACAATAGTGATGGTCCTTCACAGTCTGTGTGCATGTTGTGTTTACAATGTCTCTGATTCCATGTGCACAATGGGAGACAGTCTCCACATCCACGTTGTTTGTGCATGGACTTTGATGTTGTGCGTGTGTGTGTCACAGACGTCCATGTCTGTCCTGCCGAGGCAACAGGGACCACTACCTGTGGGGGTCATGGTTGTTTTGCAGTGGTGTATTCATGATACACCATGTCATGCCAGTGTCCATGTGGCAATACAGGGTCCCTGGGAATCTACCTGTCGATGAGCTGTGATGCCTGGGGCCCATGTCACTGTGGGGTGTGTTTGGAACGTGGCAGCAGGAGATGGGAACTGTGACACGGCCTCATGATATCCCATGGCACAACCTGGGACTTGTTGATGCCACTTGTTGAACTGTGATGTTAGATGTTGGCCATGTAGGTGCCATATATGTCCATACAGAACGGCACACACATCAAGTACTTGTGTCTTGTAATGATGTATCATGTGATATTGAGTATGGTCAATGCCACATATGTGGGGTGACTGACAATCTTTCTTTGTTCACCTATGCACTGCAGGGCACCAGCTGTCCATAGACCATTCCCTGACCTTGCAACCATGGTTGAACGTGACTGCATCCGACGGTACCGCTTCAACAGGCCGCTGATTGAGGAATTGACGGTGCGGTTGGCCCCACATTTGCAACCTGGCCGGACATACCCTACAGCGCTGACCCCCAAGGTGAAGGTGATGGCAGCCCTACACTTCTTTATCACCGGTACCTTTCAACACACTGTGGCATCTGCTGGTGGGATGTCACAGACCATGTTCAGCCGTGTGCTCCGCGATGTTTTGGAGGCTATGTTGATATACCTGAACCAGTACATCTATTTCCCTAGACTCCAACAACTCACTGACGTGAAGGGTGACTTCTATGCCCTGGGGAGGATGCCGCATGTCATTGGCTCCATTGATGGGACACATGTGGCTTTGGTACCACCACAGGCCCAAGAGCACGCATACAGGAACCGCAAACACTACCACTCGGTCAATGCACTGGTGGTATGTCTTGCAGATATGAGCATCTCACACGTCTGTGCCCGTTTCCCAGATTCTGCACACGATGCCTATGTGATGAGGAGTAGTTGCATCCCGAGGATGATGTCACAAATGCGGAACCAGCGTGCCTGGCTTGTTGGTGTGTACTGACTTTGTACCATTGTGTGTGTTCTGCAATGTAGTGTTCCACCCTCTTTTCCAACTCAGCTAATGTGCAATTGTCTGTATGTAGGTGACTACGGATACCCCAACATGCCGTGGTTGCTGACGCCCCTCAGGAACCCTGTGACACCAGCCCAGATGCGCTACAATGAGGCACATGGTCGGACTAGGAGAGGGATCGAGCGGACATTTGGTCTCCTGAAGAGCCGCTTCCGCTGCCTAGATAAGACAGGAGGGGCCCTCCCATATGCCCCAGCAAAGGTGTGCAAGATTGTCATCGTCTGCTGCATGCTACACAACCTGGCAGTGCGGAAGGAGTTGCCTCTCATCCTGGATGATGATGACCAACATCCGCCACCTGTGGAGGATCCTGGCCTGGACCACGATGCCAGTGATGATGATGATGATGATGGTGATGTCCGCACACAGCTCATCACCAACTTCTTCAGCTGAATGTGAGTATCCGGAGATGTCATGTCAATGATGTGAGTTTGCATGATATGTGTTGGTGGTGCTCTGGTGCTGTTTGAGTGTGGCCATGTGCTACATGACTGTATGCGTGTAGCGATGTGTCATTACAGGTAGTCTGTACTCCCCAACAGTGTTGACATGCTAACTTGGTTCTGGGTGGGTATCTTGTGACATGTATTGGGCATGAGTATTGCAGTTCTGTCCTGTTCTTCAGTGCTTTTGACTGTGTGTCATTTCTGTCCTTCACAGGGTACTTTCAGAGTCGTCTGGTCAACTGTGATCCCCCGACACCGTGATTAAACTTCCAGGGTGGTAGCTGTCGTGTCCCTACAGGTGATGTGCGCCACAGCCATGGACTTCCTTCCTTCTACACTTGTTGACTGTGTGCCCACTGCCAGGTGGGATTACCTTGCATCTGTAGTGGTTACAACATGTTGCAAATGTGTAATAAACCTGTGCTTCACTTTGTGATGTGCGTTGTCTGTGGTCACACATCTGACTGACATTTGCTTACTGCACCAGTGGGCTAGTTAACAAAGACTGTGAATAGGTGTTGTGTCTGTGCATTGCACCGTATTTCCTGGCAACATCAGTGTAGGTGATGAGTCAGATGGCCTTGGTGTGTATATGTTGTGTAGCCCTGGTGGTGTGTCTCCCTCATATGTGTCACGTCGCCATGACTCACATGCCTGTGTTGTAGTAGCAGTTAGCATGCACAGTGTAATTTCGCAGGTCATCATCTCCATGACAGAAACCACGTTAGAATAACAACAGAGGCAGGTATGGTGTATTTGTGTGTTTATTGTCATACATGTGTGAGTATAGTGCACAGGATGGTGGGTGCTGTACATTGTGATTGTAATCCAAAGTTCCTAGATGATTTGGAAGTCCTGGTAGCAGATATGTCCTGAGTAAAGTCCACAGTCATCTGATACATTGGTCCAACTTGTACTCCCCATGTCATGTGGGGGTTGTGTTGCATTCAACAGGGTGAACAGTTTGCGCACAAAGGTGATTATCCAGAACAGGTGTTGGCTTCCTGGGGGTTGCGCATGGCCATCGGCCTCTCAGTTGCCCTTCCTCAGACGACCCCTCTTCTTTGGGGGGGACCCTCAAGTGCAGGCTGCTGCGGTGCAGGGGACTCTCCGCCAGAGTCATTCTCCCTCCCTGTGGCAGTTGCAGTTGTTTCAGCACCAGATGTTGTGGGCACACAGGGAGGTGTTGACATGTTGCTGCTCATCTGGCGGAAGCATTGTAATATGTCCCTATGCACCGCCGTCATTTCTTGCAGTGTGTCCCACTTGGACTCCATGCGGGACATGTGTAAGTCCAAGTGGGCATGATGGGCAGCCTGCTGCTGTCGTATGTCCCTGAGGAGCCCCACTACCTGGCTGAGCTCTCCGGTGCTGGTCTGGTACGCATCGGCTATGCGTACCAGTTGTGGGTCATCATGCAGTCCAGACCCCTCTGCAAGCAGCGACCTATGTCTACCACCCCTCCCACCACCCCTGGCGACACGGGCAGGACCTGAGGTGGCATGCACAGGTGACCCTGGGCCCCTTGGGGGTTGTTGGTGGTGTTGAAGTCCATGGCCCCACGTTGGGCCAGGGTCCGTGTGCTGGTGGTGGCGGTGCTCCTTGGTCTGTCCGTGTCGGCAAGGGTGGTTTGTGTGTTGTCAGTCGTTGGAGGGGTGGGTGCAGGGGGTGCAGCTGGTGGTCCTGCTGTTGCTGCATGATGACTCGCTCCGGAGGTGCCAGGTAGGTCTTCGTCATCCGAGGAGGGCAGAGGCTGTTCCACACCAGTGAGCTCCGTTTCCTCTGGAGCCTGGGACAGGGACTCCTCAGCGTCTGCTGCTGTGTCCCCATCATCACCTGTTTTTGGGAGACACACACAATGTATGTTATGTTTCTGCAGGCATCAATGGTTCACACACCTGACAGTTGTGACTGTACCTCTGGATGCGGGCCTGTACATTGCATTGTCCTAAGTTGTCACAGTCAGAGGTTGATATTGGTGTAGCACATTGTCCTGCATACTTTGAGCATTTCAATATGAATGTTGGGGTGTGTACATGGCCTGCATTGGTTGTATTTGGTGGACATCCGGCCCTCCTTCTCCCCCAGCCCAGTTATCCCACCATGAAGCATGCCACCCTTGCAGTGGGTTCAGGTTGACTCTCAGGATGTCAGTCAGTGGTGTCCTGCTGTTGGTTGGTGCACAGTTGCCAGCAGGGCCATGTGCTCCCCACAACTGAGGACCATTGTCAGACATCTTTGAAGTGGCTTTTCACTCCTTGTGATGTGCGCATGGTTCAGGGTGGTGTTGATGGGACAATTGTGAGGGTGACCAATATCTGTGACTACCACTCCCATCATGCTATTGCCTCCACCCCACTTCCCAGCATGCCCATACTTACTTGCTTTTGAGTGGACTTCACTGTGTGTGAGTGTGACAGCAATGGCAAGATGGCTGACAGTGGTGTCCTGCTGTTGGTTGGTGCCCAGTTCCCAGCAGGGCCATGTGCTCCCACAACTGAGCACCATTGTCAGACATCTTTGAAGTGGCTTTTCACTCCCTGTGATGTGCGCATGGTTCAGGGTGGTGTTGATGGGACAATTGTGAGGGTGACCAATATCTGTGACTACCACTCCCATCATGCTATTGCCTCCACCCCACTTCCCAGCATGCCCATACTTACTTGCTTTTGAGTGGACTTCACTGTGTGTGAGTGTGACAGCAATGGCAAGATGGCTGACAGTGGTGTCCTGCTGTTGGTTGGTGCCCAGTTCCCAGCAGGGCCATGTGCTCCCACAACTGAGCACCAGTGTCAGCCATCTTTGAAGTGGCTTTTCACTCCCTGTGAAGTGTGCATGCTTGAGTGTGAGCTTGCTGGGCCATGTGGGTGGGGGATGTTGGGCTGTGACTACCACTCCCATCATGCTATTGCCTACACCCCCTTCCCAGCATGCCCATGCTTCCTTCCTTTTGACTCTGCTTCCCTGTGGGGTAGTGTGCCTGTGCTGACAAGATGGCTGACAGTGTTGTCCTGGCGTTAGTTTGGCTACAAGTCCCATGTGTGTCCCTGTGCTTCACACAGCATAACCCAGGGTGGTTGTTCTTTGTGGGATATTTAATTAGAGTGTGAGGCAATGCATTCTCCCAGGTGAGTTGTGTGGAGTTTGTGTTAAGGGTGTGTGTGAGAAAAGCAGCTGGTAACTATGGTCGGTGCTGTCAGTCCTCCTTCCCACCCAGCCAGATATCCCACCATGGAACGTGCTTCCATTGCAGGGAGTGCAAGTTGGCTTTCAGGATGTCAGTCAGTGGTGTCCTGCTGTTGGTTGGTGCACAGTTGCCAGCAGGGCCTTGTGCTCCCCACAGCAGTACCCAGTGTCAGCCATCTTGTCAGTTCTTTTCCACTCCCTGTGACGTGCGCATGGTTCAGGGTGGTGTTGATGGGACAGTTGTGAGGGTGACCAATATCTGTGACTACCACTCCCATCATGCTATTGCCTCCACCCCCCTTCCCAGCATGCCCATACTTCCTTCCTTTTGAGTGTACTTCACTGTGTGTGGTTGTGACAGCAATGGCAAGATGGCTGACAGTGGTCTCCTGCTGTTTGTTGGTGCCCAGTTCCCAGCATGGCCTTGTGATCCCCACATCAGAGCACCATTGTCAGACATCTTTGAAGTGGCTTTTCACTGCCTGTGATGTGCGCATGGTTCAGGGTGGTGTTGATGGGACAGTTGTGAGGGTGACCAATATCTGTGACTACCACTCCCATCATGCTATTGCCTCCACCCCCCTTCCCAGCATGAACATACTTCCTTCCTTTTGAGTGGACTTCACTGTGTGTGTGTGTGACAGCAATGGCAAGATGGCTGACAGTGGTGTCCTGCTATTGGTTGGTGCCCAGTTCCCAGCAGGGCCTTGTGCTCCCCACAACAGAGCACCAGTGTCAGACATCTTTGAAGTGGCTTTCCACTGCCTGTGATGTGCGCATGGTTCAGGGTGGTGTTGATGGGACAGTTGTGAGGGTGACCAATATCTGTGACTACCACTCCCATCATGCTATTGCCTCCACCGCCCTTCCCAGCATGCCAATACTTCCTTCCTTTTGAGTGGACTTCACTGTGTGTGAGTGTGACAGCAATGGCAAGATGGCTGACAGTGGTGTCCTGCTGTTGGTTGGTGCCCAGTTCCCAGCAGGGCCATGTGCTCCCCACAACTAAGCACCAGTGTCAGCCATCTTCGAAGTGGCTTTTCACTCCCTGTGAGGTGTGCATGCTTGGGTGTGAGCTTGCTGGGCCATGTGGGTGGGGGATGTTGGGCTGTGACTACCACTCCCATCATGCTATTGCCTCCACCCCCCTTCCCAGCATGCCCATGCTTCCTTCCCTTTGACTCTGCTTCCCTGTGGGGTTGTGTGCCTGTGCTGACAAGATGGCTGACAGTGTTATCCTGGGGTTAGTTTGGCTACAAGTCCCATGTGTGTCCCTGTGCTTCACACAGCATAACCCAGGGTGGTGGTTCTTTGTGGGATATTTAATTAGAGTGTGAGGCAATGCATTCTCCCAGGTGAGTTTTGTGGAGTTTGTGTTAAGGGGGTGTGTGAGTAGAGCTGCTGGTAACTATGGTCAGTGCTGTCAGTCCTCCTTCCCACCCAGCCAGATATCCCACCATGGAACGTGCTTCCATTGCAGGGAGTGCAAGTTGGCTTTCAGGATGTCAGTCAGTGGTGTCCTGCTGTTGGTTGGTGCACAGTTGCCAGCAGGGCCTTGTGCTCCCCACAGCAGTAGCCAGTGTCAGCCATCTTGTCAGTTGTTTTCCACTCCCTGTGATGTGAGCATGGTTCATGGTGGTGTTGATGGGCGCATTGTGAGTGTGGGCAATATCTGTGACTACAACTCCCATGATGCTATTGGCTACACTGAGTTGCCCAGCATACACAGGATTCCTTCCTTTCAGTGGGCTTCCCTGTGAGGTGGTGTTGTAGTGGTGGCTACATATCTGGCTGTGTTTGTTAGTTATATTTGTGCCACTGCCTAGCTGTATTTGTAGTTGTGTTTGTACATGTGATGACACAGTTACATATCACTATGAGATGGCATGTGTTGTGTTTATCTGACTGACATACACATCTTGGGATGATTATGTTTTGGTTGGTGTGTATTTGCTAAGGGAGCATGGTTTGACTATCCCCTTGGCAGTGATGTGTGTGTATTGTCGCACAATATTGTGTACATTTGTTGTGTACTCACCAGGCTCTGGGATGTTTTCTAGTCCATATACGCTCACTGGTGGTAGGATGGCCTGCACCTTCTCCTCCCAGGGCCTGAGGTATACTGGTTTGGCAGGAGGGCCACTGCCGGTGTGTTGGCTCAAGAGGTAGTCCTTCTTCAGTAGGTCCCTGACCCTCCTGCGCACGTCATACCACCTGTTCTGGATGTCTTCCTTTGAGCGCAAACATGGTGATTGTGCGTTCACCCTGTCGACGATCCTCTCCCACATCTTGGTTTTCTGCGACATGAGGGTCTGTTGGACCAGTGTACCAAACAGCTGTGGCTCTACCCTGAGGATCTCATCTACCAGGACTTCCAATTCACTATCTAGGAACTTTGGATTCTTCTTTGGGGGCATGGTGATGGGTGGTGGTGGTGAGTGATGTGTGTTGGGGTGTGCAAGTGAGGGTGTGTGAGTGTGTGTTTTGCTGGGTGTATGTGAGGGTGCTATTTTTTGTGGTGCTGATGGTGTGTGGCTTGTGTGATGGATGAGCTGTGAGTGTGTGTGTGGTTGCTGTCTGTTGGTGTTGAGTGCTGGCAGGTCATTTGAATTTGCAAAGGATCATGGTAGGGATTTGTGTCCTTTATATGGGTGGAGTTGTGGGTGTGTCTATGTTCCCTGTTCCCCCCCCAGTATTTATTGGCTTGGTAATTGCTTGTTTGGCCTTTTTTTTGTTGTGTTTTTCCCTTTGTACTTTTTGAGCATGTAGGAGACGTTCTTCTGACCGAGTCGGACCCTGCAGTTGTCTCATGCGAGCTTCTCCGATTCGTTCACGCTGTGTTTGTGCTGTTTTCTGTGCTGTGTATGCGTCGGTCGCGGTGTATTGGGTTGCTTCGGCTCACTGTTTTGTATGCGTGTCGGTCGTACGGCTTGAGCTCCGTGCGACTCGGTCGTGTTTGCCACGCGTTGCATCGTACTTGGCGGGTCGGAGTTCGCGGGTACGTTTCGGTCGGGATCCTTCCTGGTGCGTGTCGGTCGGTTCGATTTGCGTGCTTTTCCGGCCGGATAGCTGTTTTCCGCGCGGTTCGGTCGTTCGTATTGTGTTCCGTACGAGTCGGTTGGATTTTGCACGCATTTCATCGTACTTTGCGGGTCGGGCTGCACCGGTACGTGTCGGTCGGAATAAATTCCGGCTCCGAGTCGGTAGGTACGTTTTCCGGCCCGAATCGGAATCGGCCCCATTGTCTATAGTGGGAATAGTTAAAAATTAAGATTATATTTTGGAGTAAGCTTAAGGATTTAATTATAAATGTTTATTACAATAAAACAGTTTTTAAAGTACATTAATGTAACATAAATATTATATAACATATACAAGTATTAAAACAATATAAATTAAACACAGAAGCATGTTCATATTTTATTTATGTTTTTATTTTCATTCAAACACTCAAAAGAAAGAATATGCATTTTATTTTATTTACAATATTTAATATATATTGTTAAACACAGAAAATAAAATACATTTTTTATTTTTGACATATATATTTTGTAGATATTTATACATTTATATATTATATTTTGTATACTCAGAATTAAACATTTTTGTGTTTTATATAATAGTGATGTACATTTTTACAAAAATAAGATGTAGTTATACATTTGTTTTCATTCAATTTTTTAACATATTTTGTTTTTGGTAACAGTTATACATTATTTATTTATAATGTAAATATTCATAACATCATTACATATAAAGTACATTTTTAATAACATATAGGGGCCGATTCCGATCTGGGTCGGAAAGCTCTCCGACCGAGCCGTATCCGGAGTGTTTTCCGGAGTGTTTTCTGACCGAGCCGGAGTCCTGCAGTCCGACCGAGCGAGTACGATGCGGCCGCATGCTGTCGGACTCCCATTGAAGTCAATGGGAGCCGGTCGTACGACGCGTACATGGGCTCCCATTGACTGAATGGGTACGTCGCGAACAAGTGCGCCCCCTACAGTGGGTACGCGTCAGTGCAACCCGCACCGTACATACCTGTGTTGGGGAGACCCATGGGTCTCCCCCTGTGTTCGACTCGTAAGGCTACGGACCCCCAACGTCCGGCTCCGGGAGCTTTTTCGAGCCGGACGCTCCGACTCGATCCGGCTGTCCGACGCGTACATCGTACTCGCTCGGTCGTATGACGTCTCCATTGCATGGTGCGATACGAGTCGGTCGGAGCGGTTCAGATCCGGAAACGGTTCGGTCGGAACACACGCGTACAATCGCATCGTACTCGCTCGCTCGTACAGCTGTACGAGTCGGTCGGAAAACAAGCGTACGGCTCGTACTTTTTCCGGCCGGATCCCGTTCGGAGAGCTTCCGACCGAGATCGGAATCGGCCCCATAGTTTTTAACAATTTGTTCATTGTAAAACATTTTACAATTATTTGTATGTTTTAACATATAGGGCCCGATTCCGATCTAGATTGGAAGGCCTCCGAATCAGATTTGGCTTTGCCGGATCAGATTTGTAGTCCTTGTTTACGATCGAATCGTACACAGGTCCGAACGACCAAGTACGATGCGAAGATCGCGTAAGCGCTGACTGAATCGTTTCCGCACCCGAACCGCTCCGTACGACTCATTCGCAGCTGGACCGTACAGCGCAATGGAGCCGAATGCCGACCGAGCGAGTATGATGCACGATTCGGACAGCTGCTTCGCCTCGGTCTCAGCGAGACGAAACGGCTGTCGGAAGCGTACTTTGGGGGGCCATAGCAGGCCCCCCTGCACCCGGGGCCCTCCAAATGTGCCCATGTGTCCCCCCGATCCAGGCATGCACAGTGTGATGGGCAACATGGGGTGCCCGCCACAGGGTCTACGCTTTTCCCCACCCACCCCTTTTCTGCCATGGGAGCCTGTGTATGCGTCTGTTCACAGGCTCCCATAGAGTTCAATGGGAGTCCGAGCGAACCGAGTCCGTCAGCATACGGCTGCATCGTGCTCGTTCGGTCGGACTCCAGGAGCACGTCTCGCTCGGAAAACCCTCCGGATCTGAGTCGTATGGAGGGCTTTCCTAGCGAGATCGGAATCGGGCCCATAATGTTGTATTTTTGGCAATATTATTTATATAATATATAAATAATATTATCTAGTAAATACGCCATTTATCAAACAAAAATATTTTTTATAACAGTTATACATGTTTTCACATTATTTACAAATAGTACATTTTTTTCATATACACAGGTAATTAAATATATATTTTTTGAATTATAATAAATATTATTTGTGTAATAATATTTATTAATATAATTTAACATTTGAAATAATATGTAAAACATTTTTTTATACATTACTTTTTTTTGTAGTAATTTTTTAGTGATGCATTTTTAGTAATGCATTTGTAATGTACAGTGAGTTTAATAAAGAAATATATACATCTTTTTTATTTAAGGCAGCCATTTTTTGTTATGAGTTCTATTTTGTAAGCTATCGGTTTTGTTTTAGGTAATTTCTGAGGGGAGAAGCTTGCGGTTGGAAGCTGCGTCGCATCGGGTAAGGTAAGTTTAATTTTCTTTATTTAAACTTTAATTTAAGGGTAATTTGAAGGAAGTTAAGTAGTATATAGTGTATGTAGTGTTAGGATTTTGAATTTTTGGTGAGTTTTATATTTTAGTTATGGGTTTGCGATATGCGGATAGTTTGTTAATCGGTCGGTGTTAGGGTTTGATAGATGTTTAATTATGTTTAGAGTATGGTGTTAGTGCTATATTTATGTTTTATTTTGATATAATGTTAATGTATATTTGTGCGGGAGGGATTGTTTTTTTTCCTAACAGTTTTTTGTCGATTGGAAGTTGCCGTTGGGAGAAGTATGCATTTTTTTTTTAAGGAACTGTGTATTAATTTTAGTAAACTAATAATTATTTTACAGTTCCTTTATTTTTCAAGTTTTCCTGGAGCATTTCTATTTTTAAATACATTTTTCGGGTTTTTCATGGTTTCTCGTCTATGGAGCTATTGCCTGTGGATTACTTTTTATACAGTTGGATTTTTCCATTTTTTGGGGGGATTTTTCATTACTTATTGGGATTTTTATACATGTGGATTTATTTATGGCAGTTTGGATTACATTTCTTCAGCTACGAAAAAGTAAGTAATTTTAAATTATTTACACTGGGAGGGAAATGTTAATATTGTAATTGTTATTGTTATTTTTATTATATAAAATACAATTATTATGTCAATTTATTTGTAAAATATTATTTAAATTAATTGACAAAATAATTATATTTTTGAAGTTTGAAAAAAATGTTTATTTGTTTAGGTGTTTTTAGATTACGAGTATTTTTTAGTTTGAGGTATATTTATTTAAAGTAGGCTTTTAGCTATAGTTGCCAGATATTCGAGCCCTTTAGTGTTTGGGTAGAGTCTTACTTTGTATTGAAAGTACTCAAACATTTTCTTAGTTTGTTTGGTTAGTTTTGGGCCTAGTTGGGTTACAGATTGTTCCATTCTTAATTATTGGTAGCTTTGTTCTTTTTGGATACATTGTAATAGTTTATGTAGAGTTGGTAGGGTTCTGCCTGTTGTGGCTTGGAAGGCGTTATGCCATCCTTCCACAGCACTATTAGTTTTAGCTTCTTTGTTTAGGGTGCTGTTATATACATTCCACCATGGAATGTAGTATTTGGGCTGTCTTCTGTGTCCAGATCTGTGTAGCCTTCCAACCCAGGTATCCTTAAAATAGTCGAGTAGGGGACTTAGTTTTTGTTCATTTGTTTGGTAGTAGGGGCTTTCTATTAATAAATTGCAGTGTTTGGCTACGTCAGTAATTGGGACGTATGCTAGTGCTATTAGCTTTTTAATTTGATATGCAAAATTGCTATTTGTTGCATATTCTATACTTAGGGCCCGATTCTGATCTCATAAGGAAGGCCTCCAAACGGGATTTGTAAAGAGCAAATCCGATTCGGAGCCTATCTTTCCGTCCGAATCGTCCCCCGTTCTGAACGACCAAGTACGATGCGAGTATCACGTATGCGCCGTGCGAATCGTTTACAAACCAGAGCCTGCCCCTCCGACATGTTTGTAGCCGAATCGTGCCATGCAATGGAGCCGAATTCTGACTGAGCGAGTACAAAGCACGATTCGGACAGCTGCTTCGCCTCGGTCTCAGCGAGACGTAACGGTTGTCGGAATCGTACTTCGGGGGCCGTAGCAGGCCCCCCTTCACCCAGGGCCCTTCGAATCTGTCACGGGGGTGTGCCCATGGGTCCCCCCAATTCAGGCATGCACAGTGTGACGGGCACCATGGGGTGCCCGCCAGAGGGTGTACGCTTTTCCCCACCCACCCCTTTTTTGCTATGGGAGCCTGTGTATGCGTCTGTACACAGGCTCCCATAGAGTTCAATGGGAGTCCGGCTGAACCGAGTCCGTAACCATGCGGTTGCATTGTACTCGCTCGGTTGGACTCGCACAGTGCGTCTCGCTTGGAAAGCCCTCCAGGCCCGAGTCGTGACGAGGGCTTTCTCAGCAAGATCGGAATCAGGCCCTTAGTGTAGATTTTTGGAGGTGTCTCCATATGCATTGGGTAAAGTGATAGTAGCAACCTTGGATTGCTGTGTGAGGGTAGTTTTTTAGTATGGTTTGTATCATTGACTGTTCAAAGTCAATGATCATTTTTTGAGGATAGTAATTATTAGCCTCTTGTGTTGCTTTGTTTAAGAGTTCAACAAAGGTAGTGGTTTGTTTGTTTGGTAACAGGGCATATATAAAGGGGATGTTTGTTTTTTGAAAAAATGCATGAATTGTATATAACTGGTAAAATGGTTTGGGACATATTTTAAAAGTCTCATCCATCATCCATGTCTCACAGTTTTGTAGTTTGATTAAGTTTGTGGGAGTTCCAAATATTATTATTTTTTTCTTATTTGATTTATTGTTAATAAAGTTTTCCCCTTCGCTCTTGGTAGCTAGTTTTAACACCACTATCCCCACTTTTTGTTAATTTTGTTGCGCTGCGCTCTTCACCCAACCAGTCCTTCTCCTCTCATCTGCTGGATTTAGTACATCCTAGATAGAGTAAGAACAAAACATCCCTGAGCTCCTCCCTCTCAGAGAGGGGGTTGTAGCCCTTGGCTTAGGTTTTCCCGCCAAGAGGAGAATCCCAGATGATGAAGCATGCCACCATTGGTGGGCGATGGGATTTCGTCCTAAAGGAGAGATCCTCCCATAACCTCCGAGATACAATCTCTTGTGTTTTTTCTAGACCCGAGGATTCTTATGTATTTGTATGTTCCTTGAGTGTCTTCAGTATTATCTGTAGAGGAGATATAATTTAAAAAATATGTATTAATCATTTTGTTATTATAAAAAGTGCTTTGAGATTATTTTAAGTAGGTGTACTTTTAAAATGCTATTTTACTTACTTTGTGAAGCTGGAATCAGAGTTTTCTATAGTGAAGTCAAATGTTGTAGAAGCAATCCGGCAGGGATTCTCCTTATTCTTGATTTTTTAGTTGTAGTGTAAAATAAGGTTTATTTTTCGTGTGTTTATATAGTGTTTAATTAATTGTTGTTTTAATCTTATTGGGTTATCTTAATTGTATGTGTATTTCATTGGTTGCTACTTATTGTTTTAATAAACTTGGCAGTTGTTTTCCTTATATGGGAAACGCTAATTAAGGTTTAGTTAGAGCTTTTTATTCTGCATTTAAAAGTGGTATAGTATATTATATGTAAGTTATATTCTTTTAAATGTTAAATAATATGTATATATTTTATATATAATGTTTGAAAGAGTAAATAATTTTGTGTATATAATAATGTTCAAGATATTATTTTTAAATGTAATTAAATTATGTGTTCATCTATTTATTTTGGATGCTGTGTGTGTTATTGACATTTTTATATTTTTTGGAGTAGGTATTGTGTTATTATAAATAATTTTAATTTGTTGATATTTTTTTTAACGAAAATAGTGTTGTCTATATTTTTGTTATCGATATTATTGTTATTTTGTATGCTTTCTTAATATTTTCGATATTACTTATTGCAATATTTTATGTCGATAATACTGATATCGAAGTAAATGTTTAATATTTTATTGTCGAAATTTGTGTATTTTTTAAAATAAGTATAGCATATCGATATTAGTGTAATCCATATTTTTGTGTCGATAATTTGGTAGGTCGATATTATGTCTGTCGATATTATTTCAGTGATCCTTAATTTGTCTCATCCCTAAAGAAGGAAAAGATCTACGTTATTGCAGAAACTATAGACCCATATCTCTAGTAAATATTGATTATAACATTTTTTCCCAAGCTTTAGCCTTATGATTAAAGTCATATCTTCCTGAGCTACTTAGTAAGGAGTAATCTGGCTTTGTAAAGGGACGTTGTATTACAAATAACACCAGTTTATTCTTCGATAAACTATCCAAAACCTCCCATAGTTCTGATCTATTGCTGCAATTGCCTTATACGCAGAAACAGCATTCAATAGGGTATATTGGCCTTTTATTTTTCAAACAATTAAATGGTTTGGTTTTGGCCCTAAAATTACAACATTGATCTCTCTTCTCTATTCAAACCCCAAAGCGGCATTTTTTGCCAACGGTCTTACCTCATCATATGTTAATTTAGGAAGAGGTGTTCGACAAGGCTGTCCTTTATCCCCTTTTCTCTTTAATTTAGCATTGGATCCCTTTTTATCTAAATTACGTCAAAACCCAGACATTCATGGCTATAATTCTTATGATTTTCAAATTAAATTAGCAGCATATGCTGAAAACATTTTACTATTTCTTTCACAGTCTCATTCTTCCTCCCTGCCTTTCTACAAGAAGTAACTTCAAACTCTTCCAAATCTGGTTACAAATTAAATAATGATTTTACTATTTCCAATTCTTTGTGGAATCCCCAACATATCAAATACTTGGGTTTATACTTTTCCTCTTCAATTCAAACCTCAATCTCTGTTAACATAGAAAATTTTTCACAAACTGTCTACTTTAACTAATAAATGGCATCCCCTTTATCTGTCCTGGTGGGGACGATTATATATTATCAAGATGATGTTAACTCCCATTGTACTCTATATCATTTCTAACATACCAACGACGCTACCCTTTAAATTGTTTAAGAAAATGTATTCCATATGATCCTCCTTCCTATGGAATAATTAAAGATCCTGTGCGTCATTGTCAAAGCGTATGCATCCAAAATCAGAAGGAGGGGTAAACTTTCCTGACTTCTCTACCTATCATAAAGCATTCTTACTACATCAGTCTTTTAAATGGATCTGAAACTTCTCATTAGATCATCCACTTTGGTTGAAGCTGGAATAGGCTTACCTTTCTCCTTTTTCTTTTCAAGAATATTTATTGTTTACTCGTAAACTGCAACATCTCTCTCCTATTCTTAAATGCTCGATTAAGTTACTTGAACCTATTTTGTCGAATTTGCCTTCATGCTCTGAGACCTTGCGTAAATCTATCATATGGCATCACAAATTTATATTGATTAATGATAAACCTTTCTACTGGAAAGCTTGGAGACAAAAAGGTCTCATCTGGGTACATCAACAATACTGTCATGTTGTTCTCCAAGGCCTGTCATACATTTGGCCTTCCCTCTTCGTTCATGAAAAAGTATAAACTATTACAAAATGCAATATATCCTGCATATACTCAATTCAATTTACTTTCCCCCAAAACTCCAACACAAGTTAGTCAATTAGGTAATCTTTTTAACACTTATCCCAAAGCTTCTACTATATACTCTCATTTGCGTATGCCCAATCTCACTAGAAATAAAACGAATGTAGAATTCGCCTGGGAGCAAGATTTTGGTAAAGAATGGTCCACTCGCATATGGAATAAAATATGGACCAAAATCAGGAAAACTTCTAGAGCGGCAAATACAACACAGAAACTATTTTTTTTATTTATAATAGACTTTTTCTCTCACCTGAGGATAAACTCTACCATCTCCAACACATGTTGGACATGTTCTTCAGTACGCGCAGATTTAAAACTTTTACTTTTTACCTGTCCTTTTGTTCAGGATTTTTGGAATTTTTTTTTGGATCAAATTAATTTTATATTTGATTTTACAGCTCCCCTCTCTACTGCTAATATTTTTTTAGGTAGTCTATCAGATGACTGGGATAATTGTATTTCATATGTGTGAATTCTAGATCTACTCATAGCAGTTGCATTCCAACAAATTACTAAGCACTGGAAGGATCTATCTAAACTATCCTTCCAAGCTTGGTGGTATGCTGTTTGCCATAATCATAGACTAGATACAACATATGTTTACCCTGTATCTCTAGTTATGATACGCTTAATTTTATGGTCCCTTAGCACAAAATTAATTGATGATACTGGAAAACGTACCTTTATGTGCACCTCTCTCTGGTAAGAAGTTTTACAACCTCCCTGATGTTCCTTATTGTGTTACTATGAATATTTGATTATATATAATGGTTTTATGATGTTTCAACTCTATATGTATCTCCAGAACCTTTTCTTTTTGATCTCAAAACCATGCTTATATGTATATTATTATGCTGTATTGTTGTATTTTATCTTAATATCTTATCCTAATATCATTTTAATAAAACTATATTTAAATTTAAAAAAAAAGAAATAGGAGGGGTAGGCACCTTTCACACCACTTCCTGCCTGCAATTCGGAAAGGACGCATCAGAAACAATTTTGTTGGTTGTAAAAGGACTTTTTGTTAATTAGGAAAAGTCCCTTTGCGATTGCAAGCCATGTGATCTCACGATTGGCAGTGTTTTAAACTGGCCAATAAAAAATGTCACATAGAAAATATGGTATATTTTTTTCCATTTTTGTTTCAGAGGATGGCCACATACTTGCGTTTGCGATGGCTACATACTTGCATTTGCTGTCCCCAAACTATTGAGGGTTCACTTTTCTCATTTAAACAGACTAAATGGTAACATGACGCCTTTACTAACTGCAAAACACGGAATGTCATTTACGGCATTTTATGCCCTTATCCCAAGCTCTATATAGGCAAGACAAACCAGGAAATTAGAAAACGCATCTCACAACATAAATCCAGAATTCGGAGGAAAACGGCCAATGCACCCCTGGTGAACCATTGGACTGAAAACAATCATTCCGAAATAGATCTTAAATGGACAGTCTTATTCAAAGTAGAAAAAGATTCTCGAGGTGGTGATCTAGATCTGAAACTCTCACAACAAGAGGCAATGCTTATTGTGAAATTCAATACGGCCGTAGATGGTCTTAATGAACTCTCTGAAATATTCAACCTGTAGTTATTTGTCTGTGGGTGAACACCTCAAACAATTGTAATTTGAAAGCTCACACTGAGAGTGACCTTTAGATGCCTTTTCTGAATTTTTACAGCTTTTTGTGCTGCCTCATCGGCTCAACGCGGCCCGCACCAATTAGAAGGATGTATAAAATTTTGACAATTTGTTGCACAACTTGTTGTTTTCAAACAACTACGGCCTTATCACAGGCAATCAATACTCGCGGCACCGTATATGTGTGACCAAAACGTGTTAAAGTGCGCTCTCACTATCAACTCACACTGGACCTAATCAGTCCCCTTTAATTTTACCACCGAATACAGGTAGGCGGGCACTTCCGTGACATATGTGGGAGGTTCCCCTTCAAAAGCTCACACGGAAGTGATGAGCCCTCACCGGATGAATTAGGACGGTGGACTTTTCCACAAGCTCGTTTCAAAGGTAAGCGCAAGATGCCTCTTCAAACTAATTCCGCTATCGTAAGCAACAGATGCGCTCTTCTTAACGCAGTATGCTTTGCTGTAACGCGTTTAATTGAACCAGCGCCTTCACCGTAAGCCTCACATGCGCTTCACACACCGCAGGATGCCTTCCTGTAACGCGATTATTTCAGCATTTTTTTTGCCATAGTTTGTGGCCACACACGCCAGTTTCGCCGGCATTTCCATAGACAAACGACCGCCTTTGACTTACATGTCACGGCCACCTGTAAGGACTTTGTTAAGCATTCTACGATGTCGCAAAAAAATTGACCGCCAGCATTCACGGGCACACGGGCCCAAAAATCAACAAAGCAATCACCTTTGCCGCGCTCTTAAAGTCCCAGCTCACATAAACATTGTGTTTCACTCGGGGGGCGCATCAAACAACACGCGCTCCTCTGGATTTTTCAAAATTACAAGTTAATTGGTACAAAACCCTAACATGCACCAATCGTATGAACTTTAACCGTAATTATCTGAATGGACTTCTCAAACTGGTTTCTTACCCCTTCCCACAGCTACAACTCATTTAATTGCCTTCATTCAACATATGAATAAAACACAATCAAGGTATGTTTTTGCCAACACTCCTTGCTTCTCGAACTACCAAGTTGTGAAAAACCTTTCATAGAGACTTTCCTCTTGTCTCTCTTGCGGATTTACAGTGTCACAAGACCGGTCCTTCCATTTAGTTCCCTGTTCCTGCACAGTCGGACAAATAAGTAAGTCAAGTTCAATAAACTGACCTGACGGCCCCTTCCTTCTCTTCTTTTTGACTGGTGATTCCAATAAGATTTACTCCTCTTTTCTTTTCCTCTGCCTTCTTTATTTTTTGACGCAGATTACAATTAATTTCCTTTCCAACGGGCGTGGCTTGGCCGGCTGCAAGATGGCCGCACTTTAGGTGGGCTCTGCCGGCCAAGCTGCTTAATCCGGCATTATCCTGCAGATGACGGCTTCCTGATCGCCTGGCCTCGGAACTCCCACTCTCACCTCACCCTGGGGTGCCGAGGGACACCTGCCGCACATCGCTCTGCCGCTCCTGAGCCGAGCTGTGCTCCTGGAACTGCGCCTCGTGATCGGGCCTTCCAGCTGCTGCTGCGGGGCCGCCTCGCCTCAGCCTGACCGCGCCTGAAGAGCCGACCCGGCTTCTGTGCTTTCCTGCTGCCGGAGGGGCCTGGTGAGTGCATCGATCGCCGGGGGCGATCGGCGGCGGGGTTTGGGGGCTCGTGCGCCGTACCGCCCGGCCTCCTTTGACGCTGGGTGCGGGCGCCGGCTGATCTCATAGCGGCGCCCGCGGGGCCTTCACTCATCACACTCAGGCCGGGCGACGTGGGTGGCGCACCCCCCGTGACTCCCCCGCCGCTGCTCCTCTCTCGGTGGTGCATCTCCCGCCCGCACTGGCGCCCGGGCGTGGGATCGCCGACACCGCACCTAGCCGCTGAACACCCGGCCTCATTTCAAGACCCAACGCCTGGATCTGTTCCCGGCCCGGCGCAGCCGTTCACCCGCTACTGCCCTGCGCTCCCGCTGGCCGCCTTGGGCTCCGCCGGACCCCCCTTTCAACGGCGACACCAGGGGCCTCTACATGATGTGATTTCCCAGTGCGGACCTCCGGTTCTTTCCCGTGGCTGGCGCCCGATCTGAACTGACTGCAGCCTGCGCCCTGTGGACTGGGGCAAGAGCCATTACTGTTGGGGACCGCTGCGGTTGGGTTGGGGGTGGCGCCACACCACGGGGCCCCGCTCCTGTGCTGTCCTCACGCCTCAGCTGCCTCGTGGGGTCTGGCCCCGTGTGTGCTAGGCCGCGCACCCCCCTTGCCTTACCTGCAGGGCTGCCACCGGCGGTGCTCCCTGACGCGTGGCACACGGACTCCCCGTCGGATTGTACCCCCGGCCTGCCACACGCTCTTGGGATGCCTCTCTGCCTGCTGGCTGGCCTGATTGCCCAGGGGGGACCGAATACCATCCTTCGCGGTGTGGGACCGCGCAAACCATCTCTGCCTCCTTCTCGTGGCATCCTCCCAGGTGCCACCTCCTGCACCATCTACTTGCGCTGCCTTGCGTCCTCGCTGTGGGGGCGGCTGCCCCGGCACTCGGCGGTGATTCCTGTCCACTCCCCTCTTGGCTGGTGACATGGGTAAGACCGACCCCAAGCAGCCCAGGCTCACCTTCGACCAACGCCGCCAGACGCGCCAGGACGGCGCGGTCGCCGACGGAGGCGAGTCCACGCCTCCCACGGAGATGGCCGCCTCCCGGGAAGACTATCTCAAGGCCATCATGCTGGAGGTTAAATCCGCCGTCTCTGGCATTGCCGCCCAGCTGGACCAGCTCTCTTCACGCCTCGATGTGGTCAAGTCACGAGTGGACTCGCACGACAACCGCCTTCTGCATGCTGAGACGCGGAGTCGAGGATGCCGCAACCCAGGATCGCCAAAAACTCCTTCAAATGGACAAAATCCTGGAGCTAATACGCACGAAAAACGAGGATTTGGAGGCCCGCTCCCGAAGAAGTAACCTCCGCATCACGGGGGTTCCCGAGTCCACGAACATTTCGAGGAATGGAGGACTTCGTGGAACAACTGGTGCGTGAATTGTTTGGAGACGTGCTCTCCCCTGTCTTCGTCGTAGAGCGCGCCCACCGATTCCTTGGCCCCCGTCCTGCCCCTGGATCACCAGCTCGTCCCATCATCGCCAAAATCCTCAACTTCCGGGATTGCGATGCCATCCTTCGGGCGGCCAGGGACAGGGGTGAGGTCCGTCATCAGGGTAACTCCCTGTCCTTCTATCCGGACTACACCCTGGCGGTGCAAGCTGCCCGACGAGAGTTCCTGCCTGCGAAGCGGATCCTCCAAAAGCTCGAGATCACATACTCCCTCGCGTACCCGGCCAAGCTACGGGTCAGACAGGGCTCAAAAACTCTCATTTTCCCTGACCCTAAAGATGCCTTCACCTTTGCCAAGAAGCTCGACCGCACCAACCGTTCCACTCCGGCCCCTTCACAGGACTCTGCCTCTGGCGTCTTAAGTGACAATGATTGACTCCATCCTACTCTGCGTTGCTAGCTGTACTCTATTATCCACTTTAGCTCCGGGCCCGAAGACCCCACCAGGCTTAACTTGCACAACACGGCTCTGGGTGGTTTGCTGGGGGACCAGGGCTAAATGGACCTTTGCAAGACTCTAATTTTTGGTCATCTGCTGTTCAATGTTGGCTTGGCCACCCTGTCTCTTCGACAGGGGTGTATGCCGAGCGCTGCCATGCCCCCGCGGGATGATTCCCACTCTGGTTACTGACTTACCCCTTCCCAGTTGTGGTTCCCTAGGGTGGGTTTGGGTGGTCTCTCAACCTGTTTGGGGGGTTGGTGTGGGCGGTGGGTGGGGGGTTTCTCGGGGTGTTATGGCCTCCCTCTGAGGCTAATATGTTTAGGTTGCTTTGCATTTTGATGACGTATTGCATGCTTGACTATGTTGCTCCAGCACTGTTTCGATGCATTTTTCTGCACTGCCACATTTGCTCTTCTGACACCACGCCACCGCGCGTGGCAACTGCTGCCACTTTCTCTCCTGTGTTAGCGCTTAAGTGTTTCTGTGTATCCCCTTCACTGATGACTTGCACACCGCTATCTCGGTTGTTCAACACCACCATGGGTGCCCGCACGAAGGTCCAGGGCCTACTCACCTCACTGAGTTTGATTACTCTCTACGCCCTGTCTGAATGACTGACATTATTTGTTGGACATGGAACATTCGGGGTCTCAACGACCACCGCAAGGCTCGACTTGTCCACGCACATCTGGTCCGGCACAAGGTGGACATTTGTCTGCTTCAAGAGACCCACCTGCTTCCTGCCTCTGCTGTCAGACTGCACTCCCGGCATTGGGGAGAGTCCCACTCCTCTTACTATTCCAACTACTCTCGAGGGGTCTCTATCCTCATACGCAGGGGGCTCCCTTGGCAAACCTCTCACGCTATAAACCGACCCCGCAGGGCGATTTGTTATCCTCCATGGCTCCCTTCAGGCCCAACCCCTCACGATCGCTGCTATCTACGGCCCCAACACAGACGACCCGGATTTTTTGCACAGGTATGGCACCACATTTCATCACTCGGCCCTGCTGCTCTCCTCTGGGGTGGGGACTTTAATGTGACATTATCCTCCGTCTTGGATCGCTCTGGCCCTCATGCCTCCCATCCTCGCGCCGCGGCGCTTTTAAATTCCATCCTCGCCGAGAACTCCTTGCTTGACGCCACACACAGCCTGAGGCCCGCGAGGGCACATGCGTCACTGGCACCCATGGATGTTGGTCCCGGTTGGATCTCTGGATTTCCTCTCCTGACACTTTCTCCTGGCTCACCTCCGTTGATCACATGGCGCGAACTCTGTCAGATCACGCGCCCGTTCAGCTCGGTCTCCGCCTCCCTCAGTCCCCCAGACGTGCTTTCTCCTGGCGGCTACCCCTAACGCTCTGCGTGATCCCGTCTTCTGTGACGAGATCCAGACCACGATTAACAACTACTTTGAGCTAAATGAGGGCTCTGTGGACTCCCCTTCCACTCTCTGGGAGGGTTTCAAAGTTGTCATTCGCGGCGCATGTATTTCTAAACAGTCCGGGGTCCTACGCTCCATCCGCAATTCTCTACATAAGCTGGAGTCCGAAATTAAGAGCTTGGATGCCTCTCACGCTCTTGCCCCTAGCCCCGACACACTCGCCCGTCTCCGCGAGAAACATACTGAATTCACTAAGGAGGCCAACAGAGAACTATCATTCCTTGGCCGGGAGGCCCGGGCGCGCCGCTTCGGCGAGGGCGACCGGCCAGGTAAGACTTTGGCCAACCTTCTCCGCCCGGCCCGTGCTGCTTCCTACATCATGGCACTCCAGGACGGTGGCCCAGCTCGCACCACCTCTTCCGAGGAGATCAAGGCGCGGTTCACTGACTTTTATATGCAATTGTACACTGCGGGATCCGCCCCTCCGCGCGAGGCCCTCGACCAATATTTTGATACCCTCGAGCTATTATGGCTCGAAAACCACCACCGGGAATATTTAGACGAGCCCTTCTCTAAAGAGGAAATACTAGCCGCCATCAATGGTATGCCCGGTGACAAGGCCCCTGGTCTGGACGGCTTGCCCGCTTCTTTTTATAAGACTTTCGCTCCACTACTGGTGCCGCATCTGGCCGCCATGTATAATGAGTCCTTCAAGAGTGGCCAATTTCCGCCTTTGCTTCGCGAGGCCATGCTGACCCTTCTTCTAAAACCGAACAAACCCCCCGAACTGCGTGACTCCTACCGCCCCCTGTCCCTCATCAATATTGATAACAAAATCTGGGCCAAACTGCTTGCGTCGCGTCTTCTTCCCCTCATGCCGCTTATCGCCCGTCCAGATCAGTCCGGCTTCATACCGGGCCGGGCAACCTCCCATAATCTTCGGACCATCTTCTCCGTCCTGCATCAAATTAACCCAGCGCTTCCTGCGGTGGCCGCCCTACTCGACGCCACCAAGGCCTTCGACACCCTGGAATGGCCCTTCTTATTCGCTATCCTCCCACGTCTCGGTTTCAGTTCGGTTTTTATTCGTAAAATCTCATTATTGTACACTGTGCCCGGCTACGGATCAATGGCATGGTATCAGATCCAATTTCTATCGGACATGGCACCCGTCAAGGATGCCTGCTTTCACCTATGCTCTTCGCTATCGCGATGGAACCACTGGCGGCTCGACTCCGACAACACCACACCCAGAGGGGAATCGGGTTTGCGGCACGCGCCCTCCTGGTCTCTATGTATGCAGACGATATTACTTTATATGTCCGTCATCCCCAGGAACATCTTAGTCCTCTAGTACGCGAGATCATACGATTTGGGGGCTATTCAGGCATACAGGTCAACTGGACCAAGTCGATCCTGTTCCCTCTCACGGACGCCACCACTCCTTTCACCACGGAATATCCTTTTGTCTGGGCGTCCGGTCCCACTCGTTATTTAGGAGTCTGGCTGAGTAGGGACGTAGACGAACTCTGGAGGGCCAATTTCGGTTGTGCGATTGACTGGCTTGAGTCGAAGATCCCACTTTGGAGCCGGCTGCCCCTTTCGTTGGCTGGTCGAATAGCCATTGCCAAGATGGTCGTCCTCCCAAAATTCTTATATCTATTTCTGAACCTACCTGTTCCCCTCACCGCCCACTTTTTCCGCAGGGTTCGCTCGTTGATCATCTCTCTAATTTGGGCCGGCAAGCAACCCAGGATTGCATATGACGTTCTCACCCTTCCGATGTCAAGTGGCGGCCTTGGCGCCCCTAACTTCAAGCTCTATGCAATGTGTGCTCAGGCCAATTTCTTGCAATTTTTGGCTTTACCCAACTCCTTTCCAGCCGCACGTGGCGGTCGAGGCGGATCTTGCTGCCCCGTGGCCGCTTACCACTGCCTTGTTTGCCCCGGCCAAACTCCCCCGCACTGAGATAGACACGGTTGAGACCTTGCGCTGGGCCTGGGAGGGACTCCGTCGGTTCTCCGGTGCTCCCTTGCTTTCGGCAAACTCGATGCCGATAGTTCGGCACCCGGCTTTTCCTCCTCTCCAACCCTCCGGCATGGCTAAACATGCCACTCGCTTGGGACTGACTACGGTCGCGGATCTCTATCCGGAGAGTATGTTTTATTCCCTGGCTGAGGACTCTGCCCCCATGGACACTCTGCTTTTTTATCAACTGAGGGCTATTTGCAGGGAGCGGCACCCCGGGTTCCCTCTGCCTCGTTGACCGCTCTCGAGTTTCTTTATTAGTCTTCCTCCCCTCGGAAGTTGGTAACCAAACTATACGCCTTCACGCTAGCGGATACTTCCATCTCCACTGATCGTGCTCGTGTGGCATGGGGCGAGGACCTTGGCATAGACATCTCTCAAGCTGATTGGCTATACTGTTGTGCGCAAACTAAGCGACTGTCCCCTAACTATCGTCTGCGCCTTATCCATTTTAAATACTTGCATAGGCTCTACCGTACCCCCGTTCAGTTGCATAAGCTGGGACTTACCCCCAGTGACAGGTGCCTATGATGTTCTGCTCCGGTGGCGGATTTCGCTCACCTTGCCTGGTTGTGCCCCAAGGTCGCCGATTACTGGCGCGAGGTCTGTTCGGCTGTGTCAGAAATCACCTCATCGCTGGTACAGCCTGACCCCCCGCTCTGCCTCCTCGGATTTGTCAAATTCTGCCCGGACGCCTCCCGCCGCCTCATAGCCATGCTGCTGGTCCTCGCACGGCGTAGGGTTTCTATGTGTTGGGGTCGCAAACCTGCACCTAAATTCGCTCACTGGCTCGAGGATGCATCGTGCTGTCAGACCCTTTTGTCTGAATTCTGGGACCTTATGCCAGCCAGATCTCGCCCACTTGACATATGGGGGCCCCTTGTGTCATACCTCCTTGCTCGTTCCCCCCAGCGCCTGGCTTCCTCTCCCGCGCCCCCCGCCGGCGCCCCGCCCGTGGCGGCCGCCGGTGTAGGATAGCAATCGGCCTCCCCTTATTGCCCCGTCTACTTCTCAGCAGGGCCAGCCCCCTCCCCGAGATTTATGCGCTTTCTATCAACGACTGTTTATTGCCCGAAAGTGTCTGTATAATATTTGCTATGATGTCACTCTCTGATGCTTTGAACTATTGGTACTCTTGGTGATTTTCAATGGTACTTTTGTGTATGGCGCTCTGATTCAGTGCAAGAATGTAATTTGTTTATGCAACTTGGTCAATAAAGGTTTTTTTGAAAACTTAAAAAAAAAAAAAAAATCCTTTCCAACGTGGAACAACTATGAGATCCACTGCTGGATTAGAGATTGGCTAATCTCTATTGAGGTAAACAAATAGATTAAGTTGACAGGAAGTCAACATTGTACATCTGAAAGTTGTAAGTGATAACACGAGCACTCTCTCGTTCTTTCTTCTTTTCTTTCAGATTTGTTTTCGTTCCAGGTCCTGAAGAGAACCCCCCCACAGGGGTACGAAATGCGTAGACCTTTTTATTGACCAAACAAGTGTATATGCAATTCTCATCAGTTTACCCAATTTTTGTATACCAAGGGCTTAATATCAAATCACTACTAATTGATTGAATCCGTTGGGTTACACTGAATACCACACTGCTTGGTCTTTACCTATTTGTGGGTTGTGAAAAGAAAAAATTCTCTTAAACAATTGTCAGAAATATTTTTTCAACCCCATTGGTATTGTCTTTTTATGTTTTTTGTTTGATTATATTTTTATGTTTGTTATTATTCTTTCAATTGTGAATGGAACCTGAACTCATAAACTGCTTTTTGATTCACATTTGAATGGTGCTTGAATTATACATGCATACAGTTCATGTAAGTGATAACATGTTTGCATTTTAAGTTTGTGTGGCCCATGAACACATTAAATAGATTCACATGTCACAGGAGCAATTGTCTAGAATTATGTCAAACTCTTCTTTTTCTAAAAAGATTTTTTCTAAAAAAGACGAAATAAATCAACTCTTTTCTAATCACATTGAGTGTCACGTGTGGTTTAAGTGAGTAATTTGTAGAATTCACATTCAGTATTGGCAAGCTTGTTGTTGATAGGTTATATTTTGGCCCAGCCACATACCCAGGATAGCAGAAGGTGATGAAGTTTGGAGTGCGCATCTATTTTACATTAAGGATCTACGAGCAGTAGCTTTGCAGTCCCAGACATGTCCTGGATGGAGAGTGCCTTCAGTTTTTTCTGCTCCTGAAAGGCGCAAACACATGCCCCAGCATCTCACTTAATCATGATTCCATTTTCTTGGTAATGGCCTCGCTGGGTCTTTATTTTTGGGTTCTTCATATGAACACCTCATATGTGATTAGTATTTTTTCTCAGTCTTACTTGACAGTATGCATTGTATCTTCCCTTCATATATTACTGTGTTTTGGGGCCATACCATTCTGCATCTCTCATTGCCACGACGTAAAGATAGTTGTAACCCTGTGCATCGGTGGCCTTCCCACCACCACCAACACTGACATGTTAGGGCACATTAATGTTGTAGGCACTTTGGCCATAATATTGCTATCGGGGGCTTTTGCATGGAACAATTGCTCAGGAGGGGGTTGCTGTTGAAGCTTAATTGTTTCCTTGATGGAGGAGCATGACAAACTGGATTTTCTGGGCAGTTCCTCCCTTTGATGCATAATCTGCTTTCTCTGAGACTTGAATGGGGCGCCTCTTCACTGTATACTTGTGCCAGAGTTTATTGACTCTTTTTAGGTTGTATTCTCCCTTATGCACAGAATAACAGGCAGGGAACCTTAGCGGACACCATTATCTTCTTCAATAGATGGCTGTACCTACATGGATGTGTACAGCTCAAAGCCATTGGCTAGGTAATAAGTTGCTTAGGGCATTTGATACTAGCAGCAATCTTGTCCTGAATGCTATATTGTCTTCAATTATCCTTCTGATATTGCCCACATCCCCTAATAGTCATAAAATAATGATGTGGCAGCCTCTTCCCTTGCCCTCTGAGTCGGACACTTTAACTAAAAAGCATGGGGGCTTTAGCCATTATGGTGGGGGTTTGGTTTGGTTCAAGTTTGCTCTCACGGAAGGGATCTTGGACACCTAATTATGATGTAAGAGCTCCAAAATGGACCATCCTACGTTTGATCGGTGAGACATGGGTCCGCAGTATTTGGGAACGGTTGGCTGATGGAATAGTTCCTTTAAAAAATATCGGTGATAAAAATATTGCAAACAAATATTGTGAAAACAAATATAGATTTTATATACTTTGGGCCATATTTATGACCTCAGTTGCATCACGATTGCACCACGCAACGTGGTACATGCGCAATGCAACTGAAAAATGAGATTTATGAAGCCACGCAAGGCCACTTTGGGTGGCCCTGAGTGGCTTTATAAATCTCAAGCAAAGCAATGCTGTGCAAATTGCTCAGTTGCCTTACTCTGCGGTAGGGAGGCATTCCATTGGCATTGCGTGGGTATTCCCATGGTTTTTGATGCATTCCCAGATTTACCAGAACTGGTAAACTTGGGAATGTGCCAAAAAGAAACGCCTTCCCAGGAGAGGCATAAAGGAGAAATATCTTTATTTCTCCTCATTACTTCCTCTTTCTATGTGTACTGCATTCTGCAGTACACATGGGGGGGATATTCACAAGAACGTGCGCTAAACATCTCCAAAAAATGTTAACGCAACTTTACACATCGCAGTCTATCGCGGGAAAATAACCCCGTGTTAACGTGGAATTCACAACACGGCGGTACCATGCGATAGTCTCCCGAAAACGCGGACAATGTCCGCGATGCAACAACTGCGACGGTGATAAAGACCCAAACCCCAACGCAAAAAAACATGCGATGGGCCAAATCGCGATGAGGAAATCAGCAATAAGCAGCGCCAGGCCTGCTATACACACACGGCAGGCGGGAAAATCACTACAAAAGTAGAAAAAACACACAAACACAAAATAACCAACACCGAAGCACCATGGAGGCAGCCGGAGCAGGAGCAGAGGACGAGTGGAACCCCACAAGCACCCCGGTCGACCAGCCTGGGACTTCGGGGACAGGGAAGGGCAAGGACAAGAAGAAGAGGAAGACGAAGTTCAGTCCGCAGGAGAATAGGATCCTGGTCATGGAGGTGATGGAACACCATCAAGAACTGTTTGTCACCTCCAACGTGTCATTGGGCACCAAAAATGGAATATGGCGGTCCATCGTGGACAAGGTGAATGCCGTCGGAGAGCACAAGAGGCGATGGATTGACATCAAGCGCAAAGCCAAGGAGAAACTCGCAGGCAACCAGAAGGCAGCAATGCAGACTGGAGGTGGGAGCCCAGCGCCACAGCTGGAGCTGGATGACATGGAGGAGCTGGTGTCGACAGTCATCAGTGTGGAGACCGTGGCAGGAGTCGGGGGACCGGACACTGCTCGACAGGACACAACACAACCGCAACAGGGTGAGTGACCACCAGGTACTGGGGGGACGGGGGGAGATGGCCACAATGGCACACATGCACAAGCAAGCAGGGCACAGTGCACACCCACAATCACTCTGGGTCCTCGCCCAGACCCACAGACTGTCACAATGTACAATGCCATGCTGTCTGAATGTGAACATGTACCATGCGGCTACATACATGTGGACACATTGTAACACAGCATCTCCCCTTCACATTGCAGGGGCACCGTCAACACCTCCTGCAGAGCAGTCCCAGCCACTCTTCACTAATGACGAGGAGGACACCACCAGCATCGACACCCAAGCCCTCCAAGACATCATTGACCTCATCCGCAACTCACCTCCAGGATCAGGGCAGCCCAGCTGCATTGAGGAGACCCCATCCACTCCACAAACCACCCAGCAGGAGGCACCCACAACCCCGGCTGTCTCCCAAGACCCCCACGAACAACACATGGCCTTCCAACGCTGTGTGTTGGAGGGCCAGAGGGAGATGGCTGCGCAGGTGCGGGTGGGGTTCGACCTCATGGCTACCAAACTTGACGCCATCCATGGGTGTCCGAGTCCCATCAGGGACCACCTCCAGTCCCTAACGGACACCCACAGGCCGCTCCATGGTGTCCAACAATCCCTGGCTGACATCGCTGGAGTCATGACTCGGAGACAAGAACACCTGCCCGCTCAGAGTGGCTCCAGCGATCTCAGCCGTGAGCTGGCACACATGCGGAGGCTCATGGAGGACATGGTGCGGATGGAGGCGGAAAGGATGGCAGCCACCGCTGCACATCAGCAAAATGTAGCTGGGATCTACCATGCCCTGCATATCCTCATCATGGCATTGCTGCCACAAGGCGTGGCGCAGAGGAATGCTGCTGCTCCTACACCATCCACATCTCCGCCCCCTGGTGTGTCAGTGCCTCACAGTGCGGCAGGCATTTCCACTCCGGCACCTGATGTGTCACTGCCACACAGTGCGGCCGACAATCCACCTCCGGCCCCTGATGTGTCAGTGGCACACAGTGCCGCAGCCGGAACTGCACCACCCACAGGTGGGGCAGAGCACACATCTGAGGATGAGGACGTGGATGGGCTTGAGATCAGAAGGCGGCACTAGCATTCATGTCCGCCACCTGGCCTGTTGCTGCTTGGTGCCGCACATGGCCCCATGACCTTCCACTGACCCCCCGATACACTCTGCTGCACTCACCTTGGACTGCGACATGGACTGCCATATTCTGTTTGGTAACCAATGACACGGCGACCAGACTGCGGACTGTACCCTTCCTCTTCTGCTGTACTTGTCATTCCCCGATGGACTCTGGCTGGCCCTCCCCCGGGCCCATATTGTGAAGTGGGGTTGGCATGGCCCTGTACTGCTCCAGCTCCAAAACTCCACTGGATGTACATTAAACATTCAAAAAAGGCACTGCTGTGTCATGTCTTTCATCAATCATGTATGAATGTGTGGATGATTGTAGGGTCAGTGATTCCCCCTAACGTCAATGATGCTCATCTAGTGGGATTCCAGTCACAGTGTGCTACATTGCGTTCCGGGTACCGTAGACACTACAACAGGGACACACGCATTAGTCACTTCCTTGTCCGGACATGGACTGAACCACGCCCAGAGCCCCCGAGTCATTGTTGTAAGCCATGCGCTGGTCCGGTGTATGCCAGGCCAGACCACTCCGCTTACGCTCCGAGGGGGGGCCACATAGCTACAAGTCGCAGGTTTACACGCTAGTGGTCTGCAGGTCACTGGTCTAGTTGTCAGCATGTCACGGCCACTCCCTGAGGGCAGGTTTGCACACACACCACACCCATCCGGCACAGGCGTCACAGGCCATGTGACCCCGCCAATATAAGGGGCCGACAACATCACATTCCCCACTGCCGGTGGTGACTGGATGACGGACGTTCCACGATTCTCAATCATAAAGGGCCCATGAGTTGTTACGCACTGGGTTAGTGGCACCCGGAGCCATGCGGCCGTCACGGGCCAACCACCACGTGGCGCTGACTGGGGTTGCACAGGGTTAGTGGCACCCGAAGCCTTGCGGCCATCACGGGCCAACCACCACGTGGCGCTGACTGGGGTTGCACAGGGTTAGTGGCACCGAAATTGCTGAGCGGGTGTGCAGCCTGCGATGACGTGTGCACTGATGTGGTCTCTGCCATTGATGCCTCAGGACTCAGCGTCATGTGTGGGACCTGCTGGGCCGTGGTGCGGGTCCGCATGATGTGGAGCATGCCATGGTGGCGGGACCGGGGCCTGGAGCTTGCACGGGCACGTGGTGTGCCCACTGGTGGACACACCGTTGGTGGCAGGTGAGCAGTGGGGCCTGGGTGCGCAAGTGCTGACAGCCAGCGCTGGCCGGCAGGAGGGGGTAGGGTGCGGCTGCATGTGTGCGCAGGGACGGACAGGTGTTGTTGCCGTGTGCAGTGAGATGGACTCTGCCATGATTGACTCTGGCCTCAATTGCAGACATGGTGGTTTGCAGTGTATACCGGCACGTGGTTGGAGACACACCGGTGGCAGCAGTGGTGCCTGGGTGCGCGGGGGCAGCAGTGTCTCTCTCTCTCTCTCTCTCTCTCTCTCTCTCTGTGTCTCTGTGTCTCTGTGTCTCGCTCCTTTGATGTGCGCATGACACACGTTCTGATTTGGTGCTTTATTTTCCAGGCTGTGATATCAAGATTGTCCCGGACGGACCCGACAGGAGTCTTCCGCATTGGTGTTTTGTGTTGTATTTCAATAAAGTTTTTGGTTGTTACTTCAATGATGAGTGACTGTTTCTCGTTCTTCTGACCACACATGTGTGTTTCTTGTTGTCATTGTGCGACATCATGCGCTTTTTGTGGCTCTTGTGTCGTGCACGGTATGTGTTTGTCCGGGAGGGGGACCGGGGGGGGGGGAGTGGTGGTGGTGGCGGTGGGTGTTGTGGCCCTCATGGGCTCCGAGCTGCATGATCATTGGCTCTATGGCATCTGTGGGTCTTCAGATGTGGCTCTGGCCTGGGCTCCCTTTCATATTGCAGGTAGTCGTCCTGCTTTACACCAGCAGAAGGCAGGTGTTAAATCCCTGCTGCTACCGCGGCTTATCGCCTGTTTTTGGTTCGCATCGCAGATCTGGCAGTTCGTTGTGAATGTGGTGTAGTGGTGTTTTCGTGTGTTTTTGCACGGGAACGCCTACTCTGCATCTCATTAGGGTTAGTTGGTGGTGTCACCCGTGGAGGTAAATTTTGCGGCAGTTATCGCAGGAATACTGGCGTTGTCTGCAGTTTGCACCCGCTTGTGAATGGGGCGTTAAATCTATCTCCACTTTTGATGCGTTAAGGTGGCAATAACTCGGCGATAAGTCCTTGTGAATATGCCCCATAGATGGAGGAAAATGCCTCTCAGGATTGTTTGTGTGCAGGAAGGTACCTCTCTCTCACACAAACAATCTAGCATGCAACACAGGCACCCTTGCACCATGGTGCAAGGGTGTCTGCGTTGGTGCTAGGCAGTTTAAATGACGCAGGAGAAAAGGCAGCAATGCATAATCTTTTAAATATGGGCATTCCTGCCCTTTCCCTGTCATGCAATGCAGCGCAGCAAAGTTTAAGTTGAGTTTAAGAAGCCGAGTGGGGTGGTTTGCAGGAATATCGGAATGGACAGATTGCTTGCAAGGTATTTGACTAAACTACTGGGCCGTTGGAGCGCAACCTGTTGTTTAGCTATAGGGCTAGCACTGTTAAATATCTGTTTTGTTTCCCATTAGGCTTCCAGGTAAACCTTGACTCTTTACCTTGCCCGTGCAATGGGAGTTCTGGTCAATCCATGCTGCACTTTTCATTTTTTGTGGTTTTTATTCTTTATCTACAACGCGTATTTTGCTCCCCTTAATCAAGAGGCATATTATCACTGATTTTAGGGTAGCATCCAGTATGCTGCTTCAACTCAATGATGATGAGTATATTTTTCATATAGGTGCTTTCTTGAAAACCGCTGACCGAGCTCGCCTCTCGATGAACACTATCTAAAATTAATTTAAACTTAAACAGCTCTGTTCCTTGTACGGCTGTCATGTTATGGCTGTCATGTCTTGGATCTTACTTAAGTTTTTTTATGAATTGAATGTTTTAACAATTTTATATGTATTATTGCACATTGCATGTGGTTTTTATTGTTTTTTAACTGACTTTTATGGATACTTTTGTACCCAAATAAAGATTCTTTGAATAAATACAAATAAAAAAGTTTAAAATGTATATAAGAACATAAAAATAAATAAATTGAAATTACTGCAAAACAATTGAATAATGAAACATAATTTACACTAAACTAACTTTACAATTAAAATAAAAAATATATATTAAACAACCTAAGAAAAACAAATACAAAATAAACTTAAATTCACTACAAAAACAAATATTTAAAAATGTATATTTAGCCAATATTAGGAAATAATTTGGACTCTTGTACAACAGTAGGGAAAGCATTGTACTTCGGAGGGATAAGATTTACTATTCCCACTCCAGTCTGTGCAATAGTAGGGAAAGTGTTGGACTTTGGAGGGGTACGATTTACTGTTCCTACTCCGACCGGAGCAACAGGACTTTGTAGGGGTCAAATTAACTATTCCCAGTCCAATGTAAAAAAGGTATGGATAGTCTTGAAATTTGGAGGGGTATATTTACTTTTGCATTCCAATCGGAGCAGCAATAAGGAAAGTGTAGGGCTTCGGTGGGGTCAGATTTACTATCCCCCCCTCCAATCTTAGAAACTATAGGGGTGTGTTGGGCTTTGGAGTTTTTAAATTTACTATTTGGTCTCCAATGTTAGCAACGGTAGGGAAAGTGTCGGATTTTGGGAGAGACACATTTAATATTCACACTCCAATATAAGGAGAAATAGGGAATGAGTTGGTCTTTGAGGGGTCATATTTGCATTCCTTCCTCTAATCTAAGCAACAAAATCAGTTATACATAGGAACATATAAAACTGAAAATTTTAAAATGCTCTGTGAATGTGATCGGATTTGTCTTTTAGATATAAAGCCACACTTAGAAAAACTCCAACCTTTCTGTTAAAATTAACATTTTGACATTTGGGTATTTGTTTGGAATTAAAAAGAATATTTCATTATTTGCATGTTTGAGCTATACTTGTTCTGTTTTTTGTGTATTGTTTTGAGGTTCAAAACATAAAAAGAAATGGCTTAAGCTGGGGTCCATTGCTTCCAGTAGTGATTCACTGGTGGTCCACAGAAGAGAAAAGGTTAAGAACCGCTCTGCTAGGGACACCGATAGGCCCTCCTGCCTGATGGGCCTAAATCTATTACTCCCTTGTAAGGATCTTCAACCCCTTACATATTTCATGACAAGAACGTTTTTGAATCCTCCACCAGACCTGGAAACGTAGAGGTTAAGAGAATAAGGAAGATCACATACCACATTTGGCAGTCCTTTTAGGTGTCATTACCACACTGTGTGATCAGCAGGACAGGCAGACTACATCAGTGCCATGTAGAGCAAAGGAAGAGAGTTACTTACTTCTTGCAAGGGGCAGGAAGCCGAAGCTCTGTGAATTCATATTTTTCTCTTGGCATAATAAAAGTCACAGGCAGCAATCCTCCAATCAGGATGTCTCCCTCTTGCTGATATCCCGCCTCTCTCTGGATGTAGAGTGAACTACTCTCCGAATTAGAAGTGCATAGGACCGGCATCAGGAGGAAAACTGGGATGAGTAGCATCATGGCTGACTGCAGCTGGCAACAAATATGTGTCAATTCTGGAAGCCAAAAATAACTTCCAGAACCCATTGGAAACCTGGAAAGTATAAGATAGCAAACATGACATTTAAAGAACTTGCAATTATCTAGAGCTGTCCCTCATTTCCTATGTAAGTAATTTTGTGAAGGATCTCAACATCTTGATTTAATTTTCAGGAAAAGGGCATGAGCCTAGTTTCTTGTGATAATTCCTTGCTCCCTGTTGCTAATCAGACCATACATGGTTTCAGTGCTGTGCCTTACTTACTCAATATATGTCTCACCCTACCACTTTGTAAGATGATAATCAGCTTTCAACGTTGTCCTGAACTTTGTAAATCTTTTCTCTGTTTTTGACCTTGTAAAGACATGCTCTCCTACCCAAGGATGAGGAAGCTTGTAGGTCTAGAACTAACTAGAACTATGGTTTTGACATAGTGCTTCATGATTCTGCCCTTACAGTGATTTCATTTAGTGGTGGCAGTGTGCAATACTGTATTTATTTAGTTCCTTTTAGTGCAGTGTCCCAGCCAATGTTGGGCAATTCATGTTCACTGTGTTCTTTTTTTCCTCTTGACCCGGTTGTATTTTGGCCACTGAGCTCTGTGCCAATTTGCACAGCATTTCACATTGTCTCTGATATACTAAAGTGGGTTCCTTCATGATCCTAAATGAAAATGAATGAAAGAAGTGTGGGTTAGTCTGTATATCATTAATATAGTGTGTCAGCACTCTACATATTGTTCACTTTGCCCTAAGCCCTCACACACAATGCTCACCAACTTTTCTAATCTTCCTTCATATGTGGAACCTTGACTTCTGTTCTGGAACTGTGAATGTAGGAGTGGGGGAGGGGGTCATAAGTCACCTAAACATTCAAGACCTCAAGAATCTAACAAGATACCCAGAGCTCTTGCCTTAAAAGAGTGCATCAACTTTGAGGAGGGCTCCAGCCACCTTTCCGTCCACAACTCTGCCATCATTTTACATATCTTTTTTGCTGGATAGGTGAACCATCTTCCATTTCTAAGGGCACAATGTCTCCTCTCCAGCTCCAATAAGTCAATCAATTTATCACATGCAGAGTGAGCTGCAGTAGTCTTGGCCCTAAGTTGAGTGGTAACTGCAGTTAACAACAATGCTGATACTGCAAGGCACGTGGCTTATAGCAGTAACTGAGTTATCCCAAAAACAAGAATAGCATCTCATACTTAGCGGATCAGTCTATATTATTCACAAGCATTACAAGGAAAACATTTTGCTTCCCTAGGAGAAGGACTTTTCAGGACACCTTTTGTTTCCAGTTTTGGAAGCAAAGCCCAAACCGGAAGCACCTTTTCTGGTCTAGCTAGTCTTTTCCCAGTAGAAAGTATTATTTGATACATTTATCTGTTGCACTGGTGACAGATGTAACTGTAACACCCCAAATTCGAGATTGATTCCAGACTTTAGCTTTTGTGTGCTTTTAATTTAATGCCCATTGTTTTTGAGTGTATTTACTAGCGGAATATTTCGGACTAGTTAATGTTGGTTTCCCTGTTGTAAGCCCCGTATTTTGGGCACTGTAGTACCTGTATATGGAACCACTGATGTATGGGCAGAATATACTTGCCTTGGGTATTAGTATTTTATGGCAAGCCTGGAGGCTAGCATTATGTATAAACACCTTCGTTTGCACTACTTCAGTGCTTCAAAGAATTTAAAGCCCTATCCAAACAGTCACAGAGCTAGAATGTTTTTGCCACTGTATACATATCCTGCACAACAACACAACCTTTTCCAGGGATTTTTATTTTGATAATGCTACTCCTACTGCTATGAGTTGGGTGAGAGCTGGAATGTAAGAAGCAGGCATGGATATGAATGGATTTAAAGCACATTCAATGGGACAGCAACATCAATTAAATTGTTCTCTTCTGAAGGGAGTATGTAAGATATTCTTACAGCTGTGGATTGGTTGGATGCTAGTTTATTTGTGTAAGAAAATTGATTATTATTTGGGGTGGGTGACTGTGCCCACCTCAAGTAATAATAACAGCCCTTGTCCTCAAGGGCTAAATTAACCTGGGTTCAACCCCCTGATAGCAACGGCACTTAGCAGACAGGCTTAATTTAGGGCAATGTGAAACAATTTATGCAGTACTAAAACAATTATAAAGTCAAAACTGAAAACAATAAAAATCCCAAACTGAATTTTAGAAATTGAGTAAAACTCATTTAACAAAATGACAGAAAAATAACCAGAGATATGAACTGTAAAAGTTTTAAGAAGAAATAGCACAAAATCACCAATCTTCAATGATAGTCCATGGCTGTGGTAGACAAGGACCTAGGCGTAATTTGATGTTGACCGTGATGGAGAGCATGCCGGATATACCAACTAGGTTCATCCTGGTCACAGATTTTATCTTCTAACTTTGTCTCTTCATTTCTAATCTACCACAGACGTACACTTCTAAAGCTCACAGGTGAGGCACCTAGAGACTCACAAGTTGTCAGGCAGAGGCTAACAGTAGGGTTAAGTCCAGGTCCAAATGCCACAGAGTATCTGGGTCTACAGGAAACGGCCTCTTGCTACTTTTTGTCTTGTTATAGCCACACAGAAGATCCGCCAGCTGACCCTTGGAGTCTACTTCTTGGCCTTGGGTACTAGAGGGTGCAGGTCCAGTTAATCATGACTTCTCTCAGGTCACAGACACCAAGTCCAGTCCTCTTCTGATCGTCCACGGATCCAGAAAGTGTTCCTAGGTGAGTGTGTAGAGGTGTCATATTTATGTCTAGAAGCAGCTAGGGGATGGGGCTAACTCCTGGGCACGCCATAAGCAATTGGGTAAATGTTCCTTGGAGCCAACCCCACCCACTTTTTCAGTAGTTCCTGTTTGCCTTAAAGGAAACCGGCCCAAATGCTGTGTACAGTGGCATTTTCAACATGATGAAAGTCTTCAACCACTGTAATTTTGGGCTCAGAATGCTGGGAGTGTATGTGGGCACTGTACTATGGTAGCCCTAGTGTCCCCCGACATCTAACACTAAAATCCAGTTTGAGGTAGGCAGTGTACCCACAATAAATCGAGACAGACATCTGGTAGGACATAAGCAGGGTCCTCCAGCAACTACATAGTGGATATTCAAGAAGTGTGAACTAAGTGTTACATGTGGCTCAACACATCTGTCATGCAGGGTTTGACACTGTGCCATAAAAAGGAGGCCCACAGACACCGCTTCACATATTCTGTGAAGTTTAGATACAGTATCTATGCTTATTCAGGTCAGCCTATGGTTTGCTCCTGGGAGACATTTCACACCTTTTTCACACCTATTCACGGTGGAGCAAAGGATTATGCTAACTAGCCTCTGGATAGTTCAAGCAGGTAAATGGTAACTTTCATAAAGTTAGTTTTCCTTAATGTTTTTTTGCAAAACATACTTCATCATTGAATTTGTTTTTCAATAACTATTACAAATAATGATTTAATTTTTTTTTTTTTAGCTGATCCCCTTCTCAAGCTACAGTATTAGTACTGAATATTGCTCCTCAGTGTTTCTGTATGGGCCAGCAAGCCTTCCTAGAAGTGAAAATTGCTAAAGGAAGGGTAATCACTGTAATGTCATGCTAACCTTGAATTTCTACATGTGCTATTTTTAAATATCATCACCATGCCTTGTGGGCTACAAGGCTTGCAGAAGGATGACTTATTAATATTTAAAAGACATGTTTTTACCTGTCAAAAGAGGTATACTTTGACAGATTACAGTGCATATTTTGGACAGACTGCAATGGTAGGCCTGAAGTCATGTTTGCCCTGCCTATGTAGTGGATGGCACAATATGCGCTGCAGACCACTAGTAGTATGAAACGTCCTGGCCCGGGTACATTTTGTACCATATACTAAAGACATATAGTCAAGTTAAATATACCAATTAGGAGTATGCCAATTCGACCATGATAAAAAGGGGGTGCACCGGCAGTTTACCTCTGGTTAGCAGGTGTAAAGCTCACAGAATTATAAAGCCGGGAAAATATAGTGTACAGCTTTTACAGATAAGCTGGGAAAGGTGGGTAGCAACAGAGTATAGGGGCAGGTATTTAAGTGGGGAGGGAACAGCACATGAAGGAGATACCTAGAAAATACATGTATTCTTATGGCATGCGAAATAAACAACAAGTTCCCTAAATGTGAGCAGTGGAAGGATAGACACCAGCATATCAAATGAATTTCGAAGAGTATATGTCCCTGTAGAAAAAAAACACAAGAAGAGCAAGACACAGCATTAAATAAGAAGCAAGCATATGAGAATGACAATAAAGACAAACCATGCCAAGAAATGGCAGGTTGTAGGGCAACTCTAAGTTCACAATAGATCTTATTCAACCAGATAGCTTCCAATGTATGGTAGATAAGACTGAAAAAAGGAAGACATATATTTCATGATAAAGTACTGTTGTAGGAGAGTAGAAATTTCAGCAACAGTGATTTACATACATTGAAGGATGTTGTAAAGAGAATGTCTGTGAAACAAACAGTTTATCTATGAGGATCGTATGGAGGTCTTGTAAGAGGGGTGTTAAGGAATTGCTTTAAAACTGTACTGTTTGTCTTTCAGACACACAGTACCCAAGGATTGAGCATGGGAGTGTAAGTGAAGAAAGTACAAGGAGAAATGAAGCAGCATGGAGGAAAAGGAGAAGAGGATTTGTACCACCTAAAAGAGGAAGAGTATTGGTGTGCAGGGTCTTTACACAGGAGCAGGAACATTCTGGTTCAGTGTTTGTTGAATTTGGACGACCTTCCGTATGGACTGCTATGGACTATTAAATATTGCAGCCATATATATTTAAAAAGTGATTGTGTATGGAAGAGAAAATCTTTATGTATATTTTATATGTTTTGATGTTTTGGTGATGTATCTAAATGTTTGTTTGCCCGATAAACTATATAGGAGACTTAGAATTGGTGTCTCCTCTTGAGTTTGGAATTAAACCAATACAGGTGGTTGGGACAATGATACCTAGCAATAGAGATTAATTAATGTTTTCTCTATGATAATGTTTATTTGAATTAGTTCCCACACATTATTTCGTTTATACAAGCTTTATCTTTACCCAGATGTGGTGGGATTAAGAAGGCAAACCCCTAGTTTTTGGAGCACTCCTAGTCAGTCACCAGCTTCTCAGTGTACAACTATCCCAACTGTGGAGCTTTAATTACCTCTTTTAGATGGTGGGCAGCAGGCAATACCCACAACAGCAGGGTCCAGTGCATATAAAAGGTTGGACATTTCCCTTTAAGTTCTACATGTCTAAGTAGTAAAAAACTCCCAAATTCCTTTATCACGACTGTGAGGTTTATCTCTCTCATTGGTTAACATTGGGTTACCTTATTTCATGCTAATATTTGATAGGGAACAAGTAGAAATGTCATGCTTTGTCTCAAAAGAATTGTAATTTAAAATCCTCTATAACGGTAAAGTCAGATTTTAAGTCACAATTCTGAAAATGCCGCTTTTAGAAAGTTGTCATTTTTGTGTCCCAAACCATTTGGTGACTGCAGCTTGTGGCCTGAGTCACATGACTGTGATTTACTGTAGTTGGCCTTTGAGTATTCCAACCAGGATGGGATGGGCGGAGATGTTCCTTGCCCCACTTACATTTCAAAGGGCGCCTCCAGCACACTCACAGAGGAACTTGACACCAGGCTTTTGTCACCCTAGCAAGTAGGTACATTGTCAGATCCAGATTTGGGTAGGTCTAGAATTTTCTCCCACTTTAAACGCTGGCAGGAGGTATACATTTTGGACCCTCGGACCAACCCTTCAGTTCACTACTGGACCTCTGGATGACACTCAGAACTGCTTTGTATTCCAGAGGACTGCCCTACTGCTTGAGGCCTACTTTGTACTTCAGAAGACTGCCTTGCTGTTACCAGAGAACTGTCCTGCTGCTTGAAGCCTGCCTTGTACCCTCAGGGGACTCCCCTGCTGCTGGAGGCCTGCCTTGCTGCTTGAACCCAGGACTACCAGTGTGGCTCTATTGGCTAGTCGCTGGCCTCCTGTTCTGAGCTACAGGGACACTACAAGCTGCAGTTACATTGAATCTTGCACCTGGACCCAGCCTGAAGTGTGCCATGCCCTCGAAGTAGTGCCCAACCAGTCATGGACCCTTGCAAGTGGTGCTTAAACTGCCCAGACAGAATTTTTTTTAAACTTGGGACGTAGAATATTTTTCACTAAAAAGTGGTCTGACAGGAGAGCGGGACCTACCTGCTCCCTGATTCTCCCGAGGTACATTGCCGGTTTGCCTGACTTTGCGGTAGCTCCCACAACATTATTTTCCATAGCAGCACATTGTATTCAATGATAATTCTCCGAAAGGGTATCCGTCCTCATGGAGCCCTCATTGACTATGCGAGGCTTCCAAAAAAGTGACAAAGTTCAAACAATGTAATCTTCATTGCAACTTCATCCAGCGCCTCCCCGACGGTGACACCTCCTCCTTCAATATCTCCGACTGCATTGCCCCGATGAGCTTTACCTTTTCTCAGGAGACTTTTCTTGAAACCTCTTCTAAGTTCAAATGTAAGCCAAGACCAGGTCCAATCCAATTTTTATATCCGAACAGTTTTCTGTTGCTGCTGTGCATAACTTTCAGCTTTGCCCTGGTTTCACACAACTAGTTGCCCGCAGTTGGCACATTGAGATTTTAGGCAGAATTTTTTTTTTCACTACAAACTTTTAAAAATCCATAACTCCAGTTCTACTGATTGGATTTCTTTCTTTTATGTGTCATTTTATTTATTAATTTTTACTCTATTATTCTAAATTGGTGTGGGATTTTTCTTGTGTTTCCACTTTATTACTGTTTGTGTGTTGCAGAAATACCTAACTCAGTGCCTCTAAGTTAAGACTGACTGTTTTTGTGGCAAGCTACCGGAGGATTAAGCACAGGTTAATTTAGTGAGTTATGTGATTCACCCTGACAAGGATTGTGGTTGTTGCTTGAAAAGGGTTAACACTCCCCTCAACCAATAACTCAATTTCTTCCATTTGGCCAACTCAATCTTTCAAGGATGAACTAACAATGTGGAGTGATGATTAGAAAGGGATTTGAAAAGCTCCTTGGAAGTATTAAATGTAATAAATTGTAAGCCGCCTGCCTCTGGATATCCAGAAGACATAGTTTCAGCATACTGAGTTCTTCAGTGATAAACACCTGGAAGTACTGGTGTGTCTATACTGGTGCATGCAACCAAACATTTACATGGATTAAAAAGCAATATAGCCAAGATCGACCACTTGGGAAAGCTCAGCAACCCATGCAGACCTAACACCCTCCATTCCAACTAGGTTAGAACACTGGTCCAGAAAGAAGGGGAACTGGGCCAGTACAGAGATCTCTCTGCCCATTTCCACGTGTCAAGCAATGCTCTTCTGTATATCAACCAAAGAGCCCCTAAAAGATCCAACCTCACTAAAAGTCTGCCATCAAATGTGTACAGCACATACAGCATCTGGCAGACAGCGGTCTCGTTGGTATGGACAGACTAGAGGACACAGTGTTTCCTGAAGTTTGAACGTCAGTAAAACAACTATCATAGTGGTTTCCCCACAAAGCTCTCATAATAATTCCCGTTTACCGCCAGCATTGCCTCCCACTCATAAAAGTGGTAAAGTACTTTTCAACAGAGCACAGCGCACCTGTCTTGACTGTGTTTTCAAGACAATACAAGACTGCCAGCAATTTTGGGCAGAATATTTGCAGCTGCACTACCTGTCCATAGACGGACAGTGGAACGAAACAACAGCAACAAGCTGTCACTATCGGCCTAAACCCTCGAGCTAGTGTATGTGGGTGCAAAGTTGCATCATTTTTTCCTCACAACTTTTGCGAAATTCTGAGGACATTTGCAAACTTAATGAAGCTTCAAATTTCAACTATTTTTGTGATAATCGTCACATCAAAGGCTAATCTGGAGAGAAACGTTAGCATTTATCTACCATTGTGTGTAGTTAAAGTTGCAGAAAAAGGGTGCACTTATTTTCCATCCATCAGGGATGGTTTTACCAGAGTGAAATTAGGCATAGTGTGGGTATAAGGATGTCACAATGAGCGGAGACACTTAGAAAACTTGATGTTTTTGAAGCATACTACTTTTTGAGGGAAACTTCTTATTCACAAAGTAGGCTTTCCAGGCTGCTTTTTTTCCTGGCAAAGTGACTTTTTTCTACCGCAAACCCTTATGTTTTTTTTTTAAAAATTCGTAAGCTTAGGGGACCCTTTAAATAACACTCTACAAACTTGTCAATTTCTTACCTTGCATATTTCACCCACGTCTACAGCAAAGGCTCTGCACACTGCACACACAAACATATGGACATCCCAAAGCATTGAAGCTGGGTTTAATGCATGTAAACGGAGAGCTCTACAGCTACCTGCGTTGCTTGGTACATTACTTTCAATGTACAGTGTGGTCCAGGGCTCTGCTGCACGTGCTCTGGGGGTCTCTGCAGAAGGGGAGGACACTAGTCTTCAAGGATAACTTGGGGGTGCCTTTATACAAGCTCTGGTGCCTTCAGTAACTTGCATATATTCTTTGCAAACCACCAAGGAATACCTACCTGCTGGATAATTGTTCTGAAGCACGCCAAGCTGCAATAATCCTCTAATGCCACAAGAGGGTTTATTGAACACAGATAACATATTTTTCATTAATGAAAAAAAAAATACACCATGATTGAATAAGTGTCTCTTGTCTGCACGTGTGTGAAATCTCGCAGCAATGACCGAGGATGTTTAATATGCTTATTTTATTGCAGTATTTATACAGCAGGGAATGATGTCAGAGGGTCAGCGTACACTACAGGCATTAGAGTCAGAGTTGGAAGTTTCGAAGTGTTTCTGGGTAAAACCATGAGTATAACCAGAAAAAATACGGGGCATATTATCAAGGGCTTTATCGCCGCGTTAGCGTCACTTTTTGGCGATAAAGCGGCGATAATTTCATCGCCCTATCAACAAGGCGTCGCTAACCCCCATTAGCGCTAGTTTCCGGCGATAGTACCCTGAAATTTTATCGCCTTGCACGGCAGCGATAATCTCCGCTAATGATATGCAAAGTAGGCGTTCCTGACTAAAAATCATCGAAAAATGTCGCTAACACAGCTTCGCACTATTAACAATGATATCGCTGACCCGCGTAGCTACACAAAAATTCGCGCTAACTCACGTTATCTCCAGTTATTAACACCTGATACAAACCTGACTTAAATTGGAGATAAGTGGATATATATAAGGGAGACTAGGCCAGAGCTCCCTCAGAACAGCCACAGAAGCCATGGAGGTAGTCATCATGCAGATTGGAGTCCCACGAAGGCAACAACAACCACCGCCAATGCCACCACCCCCAGGACCACCACCACCACTGAGGCAGCGACAAAGAAGACAGCGGGCACTGCGCAGACGTGTTTGCCTCGCCGAATTAACGCCAGAGGATGTCATAGCCCACTACAGGCTCAAAAGGACATCCATCCAGCATATCCTGACCCTTATTGCCCACAGGCTGACGCCACCAACACAGCGGAGAACAAACATCCCTCCGCAGACAAAACTGCTTGCTGTGCTGCACTTCTTGGCCTCTGGGACATTTCAACCAACAACAGCCAGAGTTGGTGGAGTATCACAGGCAGCCTTCTCAGGCTTCCTCCCCACTGTCTTGGATGGCATACTCAGCCTGATACCCCAGCACCTTCACTTCCCCAACACCATGCAGGAGCAGATTGCTATCAAGCAAGGATTCTATGCCATCGCTGGCTTCCCGCAGGTGTTGGGTGCAATTGACTGCACACATGTATCATTTGTGCCCCCTGCGGAAAGCGCACACATATACCGCAACAGGAAGCACACGTATTCAATGAATGTGCAGGCAATAGTGGACCACCGCGGACTGTTCACAAATGTCATAGCCAAATTTCCAGGGAGTGTGCACGATGCATTCATCTACCGACACTGCGTCATAAACCAGCGCTTCCTGAATCGCATATATGGAAATTCATTGCTTGTCGGTAAGTACCAACTGAACACACCACATGCCCAAAATCCACAATCATGTTGTTCCATCAAGAGGGAGGATTCAAATACGTCGTCTAGGTACCGATAGGGGGGGGGGGGCTGCAAAAGGCATTGGCACATCACCTGGTGTCACATGCTGATGTATTGTGTACGAGGATGAGGTCTCCAGTCTCCTCTGCTTACAGTACCCACCAGCTTCTGAACATCCATGTTGCACATCAAAGTTATCCTCACTGGTATCCCAGTCTGGTGTGTGGGCGTATTGGTGAGGATGAACATAATGTTGGTGTCCTTGTTGCTGGTGACATATTATGGTTGACTAAATGTCGCACAAGTACTCCCCCATGTCTTATCAGTGTGTTAATTCAGAGCTGTGTTGTGACCAGGCTTGTATCAATGCATGTTGAATGTTGGAGTTGCATAGTGTGGCAAATGTGTATGCGCAGGTGGAGAAATCTGTCTTGAAATCACTATCTAGCGCCATCGGTGTTGACTGCAGTGTTGTGGGTGCTGCTGTTGATGGTGGTGTGTAGCATCTCATCTCTAACCCAGCTACACAAATTTTTCATTGTCCCATCTGTGATATGGTGTGTTTTGTGGTTGCCCGATGAGTAAGTGGATGTGTTTGTGGTCACTACATGTGTGTTGAATTTGTTTTGTCAACTGCAAAAATATAACAAATGCCAAGAAGTGTGCAAAGGTGTGCCCTGCCATGTGTATCAGTGTGGTGAAGTGTTTGGACAATCTGATGTTGTCAAAAAATTCACAGAGTGCAATTGATTTTGAGTAGGTGTGGTATGTGAGTTTGAGGCTCTGCTCGCGACAGAGGATGTAGTCCATGAAGTTTACGTTGTGGCATGTGATGTTGTTGATGGTGTGTGCAAACCGTCAATGCCCTCAGTGGGCCCTGCAGGCGAGGGGGCTGCTGTCTGTTGCTTTGTGTTAGCTCTGGATATTCAATTGCATGTGTTGTGTGGTGTCACAGGTCTGGCGTCCGCATCAGACGCAGATCTGAATGTGAGCTGTGTCAGGCGTGGCCTATGTCATTTGAACATTCACATAGCGTTGACTGCGAGGAGTGCGGATTAGTGCCATTGCTAGATGGTAGGATGCAACCTTGCAGCACACACTAGCAAAATGGCTGTTTGGAGGATCAACACTGAGGCAATGTACTTAGCATTGATGCTGCTAAATAGCCAGAAGCAACACATGGCCAACCTAAATCAAAAAATAGCAAAAATAATTATACAAAAAAACTGTCAACACTGCCAACACAGTATGCATAATGAATCATGGACACATCTCCCTATTACATGTTACAGGTGATCAAGGATATGCTCTCTGCCCGTGGATGATGACACCCATACGAAACCCCACCACCCAGGCACAGAGGCAGTACAATGCTGCACATAGACGCACCCGTGGCATCGTTGAGCGCACATTTGGCGTGCTGAAGTCACGTTTCCGTTGCCTGGATATCACAGGTGGCAAACTTCTGTACAGCCCAGAAATGGTAAATAAAATCATACTATCATGTTGTGTATTGCACAACATTTGTGTGCGCACCAATGCCCTCTGGATCCAAGTGCCTGCAGCACCGGACGATGACCAGGATGATGAGGAAGATCACCGAGGTGGGCCACACCCCACAGCCACTGCAGCAGGAATTGCCCGAAGGGACAGGATAATAAACAATTACTTCACTTGAGCAAATCACATTGTGACTGACTAAAACAAAGATATGTTTCTGGAACATTACCACAACAACTGTTTGTGACAATAAACAAACTCAACACATATACCCTGTCTGCAAGTCACTCTCCTGCATAAGTATATCACAAATGAAATGTTACCATTGCACAATAATTGCAATTAAGATCACAAAAGTCAATCAATGGTGTGTATGTCACCTCAGTACAGAGATGCTATAGTGTGTCAATTGTGCACAACTTGACTTTCCAAGGTGTAAATTGTGGCACACAATTCCTCAATTAGTGTGTCATACTGTAAGTAAATCATGATTTACAGGGTGTACTCGGTTTAAATTCTTGAAATGTATGGGGTCGTATGTGGGAAATAATGAATATGAATGTTCAGTCTGTGTGAAATTATCATTTCAAGGTTGTGAAATGGTGGTAAAATATGAAAACTCGGTGTGAAATGGTGGTAAAATATGAAGACTGGGTGTGAAATGGGGGTCAAATATGAAAACTGGGTGTGAAATGGGGGTCAAATATGAAAACTGGGTGTGAAATGGGGTTAAATATGAAAACTGGGTGTGAAATGGGGGTCAAATATGAAAACTGGGTGTGAAATGGGGTTAAATATGAAAACTGGGTGTGAAATGGGGTTAAATATGAAAACTGGGTGTGAAATGGGGTCTAATATGAAAACTGGGTGTGAAATGGGGGTCTAATATGAAAACTGGGTGTGAAATGGGGGTCAAATATGAAAACTGGGTGTGAAATGGGGGTCTAATATGAAAAAATAATCTCACCTTGCACCCAAGACTTTGAATGAGCCACCAGCAGACCTCACATGCACACCATCCCTGAACACCTTCAGGAAGCACATCAAGACCTATCTCTTTGTCGAGCAAATCTGCGTATCGGCGGTATGACCCGACAGACCTGAAGAACTATTGGACCATCTCCCTCCTTCCCTTCGCGGACAAAGTCACCGAGAGACACATAAACCCCCAGCTGACTGCCTTCATTGAAGAAAACTCCATCAGGGACCCCTCCCAGTCTGGGTACGGCAGCAAGCACAGCACCAAGACCGCACACCTCACCGACAACAACGACATACGCATGCCACTTGACCAGGGTCACATTGCGGAAAACATCCTACTACACCTCTCCGCAGCTTTCAACCCCGTCTCACAACGCACCCCATCAGCCAGACTCCACGACGCCGGGATACGAGGAACCGCCCTCTCCTGGATCCACTCTTTCCTCTCCATAATAACCCAAAGGATCAGACTCCCCCCTTCATCCACGAACCCACAGAGATCAACTGCGGAGTACCCCAAGGATCGTCCCTAAGCCCCACGATTTTCAACGTCTACATGGACCCCCTCACCGCCATCGTCAGACAGCACGGGCTCAGCATAGTATCCTACGCAGACAACACACAGCTCATCCACTCCCTCACGAAGATCAAAAAAGACTACAAACTCTGCTTCCACAGATTGGATGAAAAACATCTGCCTAAAGCTCAACTCAGAGAAGACTGACCTCCTCATCCTCGGGCCATCCACATCCGCATGGGACAACACCTGGTGGCTCTCCACCCTCGGGAGCCTGCCCTCACCGACAGACCCGCACGCAACCTCAGCATCATCCTCGACTCTTCCCTTCCCTCACCATGACCTTCCAGATCAACTCCATTGCCTTCACCAGCTACAACTGCCTACGGATCCTACGCAATACATTCAAATGTATAACCCCGGACTGCATCAAAAACGTAAACCACGCACTCATCACCAGCAGACTGGACTACGGCAACGCCCTCAATGCAGGAATCAACAAAACACTACTACACAAGCACAAAAACATCCAGAAGGCCGCAGACAGACCCGTCATCAGAACCCCACGTCACAAACACATGAGCCAACACATACAAAACCTCCACTGGCTCACCGTCAAGATGAGAGTAACCTTAAAACCACTCACACACACCTACAAATCACTCCACATCATCGGACACAAATACATCAACGAGAGAGTCACCTTCAACGTCCCCAAGAGGAACTGCCGCTCTGCAAACCTTGCCCTCGCAGACTCTCCCCGGATCCGCTAATCCAGAGCGGGAGGAAGAGCATTCTCCTACGTCGCTGGCAAATCCTGGAACAAGATGACAGTCAACATCAAACGCTCTCCCACCCTGCACACTTTCAGGAGGAACAACAAGACATGGCTATTTGCCTGAGACAGAGCTGCACTCTCACTCCCCCCAGCTCCTTGTGAGCTTCACGGGTGAGTCGTGCACTTTATTACCCCCCTCATGGACTGATTGATCTGTGCACACCTTCATCGCCTACAGACCACCACAGGTGAGTAGTGCACTTACAATTCACATCATTAATTCACTGATTGTATGTGCAAATTGCTATTGAGGTGGTGATGAGTCATGTTACGTGAAATTTAGGCTGTCATCTGTCTTGAAACATAAAATGTAGGCTGTCTTCATTGTGCAAAACAATCTTTACCTTGTATCTTATGGCTTTGAGAAGACATTTTCTCTGACTGTCCATCTGTGTATGAAATTGGTCTTTGCGTGAAATCTACACGCCAACGCGATGTTTTATTTAAACGCGCTATGTAAAAAACATCGCTAGACACACTCACTGTACAATACAGTATCATCCTAAGCCTATTTGCGGCCTATTTGCGTGCAGATTTACATCGCATTTCCAAAAACGGGCCGCATACACAATATAGTTACAACAAGCCTATTTGCGTGCAGATTTACATCGCATTTCCAAAAACGGGCCGCATACACAATATAGTTACAACGAGCCTATTTGCGTGCAGATTTACATCGCATTCCCAAAAACGGGCCGCATACACAATATAGTTACAACGAGCCTATTTGCGAGCTATTTGCGTGCAGATTTACATCGCATTCCCAAAAATGGGCAGCATACACAATATACTTACAACATGAGCCTATTTGCGAGCTATTTGCGTGCAGATTTACATCGCATACTAAAAACGGGCCGCATACACACAGGAAGTGATGTATGCATGCTTCCTGTCTACCAGAGGAGTGGTTTTCACTTTCACTTTCTGTTCTTAGCACATTGCTGGTGATTGTTCAGAGTGAAGGAGGTGTCTGGTGGTTTGTGCTGTTGGTCTGAGATTGTGAGAGTGTTGCTGTGTCCTGTGTCCTGTGAAAAGTGTCTGTTAATTTAGTTGTAATTGTTTAAAATTGTTTTACTGTCTCCTGTCCTCAGTCTTGTTGGGTGTTTGTCTTGGGGTATTTTACTTTTGTGGTTTTAGAGGGTTATCATTCATTGGGTTGAGGGGTTACTGGTGTGCAGGGAGATGCCGGCTGTGGGCAGGTCGGGAAGGATGTCTGAGGGGGCATTGGGGGGCTTTCTTTGGCTGGTCAAATTTAACCTGCCATTGATGTTGGAGAGGGGTGGACGTATCCTGCAAGGGTACAGCGTGACAGTGCGGAAGCTGCGTTGGGAGCGTGTGCGGGTGCAGATGCTCCGGTGCTTTGGAGTGGACCGTAACGTGCGCCAGTGGAAGCACCGCTGGCAGGACATGCTGGCACGTGAGGCGGACATCCTTGATTTCACCGGAGTCATGACTGGCATACAGGGTGGTAAGTACAAACACTATTTTAACCATGAATACTGTTACGTACATTGACAATTGACGTGTGGGACATGAAGGTATGACGTCATAATGCTGTCTTAACACCGTGATACTGTTACAACGTGGTTAATACAATGCAAGTCGTCAAAAAGACTTGCGCCTGATGCACTGGACTTTGGAATTGTATGATTTAGTCTCCCCACTACAGTGTGTGCAACAGTAGGGAAGGTGTCGGAATACTCAATCCTAATATCTCTTATTGTAGAGCACAATCCAGCGCAAGTTGTAGTGTCAATTTCCGTTGTAATAACCGCGTAGAAAACATATTGCGCTGTAAAGACCACATTGTAATGTAGGTCTCCTGTGGGACACATTCCATCAATCACATGCTTATTGTGAGCGTCTACTCATTTGTAAGGGTCGCAAGGCGCGGGGGGGTTTGCATGTTCAAGTCCATCAAGGGGGGTGTTTGTCGACGAGCCATTTTCATTTGTTTTTGTCTGAAGATGGGGAGCAATGTTGTCTGTCGAGGTGGAAGTTGAGGACTCCCAGTGTGTTGTAGTTGGTGGACGCAATGGCATGCGGGGAGATGATGTTGGTGATGGAGTTGGCGAGAGGTCCGCGGGGGCAGCAGCAGTTGCAGAGAAAGGGGCGTGAAAGGAGGAAAAGTAGGTAGAAAGGGAAAACAGAGTAAGCATCAGAAAGCCGGATACTGACGAACAATAGATTAGGTATGAGGGTGGAAACAAGTGAAGTAACAAGTTGATAAGAGTGAATGATGGAGCCGAAAGCGGGAGTCAGAGGTCCACTGGACCACCAGGGTTGATGCGCAGGTGAACCTGCGGGTGGAGGAGGGCTTCAAACACTCACACTAGAGAGTGCATGTGCTTGGGGGAGGCCTCATTCAATGGTGGAGCTGCGAGGGTGGGAGAGCCATTTCACTGACAGATAGTCAGTGGTCTTGCTCGTCTGTCCCCGCAGCGGACATCATTAAGTAGGGGTCCAATTGCAGTACATTTGCTGAGTGAGGTGTGAGGTGCAATGTGTTTACACATGATGTGGTCACATCAGAGGCACAACGCTGCATCATGTCGACAAGCATAGGGGGCTATTTTGGGTGACCCACTGCGCTGGATCAACACTTAGCAATGTGGTGCCAAAGCTGGCACACTTGTGCAAAACCTGCGTGCAGAATAACGTATGTTTGTGTACAGTAAGGGTGACTGTACATGTACAATCCAAGCCATTGTGTGTGTGAGCTGTGTGCTGGCCAGAATCTAGTGTAAAAATTGCAGTCCTACATAACTTGTGGAACCGTAGCTACGCTGCCCCTGTACATGGTTTATGTGTGAGTATGAATTTGAGAGGTCAAAAGACACAAAGGAAATGGGACATCTCCAGAGTGTCATACCCCAAAAATCTCTGTGTAACTGCCTTTTTAAATCTGCAGAGATGCAATCGTACACAGAGCAAGTTTTATCTCATGGCCGTGTAGAAATGGGGCCTTGACATTGTGTCACACGACTCATATGTGCATGTCTGCCAGCAGTAATGTATTGTGTGGTCCGCCTCTGCATTCACAGGTCTTGTGTGAATGGCAGTCAAAGTAGTCACAGTCATGTGGCCAACATGAAAGGCAACACCACAGTTATGTTGCATTCTCAGTTACTGTAATGAATTTCATTATGAATATGTGACGTTTGTTTACGTCTGGTAACAACACATGTTTACATTTGTTGTCTCACAGATGGTCGTCAACCTATTACACAGGGGGACATAGACAGATTCAGGGACCCACACGCCACTGGTGAGTATGGACATTAAATATTGTCATGTTGCGGTGTCATGAATGTCTGTTACAAATGCTACACTTTGTCGATTAGCAGTATGGGTGTGTATCGCATGTCCCTTGCCCACAATGTGAAGATGCATTGTGTAAGTCAGATTTGTGTCCAAATTGGTAGGTGAAGGTGGGGCAATGCATCTGATTCACAGTTGTGACTTTGCCCATCAACAGTCAGTGATACCCATTTCAATTGAGGGGCATAATTTCAATCCCCTAACTCCGCCACTGCGTCACTTTCACTGAAGTTGTGTTGGCAATCGGGTCATCGGCTTATTGCCGATGTTGAGTTACGCTGCCTTGTCAATAAGCCACACTTTCATGCTGTGTTTATCGTCAAAGGGGCGTGCAGTGGGTGTTACGTTGTGCACAAGGAGGCAGTGCTTTTCAGGGCGTGCAAGCTCACAGACATGTTGGAACAGTGATTTCTTATGTATGCTGCATAGCAGCTTCACAGAAGTGGCAGTGTGTAGCTGAGAGCCAAACATATCAATGGCACGTTACACAAACACATATCAAAGATGTGCATGTTAATTGCAATTGCATCTTTGTGCACTGCAATGGTGTTGCCAGGCTGTGTCCGTGGGGACATTCCATGCTTGACTCTGGATCATGTGTACATACTCCTCTGTCACAATTGGTGACATTACTCCACACACATTTTCAACACATGCTTGAGCTCTGCATTATTTGCAGTCCCATATATTTAACAATGCAGGGCTCAACGACACTATCTGTGTGTAAGCATTAGCCATAACAATAACACAACGCTCATGACCCCAGGGTGCCGTTACAATGTTGAATGCATTGTAACAGTTTGCGTTGTAAAGGCATGCGTGTTCTTATTTACTACGGAGTGAGGTTAGCGGTTACAAGACATGCATGAGTGACAATTTTGGTGAAATGATGTCTCCCCCTCTCAGTGGCAAAACATCACAAATTGTATAGTAATGGTGGAGTGAGGAACAGCGCATCATGTCAATGTAAGCGTTCAGACACCAAACATGTTTCCATGTGTGCTGCATGATTGAAAGTGTGAGTAGGGCTGTCCCAGTCTTGTTCCTGTGCATGTAGGGTGACCTTACAATAGATTGACAAGCACACCTGCACACAGACACCCTTGCACTCTTGTGCAAGAGTGCCTGTCTTGGCGCTGACTTGATGACCTGCACACAGTTGCTGGTGGACACACAGGGCTGCACATGTGCATTGTACATAAGATGCAGCAGTGTGTCACAGGACAGGATGAGGGTGGTTCTGTACACGGAGGGCTAATGCCTCCCTCCTCCAAATATTTGTACATGTCAACCGCAGTCAGGGTGTCCAATGGTGCCATGTTTTGACCGTGTCAGTCTCATTTTGTTGTGACAGTACATGTCCCATGACATGCACTGTCATGTCAGTCTCCACAGCATGTAGTGAATGATTCATGCTTCAAGATTTGGTTGACCAGGTCAGTCTCTGACTTCACATAGTTACGCTGGTGTGTTGGCTCCCATGTTGATTTAATCTTTGAATACAGATTTAATGTTGAACATTGACATAGTCTGAAGTACTGAAATTGACATTGATTATATTTTACAGACAACATGACACCAGCGGAGCAACATGCCTTCCAGGTGGCCAAGGACCGGTACCTTCATGTCAAGAAGGTTGCCAAAGGTTTAGACAGATGGCGAGGAGGTATCGGAATGAAAGAAAGGCAGGAACATGGAATGCGTTGCAGGATGTTGGACGAACCGGCAGCCAACCCATCCCCGTACCCTCTGGTGCCAGTGTGGTGTCTCAGCCTGTCATTCCCCCTCCGACCACACCCGCCCAGGTGCAAATACCACCTGCACCTGCGGATCACGTGGAGCATTTTAATGCCACGGACAGGAGGATGATCGCTGCGAACAATTCCTTGCTCTTGGACATTCGGCGAGAATTGTTGTACCTTAACAGGAACTTGCATGACATCCGGACACACCTTGGACTGGAGTGATTCCTCCCCATGTTGGCCCCCATCCCCCTCTTCTCCGTTGCCACAATGTTTATGTTTTAGTGTTGGCTAGTGTTAGGGAAGTTTTGTAAGTTTTAGGTAGAGTAGTTTTAGAGTAGGCCTAGTTAGTGGTAGTTTTTAAGTAATTATATTTATTTTTACAATTTTATGGTATTTGGGGATAAGTTTCATTTTCCTTTGGGTGGGGGGTTGATGTCGTAAATGTTTTTGCGTGTTTAGGAATAGTTAGGGTATTGAGTTAAGTTAAGTAAAATATTTATAGTTAGTTTAGATTTAGTGTTAGTATTAGTTATTAGTGGTAGTGTAGGGAATTTATATATTTTATATTGTTCAATAAATAATGTTATTTATTTTTTCTGCTTGCACTTACGTCAGGGATGATGTGGGGGAGTGGGGCTTGTTCCATTGTATGCAACTCATACCGTCACTGGCCAAATCCTTGAATGTGTAACTATGGTCATGACCTGTTACTTAGCAGGATGGATTGTGTCAGGATACCATAGATGTGAGCACAGTGAACTTGCATGGCTGACAGATTGTCAAGTATGGTTTACGGCCTAGTCTAGGGACATTTTTTTGTGACGTTCTACATCTTAAGTGTGACGCACAGGGTTGTACTGCACATTGTTGCAAATTTACAACACAACGTAGGGACATTGCATTGTGAGTATATAGAAGTTGCTACAGTTATCCATCATGGATATGGATGTATGCACCGAGTAACACATATAGCGTCTAACACATGCATATCAGATGCTCCGGGCTCTGAGTCCATCTACATTGCACAGACCTTGGCACACTTGATGCGTGGTGCCAGGGTATCAGCTTGCTTTGCCTTACATGTCCCTGTGCATGGCAGCTCAATCTCCATGCCATGCATGATGTAGGTCATTTGTGTGTCCATTGGTAACGTCACATGGCACAACAGTGTTTGTGAATCACATGAGTTATGTGAGAATGAGTTATGACTTTACAATTGAGGTTATTCACAAATGTTATTTAGGAGTTGCACTGTTAGGTATACTGACTTAACTTCTACTATCTTCCTTTTGTGACTGCCATAATTAGTTAAGTTATGCTTTGGTCACAGTTGACGTTTTGTTGCAGGCACACTGTTCTGCTGCACACAAGTGGTGACATGTTGCATAGCTCCCTGTACCGACAGTGTCATGGGCACTCGTCCCAGCTGTTACTTTTGGCATTGGCTCATTGTGATGACACCCTTGGAATGTTGCCACTGAATCAGACTATATGCTAAGTGCAGTTCAACAGACATCCGTAGACACATTGGCCAATATGCTCACAGTGGGCACAGCATGAGAGGGCTCCAAATTTGTTAGGCATTGTTTGTGCACAGGTAGGGGCTGACTGACGCTTTGCACTTTGGCTATAGTCACTATTGTAAACTACACTTCAGTGAGGCAGACTTTGTTGTTCCATATATGTATGTTAGACATGTGCCCTTAGGTCTCCTCATCAATGTGAATCTGGTGTGCAACATCTAGGGATGTGATATGCAATGCGCAACATCACAACAAGCTTTGTACACCATGTTGAGTGTAAGTAGATATGCCAGGAGATTATGGTTTGCAATTGTTCAGGGTGACACTACTTGTGTCCTGCAACAGACTTGTACATTTAATCACACATGCCTATTTCCTCAATGGACGTGGGTAAAAGTTGGTATATTGCTAGATTGTGGTATCTGATCAATGAGGGCACAGCAATTTTACACATACAGGCTCATCTCACTGCCTATCCGTGTCAGGTAACACATGTACATTGCTTGTATTTCCCTTGGTGGACCTTCTTGTGGATTCACAGTCCATGAATTATTTACTGAGTTCAATACTTGATTGGTCATGTAAACACGCATCTGTGTGAATTGGATAATTTTATTTACAGTACAAGGGGGAAGACTGGAACAGTACTTGCCCATACAACCCAACATTGCATGGATGCCCGTTAGAGGGGCAGACAGAGTCCTTTGGGAGTGACGGATCCAAGGGAAGAGGCGGAGTTTGCAGTGTCATTGTCAAGAAAAAAACAGATATGGAAGTCCATGTGTAGGTCCAAGGTGAGTGTTGGGGGACATTGGAAGACAATGGAAGAGGAAGTTCAGTGGCATGATAGTAAGAACAGAACCAAGGTAAGACAGGCCTTTTGGCGTCAATGTTTGCTCTGTGTTCTCCTTACCATTATGGCGGAATCATCCTCATCTTCGTCCTCTGATGTGTCATGTGGCTCACATGTGGGTGGTGGTATGGTGGGTGCAGCACTGTGAGGCACGGACACATCAGGGGGCGGAGCTGAGGATGTGGAGGCGCCAGCAGCAGCAACTATTGGCGCCAGACCGTGGGGCAGCACTGAGGTGACGAGCAGATGCAGGGCCTGGTAGATCCCAGCTACATTGCGCTGGTGTGCAGCCGTGGCAGCCATCTGTTGTTCTTCCCTCCGCTCCCTGCTCTCCATTATCCGGGCAAGTCTGGACAAATCTGCGCTGACACTACTGGAGCCACCCTGCTGAGACAGTTGGTCTAGTCTCTGAGTCAGGACTACAGCAATGTCATCCAGGGAGCGTTGTAGAGCATTGAGCGTGATGTGGATGTCTGTCATCCTCTGCATGTGGTCCCGGATGGGACTCAGACACCCACGTATGTCGTCCATTTTGGCTGTCAGGCTCTCAAACCCCACCCGCACCTGGTCACGCGTCTCCCGCTGGACCTCAAGCACATGGCGGTGAAAAGCCTGATATGGGTCGTCAAGGTCCTGGGAGGCAGCTGTGGTGGAAGGTGCTTGCTGCTGGGTGGTTTGTGCAGGGGGTGGGGTTGGCGCAATGCTGCTGGGTTGCCCTGCTCCTGTAGATGGTGTGCCAAGGGAGTCCAGCATCTGTAGGAATTCCTCCTGGTTGATGGTGGTGTAATCGTCCAAGTCAACGGTGAGGGGTGGGTCATTCTGCTGTCCAGGAGGTGTTGTCTCTCCCTCTGCAATTTGTATGGGAGATACAGTTTAACAGTGTGTTACATGTAGGAGCATGCATTTGTTTACTTTACAAACAGACTGCGGGAGACTGTACATTCTGACTGTTTTGGATGAGATGCTTATTTTGAGCAGGATGGTGATTATTTCAAGGGCATCACGGATGTGAGCTTGTACTTGTACATTGTCATCTCACATTTTACCAATATGAAAAATGTTTTTTGACAGTGTCTACACACAAGCGCTACCTGTTGTGTCCTCTGTTCAGTTGTGTGAGTGATGCAGTTCGTAACACCTAGTAGTCAATGTTGATGTACTCAGATTTGTATGTGTGTGCACTGCATTGTGTGATAGTGGCACCTGCTGCTTTTGTTTTACTGCCCCTTGTCCCTTTCAGGCAATGAGCCTTTGACTTCTGTGAATGTACAATGCAGAGATGTTGAAAGCTGTGGTGATTATGTGTCTTGGTCAGAGTTGTGACACTTGTGCATAGTAGGTCATAAAATGTCTGGTTCACATCAGGGGTTGTGTGTACAGAAGGATGTGTCAGAGTGTGACCTGCTCCTTTAAGGAGGTGGTCCACACTCCGCCACATCAGTGAAATGTCCTGCACCATGTAAATATGTTCGTCCTGCAGGCATGCTATTCATCATGCCCTGTCACTTGCCTTGTCAGTGTGGCTCACAGACCTGCAGCTTTGCAGGGTACTGCACATGTGCATGTGTTTTGTGTGAGATTAGTTATATGTGAGGAGGGCACCCTTTTGGCACATTGGCAATGAGAGCCTACTTGCTTTTTCAACGTGGCTGCACTATGTAGGACACATGTGCATCTATGTAGCTTTGGCTATTGTGATTTGTCTTGTGTGCATTCTGTCAGTCATGTTTAATCTTGCCTGTATTGCTTACTGCACTTCTGTTGGATTACCCATTCTGAGTGTGGTGCAGCATGTATTGCAATAGTTGTTACTGTCTGTTCAGACAGTGTCAACACCCATTACCCGCAACTTTGACCCCACATGTGGTGTGTGTGTGGCAGTAGTGTCCCGTGTAGGGCATGCTGCTGGGCGGTGACGTGGGGCGGGGAGGGGCAGGGTGGGGGGTAGTAAACACCGGAATACGGATGATGCATGTAAGTAGACATTTAAAACAATAAAACGGATTTCGTTGGGTGCCCTGCATCGCATTTGGCAATGCAGTGCGCGCAAATAAATTTGTTTTAATGATTTAAATGTATACTTACCTGCATTCATCCATATTCCAGTGTTTACTACACCCCACCCTGCCCCTCCCCTGCCCCATGTCACCGCCCGGCAGCACGCCCTATACGGGAAATTACTGGTGTGTGTTGCAGGATTTTGCGTATGTTGATTTTCAGATGCGTATTTATGTTGCTCAGGCCTTGTCAGTGCCACCCTCACAACAGATGCAAATGGCATGGTGATGTGTATTTGTGTATGTGCCACGCAGCTGCTGACATGGATGATACATGCTGTCCTGGTTCCAGATATTCAAGGCCTGGCTTTGCGTGTGTGTGATGATTTGACATGACTGGATGTTTGTTCGCTGACACAGTTGACTTACCAAACAGATGTGTTTACATGCACATGATCGTGTGATGGCCAACTCAAATGATGACAGAGGTGGAATGCTGTTTTCAGTATGGCAGATGTGTACACTTGGGGGTGGATGAGTGCAATTTGACCTTATGATTGAGTGTGCCATTTGGGGCTTTTTAATTGTTTGTGGCAACTTTGCTATCCTTGCTTGTTTTCATACTTTGTTTGGCATACTTCTTTACGGGGACATTGTTGTTGTGTGAGTTTGTCACAACTACAAGTAAAGCAGAATAGCTTTGTGAGACACATTGCTGATATGCATTGTACACGTACCGTGGTGTTGCAGGTATTGCCCCCCTCCTCATTGCATACCATTGCCCCATGAGTAAAGTCTGCAGCATGTGTGCATTTAGTCATATGACTATTTTAGCCATCGGCCTACATGGTCACTTTTTTGGGACATTGCATGTGTTGCCGGTATGCAGACTCACTAGATGCTTTCTCACTTGCTGTACGCAGAACTGCATTGCATGAACAGGCAAGGGGGCATATTGCTTGGCGATGCATGAGGTTGTCACAATGTCCCCCTTGCCTCATCACCACGCATATCCAATTCATCAGCTCAAGGCTGCATCTCCCAGACGCCCAAATGAGCATGCATTGTGAATGTGACCGATCACGTGCACGAGTAAGCATGCCAACAACAAGCTCAGCACACCTGCAACTTTGCGCATGTGTCTGACTTGTGTGCAAGGTTGTGTATGGCCATCAAAGTCACCCTTGATGGCCATGCACAGCCTTGCACACAAGTCAGACACATGCGCAATGTTGCAGGTGTGCTGAGCTTGTTGTTGGCATGCTTACTGGTGCACGTGATCTGTCACATTCACACTGCATGCTCATTTGGGCGTCTGGAGATGCGGCCTTGTGCTGATGAAGTGGATATGGGTTCTGATGATGCAAGGTGTGCATTTTGCCAGCCTTCCGCATCTCTAGGTGATGTGGCACTTTGCTAATTGATGTTGCCCTTATTTTGTGGTCTGATGTTGTACCTGGACTGTATTTGGCTAACTTTTCGGTGCACATTTCAAAGTCTGTGTGCCCGGCAATATGTGTCTTGCAATGTTTTGGTTGAGTCAGGTGATATGTGTCCATGCCACCATGCACAGGGCTATCTGGGACCTGATCCACAGTAATTGTGGGTCTGCAATGCAATTTATTGTGCATGAGTGCCATTGTGCCCATCCACCCCCATCCACCCACTCCATGGTTGGTACTCACCCTGTGGTTGTGTCTGCTCACATTCAGCAGTATCCTGACCTGGCACTCCGACCACCGTTTCATCAGTGATGACTTGGGCCACCATTTCCTCCGTCTCATCCAGCTCCAGCCGGGGCACTGCACTCCCACCTCCAGTCGCATTTGCTGCCTTCCGGTTGGCTGCTATTTTTTCCTTGGTATTTTTCTTACTATCATTCCAGCGCTTCCTGACCTCGTCCACTGTCCTCCTCTTCCTCTCTCCAACAGCATTCACCTTGTCCGTAATGTCCTCCCATATTTCTTTTTTTCTTGACAATGGCACTGTGCGTTTGAAAAATAGCTCCTGTTGATGTTCAGCCACCAGGCCACACAGGACCTGATTTTCCTGGTGACTGAACCTGGGGTTCCTTTTCCTCTTAGCCTTATCCTGGGTCTCTGTCTGGTCCTCCTGGCTAGCTGGGGGGTTGTTTGTAGGCTCAGCACTTGTCCCAGCTTCCTCCATGTCTCTTCTGGTATCTGTTGTATTCTCCATTTTGAATTTTTTTTTTTTCCTGCTTGTAGGCCTTTTATAGTGCATTTTGGCGCTTGAATAGTGTGACATGCAGGCCTGCTGCCAATTTTCCGGCCGATTTTAGAGCTAATTGGCCCATCGCAACTTTTCTGTGGTTAGCGTGAATTCTTTTCTCGCCGTCGCGCAGGATATATCGCCGTCCATTAGCACCGGTAATGGAAGCTATCGCTGGGTAGCGGCGCGTTGTTAATACGTCGCTACCACGGCGATAAAATCCGGGTTTCGACGGCAATAAAAAAAAGGACGATTATCGCGCTTAGCGATAATTATCGCGGTTTGTTGATAATATCCCCCTATGTTTTTAAAGACCTGGTGTGCTGAGGCGTATGGGATTTTAGTATGAGAGGAGGGAGATCATGATGTCCTGAACATGCACTTCAATTCGAGAAAGAACCAGGGGTAGAGGAAGTGACATCAGAACCTACTACTGCAGAGTCTTTTGCTTCTCAGGCCTCGGTTCGTGCCTTGTCATGCTGTCATCTATGCACAAACACTTGTTTGCTCAGTAATATCAATTACAAAAGATGGGGAGTTTATCACACTCTTACTATTAAGGTGAAATATTGCAAGAAATAACAATGCAAGAAATAAGTTTGGTTAAATTTGATAGGTCAGAGGGTAATAATTTCTTCAAGGCGTTCAGAATGATAGTGTCTTCTGAGTTAGAGATGACGCATCCCTTTTGGTTCCTGACGGACTCTGTAGAATAGTGATGTAAGTGAGTGGGTGTGGGTGATAGAATTCATGATGTAGTAAGTACAGTTAACGATTACACACTGAGGAATAAAGATGTATAATACCAAGCTCTCTGTGTGGTGTGATCAATTACATCCACCCGGGCTGGGGAGGAAGCTACAACTGGTGACAAGATAGAGGATTATGTAAACCCAGTGGCCCGAAGAACAGAGAGTGCTCTCCGGGAGAGTCTTCCATGGTCCAGCAAACTGCTACTACATGCCACGTTTGCCTCAGTCTAAGTGAAAATCGACAGTTGGCATATGTAGGGTTAAAGCACCAGTCAAGCCAGTTCAAGGCCCGTGAAGAAAGTGAAGGCCTTACAGAAAGCTGGTTTGTCGTTGACTAAAAAATTGCTGGAAAATTCGAGACAAGAGATACTGCGCCACAGCCTAACACAGATCCATCCTTCATACAGTACGGCAACACTAAAGGCAGTGACAACCAGGTACAGAGAAGCCCTAAAGGCAGTAATAGCTGAGTTCAAGAAAGTGCTAAAAGTGGAAACATTTCTGGTGTATAGAAATGCTAAAGGCAGTAGAAACCAGATACAATGCAAAGAGATGAGCAGTGTGAAGAGCCCGTACAAGAAACAAAGCCGCTACACACCGCCAAAGAAGAAGATAGCGCCTCACAGCCAGAGAGTGGGTGCGAAGACCTAAATGTCAGCACACAGCTGGTGCTTGATGAAGGTGCTGGTCCAAGTGGGTAGCAGACATAGCCGGAGAGAGCTCCACTCCTGGTAGCAGAAAGGTCCATGGTTATAATGCTGCTGCATTCCTAAAACCACTGCTTCCCTTCAATACAACTAAAAAGCTAAATATTGGTGTCAGATGAACTGCCTGGATTGAAACCTGTGATGATTTCCTTGATGTGCTGGAAGAAGCAAATGACTAAAAGATCACTAAATATTAAAAGAATTTAGCAGGTGAAGGAGTAAAAGAAGTGATAAAGAAAATGCCACAAGTTATGAATTGTTGTAAAATTAAAGAAGCTTTAAACACCAAGTTCAATTCAATACCGAATCTCGAATATGAAAAGTGCATTTTCAGTCAGGAAAGGCAGAGAGATGGTCAAACAATGGATAAGTTTGTAGAAAGACTTAATTCGCTCATAATGCATTGCAAGTTCAATGAGTTCAACAATGAAGAGGCCATGCGTCTCACAGTAATAGATGGTTGCCTCTCCTACTCCTTCAGATGATGAATGCTGAAAGAGACACTCAGCTTGGAGCAAGTTCTCATGGCTGCCAGAGCGAAAGAAAGAGTTGACATACAAGCAGCTAACATGGAGGCCGGAACTGCCCAAAATGAAGCAGGGCTGAATGTGAAAAGTAAGTCAACATACAAGTTAGAAGGCCATAAAGTAACGTCTCCAAAGAAAAAGAAGTGGTGTTTTCGATGTGGATTTTCCTTAAAAGTCCTGCCACGGAACAAAAATGTAAATGCTGTGGGAAAGAGAATCATTTTGTAATAGTTTGCAAAGCGAGGGATAGATCAAGTGCGACAGGTCGAGGAAACAAAATGGATGCCAGAACGTTCAAGACATGATGCCTGACGCGCTCACAAGTTACCATATCAGTTGAGGCAAGTAAAAGCTGAATGATGTTGACTGTTGTCAAATTCCTTGTCTAAAAGTACACCACAATTATTGTCAATCGACAGTGAGGAAGATGGGTGTCAATGTTGACTGCTGGGTGACGTGCACATGTAGGATTAACTTCTTGCAAAGAAGAATGCTGGTCGAAGATAGATCGACAAGTGAAAGTGCAAAATTGATTTGGACACTGTCCCAAGATCACACTAAATGTGAATGGGTTCTCCATACCTTTTATCATACCTTTTATCATAGACAGTGATGCATCAATAAATATAATGAAAGCGAAAAAGTACAATGAACTCTTTCCAGTGCCCCATATAACACCATTGACAACCAAAGTGTATATGTGGGCAGCTTCTACGCCACTGCAAAGTCAAGGTTCATTCATACCAAAGCTTTCTACATGACACTGTGTCCCATGATACACTCATTCTGAGACTGACACAACTTGGGCTCCAGAGAACATCCCCTGAGTGCTTGTCCTCTTTGTTGAAGGACCATATTTTACAGGTTTCCACAGGTTGCGTCTCCTCTATGTGTCAGGTCTTGAGCTCTGGGGTCCCTCAAGGATAAGATCTAAGCCCGCCACTTTTCAACATCTATGCTCGCCCCTTAACTGACCTTGTAGAATGCTTTGATGTTGCGTTGTTCTCTTACGCGGACTATACCAAGATTTTCTTCTTTTTATGATCCACCCAAGAACACAACTCTTCATCCTTGAATGCTTGTCTGACCCGAGATGCCTCTTGGATGAGAAAAACAAGGCCAATACTACAAAAATCCAATAAGTAAAACCAGAATATATCAAAATGTAGTGCTTAGAAGCAAATAGCGCTTAGGGGTTACTTGATGTCGTGTTGGACCGGGGTAAATCCAAAAGTTCAGGTGGATCGTGATGGAGGGCATGCCGCCTACAGGACTCACGCAGGTCCCGCTGAAAAAGTACCTTGGATGGAGGAAGCATCGGATGCGTCGGATACGATCCACGTAGAAGATGAAGGCTTCATCAACGAGCCCCTTTACAATGCAGGCACTGAGTCGTCATCGAGCTGCGCTGTCCGTCATCATTGAGCCATGCAGTCCGTCAAAGCAATGTCGTCGATCAGTTCCTGTGTTGGTGGCAAAGGGCAATGCGTCGGTTCCGATCGGAGCAAAGTCAGTTCTGTACAGCAGAAGTCACCTTTCAAGGGCCCAGGACTAGATTGGCACTACTTGGCAGGGATCACAGATGGCAGAGACCAGGTACTGTTGCAGGGTTGAAGGAAGTTTTTGATGCCCCTGAGACTTCAGAACAGGGGGCAAGCCAGAAAGCCCTTGGAGTCACTCTTGGTTCAAGTGAGATGGATCCAGTCCCTGTCTCAGCAGGGCAGCACAGCAAAGCAGAAAAGCAGTTCTTCCAGAGCAGCAGTCAAGCAGAGTGGCAATTCTTGTAGCACAGCAGTCTTTACTCCTGGCAGAGTTCTTCACAGGTCCAGTAGTGTACTGTCTTGGTAGAGTCAGAGGCACAGTATTTATACCCAGTTGTGCCTTTAAAGGGTAGGTTGCTTCAAAGCAGACCCTTGAAGCGTGCAGGTCCCCCTTTCTTCCCAGTCCTGGCTCTAAACTATCAGTAAGGGGTAATCAGCCCTTTGTGTGGGGAACGGGACACTGCCTATTCAGGTGTAAGTGTCAGCTCATCCCGCTCTTCTTTCCCAGGAAGAGCTATGAGAATGCAGATGAGTTCTCTGTCACACCCACCCTTCCTGTGTTTGTGGATGTCTAGAGGGAATGGACAAAGTGTAGTTGTCACCCAACCCAGATGTGTATTTGAGACAGGCTGCAAGGCACACCAAGCAGTAAGAGCAGACAAATGTACACTTTTTAAAAGTTTTATTTCTAAAACAGCAATGTTAAATCTAACTTTATCAGAAAAGAGGATTTATCATTACCATTTCAAAGAAATGAAGCATGATTAAGCTACTCCTCTCTAATTAGGAATTACAGCTTACAAGCCTAGTACGGAGTTCCTAATGTCAGCCTACGAGAAGTGTAGGCCTCACAGCACTGAAAAAAGAATTTAGCTGTTTGTCACTACCAGGACGTGTAAAACTTAAACGCACATGGCCTACCTTTTACTTACACAGCATGCTGCGATTAGGGCTACCTAGGGCCTATCTTAGGGGTGACTTATGTGTAATAAAAAGGGAGTTTAACGCTTGGCAAGTAGTTTCAAATGCCAAGTCGAAGTGGCAGTAATAATAATAATAATAATAATAATAAATATGTAATAAATAAAGTGCACACACAGGCCTTGTAATGGCAGGCCTGAGACAGGTTTGAAAGGCTACTTGTGTGGGTGGCATAATCAGTGCTGCAGGCCTTCTGGTAGCATTTAGGTTGCAGGCCCTGGGTATATGGTTTACCACTGTACTAGGGACTTACAAGTAAACTAAGTATGTCAATTGGGTACACACAAATGTCACCATGTTCTAAAGTCAACAAAAAGAGAGTCAGAAAAAGAGGAGGAGGAAGACAAAAAGTTTGGGGTGACCCTTCAGAGACGGCCATTTTCCAACAATGTAACTATGCTGTGATCATTCCATGATATGGCCAGTTACTGTTCTAGGTATATACGTGACTTTGCGACTGTAATTGCCCCATTGGGAGACTTAACAAAATGTTCTATTTCGAAGGTCAAGTGAATGTGAGCAGTTTCCAGAAAATCAAACATGCAGTTGAGAACGCCACTGAGTTGGAATACTATGATCCGAAATTGCAGATGGAGGTTGTTGTTGATGTAAGATCAGTGGGTCTGGGTGCCATCCTTGCCCAGCACACAGGACAACCCAATGCGCCAAGACACATTGGGGCATATTTACAAACCCCTATTGCCATGGGAACATCACTTTTTGCGATGTTCTCGTGGCGATAGGGGCTGAGCCTTATTTACAAGGCAGCGTTAAGCCACTTAACTTGGCTTAACGCTGCCTTTTAAATAAGGCTTCCTTTCATGCTATGCTTAGCGTGAAAGGGGTGGGCAGTGGGTGTTGCGATGGGCGTTCCACCAAAACACCCATTGATTTTGACGCTGCCCCCTATAACTTGTTGAAACGAGGAGAAATCCTTTATTTCTCCTCGTTTTTACTTTTTTCATGTGTGCTGCCTTGCGCAGCACACATGGAAAAAGCAAAACACCTTGGATTGTTTATGTTCATGAAGGTGACCCTTCCTGCAAATAAACAATCTTTAAAAAAAATGACACTTTGTAACTTCCATGTGTGCTGCATTAAGCAGCACACATAAAAGTGACAAAACAGCATTTCAAGATTGTTTATGTGCAGGAAGGGGGACCTTCCTGTACATAAACAATCTTCCCCTGCACGCAGACACCCTTGCACTATGGTGTAGCGCCAGCATAGGGGGAAACGCAGGCCGGCACCATATTCTTGTGAATATGGTGCAGCCCTGTGTTTCTGAAGTGGCGGAGCATATCGTTAAGCCAAGGAGGCTAACGACATGCTCCACCACTTCTGTTGTAAATATTCACTCCCGACCGCCATCATAATAAAATCCTCCACATACGGTGGCCTTGCCTGGAGCGGTCATTATTCCTCATTACCACATATTTTGAAGTGGCGTTTTCCTATTTAAGGTCTTGCATGAAACGCCCTGAGTGAACTGCCTACTATATACAGATTTAAATCTCACCCTTGGAATTGCCTTCAATTTGTCTCGGCCCTTCCTCCTGTCTTTTTAGCCCATTATAGTTTGGCTCACATTGGGTCTGGGTCTACACAAAAGGAACCTGAAGGTTCGTTGTTAGCTACTGGGTTACGACTGATCACTCCACCTTTACTCCCAGAAACCCTCCGTTTCCTCGCTTACTTGCGCCTCCTATGTCAGGAACCGAGTAGAGCGATGACATGGCCATGGATATGGATATGGATCCTAATTCCTTGAACTCCATTGCGTCCTCCTCGGCCTACAGAGCAGAAGCCTCCATCTCCCTTTACGAAAACGGAACCATCCTTATTCAAGCTTCAGATCACAACCTAGGGCTATTTGACAATTTTTTCCCCACCATCTTGAATAAAGTGGCTAACATCAAATACGACCCCTCCGGAGATGTCGGCCCCCCTACGGTCCCCCAGTCTCCTCAAAATCTACCCTATACCCCTCTAGCACCATCTTCTGACCCTACCTTAGCTCCAAAGGGCCCCCTTTTAACTACCTCCACCCTTAGGAACAATTCTCCTTCAATGCCCGATGGGAATGAGCTGTGACAGTATAGTCAGCATACTAGTCGGCCTGCTCCCCCCTCCTCAAGGATTGCTAGCCCTAACTCCCCTAGCTACACAGCTCACAGCATTGCCCCGATTCTCCCCATGATCCCTTCCCCCTGCCCTTCCTGTAATCCCAGCCGCCTCCCACTGGAATCTAGGGGTCAATATCCATCTTCCCCTTCTTCCCCTATCCTACCCAACCCTCTGAACACCCAGCTCCAATTCCTGGAATCCCTCCCCTCTGAGCACATACATTCGCCGCCTGCCCTACTGTCCCCCGCTCCCTCTAGCTCTCTACCACTGCAGGGTCCCCTGAACCTTGCCTCCCAATCCCATACCTCAGTGGAAGACAGACTTAATGAGATCTCTCATTGCCTCCTACAACTTAAGTCAGAGGTACGTAGCCTATTACATATCTCCGCGGAACTTGCTGCTAACTCCAGGCTAAGTTGCTCCACTATGCACAATCACCATCTCTGCTCGCTCCCATCTAAAGTGTGTACCTGGCTCCCAACCTCCCCTGCAATTCGTCGGTCACCGTCCTACATTACCAACTCTCCCCACAGTTGGGCTTCCGCTCCTCATCCTAACGACCCTTCACAGCCCTCCAGATGTAGAGCCTCCCTGTCGGATAGTGATATTCATTCTCTCCTACTTTCCTATGATCCGGCACATTCCTCCACCATAATTAACTTGCAACAAATTGAATCCATCCCCACTGATCCCTTCAGGGAACCTAGGCTAAACACCAGAGCATTAAATGAGAACAACCTCACGAAAGTCACCACCACACTATCTGCACCACTGGTCACCAACACAAAGCTCAAATGCATGCTCCTAAACTGTAGATCGGCAGTCAAACATGCTGCGGACATTGCCGACCTCGTCCTTGCACAAGACTTGGACCTTGTAATGCTGACTGAAACCTGGCTAAATGACTCAGCTGCTCCGATTCTGGACATTTTAATGCCTCCCAACTATGATATCATTCGGTTGGACAGAGCAAGCGGACTTGGTGGAGGCATCGCCTGTTTACATCGTAGCAATCTAACAGTGAAAGCACTACATGCTGACCTCCTTCCGTTTTGTGAATACCTATGCATTGAAGTTGCTGGTAGCAACAATCTCCCATGCAAACTGCACACGTTCTACCACCCGCCTCGCGACACCCTTCCCTTCACAGAACAGATCATGGACATTATCTCGGCTAACGCAGATTTCCATGGCACTCAGACCTTCCTGGGAGATTTCAACCTTCATTGGAACGATGTGAATGATGTGGTGGTCAATAGCCTTAAATCCTTCCTACTGGACTTCAACCTAATCCAAATCTGTGACAGCCATACTCATACTAAAGGAGCTACCTTAGATCTTGTCATTGGTAAGCCCAGTTCCATACTTCTGGATTCGATCCTCCCATGTGATTGGTCAGACCACTACAGCATCACCTTCCTCATCCGGGAGTCTGTAAGTGCTAGTAGAGCCCAGCCAAAGAACCCTAAACAACTGAAAAGATGTCTACGAAACATCAATTCGCATGATCTGAATGCGCTCTGCGATAACATCCTGCCCCCTCCTATGAACATGTTGGATGTCCATGACCTTACGGCCCATTATAACCGCTCAATGGCCAATGTTTTAGACTCGGTTGTGCCACTACAGCTTAAAAGACTGTCCTCCAAACTCTCTAAACCTTGGTTCAATGATAGTCTTAATTCCGAAAGAAGGAATTTAAGACTTGCGGAAAGATTGTGGCAATCCTATCCCTCCCTTGAACATCTCTACCATCTGAGATTCCTAAGAAGCATCTACAATAAACGCATCAGATGCTCAAAGGCCACCTTCTTCCGAAATCAACTAGAGCAAGCAAAAAACCGTCCCAAAAAACAGTTTGAACTCATCAAGTCCCAAGCTAACAGTCATCCTAATCTGTCGGCACTTGGTCGAGGGTCACTGCCGAACTGCGATGAATTCGCTGACTTCTTCATAGATAAGACCACTAAGATCGAAGCTGATCTATGCACTGCCCTTGAACAACTGTCGATCAGTCCGCTGAACGCCCTTCTGCCCACATGGTTGGTTGTCACTGTCCCTTCGCAGCCTTACCTCCCCAAAAACAACGCAAACCTTGGATAAAAGCACTATACGCAAAACGCTGGCTACTTTGAAACCTTCTAATCATTACAACGACCCCCTGCCATCGAACCTCTTCTCCGAAGTTAGAACCTCCTTACTCCCACTTTGGACTAAGATCGTCAATGCATCACTTCGGCAAGGTGCTATTCCGGATTGCCTAAAATCGGGTCAAGTTACCCCGATTCTAAAGAAACCATCTGCAGATCCCACGGACCTTCATAACTTTCACCCAATCTCTAACATCCCAACGTTGGTAAAGCTCTTGGAGAAATGTGTGCTCGCCCAACTCTGTAACCACATCGATCACTTCCAACTCCTGGACCAATGCCAATCTGGTTTCCGCCCGGGACATAGTACAGAATCTGCCTTAACTCACATTGTCGATGATGCGCTAAGAATGTTGGATCAAAATGAATCTTGCCTACTGATCCTTCTCGACCTTTCTTCAGCATTTGATACTGTCAAACATGATAACCTAATTGACCTCTTGGAACACAGGATGGGGTTGTCTGGGCCTGTACTAAACTGGTTCTCCTCATTCCTTCATAACAGATCCCAAAGCTTCAAGGTGAACCAGTCCCTGTCTCGTCCTTTGCCGGTCACGCTAGGGGTCCCACAGGGTTCAGCGCTCTCTCCCACGCTCTTCAATCTGTTCATGGAGCCTTTGACAGAAATTCTGAACTCATCCAGCATTCACTATCACATGTATGCGGATGATACCCAACTATACCTGAAGATCACCTCCATTGAGGACATCTGGTCCCTCAACTCAGTCCTATTGGAAACTCAAAGCTGGCTGACACGCAACCACTTGAAGTTAAATTCTCTCAAAACGGAATTCCTCCTAATCGCACCACACAAGCAATCTCCAGTCATCGAACAATGGTTGACTCATCTCACTGCTCTTAACTGTAGGCCGCACCATGTTGATTCTGCAACCTCTCTGGGAATTATGCTAGACAAAAGTCTGAACATACAGAAGCACATCAGCTCCCTCACCAAAGGAGCGAACTTCCAACTCACCAGTCTAAGGAAACTCAAACCTTATCTCCCTGCTCATGACCTAAAGGTGGCAGTGCAAGCCTTAGTGATCTCAAAGCTGGACTATGGTAGCGCAACCCTTTGCAGCCTACCTAGAGTGAAGACTGCTCCTCTTAGAGCTGCCCTCAACTCTGCTGCCAGGCTCGTAACAGGCGCCAAAAAATACAACCATATCACTCCGGACCTGTTGTCCCTGAACTGGCTTCCTTATGAAGCTCGGATACAGTTAAAAATTGCATGCATGGCACACAAAGCCATTCACTTCAATATCCCACTGTACCTTGCTCAGAAACTGGAGCTCTCATTTGGTTCGAGAGCCTCCAGAAGCGCTAGCACCTTATTGCTCAAACCACAAAAATTCAAGAAAAAAAAAACCTACAATCGCGCCTTCTCAGGTATGGCACCAAGGATTTAGAACTCCCTCCCCCCTGAAGTCAGGGTGAATCCTTTCATTGTCCTCTTCAAAAAGGAAGTCAAAGTGCTCCTGATTAAGAAATTTCTACCTCTGGCTGGCTATTCCATTGGATATTGAGGTCACAGTTGCTGATCTTTGGCCCAGCTGTCAGGGTCACGAGAATGCCTTGGCTTTACATGATTGTGTATTTTTCGCTTTGTTGGTTCTGTTTTTGATTGTTTGTATCCCTCTCGATGTATAAACTGTAAAGCGCTCTGATACCCGCGGTGGTGTGGCCCAGCTGCCAGGGTCACGAGAATGCCTTGGCTTTACATGATTGTGTATTTTTCGCTTTGGTGGTTCTGTTTTTGATTGTTTGTATCCCTCTCGATGTATAAACTGTAAAGCGCTCTGATACCCGCGGTGGTCATGTTCGCGCTGTAGAAAACTTTCAAAATAATTAAATAAATCCCCCATTGTGTCTTATGCTCGCCAAAATCTATCATCAACAGAATATGCCTATTCACAACCTGAAAAAGAAAGCCTCGCTGTGGTCTGGACTTGTGAGCACTTTCATGTGTTCCTATTTGGAAAGCATTTCATAGTTGTCAAGGACCACCAGGCATTGTCACCATTTTTAGCAATCCTAAAGCCAAGATGCCCCCTCGCATGGAGAGGTGGGGGGTTGCAATTGCAGTAGTATGATTATACGATTGTGCATTGTCCAGGAAAAGATCAAAACCCTGCTGACTACTTTTCATGTGTGCCAATATAGTGTCATGGTAGTACTTCAAAAGAGACAGATGCTTATGTTAACTTCATTGTGAAATCCAGTACTCCTGCTGCCGTGTCAGCAGAACAAATCATTGCTGCTATGAGTACTGAGAGGGATTTGCTGATACACAAAGACATTGTTACACACCCATCATGGTGAAAACATAATCAACCTCTTCATGATGACCTTGAATATCAGCAATTCAGAAATGTGCAAGAAGAATTTTCAGTTACCCCTGAAGGCATCATTTTATGAGGGTCAAGAATTGTCATGCTCGATAGTCTGAGACATCAAGTTATTGAACTGGCCCATGAGGGACTCTGTGGAGTTGTTGTTATGAAACAAGATCTACGGGACCGGGTGTGGTTCCCTCATCTTGATGAAAGAGTTGAAAAAAGTTAAAGGCATGGCATTTGTGCAACTGTTTGTCATCCAAGACAACCCTGCATCCGTTAAACATGTCTGAACTTCCAAAGCATGCATGGGAGAGGATTGGATTTGATTTCTGTGCACCCCTTGACAATGTACATCATCTACTAGTAACTGTTGATGAATATTCCTGTTTTTCCCTTGTGAAAGGTCTGTGTTTGGTTACTGATGACTGAGTCATTGAGAGATTAGAAAAGATATTTGAAATCTGACAATGGATCACCTTTCAATAGTCGAGAATATAAAGATTTTCTCGCTCATCTAAAAGTCAAGTATCAGAAAAGCACCTCTCTCTGGCCACAGGTGAAAGGTGTGGTCGAGAGATTTATGACCACACTCAAGAATCCCGTTCAGTGCACTGTGCTGGAAAAGCTTGAACTCAAATCAATTCTTCAGTCTGCGCTTTGTGCATACAGGTCAACTCCCCATTCTACCATGGGTAAAGGCCCTGCATCTTAATGTTTAGGAGAGCCATAGGCTTCAAATTGTCACAATGGACCACTGATAGATATATTGACATTGATAAACTTTGCACTGCTGACATTTCTCACTATCCCAAAATGAAGACCTATGGGGATAGACGCCGTAGTGCTCGAAGCACTGTGTTCAACAGAGGAGATCAAGTCATTGTCAGGCAGAAACAGAAACATAAGTCTGGTGCTCCTATTGGTGCTGAGCCACTGAGAGTTGTGACAAGTAAAGGACACATGGTGACTGCTCACTATCCTGGAAAATCCATTATGCAAGATTATTCGTATTTCAAGCAGCTGCTCAACCTTCACCAGCTCCGGATGTCAGAAGTGAGATTTATCCACCTGAGAATCCAGAGAGCCCAATGACTGTATCCGTATCTCCGCAACCTCACATGACCAGATCTGGGCGATTGATTTGATCACCAAAACGACTGATTGAAGAGTCGTGATGTACATATGTATTATTGGTACTTTTTATTTAACAAATGGGGAGATGTAGGGCCTCATTTATAACAGGCCTGTGCTGCCGAAGCGTCACTTTTTATGATACTCTGGTAGTGCCGGTCTCTCAATCATATCTATGAGGCCATGCAAAGCCACCCTGCGTGACTTTTCATGGCCTCGTAGATATGGTGTAAGACAATGATGCACAAGTCGCTGCGTTGCCTCACACTCTGTCAGGGAGACAATCCATGGCAGTTGCGGTGGATGTTTCTATTCAATGCCCATGGATTTTGACACATTTCCAGATTTACAACATAGCATACATCTGGAAATGCATCAAACCCATGCGCCTCGCCAGGGGTGGTGAACGAGTAGAAATAATTTTATTTCTCCTTGTTTTTCCATCTTTCTGTGTGCTGCATTTAGCAGCACACATAGAAAGAGGAAAACATCTCCATTGATTGTTTTTGTGCAGGAAGGGGCACCTTCCTGCACAAAAATAATCATTTGAACAACGCAGACACCCTAGCACCATGGTGCAAGGGTGTCGGCATTGCTGCAAGGCAGCCAAAACAGAGCCAGCACAGTAGAACAGGACAGGAATATGCCGTACATCATATCTCATGCGCATTCCTGCCCTTATCTTTTGAAGCAGGGCAGCACAGCAAAATGATTTACTGCACTGCACTGCCCTGCATAAAAAAGTCATAAATGAGGCCTGTAGTGTCTAGTGAATTAAAGATGATGGGCCCTTGTTGGTTTCTGACGGACCCCATAGAAAAGTGACACAAGTGCTTGGGTGATAGAATTCATGATGTAGAATGCTCAGTTAATGGTTATATGCTGAGGAATAAAGACATGTAATAATAAGCTCCGTGTGTGCATGTTCATTTGTATGTACCCGGGCTGGGGAGGATGCTACAAACAATAGCCAGGATGATGCCAAGGTTCCGTGCTTGGTCTGTTTGTGTGAATGTTGGTTCGAGTTCTGTTGGCCACCAGCTGTGGACCCATACAGACGTGTTCTTCCCGAAGATCAGTACTTCAGTTTTGTCGGAGTTGAATTTGAGGCAGTAGTCTCTCATCCATTTTTCTACATTGGTCATGGCGTTGCAGAAGTTGGTTTTAGCACTGGAGGAGTCCTCGGTGAGTGAGAGATTAGTTGAGTGTCATCTGCATAGTAGATTATGTTGAGTCTGTGGGATCTGACGACATCAGCAAGGGGGGCCATGTAGACCTTGAACGGGGTGGGGCTGTCAGAAAAGAGGCAATCCACTTGAGGTTGTTTTGCTGTATGCTGATGTTGTGGAGTCTGTCGATGAGGGCGTGGTGGTAGACAATGTTGAAAGCAGCAAAGAGGTCAAGGAGGATCACAGCCACTGTTTCTCCGCTGTCAAGGAGAGTTCTAATGTCATCTTTGGCAGCAGTCAGCACTGTCTCAGTGCTGTGGTGTGGCACAGAATACTGATTGTGAGGCCTCAAGTAGGTGGTTTTATTCCAGGTGTTTGGTGATTTGTTGGTTGATGGCTTTCTCAAGTACTTTGGCTGGGTAGGGGAGAGGGAGATTGGTCGATAATTTTTTAGATCGCTCTGCTGAGGGTATCTGACCCTTGCGTGATTCCATCTGTCCAGGAAGGTTGCTGTGGAGATGGAGATGTTGAGGATGCTGGTGACTTCCGTGCTGATTGAGCTGGTTCCAAGGTTTAAGAGATGGTGGAAGCAGGGGTCATGGCCACCCCGGAGTGGATGGACAACATGATGTTGGTAGTAGTCTGAGTGGTGAGTAGAGACCACGTGATGATCGTTCAGCTGGTGTTCATTGGTTCGTTGAGGTTGTTGAGGCTGAGAGTGGTGGGTTGGGGGTTGAAGTTGTCATAGATGGTGGCAATATTGCTGTGGAAGTAGCCCAAGAGGATGTTTCAGAGCTCTTGGGATGAATGGATGGTGTTCTCTGTGGCTGTCGGGTTGGAAAATTCCTTGCCTATTTTGAAGAGTTTCTTCCTGTGGTTGGCTGCGGTATCTATGCTAGCAGTGATGGCTGTTCTCTTGGCTTCCTTGATTTGCAGGTGATGGTTGCTGAGTGATGCTTTGTGAGCAGATCTGTTGGAGGGGTTCTTAGTGATGCACCATCGCTTCTCGAGTTGGTAGCAGTTGTGTTTGGTGGTTCTGAGCTCTGGGGTGTACAGCTGGCTTGTTTTGGGGTTATGTTGGCTTTTGCTGGTCTCAGTGGGGCGACTCTATTGGCTTAATTGGTGATCCAGGCCGAGAAAGTCCGGACAGCCTGGTCAAGTCCTGCTGAAGCTTCGGGTTGGGTGGTGCTGAGGGCCTGTGTCCACTGAGTCCTGGTTACCTTGCCCCAGCTGAGGTGGGAGGAGCTGAGGTGCTTGGTGATGGTATGCTGGGCATTGGAGATGGTGAAGTGAGCGATGGTGTGGTCAGTCCAGGTGAGATCTGTTACGTGGCTTAATTTATTTCTGCCGCTGGAGGAAAAAATTGAGTTGAGTGTGTGTCCGGCTTTGTGCGTGGGCTCGGTGATTAGTTGGGTGAAGCCAAAGTTGTTCAGGTTCTCCAGGAGGGTGATGGAGTTGGCATTGTTGGGGTCATCAACATGGAAATTGAGGTCACCGAGCAGGACATAGTGGTGGTAGTCGATGGCGGGGGCGATGAGGTTGGAGATGGTGTTGTAGAAAGCTGGTCGGGGTCCTGTGGGTCTGTAGACGAGGGTGCCTCTTATTGTGGTCTTAGCGTCGGTCTGTAGTCAAAAACTGAAGGAGTTCCGTGAGAGGTATAAGTTCTTCATTGGTGACGGTGCATCTGATGGTTTCCTTGAAGATGATGGCGATACCCCTGCCTTGTTTGTTGGTGCAGTCTCGGTGTATCATTTTGTAGCTGTTGGGAGTGACGGTGGTGATGTCGGGGTTCAAGGAGGGGTTGAGCCACGTTATGGGGAACATCAAAGGAGAGGGTGGTGATGGTGTCCCAGATTTCTGTGGCATGTTTGCAGAGAGCGCGGGCGTTGAGCAGGATGCATTGGAGAGGTTCTGGGTTGTACGTAGTCTTCTGAGCTGAAACAGCGTGGGGTAGAGTGCTGACTGGTGGTTCTGTGCAGCAGGAGAAGCGGCAGGTGAAGGGTCCTTTGGTTAATCGCAGAGTGTACATGAAGCAGCTATTGTTGCAGGGTCCAGGGCCAGGAGCTCCTTGGTGGTATAGCGGCTGATGGTGGGAGGACCAAATGTCCCGGCGCTGGGCACAGTCCAGACGGGCATAGCTGGGCTTGCCTTTGGTGTGCATTTGCCGTGCCAGCAGCGTGGCCGTGCTGCACACTTCAATAAGTAGATCCTGGAGGGAGGGCGGGGCACTGGGTGGCAGGAGGGGGGAAATGGCGGGAAGGGAGCCAAGATGGGCAGAAATTGCAAAAATAGAGCACAGGAAGTAGCAGAAAGAGACAAAAATAGAGGCAGAAAAAGGCAAAAGCAGAGGCAGAATGAGCAGAAAAGGCAAAAAATAGAGTCAGAAACGAGCAGAAAAAGGCAAAAACAGAGGCACAAACTGGCAGAAAAGGCTAAGATAGAGGCAGAAACAAGTGGAAAAAGGTAAAAGCAGAGGCAGAAACGAGCAGAACAAGGCAAAAGCAGAGGCAGAACGAGCAGAGAAAGGCAAAAAATAGCGGGCAGACCGAGCAGTGAAAGGCACAGATAGAGAGCAGAATGAGCAGAAACGAAGCAAAGGAGGCACCAACAAAAGGCAGCAGAGAGTAGCAGACTGAGGACAGGCTGGACAGGAGACCATCACATGGGGAGCTGGCACGAGGACAATGTTTCAAGGTTACCTGTGTTATGAGCAGGATTGTTTTAGTGCATGAAGACACCTTCCTACAGAAAAACAATCCTTAAAGGCTTTTTCCTTTTTCTATGAGTGTTGCAGAATGCATCACACAAACAAAAAGGAAGTAACGATGTGAAATGAACATATTTCTCCTCGTTATGCCTGGGTCTGGGGGGCGTGCTATTTTGACACACTACCAGGTTTACAACTCTTTATAAATCTGAGAATTCACCAAAATTCATGGTTGGATGTGAGGGAATACTAACATTCCACCCATGGAACGTCTCACTGCTGCAAGGTAACACAAGGCAGCGAAATGCTCTCCCTTGGATTTCCTTCACACAAAGCCATGCAAGGTGGCTTTGCGTGGTATAGTAAATCTCACTTTAGGGCTTGCAATGCCTTGCGTGACACAAGGGCAATGCATGCCCTTAGTAAATGTGTTCCAAAGCATCTTAGTGTTGATTTTGAAACTTTTAATGCTACTACATAGCTTCCTTAGACCCATGTTGGCGCAAAGTCCATCCATTTTTGCTTGCTGATGAATATAGGGAAAAAAATATAACATGTTCAATATTTTACGGCACATTGTTACATGTTTTGCAAAAAACATCAGATGTACTATGTATCTATTTACATGTAAAATTGTAGGCACCGAGGGACAGATTTATGAAGGTCTTGCATTGCCCTTGCGTGAGGCAACTGGGATTTACTAAGCCATGCAAAGCAACTCTGCAGGGTTTTGCGTGGTTTAGTAAATGCAAAGAAATCCAATGGAGCACATTGCCACAAAGCTTGTAATCCTGGGTTTGTGCTCAAATGGTGAGCCTACCCTACAGAGGCGTAACAAGGGGAAATATCTTCCATGGGCGTAAAAAAAGTCTTGTAGCTTATGCTTCGCTCCACAGAGCTTATTTTTACCTTCTTGAGTAGCTAGGGCTAGGTAGCTTGCCGTTGCCTTAGAAAGTTCTTTTTCGAGCTGCAGTCTTTCTTCATTCTCTTTCTTCCTTCTATAAGCCTTATAGGCAATTACTTTCCCTCTAAAGAAAGCTTTAAGAGCGCCCCTTACCGAAAATTCCGAAGCTGTGCTAGCATTAAGCTTTAAAAACTCCTCTAATGCCAGCCGCATATGAGTGACCCACTGCTCGTCTACTAGCAAGGATTTATCAAATACCCATTTATACCCAGTTTGGGCTTGAGTTCAAATTTTAAATTTGACTGAAATTACTGCGTGGTCGGAAAAGGGATTTTCATAAATCTCAGACTCAGTCTTTAGGAGAGCGTGGGAAATAAGAAAGAAATCAATCTGAGAGGAAGAGTGAAATCTCCCTGAGTGGCATGTATGCATTCTCTTGCCTGGGAATTCATCTCGCCAACAATCGCCCAGCGCAAAATCCCATTTTAAATCCTGGCAGAATCTTCTCGACTTTTTTGTCTGTGTTTTTGTGCCCATGAAGAGTCTTTAGAGGGATCAAGAAGTAAATTAAAATCGCCACCCAACACATATATCCCAGATTGAGCTGTAGCGAAATCATAGAGGGACTGCAACGTCACGAGAGAATGCTCAATGGTTCCATAATAGCTCACAAAATTAAAGAGCTTTTCAGAAATCCTCATCTGCACCAAAAGCCACCTGGCACTATGATCTCTAAGCACCATCGTAATTTCACACTGTACGTTTTTCACTACTAGTATAGCCACCCCCCCTAATGGCAGCATTAGAGGAAGCGTAAAATTCATGCTGAATAAAGCCAGTAGCTTTATCCATTAAAGATCCTTCCTTGTAGTGTGTCTCTTGTAGGAAGGTTAGGTTAGCTTGTAGAGCTGTGTACAAGCAAACACAAGGAGATGATGGACGAAGCCAGCATAGATCGTCGCTTCACTCTATTGTTAATGCCATTGACATTGCACAATACTACCTTTAGCGGCCTAAAGGACATCTTTTAAATAAAATAGGTATTATATGAAATATTTTACTCCCTCGAGTTTCCACACTTTTGCTACATTTTAACCCCCCCCAGTGCCCCCACCTCCCCTTCAACCCACCTCCCCCCAGTGATCCCTCACCCCCCCCATCCCATGGACCCTGTTATCTCGAGAAATCCCCCGTCCAGGGCTCCCAGGGTTGTCCCCCCTTCTACCCCCAGTGTGCCTTTCCCCCCTTCCCCCCACCCTGTGCCCTTACCTACCCTCCCCCTTTCCTGCATTGGGGTGCTGTGACATGGCACACAAGGTAGTGAGCAGGTGACTGGCGGCCAAAAGCAGCTAACCTGCACGCCCGAGCCCCCTTGTATATCTGATAGCTCCTATGCCGAGATAGGGAAAAAGAGACTGTGCAATCATGGAAATACCATCATTCAAGCCTGGAGACTTATGGGGCATGACTACCCCCTGCTCCCTCCCACTTGTTGTTGTAAGGACTGAAGAAACATCTCTACTGACTCGAAAATGTGTACCTTCCCTTGTGAAGAGACCACAGGGTCGTATCAGCAAGGTTATCACCGTTTTCCATGGAACATCGCTGGAAAACCAGCGTTGTTCCATGGGAAACGGCGATATCCCCGCTATCGCTGGAATTTTTATCGCCTCGGTGATACGTGTTGTTGATAAATTCCAGCGATAGACGGCGATAAATAAAAAAGCGCTAAGCGCGCTTTGCGATATTTATCGCCGTCTATTGTTAATATGCCCCCATGTTCTTTGTGTTTTCAAGTGCGGGAGCGGTCTGCTAAATGGCCGAGCTTACAGGAGTGGTCATGACTAGGACTTCGGTTGTGGCTTCCACGGCTGTAGTAAACAAGGAAGTATCCGCAATAAGGCTTACCGCAGTCTCCTAGCTGGTTCCTTGCATTGAGGTCTGAAAATAATGTGTAAGCAGTCAGGCCCCCTCGCTGTTGATGCTTCATTTGGTGCTGAGGAACTTGCTTCCGGTCTCACAGGAGAGGCGTGGCTTGCTGTGTTTGGGGGAGATTCTGTAATACTGCAGATGTCCTTAACTAGCAAAGGACCCCAACTAGCAGCTGAATCTTTAGTCCCCTGTTGGTCGTCCGGCTTTCTATGGCCCGATTGTCCGGATACTTTATTGGAGGCATCCCTCCTGGGTTTGCCGCTGAATAGCCTGAATTCCATTTCTTTAGAAGAAGGATTCCGGCTGCGATTCTATGTAGCCCGTGTGGAGTTTGCTACTAGCCTGGTTTTTAAGTGGTATCTCGGAAGATCTTTTCATGGTCATTGTACCGTGGCACATAGGAATGTGACCTGTGACCTGGGAGGAGGACACAAGCCACACCTAAACCTAGCTAGGACGCTTCCGCGCCCACCCCCAGACCACCACCGCGAGAGCGCCCTAGTGTCCGCCCCTCCGGTATCCAAACCCAAAGATGGTAGCACTAGCTGTGTGAATCAACCATAACAGACGTTGCTAATGTTGCGAAAGTATCATTGCAAAATAGTCAAGTTGAATTTGCTGATCTGAGCTTAGTAGTGTGTGTACTTAAGTCTTGAGTCCCCCGGGCACCAGAGGCATGTAGCTGTTCTTAGTTCCTGTGCCTTCCTCAGTTCTATATGCTGACAAGCACAGCGGCCCCTCCTGTGTCAGCTGAGCCCACCACGTCCACACTTTTTCAGGCTGCTCGTGCCACCTCAGTCAGGCTCTCCCAATGTGCCCCCCTCTGGGAGCAGTCCTACCACTGCTACAACCGCTCCAAAATAGCTGAGAGCACACCGCTCGGGCCGTCCGCCATCCGTCAAATGCTTGTCTCGTCTATAGCAGCAGCTCCATGCTGATGCCGCCAATCACCGAGCCCGCCCCACCTTCAGCCAAGGACCATGACGGGAGACAAGGAAATTCTGAACTATGACTCTGTTCTGCGGAAAAGGTATGAAGAAAATGAGCATATCGGCAGATACTTGGCTTGGTCAGTCAAGCGTAGGTTTAATGTCAACTGCATTAAAAAAATAAATGACCCGGCTACTACCAGATCTACATTACATCCTCTTGAAATTGTTGCTATTTTTCTCAATCATTACAAGGAGCTCTACTCTGAGTCCCATAATACCTCCTCAGAGGAAGCTACAAGCTGGCTCGGTGGGATAAACTGTCCCATATTATCTATGGAACAGAGAGAGTCCCTGCTTGCTGATATTTCACTCGAAGACGTCACTCAGGCGGTGAATACATCACCGTCAGCTAAAGCATGTGGATTAGATGGGGTTCCTATCGAGGTATATAAGACTTTTTCCCCTCAATTGAATGTTTTTCTGGTGTCTATATTCAATGGGATTTTAAAAGGGGTCGCAGTTCCCGACACTTTTACCCAAGCTGCGATGATTAGTTTTGTTAAAAAGGGAAAATCGGAGTAAGAGATAAATTCTTATCGACCGATAAGTCTATTGAATGTCGATTATAAGATTTTCTCCAAAATTCTCGCAAATAGGCTTTCACAAGTGGCCCCCTCTATTATACATTGGGACCAAAGTGGTTTCCTGCTGGGTAGGTTTTTGGCATCTAACACCCACTATCTAATTCAAGCAGGTGATTATTTCTGTACTAGTATAATTAAAGAAGCAATAATAATGTTAGACTCAGAAAAAGCGTTTGACAGAGTGCAGTGTAATGCACTATTAGCAGTCATGAACAAATTCGCGATTCCATCTAAATTCTGACAGGTAGTGAAGAACTTATACTGCAATGCCAAGGCTTCTATAATTATTAATGGGAATACGGCCTGTTCAATTTCTTTTAGCCTGGGGATGCGTCAAGCTGTCCCCTGTCCCCAGTGCTATTTTCCCTGTTCATTGAGCCATTGGCATGCGCTATTAGGCAATATCGTGCCATCTTAGCCCCTGTCCTTGGATCCGCCAAACTCAAGCTATTTGCAGATGATATGGCTCTTTATCTAGCCGCAGATAAAGACAATATATTGAGAGCTTTCTCTAAAATCAGCAAATTTACGGCATTAGGGGGGTATAAAATAAATCACTCAAAGTTAGAGGCGCTACTTTTTAATTGCTCTTTTGATAAATTACCTCCTTCAATGCAGGCACATTATTCGACAACTAACCCCATAAGGTATTTGGGGATATCTGTGTCCACTCACCTGGAGGATCTTTTTGCGCTTAATTTTATCCCTACATTCAACAAAATGTGTAATCTTTTTAAGCAATGGAAGAATCTTCCCATAACGATCATGGGACAATTGACTCTCATTAAGATGAGTATTCTCCCCTTCTTTTTAATTTTATTTTCTAATATAATGACTAAGGTTCCCCAGTCTTTTTTTGATCGTATATATCCAGAAATAAGAAAATTTAGATGGCAAGCCAAAAAACCCAGATTGAGGCGACAAACGCTACAGCTTGAAGTGGAAGATGGAGATCTCACTTTACCTAACTTTCGTTTATACTACAAAGCCTCGCTTATTGATTGGATGAATTATAATAATTCATGGGATACGTCTTCTGCCAATTTTTGTCTGATTTTAATGCTTAAGGAATTTGAGATTGGCCTCGCTTCTTTCTTACGGATTCCCAAATTACCGAAAAAATCACAATCTAAGATCCCCAGAGTCATTACATCTTACTTCCAAAGAATCTGGGAAGCTCATGGAATCCCTTGGCTGCATCCCCAATTGAACTTATTAGAATGCATTCCTCTGGTGCTTCAATGGTCTGCCCAGAATTGTGGTCAGTGGGCTAAGCTTGGGTTCCGTAAAATACAAGACTTTTACAGAAATGAGAACTTCTTATCCTGGCATTTAATTGTGGACCACAATACTAACATAAATACGCTTCTTGTTTTTAGCTATATACAGATTAAGCAGTTTTGCTGGGGTTTAACAGGTTCCGAAAATTGCGATGGAATGCACCTTGAGAAGGCCCATTTGATACTCAGAACTAAAGGGCTGGGGAATTGGTATAGGCTATTTAAGTCTGTAGAGAATAAGCAAGTGATTTTAGATTATCTGGAGAGAGTTTTCACATCCACTGGCTGTTGCTTCAACCTTCAACAGTGGCAAGGGTTTGATAAAAAGAATTGCAAGGCAGTAAGAGCAGCTAATTTAATAAGGATGGCATTTTTTAGTAAATGGATGATTTAATTTACCCCTGCAAGACTCCACAAAATCTATCCGGCTGTGGCTCCTAGGTGCTTCAGATGCAGACAAGCAACTGGGGATTGGTTGCATGTGGGGTTTACGTGTAGCCACTTAATGAATTTTTCTCAAAATGTGTTTGCAGAAATTGGAAGAAAACTTTAAATCAATCTCAACCAATGCTTCAGCCGCCCTTTTTGGCAGAGCAGAGGTAGGCGATGATCTTACTATCGGTCAATGGCAATTAATTTTTATTGACACCTTAGTAGCAAGATCGTTAATCTTAGCCAATGGGAAATCCGAGACAATCCCGACAATCTCGCAATGGCTGATTAAAATGCAAAGCGTTTTTAGGCAGGAAACTATATATGCAAAAAGGGTGGGTTCGGTAGTTAAGCTGAAAAGAATTTGGAAGAATTCGAATTGAATTGCACTAGTTATTGGTAAATGAGTATCTATGAATTGGATAAGACAATCTTAGCACTTTACTGCCTGCCTTGAATTTTGTATGTACTATATATGTCAAAATATTCTCCTGTACTATGAATTTGGAAGTATGTACGCACTTTATGTAAATGCTTGACGAAAATTAGCTTTTCCTTTTTTTTTATCTGATGCTACATTGAAAATATAAATAAAAAGAAAAAAATGAGAGATATCTTAATTTCTCCTCATTAATTCCTCTTTTCATGTGTGCAGCATTCTGCAGCACATATAGGAAATGGAATATGTCTTTAAGGATTGTTTTTGTGCAGGAAGGCACCCCTTCCTTCACAGACACAATCCTGGCTGTAATTCAGAAACCATTGCACTACAGTGGAAAGGTGCCTGCATTGCCACTAGGCAGCACACAGTTCACCAGCGCAAGGAGAGAGCAGAAATTCTCTGTTTCTTTCTACATAGTGACCATTTCTACCCTCTCCCTTTCACGCAATGAAGCGCAGCAAGTTGCCTTGTTTGAAGGAATAGTAAATCTGCCCCCTTGGGTCCTGAATCTACATTTTGTATACAAGGTTTTTGCCTGATGGGGTAATATTTAGGTTCAAATATGGCTAGAAGTGCAGGGCAGATTTGATATCCAAGAATCTGTCTGAGAGACTATCACTTATCATTTTCTGTTGCTATGGAATCAAAACATGATGCTGGAAAATGAATTTTAAGGTTCATGTTGCAGCCAATTAATTAAGGCAAGGTCTGACCATATACTTTCTAATCCCAGGGCACAAAACAATATCTTATCATGGTATATCCATGGCAAAGTAGGAGATGTATCAATTTTTTAAATCTTTCTTAGGCCATTCCTGTATCACTCGAACTCAAAGGTTGACCTTAGCCTTATCCAGTACATTACCTGTCTTAGATATTTCAGGTTCTCTAATCTCCTGAGGCAAATATAAAAAAAAGTGATAAGGCAGGAGTGTTTAGGGCTAAATTGGGTAGGGATCTAAAAAAGGTTCTCTCTACTGGTAAGTGCATTCATGGGGTCTGTTTACCAGATTTATGCTCCACATAGAACTGCTGATTGAGCCTTTGCTCTATATATTTCTAGTGCCATGGACACAAATCCTAATGTTGTTCTTCTATAGAATTTCAGAACAGCTTCTGCTTACCAAGTACTATTCTTGATTCTTTGCAATGTGAGAAAGCCAAGTCAATGAAGTATGGACCCTAATTCCCAGCTAGTCAAACTTTCCTACTTTATCAAGGGTAATTCCTCCCACCTTCTTCCTCCCCCATAGTACTTGTGTAGTCTGATGGCCATTAATTTTTTCTTTTAGGTATTGACTTCTAGGTCCCACAGATCACAGAAATCCTTTAACGTGTTCAACAAGTTTTGTAGGCCCAAACTGGGGGTTCTTGAGACAAGTAGGGTGTTGTTTGCAAAAAGGAGGGTTGTGTATTGTGGGTACATTTACCTAAAAACTCAATTACATCATTTTTGGACCAGACATCCTTGATGTGGGTGGTTTTCCTCCAGCCTTTTGCCTTACAGTCTCCTGTTTTAATGACTTTGTTTTTGGTGGCGTTAGGACTGTACCAATGCTAACCAGTGCCAAAGTGATTGTTCTCTTACCTTTAAAAATGGTAAGATTTACTTATACCCAATTGGCATATTTAATTTACTTGTAAGTAAAGTGGTACTGCATCTGAACAGGGCCTGTAAATTAAATGCTACTAGTGGGCCTTTGACACTGATTGTGCCACCCTCTTAAGTAGCCCTTTAAAAATGCCTCAGGCCTGCCAATGCAACCTGTGTGTGTAGTGTTATACAGCAATTTTGACCTAGTAAAATAAACCTTTTTGTCAGGCTTTAACCATTCTACTTAATACACATAGGTCAACCCTAGAGTAGGCCCTAAACAGCCCATATGGCAGGGTGCAGTGTATTTAAAAAGTTGGACATGTACTTTTAAGGTTTATATGTCTGGTAGAAAAAACCTCTAAATTTGATTTTCGCTACTTAAAGGCCTACCTCTCCCATAGGATAACATTAGGATGCCATATTACATTTAATAAGTGCTAATTTCCAGTTGTGAGCAGGTAGTAAGTTTGAGTTTGGTATCTAAAGAATTTTGAATTTCAACCCACTTTAATGGTAAAGTTGGATTTTAGGTCACAATTCTGAAAAAAACACTTTTAGAAAGTTGTAGCATTAACTGGGGTCAACTCAATAACTCGAAGAACCAGGGTAATATCAATATATCAAACAATGGGTTCTCTCTAGAAAACTTAGAAAAAAGACAATCAAATAGGTAATCAAAACACCAAAAGACCTGATCAAAAGGGGCTTGATCCACTTTTGTATATAGGATTGAGAGTGGGTATTCAACTTCCTATACCCACCTATTAATTTAGAAATTTCTCAGTTTTCCTCAATCCTTATAGCCCGCAGTAAATTTTTATATTTATAAAAAACTATGGTTTGTCAGTCACTTCACTCCAAGTATACCCCCAACTATACAGGTGTGTAGACAACAAAAAATTGTGTGTAGGTGAGATAGCACCTCACGTGCGCTACACCAGAGGAGCTTACTGGTCGGTTCTCACCAGTTGTCGTAAATCGCGTGTACTCGAAGGACGAGTTCGTCCTTCGGGTACACGTGATTTACGACAACGGATGGTGTTGTATAAGGGTCTTATAGTAGAAAGAAGTACCCTGTGACAAGGTGGATAGCTGGTACAAGGGGCCTTGGCTAATACCTGTCACTTTGTGTACAAAATTGAAGTCCAGTAAGGTGATTTACGACCTCGAGCCTTGACGAAATTGCCACAAAGAAACAGGCAATGAAACATGTTGGCCCATCCTGAATTGGTCTGCAACATGCAGTTGTTTTTTTAACTTTGAGTAAGTTCACGTGTTTCGAATAAAATTGGCATCTGGTATATGTGAGTCTTGACTCAATTTTAATTAGAGATATTCTTTATCTCACAGTAATATGGGGTCTCTCTTCCTTTTCCTTGTGATATACACAAACACTTTCCTCACCTTTATTGTTTGTACTGGACATGTCTTCTTTTTTCACAGGTGAGATAGCTACCAATGATGAGAAACGTGGGCACAACTGGTGAGAACCGACCTGATTAATTTTCCCTCTCTAGCTCCTTATTGTGATGGAATAAAATAGGTAAACCAAAATGTAAGAAATATAATAGGTAAAAAACAAAATACACACAGCAGTTGGATAAATAATATTATTTAAAGACAAAATTCACAATCAAATCCAGTGATGAAGTGAAAAAAACCTTAACGGCACAGTGAAAAACTAGTAAAATTCAGGATTTAATCAAGAATAACATGAAATTAAGGATTTTAGACTGCACCTAAACAACAAAATAAGTAGAAATGAATCAGTAGACTGAAAATATTCAATTATAAAAGAAATATCCATCAGTTAATGCAGTAAATATTATAATGAGTAAGACGACATTTCAGCCCTTGAGGTTACATTTACCAGGGCCATCATCAGGACAGACTGTCAAAAGATGTTTAACGAAAAGCAACCTACAAAAAACAGAAAATGGGCAGAAGTTACCACTAGGCTTGATTGTTTATTTGCTTGGGCTTTACTGCTCTTATAAGTAGCTCAATTTCTCCGAATCTTTTTAGGTCTATTCTGGCCATGATGTTCTTCCTCTCCAATTGCTTTTTACTTTTTAGCTGAACTCTTCCGGTACTCCCTGTTGTGGATGTAATAATTGTTTTCACACCTATTCTTTTTATGCACACTAGTGATGAAGTGTTTCTCTTTTCTGTGTTGGTCTCAAACAATTAAATACATTTTACTCTATCTTTCTAAAGTGGTGTGGTTGTGTGTTCATTTTTTTACTGTTTGAAGTGCTGAATAAATACGTTAATCCTGACTGCTTTTTGGCCAAGCTACCAGAAGCTTGAGCACAGGTTAATTTGGGGTTTGATTGTGTGACAAACTGACAGAGATTGCGGTTGCTGCTTAAGTAGGGTTTCATCTCCCTAAACCAGCTACCCAATTTCCTGCAATCATTATTATATAAGGGAAATGAAGTGGGAGCAAGGGCATTTCCCTCTGGATTGGAATACGCTTGGTAAGATCTGCCTGCTTGCCCCACCCTACTTGTGGGAAATTATGTTCATGGAGCCTTATTACAACATTTAGCACCCTTGCTGGAATGAACAGAGACTTGAGGGTTTCCCACAGCCTTTGCTTGAAAACAAGATCAAAAGCTTACCTCAAGTCTACAATGGGCATTTAGCGGTACCATTTGTTTATCTTAATATATTTCCACATAATGAGGGATAGTCTAAATACTTGGACAATTTTACTAACTTTTATCCGAAGCCTGCCTAGTATGGAGATAGGATCAGGGTCTTACTCGTCTATATGTGGAGCTTGTCCAACAACTGTCTGCAGAACACCTTCTGCAGATCATTCAATAGGCCGATAGTTGCTTGAATCAGTTCTGTCTCCCTTTTCATAAACAGGAACAACTTCTGCCCTGCACCAGGATTCCAGGATGTCTGCTCTATTAATTACAGCATTAGACAGTAAATTGGTATAAGTAGCCCACATTAGCGTTTTCGAGTGTTGAAGATCCCCAAGGATCTTATCTGGGCCGGTGGCTTTTCCAGAAAGTCAAAAGCAGTGTCTCAGTGTCAGAAAGAGTGAAAACAAGATCATCGGGTCACTGCATGTTGAAAACTAAAGGTCTCTGGGGCTTACGTGACATCAAGGTGTACTCAGGTTTATTGATAGAATACAGATTTTCAAAGTGCTTACCCATACTTTTGATATCAAACGGTCAGTTGGAGTACCACCTTCTGAGCTACTATGAGCAATATTGCACCAAAATGAGATGATGTTCCTTTTTTGCATGGTTCTAACTAGGGGTGAATGGAACTCGCGGAATTTGACTTCGCTGAATTCCGTGAAGTTACATAAAAACTCCCTAAGATTCTGCAAAGTTCTGCCAGTGGGCAAGAATAGGCAGGTCGTGCTATTCGCAATGTGATTTTGCTCTGGTAGTGCATTTAGAGCTGAAAAATCATCCCAAAGGGCACCATGCGTTGTGCCAGAGGGAGCAGATACTCGAGTTAATTTTGCTATTGCTTGAGTAGATTTTTCTACTCGAGTATCAGCCTTCTGACCGTAAAGAGTCACAACCGCTCACATTAGAAATGTGAAACAGCCTTTACTCCATATCTTGGCCATTTTTTTGATCTTCCATTTTTCTCTAAAATGGATTTGATAAGGGGTAAACTGAGTGGGACCAAAAGATCTTGGATTATTTCTGAGCATTCTGTCAAATGTATGTTGACTGTCCACTCTAGCTAATACTTTGAAATCAGGGAATTTATCCCAGAAGGAAACATCTAGAATAATGTTATCAATTCTAGTCGGTATATATTGACTCATATTAGTGATTTACTCAGGTTAGAGTCTGGTTTGTGCAATCCAGTGTACTACAGCAATAATCAATATATATATGTTCATCAGTTACACTGCAATGAAGAATGAGTTATAGTGTCATATTCTCTGTTCTCATTGATATATGTTCTGTTTTCTGCTCAGATTTCTGCATATTACTTTTCCCAAGTAGATGTTCTTTTGTATTCAAAGCAGGTCTCAACAAAATAATGTAACATTTTGGCAAACATATGCAGGTGAATAATCCAGCACTGGAAGAGATAATCCCAAAGACCTCCACTGCTACCATGTATTTCCCCTGAGTGCTCAGATATCCTGGAATGAAAGACAGCCATACACTAAGGAAGATAAGCATGCTGAATGTAATCCACTTGGCTTCATTGAAGCTGCTGGGCAACTTTCGTGCCAGGAAAGCCACCAAGAAGCTAACACATGCCAGAAGTCCCATGTATCCCAGCATGCACCACAGGGCAGCCTTTGAACATTCGTTGCACTGGAGGATGATGGTCCCAACCCTCAGTTTCATGTTCTTCTCTGGGTAAGGAGGACAGACAAGCAGCCACATGGTACAGATGAGAACTTGACTAAGTGTGCAAAGGGAGACAGTGGCCATCGGGACCTGAGGACCTAGCCACTTTCTCATGTTACTGCCTGGCTTTGTGGCATTGAAGGCGATGACCACCATGATGGTTTTAGCCAATATGCAAGAGACACAAATGGCAAATATGATCCCAAAGGAAGGCTGTCGGAGTAAACAAGTTAATGGCTGAGGTTGTCCAATGAAGAAAATAGAGCAAAGAAAACTCAGCCCGAGGGCACTCAGGAAAATATAGGTCACCTTTCGATTATTTGCTTTTACAACAGGAGTATCTTGATATTTGATGAAAAGACATAAAGTGGTAATTGTGGTCATAGAGCAAAGTATTCCAGAAGCAGCCAGAATGGACCCTAGAGGCTCCCTGTAGGAAAGATATTCAATTCTCTTCGGGACACATTCACTTCGCTCCGCATTGGGCCACTTGTCATTTGGACAACTCCAACAATTGCTGGAATCTGAAAGGGATAAAAATAGAGTTGTGTAAAACTGAAAATTTTATCATTTCAAGGTAGTCAAACAAAACCAGTGCAAACGTTCTAGTCAGGTAAACAAATGATTGGAGACATAGAAATCATTATGTTAGTATATTCTCTCTTTCCTTGTAATACTAAACAGTCACTTCAGAGCTGGACTCTACATTTGGAAAAAAATGAAAATTGGGCAACTGAGAACCTAATTTTGCTCTCACATCTCAGGAATGACAGTCCTAATTGTGTTTTTGCCATGGCTCAGTGAGAACTAAGGTGATAGCTTACTTTAATATAATTGGATAATTCAACCATTTCAAGACAGATTCATTTGAACAATAACATTCTGCTGTTTTATGGATTAACTTGAATGCCACCTTTACTCACATGTCTCTGGACATATTTTTTCTTTGTACAGCTCCTCTGGCTTCCAGTGGAACAAAGGACTATCTTTGAAACCTTTAACGTAAAAAGCTCTGCCTTCATCACAGCCCGAATTCAAAAGTACACCCATCAATTAACTGTACAATCCACTCATATGAACTACTTGACAATACTCAAGTTCAAAATTAAAAAAATGGGGGATTCCAGATTTTCAATCATTGCCTCCTGCAGCTGGACCTCCTTTTACCCTTGAGATTAAAACAGCTCCCAGCTGTATGAAATTTGTACAAATGCTATACACGTGGCTAACCAGACAAGTATATGACTAAAAGCTCCGCCAGCATCTTCATCACTTCCTATCACCCTAGCACCAAGAATCCGACTGGTGAATGTGCACTCAATAAATACCAGTAACATGACATTACAACATGACATTTTCTTCTCTCCACAGGTTTATTATCTCTATCAAAGTCTTCATATTATATTCAATCTCTATTTTTGTAGATGTTTTGATTTTTGCAAATGGAGGTGGAATGTATTTCCTCCAATTTTTGATGTTCATTGCTTCTTATTCATTTTCAATATTGCTTGTGAGAATTTTTTGTGCAGTCATTTCTGTTTTGTCACTTACTATCTGTTAGGTAATATTAGTTGCCTTTTCCTTTTCCTGCAACTTTTTTGTTTTTCTATGTTCTTTTTTCTGGTTTTTGGTACTTTCTTTGTTTTCCTATGTTCTTTTTTCCTTGTTATTGTTTCTATCTGGAGTGTTATTTGATTTATTGTTCTCCTGGTTTGGAAGTTCTAAATGCATGGTATTTTTATAAATATCACAGTTAATTTTCATTTCCAGAAGAATTAAGGGTATGAGTAATCCAGTGAAACATTAGAGAGTCTCAGCACATAAATCTCAGCTGAAAATGAATATTCCTCTTTACACAAGAAACACTTAAAAGATAAGAGTATTATCTGGTGGTGAGGGTGTAGCTGTCCCCACGCAGCCAAATCATCGTCAGTGTCAATAAGAGATGATGCTGAGTAATTAAGAGGCAGTCTTTATTTATCATCATTCACCATCACATGTTCCATTCAGCTGGAGTCAGCTGTAGATCCTTCATATCAACAGTTGTGTGCAGAACATTCCAATAGGGAAAGTGAAGGAGGGGGAAATGGAATGAACCAAGATAGGAATTACAACAGAGGTTGAGAAACTTGAAATAATTTAAAAAGGTATGATTTCTGCTCTCCTTGCGGCTGGAAAGGAAAAAGAATCCTTGAAAAAAGAAATCTTGTCAGAAAAAACAATGATATTGAAGGTAGATGAATTTGTGTAACATTAATGATATCTCGCTGTGTGTTTTTAATGTATAAGGCTCTAACTGTAACAGTGTTGATTTTTGGAAGATATTGGTATAGAGTTGCTGAATATTCTAAATATAATAGAATTAAGGGAGGAGATTGTAATCAGATGTTTGCACCCTTCCTAGATAGAGGCTCAAACGCTGGGTTTGTACCAAGTAGAGTGCAGAAACACTTCAGAAGAAGTATTTCATAAAGGGAACTAGCAGATACTTATACAATCCTGATATTCACAAATATTCCCTTTTCTCTACCAAATCTGGCTCACATTCAATTATTGACTATATTTGTGCTATATTAATTTTAGATCATGCCTAAGCGATTTCAGATTTTAATTTGCCACTCAATAAGAATGCACACAGAAGATTTTAAACTAGCCTCCTTATTTGATGTATTCCAGAATTTGAAGTTTGCCACTGAATTGTTTTACTTTTGACCAAGAGGCAGAGTCTGCTGTTCCAGTCATGTGGTAAGATTTTAAGGCTGCTTCCAGGGATTTATTTATTCATTTTGTTTCTAAGAGGAAAAAATACAGAAAGAGAATTCTATAAGATACAAAATATTATTTAAACCGTAGATGATTTATATTACATACCCGGTGGTCTAAATCATCATTAATGATCTTTTTAAGATGAGCATAATAAAAAATCTTCTCAAAGTGTTTGTGGATACTTACTTAAGGTCAATACTCATTATTATGGTGGATGGAATAAGTCAGGGAAATTACTAGTGATCTAAAGGCTAAAAAAGAAGCATTCAATATTATGTGTGTATTATTGCTGACAATTGAAATGGGTTGCTTTCACATTATGTAATTTCTTTCAATAATATTGAAAATGGAAGGACAAGTACATTTGATATGGCCATATGAGTGTATATCACAATTGAAGAACGTTTTAATTTGATTGCTACAATAAAAAAAAGGAAAGTCACAGGACCGGATGGATTACCTAAAGAGTTTTATATACAGATTTTCAAAACGTTGTCACCTTTATAGTTTAAGTTGTATAACTATACTTTAGTAATAAATCTGAGCACACTGTTCTGGAAGTTATGATTGTGTAATAGCTAGCAACAATAAGGATGACACAAAATACAGTATTTACAGATCAATATCATTATTCAATTTAGATGGTAAATTATATGTTAAATTAGCAGTCTTATGATTAAAAATTTTCTTTCTGACTTATTTGGTTTGGAGCTAACTAGTTTTGTTAAGGGGATGCTTATGACTGGCAATGCCAGATCATTTTTAAATAGTTTAAGTAAATATATCAATTTGAAACAACCAATAGAAGTTATAGATTAGGATGCTGACAAAGCTTTTAATAGGGCAAGATGGTTATATATTTTTAAAGCTTTTAAATAGCATGGTATTGCCCCTAGAATTATTAAATCTGTCTCCAAATATTTCTAAATCATGTTTTCAATTGTTTAAAATATTTGTTCAAGGCTTTTGTGCAATAATAAAAATCTTACAATATCTTTGGCCAGACCTAAAAATAGTAAATCTAACAGTTAATTTTCCAGATTTGTCTACTTATAATTTAGCATGCTCACAAACTGCAATCATTCTGTTTGGGTTGGTATTGAGAATAAAGTTATTTTTTTTCAATAAACTAGGTATTGTTTATGACTCAAAGACCCGGTTAGATTTTGTCTCCTTTATTTTGCAGTGCAAGTACTATCCTAAAAAATATATTTTATTTTTTCTTAAAACATTTTCTAATTGGCAACAATTTCTAGATTTGCTAATTTGGTACAATAGTAGAATTCAGAGTAATAATAACGTGCTTAATTGGATCCAGGAGAGATCCAGGAGATAAAAGAGTATTAAGTGAGTCAATCAACTTATTGATAAGGGTACTTTTTAAAATTTCAAAATTTATAATATAAATACAAATTTACTTTTTGGTGCAACATGCTCAGTTGATTTCAGCTAACTTTTTCTCCACTGTGATGTTGTCCCTAGATCCTACTTTACTTACAAACCAGTAAAACATGTAGATGTGAGTAGAAATAAACCCAAAATAGAGGTTGTGGGAAAATGAGTTACACTTTCATAAATTAATTCGGGATTGGAATAGAAGGGCACATTTCACATAATTTGATGCAGCACGGCACAGCAAGGGAGCTTGCTATACTTCCATATGTGAAAGGGAGAGAGTGGATATGCTCTATATATAAGACAAAGTGACCTTGCATGGCTTAGAAAATGCCAAAAAGTACTTTGCATTGGGGCTGTGCCACAAAAGTGATGTAACCTTGTCACCAACTCATAGTAAATCCGGGGCAGATTTTGTTTAAAGGAATTTCTGGGGCAGATTTAGTTTTACAGGAATTTCCACATTGAGACCCAGATTTACCATGAATTTGCATCAGGGTTGCATCATTTTTGTGGCACAGCTGCAATGCAAAATCCATTTTGGATGGCTTTGCATGGTTTATTAAATACGAAGTAACGCAAAACAGAGCAATGAGCTGTCTTGCGTTACTTTGCATCGGGTAGGTGTTACATGGGTGGAGCATAGGCATTCCAATGCATCCAACCATGTATTCTGATGCAACACCAGTTTTTCAAAGCCTTGTAAACCTGAGTTTGCCCCAAAATAGTGTGCCTACTCGACAGGCATAACGATGAGAAATATCTTTATTTCTCCTTGTTATTTCCTCTTTTCATGTGTACTGCATTCTGCAGAACACATAGAAAGAGGAATAGTCCTCTACCTGTGCAAAACAATCTGTCTGTAATGCAGGCACCATTGCACTATGGTCCAAGGGTACCTGTGTTGGCGCTAGGTAGCACACAGTGTGCCGGCACCAGCAAAGAGCAAAAATGCTCCATAGCTTTCTAAATATGGAGTATTTCCACTCTCATCCTTTCACTCAAAGCAGTGCAGCATGTTCCCTTGAAATCCCTGGGAAATTATGATAAAGGCCCCCCTGAGATGGGCTGCTCAAAATGAACTTGTAAAATCCTGCTAATTGTCTTGTACAGCCACTGATGCATAGCTTGCTCATATGCTTTTTGAACGTCTTTTAGTATATAATGTAGAAGGTATTTCATAAAATTAATGAAATTCTCCTGGTTCAGATACCTTTATGGTTGTCAAACAGTTTCTTGGGACATTTATCACAAGATTTTGGTCAGGAAATTGCTTGATTTGTTACTAGGTTTAACATTGCAATGTATTACCACTAACTGGAAAGATGTAATTAAATTAACTTGTATTGCATGGGGGAACTCTATTTGCCAATTCTAAGGAATACACCAAGTAAATTGGCCCCACTAGGGCCTGGAAGTAGTGAAGTTTGAAAAAGTTTCTAAGTCCTGAGGGAAAGATCTGCTCTGCGCAGGACACCGTCTAACCACTGGTTAGATTCTTTTCATGATCAGTCACCTTGAAGCTCTGGAGGAAAGGCTTTTCAAAAGTTCCAAAATGTCTATTAGTGCCAAACAACCACAAGAGTGCACTTCCATGGTCCCCTGGATATCAGGGTGATCACTTAGAGACTTTCATGTTGCCAGGCAAAGAGCCACAGCAAAGTTCAGTCCAGTTGCCCCTGATCAGCTGAGTTTCTTCACTGAAATGTTGTCTTTAATGGAAGTGGGTACAACCTACTCAGGTCTTTCTCACAGTTCACAGATGCCAAGTGCATCAGGTTCAATCGCCTAGTATCCTCTCACAAGTCCAGCAGTATTCTGAGGAAGGCTGGGTGAGGGTCCAGCTTTGTAAGGTTTACCAGCCTGTGAGTTAGGGACATTTTACAAACACTCCTCTCTGACCAATGGAGTATAGGTTGCCTGCGGCTTATGTACCCACTTTCACAGTAGGTCCTTAATTCTGGAGTCAACAGGATAGACACAGCACCACTCTCAATATTGTGTGGAGTTCAGAGGATTCATCTTTGCAGGTTCAGGTTAGCCTATTGTTTGCTCTCGGGAGGTTCTTTTTTCCCTTTTCTCACCTAATCCCTGGTTTAAGTATAAGCTGTGAGTTGGAAGAGGCATATGCTAATAAGCCTTCTGACAGTTCCGGCAGGTAATTGGTAACATTCTAAAATTAACTTTTTCTTAATATTTATAAAAAATCTTACTTCACCATTGAATTGGAGTTTTCATAACTATTAAAAATGGTGGCTTAAATATTTTCCTAGCTTGTCACAATAGTGGATGGCACAATACATGCTGCAGTCCACATGTGACATTTAACTTTTCATGCCATTGGTATATTTCCACACTATATACTCTGGCTTTAAAAGTTAAATAATCCAGTGAGAGATTAGCCAATTTCTATGTGTTTAGCAGTCAGAGAACATACACTGGGCACTGGACAGCAGTGCCCCTGTGTGCAGAATCTAAAAATTCGCTATAACATACAGGAAAAAAATGGGGGTGACCATTCAAAAAGGGTCATTTTATCATAGTCCCCCTTGACATCATACTACTTATTCAGTGGCAGAATTATTATGGTTGTTAGCGTAGCACAAAATATCGTGAGTCTGAAAGTTCATAAACCCCTATAAAGTTTTATGATTACTTTGTATTTTAGTATTGAATACATTAGCATTTACAATTCATGTTGATTGTTTGTAACATTTTATTTTATTAATTAAAACTTGATTTGTATTACAGTTATGTAGTGCAGGATTGCATTACTCTATCATTATCTCTGTCCATTTTCTTGATTCGTTTACCTGCTTCTTTCTTTCACTATTTAAAATAAAAATAAAAAAATTAAGCTAGATTAACCCTATTTGTGCTGACACCTTGTTGAGTACGAAGTTCTTAAGCACCTCCATTTTATTATATTGTTTTGCATTAGTGTTTTCACCTATTGCTAGATGTTCCTTAAAGTCGTCTTCACATTGCTTTATTGTATATATACAATTTTGGTAATTTGAAATACACATGTATTTGTATTTTCAATGTATTACATTTTTTTTCATGGCTGCTTTAATGGTTTAGTTAAACTTTCTATCCCAGTAGTGCCTATGTCAGCTTGGCTCTAGCCGTGAAAGATAATTCTGCAATGGTAACAGCTGTATATTTAGCTATATTCCACTAACATTGTCTCATAGTTTCCTATTGATGCAGAAATGCCTCTGCAATACCATTAGAGAGACTTCAAAGACCTGTGCCACTTAACTCAGGGATATGTATCACAGAAACCGCCATTTTTCCTCCCTGTGATTGCTCAGTCAGCTTTCAGATCCTTCTAAAACAAGATGAATTATAAATGTATAAATGCTCTAACGATCTTATTAGCTAAGTTACTTGAACAACCATCTGAAATACATGGATTTGTCCACTGAAATAGTTACAAAGTATCATTTTATAAATGTATGGAGTTATGCTACCTGTGTCATTAGAAATTTCCCCAGCAGCACAGAAGATGCAGTTAAAGCAACAGGCAGGTCGACCTTTCTGAAGAGCTTTCCTAAAACCCAGGGTGCATCTCTCACTGCACATGGACCGTGGAACCTAGAGGAGGCAATGAGAATGATTTTTTAAAACATCCTCAATGTATGTTTTCAGCTGCATTCTTTCACTAGGTGAATAATATTAAACCAATAACCCCATGTTTCTAGGGGTTCATAAAAATGAGAATTAAGGTTGTCACATATTGTTCAAAGGATGATTTATTGATTTATTGTGTATATTGAACAATGCCGGTATGAATCACCCGCCTTACGGATGAGGGTGGCAGTACTTCTGGCAGATATACATTTGCTCAAGCATACTACTTGGAAATGTAGCAAATGAAGTACATCATTGTGGTTGGGTTAGGCCAAAACAACTATTCATTTGAAATAAATACTCAGAAATTATTTAAAAAGTATATGTACCATCACCTCATTCATACTGACCAACCTTTTCATAGCCAACACAGCAGAGTTCCCTTCCCTAAGATATTCCCTTTCTCTCTCTATACTCCATCCCACCTTCTCAATTCTGCCACCTTAATTAGACATATGCTCTCATGTCTACCTCCTATGCCAAGCCCCTTATGCCCTTTATTCCCTTTCACCCTGCTTACACTGAGCCCCGAAATGTCTACAACCCCTTTCCTCCTACATCTTGCACCACTATTCTACACTTCGTTTGCCCCTCTTCACCCAGTTAAATCCCTCCCCTACTTGACCTCACAGTTTACCTCCTCTTTATTGCACATTTGCCTACACCTATAGTCACTCCTAAACCAAACTGATCTTTGTTCTTCATATAATTCTTCATCATCCCTGAATCTATGTAAAAAATGGCGACTAAACATAACATTCCAGTTGATCAAAGTACAGAACTATTCTTTATCATTTAAACCTGGCTTGGCGATGTTGTAGCCATCATTATTAAAGAAGCTTAACAAGGCTACAGGACTTTGATTCAGATCTGAACTTAAAAGGGTCGAAGGGACTAACTCTCTCCACATGTCCTTGCTATGATTTCTTCTCTTAATTTCCACCAATAAAAGAATGCAGCTTATCCCCACAATCCTCTCTCTCCCTCTTTCTAGTCTGCAGAGAATCCCCATCACATTCAACTTCCCAGAACTGTTCTGCAACTATATTACATCAATTATTCTCAATTGTAAATATTCTTTGGCAGCTTCAATGTTTGTTATGAACATACAGATCATGGCCCTTTGAAATCAGTCAAGCACACCTTCGAATATTTTGACCTTCACCATCATGTCTTCAATGCCAGGCATTGAGCTGTTAATTTCCTGGATGTCGTCGTCTCCATTGTTCAAGCCACTGAAATGCATAAGCTCCTGTGGCCCAGAGGGCAGTATCTACTCTATTAAACACCTTGGAATAAAACTCTAACAACCAAAGCTATTGGTGAGATCTATCCATGACAATGAACAAACTTACAATCTTTCAGTGGGGAAAACTACATGGGATCTTCAGCTCCTTCACTATAGGCATTAATTTCAAGGCAAGTTGCATTCACAATCCTCAACCAGTGGATCTCAAATGCTTTGACCCTCTTATTTATTTAAGCTTTAGCAGACCTGCCGCTCTTCCTAACACTCCAAATGGTCTACCAAAGAACCCAAAGCACTCAAAGAAATGCTTCCTTAAATTTAAGTGGAAGCACAATGACATATTCTCTCAATGCCCACTTAACCCCTTCGCTGCAAGCCCTCCCCCCCCCCCCCTGTACTAAGCCTTTTTTGGGCTATTTGGGGTAGTTTGCGCTTAGGCCCCTGTATTTTTTGACCATATAAGGTATCCATGCCAAATTTGAGTCCTTTTCTTCCAACATCATGGGATTTTAAAGGTACCCAGAGTTTGTTGATTCCCATGGAGGGGAGCCAGAAATTAGCCAAAATACACCTACATATTGTTTTTTTTTTTTTTAAATTGGAAAAACGTGCTACAGATGAAAGCGTCTGGTCTTTTTCCTGCAAATAGTATCAACAAAGGGTTTGTGGTGCTGAAATCATCATCTTCCCAGCTTTCAGGGACTGACAGACTTTTGTCAGAAAACCAAATTTTTTTATACAGTTTTAGCATTTTACTGGGACATAGCCTATTTTTGCTATTTTTTGTGCTGTTAACCTTCTTCCAGTGTGTAGTAGAAATGGGTATGAAAGCAATAATAGATCCTGGAAAGCTATACATTTCAGAAAAGTAGACACAATTCTGAATTCAGCAAGGGGTTACTTGTGTAGATACTTCAATGTTTTTAATAGAAACTAACAGTTGAAAATTATGATAAGTATGACAGTTTTTTGAAAGCAATATACCGTTACACCCGCCGGACCCTTCTGGTTGTGGGATATATAGGACTTGTAGGTTCACTAAGAACCCGAGGAACCCAGAGCCAATAACTGAGCCACGTCTTGCAATGGTTTTTATTGTGTACCGGGTATATAGCAATTTATTTGGGAAAATATAAACAGTGAAAAATCGGTATGAAAAACGCCAATGTATTTCTGAAATGGGAACAAAATATACAGTTTAGAAACAGTAGCTATTTGCACATTTCCGAAATTGTGGGTACCCATACTAGCATGTGAATTATAGGACATTTTTCAAAGTGACTTCTTTTTTACACATTGTCTAACATTTGGAAGGCAGAAATGCATCGAAAGTCAATAGGTAATAACAGTACCTCTACAATTCTGTGTTCCCCTAAGGCTCCCGATAAAAATGGTACCTCACTTGTGTGGGTAGGCCTAGTGCCCGGGACAGGAAATGGCCCAAAATGCAATGTGGACACTCCACATTTTTACAGTGAAAACAGACCCTTTTTTTGCAAAGTGCCTAGGTGTGGATTTTGAACCCTAGCTCAGCCGGCACCTAGGAAAACCTAGCAAACCTATACATTTTTGAAAATTAGACAACTAGAGGAATCTAGGATGGGGTGACTTGACTGGCTCTCACTAGGTTCTGGTACCCAGAACCCCTTGCAAACCTCAAACTATGTAAAAAAAAAACACATTTTCCTCATATTTCTGTGATAAAAAGTTCTGCAATCTGCATGGATCCACAAAATGTCACCTACCCCTCATTCCCAAAGTCTTCCGATAAAAATGATACCTCACTTGTGTGGGTAGGTCTAGTGCTCGTGACAGGAAATGGCCCAAAACACAAAGTGGACACACCACATTTTTACAGTGAAAACTGGCCCTTTTTTTGCAAAGTGCCTAGCTGTAGATAGATTTTGAACCCTAGCTTTGCCGACACCTAGGGAAACCTAGCAAACCTATACATTTTTTTAAACTAGACAACCAGGGGAATCCACGATGGGGTGACTTGTCTGGCTTTCACCAGGGTCTTTTACTCAGAACCCCTTGCAAATCTCAAACTTAGTAAAATAAAAAACACATTTTCCTCACATTTTTGTGATGGAAAGTTCTGGAATCTATGTGGATCCACAAAATTACCCCCCCGCATTCCCCAAAGTCTTACAAGAAAAATGGTACCTCACATGTGTCAGTAGGCCTAGTGCCCGTGACAGGAAACAGCCCAAGACGCAACGTGGACACACCACATTTTTACAGTGAAAACGGACCCTTTTTTCAAAGTGCCTAGCTGTGGATTTTGAACCCTGGCTCTGCCGGCACATAGGGAAACCTATCACACCTATACATTTTTGACAACTAGACACCCAGGGAAATCCAGGATGGAGTGGCTTGTCTGGCTCTCACCAGGTTCTGTTACTCAGAATCCTTTACAAACCTCAAATTTTGTAAAAAAACTAATTTTCCTCATATTTCTGTGATAAAAAGTTCTGCAATCTGCATGGATCCACAAAATTCCACCCACCCCCCATTCCCCAAAGTCTTCCGATAGAAATGGTACCTCACTTGTGTGGGTAGGTCTAGTGCCCGTGACAGGAAACAGCCCAAAACACAAAGTAGACACACCACATTTTTACAGTGAAAACTGGCCCTTTTTTTGCAAAGTGCCTAGCTATAGATTTTGAACCCTAGCTCTGCTGGGACCTAGGGAAATCTAGCAAACCTATATATTTTTTAAAACTAGACACGCAGGGGAATCCAGGATGGGGTGACTTGTCTGGCTCTCACCAGGTTCTGCTAGCCAGAATCCCTTGCAAACCTTAAACTTTGTCAAAAATTAACACATTTTCCTCACATTTCTGTGATGGAAAGTTCTGGAATCTGTGTGGATCCACAAAATTCCACCCACCCAGCATTCCCCAAAGCCTTCCAATAAAAATGGTATCTCACTTGTGTGGGTAGGCCTAGTGCCCGCGACAGGAAACGGCCCCAAACGCAACGTGGACACACCACATTTTTACAGTGAAAACTGACCCTTTTTTTGCAAAGTGCCTAGCTGTAGATTTTGAACCCTAGCTCTGCCGGCACCTAGGGAAACCTAGCAAACCTATACATTTTTGAAAACTAGACATCCAGGGAAATCCAGGATGGGGTGACTTGTCTGGCTCTCACCAGGTTATGTTACCCTAAATCCCTTGTAAACCTCAAACTTAGTAAAATAAAAAACACATTTTCCTCACATTTTTGTGATGGAAAGTTCTGGAATCTATGTGGATCCACAAAATTCCTCCCCCCCGCATTCCCCAAAGTCTTACAAGAAAAATGGTACCTCACATGTGTCAGTAGGCTTAGTGCCCGTGACAGGAAACAGCCCAAGACGCAACGTGGACACACCACATTTTTACAGTGAAAACGGACCCTTTTTTCAAAGTGCCTAGCTGTGGATTTTGAACCCTAGTTCTGCCGGCACCTAGGGAAACCTATCAAACCTATACATTTTTGACAACTAGACACCCAGGGAAATCCAGGATGGAGTGGCTTGTCTGGCTCTCACCAGGTTCGGTTACTCAGAATCCTTTGCAAACCTCAAATTTTGTAAAAAAAACAAATTTTCCTCATATTTCTGTGATAAAAAGTTCTGCAATCTGCATGGATCCACAAAATTCCACACACCCCCCATTCCCCAAAGTCTTCAGATAAAAATGGTACCTCACTTGTGTGGGTAGGGCTAGTGCCCGTGACAGGAAACAGCCCAAAACACAAAGTAGACACACCACATTTTTACAGTAAAAACTGGCCATTTTTTTGCAAAGTGCCTAGCTATAGATTTTGAACCCTAGCTCTGCTGGGACCTAGGGAAATCTAGCAAACCTATACATTTTTTAAAACTAGACACGCAGGGGAATCCAGGATGGGGTGACTTGTCTGGCTCTCACCAGGTTCTGTTACCCAGAATCCCTTGCAAACCTCAAACTTTGTCAAAAATTAACACATTTTCCTCACATTTCTGTGATGGAAAGTTCTGGAATCTGCGTGGATCCACAAAATTCCACCCACCCCGCATTCCGCAAAGTCTTCCAATAAAAATGGTACCTCACTTGTGTGGGTAGGCCTAGTGCCAGCAACATGAAATGGACCAAAATGCAACATGGACACACCACATTTTTACAGTGAAAACTGACCCTTTTTTTGCAAAGTGCCTAGCTGTAGATATTAAACCCTAACTCTGACGGCACCTAGGGAAACCTAGCAAACCTATACATTTTTTAAAACTATACTCCCAGGGAAATCCATGATGGGGTGACTTGTCTGGCTCTCACCAGGGTCTGTTACCCAGAATCCCTTGCAAATGTCAACCTTTGCTAAAAGAAACACCTTTTTCTCACATTTCTGTGATGGAAAGTTCTGGAATCTGCGTGGATCCACAAAATACCACCCACCCGCATTCCCCAAAGTCTTCGGATAAAAATGGTACCTCACTTGTGTGGGTAGGCCTAGTGCCAGTGAAAGGAAACGGCCCAAAACGCAACGTGGACACCACATGTTGACAGTGAAAACTGACCCTTTTTTTGCAAAGTGCCTAGCTGTGGATTTTGAACCCTAGCTCTGCCGGCACCTAGGGAAACCTACAAAACCTATCCATTTTTTAAAACTAGACACCCAGAGGAATCCAGGAGGGGGTGACTTGTGTGGCTCTAGCCAGGTTCTGTTACCCAGAATCCCTTTCAAACCTAAAACTTTGTAAAATAAAAAACCACATTTTCTCAACATTTCTGTGATGGAAAGTTCTGAAATCTGTGTGGATCACAAAATTCCACCCCCTCAGCATTCTCCAAAGTCTCCCGATAAAAATGGTACCTCACTCGTGTGGATGGGCCAAGTGCCAGTGGCAGGGAAGGGCCCAAAACGTATTGTGGAGACATAACAATTACCTATCACAAAACGACCTGGTTTTGCAAGGGGGTCACCTGGGTTTTTGGCCCCGGGCTCGGCGGCCATCTAGGGAAACCTACCAAACCCACACATTTCTGAAAACTAGACACCCAGGGGAGTCCAGGGAGGTAAGGCTTCCGTGGACCCCCCAATGTTTTCCTGCCTAGAATCCCCTGTAAACCTCAAATTTAGCTGAAAAAATCACGGTTTTTTTCAAATTTCTGTGTGGGAAAGTTGTAGGATCACTGGGCTGACACAAATTTCCTACCACCCAGCGTTCCCCCAGGTCTCCCGATAAAAATGGTACCTCTCTCGTGTGGAGCCATCAAAATTACCTATCACAAAACGACCTGGTTTTGCAAGGGGGGTCACCTGGGTTTTTGGCCCCGGGCTCGGTGGCCATCTAGGGAAACTTACCAAACCCACACATTTCTGAAAACTAGACACCCGGGGGAGTCCAGGGAAGTATGGCTTGAGTGAACACTAAAAAATCCCTGGTGCCTAGAGTGCTTTCTGCCCCCCCGGGGGAGCAGATTCCCATCTGCCTCCCAGGGGAGGCAGAAAGGCTGTGGAATTTGTTTTGGGGGTAGGGGCATTGGCATGCCCATGTTGGGCAGCCCCACCCCTACGCATAAAAAAAACAATCCCTGGTGCCTGGTGGGCTTTCTGCCCCCCCCCCAGGGGACAGATCAGGGGCTATTGCCCCCATCTGCCTCCGGGGAGGGGCAGAAAGTGTGTGAAAGTTTTGTTTATGGGTGGGGGCATTAGCATGCCCATTTGGGCAGCCCCCACCCCTAAAAACAATAAATAAAATAATCCCTGGCGTCTAATGGGCTTTCTGCCCCCATCTGCCTCCCAGGGGGGCAGAAAGACTCTGGGATTTTGCAGGATGGGGGCATTGGCATGCCCATCTTGGGCTCCCCCCACCCCTAAATCCAATAAAAAAAATCCCTGGTATCTAGTGGGCTTTCTGCTTCCCTGGGGAAGCAGATTGGGGGCTACTGCCTCCATCTGCCACCCAGAGGGGCAGAAAGACTGGAATTTTGCAGGGTTGGGGTCATTGGCATGCCCATCTTTGGCAGCCCCCATCCCTAAATTCAATGAAAAAAAAGCCCTGGCATCTAGTGGGCTTTCTACCCCACCGGGGGGGCAGAAAGACTGTAATTTTAAGGGGAGTGGGGGCATTGGCATGCCCATCTTGAGAAGCCCCCACCCCTAATTGCAGTGAAAAAAAATCCCTGGTATCTAGTGGGCTTTCTGCCCCCCAGGGAGGAAAACTGGGGGCAACTGCCCCCATATGCTCCCCAGGGGAGGCAGAAAGACTGGAATTTTGTGGGGGGGAATGGTTGGGGCATTTGCATGCATTCTTGAACAGCCTCCCCCCTCCTAAATTCAATGCAAAAAAAAACCCTGGCATCTTGTGGGCTTTCTGCCATTTCCCTGAAATGACCTCAGCGCGACATGCGCGCTGATCGTCATTTCAGGGAAACCAAACAAACAGCCTTGGGAGCTGGGGAAGCTCTTCCCCAGCTTCCGAGGCTGTTGTGGGGAAAAGAAATCCCTCTGGTGCCTGCACCAGAGAGATTTCAATTGGCATGTGCGAGGACAGCCGGGAGCCTTCCTGCGCACATGTCTCAGGACTGCTCCTGGCCGTCCTAAGCACGGAAAGGGTTAAATTAGCTGCCTTGTTACCAACAATAATAATAAATGCAAAGAATAGATAGTCTGATTCCCATTTCACTATCTGACAAACCATTTACAAATTGAGTCTGAATTTCAGAACTGAGCACAACTGAATCAGTCCCCTCACAACAATTTTGCAAATCACTGGTCAATCATTTAATCAGGATAACATTGGAAATTGAATCCCACTGAAAAAAAGACTTTGTGAAAGCCCACTCTCCCAAGACTGGCACTCTTATGATTTCAAACATGGATGTGGGACGGGAGGGAGTAGACCCGTGGGAAACATAAATAAGCTGCATCCCTAGAACTGCTCAAGAACCTGCAATGGACAAGGAGCTCAGAAGGGGCTTATTGACAGGCAACATGAAACAGGTGGGAAGCCTTCAAAAGTCTGATTGGGATTTGAATCTTGCATATGCCATGCTAAGGTAAGATTTTATCTTAAGAAATCCTTCTATTGAGATTTTGATTTCAATTGTGTTTGCTTTGGAACTGGCTTCTTAGGCAGCCATTTACCAGAATCTGTGAGCAGCACATGAAATTTAGTACTGCCTATCTCAATCAATCAATATATCTTTATTTCGGTTCACATAAAACCATAAAAGATGCATCATAACATTTTTTATACAATTGTTTGAATATGAATATACAAGTATAGCAGCTTCACCTATATTTAATGTACTTCATCGAAATTAGGGCTTTCGTTAAAAAAAAAAAATATATATATATATATATTCCATTTCCTAGCCGCAAAAAGCAACAATATAAAATGTATAAATAATTAAAACTTGGCATAATAAAAATTTTAAAATTCATTTACATAAACAATTAGAGATTAGCGTCCATTACTCCATGTGGGCCCATAATCCATTATATATAGCTCTGAGTGGTATTCACATTTGTTTAGCACAGGTTACAATACTTTAAAATAATCAATTGGTGCTCAAATTTCCTTATATCACCATTAACCTATGGTGCATATACAAAAATTACCAGAGTCATTAACTTGAGAATACATATTCTTAAATTATTAGGCCTTACAATTTTAGCCCTGCTTTTGCCCTTATAAGACTTACATTAAACAAAAATCTGCTCACACTAAAAACGATTTTTTGTGAAGTATCGGTTTTCAATATTCGTCCTGCCTCTAAGTAATGTCTAGTATTCATATTGCGACAAATGGGTTTAATCCATTTGTTCCTCGGTTTGGCATACGCCGGGCAGGAGAATAGTATGTGTAGATCATTTTCCTTGGACATGTTTTGGCATAGTTCACAACATTCATTACTGTTTCCATCTTGGTTTGTAGCCCAGTTTAGTGTATTCGTGTTAGTTCGTAGCACTCCATATCTAAATGTTTGTAGGAAATGACAATCTTTTGAATGTGAATCCACAGATTAGACCATATCTGAAATTGCTGCCTGTAGAAATCTTCATTTTACTTCTGCTAAGCAGTAGTAAAGTGCCTGTCCTCCCCAGTTGGAGCACAGTTGAATTGGTGTTGGCATATTCAACTTAGTCTTAGTCTATGTCCCTAGTACAAGTGTACCCAGGGCCTGTAAGTTGAATGCTGCTAGTGGACTGCATCAGCTATTGTGCCATCCACTACAGTGGCAGGGCAAACATGACTTCACGCCTACCACTGAAACCTGAATGTAGCAAAGTAAAAACTGCAATTCGACCTGTCAAAATATACTGTATTGTCAGGTCAAACCTTTCTTTTAGTTAGTAATAAGTCACCCCTATATAGGCTTTATAACCTATAAGTCAGTGTGTATGATATTTAAAAGTAGGACATACAGAACTTTTATGTTAAAAATTACAGTGAATAATACCTAAAAGTTATTTTCACTGTAGCAAGGCTGGCTGTCCCATATAGAAACACTGAGATGAACTATTAAACTTAATTATTATATCTTTTGGAACAATTGCCAAGAGAAGCGCTTTAGCTCTGCCCTCATGTTGGTATCCAGGAGTTGTGTGCCTCCACAAAAAGTGTGCTTGCCAACAATGGAGCTGCGATCATTTTTATTTATACAGCTGCCTGAGCTTGTCATTTCCAGGGTGCACACATGACATTGTAATGCTTTTAGTGTCTTAATTAACTTAATAATTTATAGTGTTTGTTTCTTCTCTGGCAGCAGCACAGATGGGAGGAGGGCAGTTATTAACTTTAGACTTCAGAGTTCAGTTTCATGTGTTCAATTCCAGGGCTACACTTAACTACATGAATTTTTCGGTCTTGCTCGACAGTGCAATTGTCGTCTGATATTATGTGATCAGCAAAAAAAGCTTTCGGAGTCCTAGTGAGAGAGAGCCTTATACTCACCCACATGTGGGCTTTCCTGAGTACAGGATTTGATTGGATCGAAGTTATGTGCTCTCACTAAAAAGGCTGCTTATATTGCACTTTTTGGCTTATACCAAGGTTTATACTCCCTACAGCAGTACTGATTTGGTTATGGTGGAAAGCCAATGATCTTGGTTATAGGCCTGATATATTTATTATGAAATGTTATGATAAAGGCATTAGGCCTGAGATACTTATTGTAAAAGGGATATGTTAAAGAAGATAGGTATTTTAGTGTGAATCGTTGTTACTCTATAAGAAAGCTTACCAATAGTTATTCTGTTACATGGAATCTCACAGATCATCGTAGTAGGTAATAGTTTTGGTGTTGATCATCCAGAGTGACAAACTGTGCTATGTGTGACTCCTTGTTAAGCCATTTTAGGAGAGACAGTATTCTGTTTAGCAAACTGTAACTTTTTATACCTTTCTAATTTTTTCACACTGTGTCTGATGGTTGCATTGTTGAAAAGCTTGCCCTCAAAACTGTTGACCTGAGTTTGCTATGTTCACAAGCTATATGCCGTTTTGATGCACTGGAAACGTTATGTCCAATGACATAGGTCTGGCATTCTTATTATGAACATTATGACAAAGGCAGTTGGTCTATCTTATTAACTGTGGAAAGTATATGTTAAATCCTGCATGCATTTAACAGTCAGTTGTTATCACATTGTGTTATAGGCTATAGGCAGATATTTTGTTACATGCAATCTCAGGGATTACTTTAGTAGGCAAAGGTTTTGGTGATGGCAACCTTCTCTTAAAGGTTTGCGGGTTTTCAATGTAATTATTCATGATTAGGCCCTATTGACGGGTTGTGTATTATTTTGTAAGCTGAATTTTCCATATATTTGTATGCATGATGGTTGCCAGTTTAGGTGCACTTGAACACTGGGTAATGTGTAAAGCCAATGTTGAAGGATTCATCAGTTCCTCGGCACAAGTTATGCCAGATTTCATAGGTGTGATCTGTTGATTCTGAAATGTTATATCAAAGATAGTAAGCCCAACATACTTATTATGAAAAGCAAGTATACTTAAATCCTGTGCACACATACATAATCAAACAAGAAATACAAAGTGTCGTTCGAAAGCAAATTGTACAGAATTCTTGAGTGATGTTGTAATTTCTTTATTCTGAAAGAAACCGCAACCAGCCGACACGTGTTTCGTCAGAGAAAGGTAATCCCCGACTCTTCAGGGCTGAAGCGAGTTGCCTGAACTCTGTGTAGTCCCTAGGCCGGTGATAATTCCAACCCGGTAGGGCATGAGTGCAAGATAAATTCAGGAGTCCAAGAAAATTAGAAGTAAGGCATCTGACAGTGGATCAGCAGAATTGCGTGATCGGAATGCCGGTGATAATTCCAATCCGGCAAAGCTCGATCGGAGTCCAATCTGAATAAAATTGTGGGAAACGGGTGTTCTATGGTAGTCTTTATTAGGTACGTTCAACGACCAGTACCGCCAGTAGAGTATAAGTAAAAACAATTTCGAAATCCTTAATCTATGAGTATACAATGATTCCCAACGTATATCTGTTGGACTCGGGTAGAATCCAGACTGAACACGTGTGTGTGTTCACCAAATCCGTTTGCGTGAGGAGAAATGTTTGCATCCTGGCGGCACCGATTCCCTCATACTTATTATGAAAAGCATGTGTTAGAAAATGGGCTTTTAAGGATAAATTGTTATTTCACTACTAAAGGTTCTAGGGGTGTAATTTGTTATATGGAATTTCCCAGATTACCGTAGTAGACTGGACTGTTATTACACTGTACAAAAGGTTATACAGTGGTATTTTGTTGTATGGAATTTCCCAAATTATGGTAGTAGGGTGGATTGCTATTATGCTGTACTAAAGGTTATAGGGAGGCATTTTGGTATATGAAATTTCACAGAATACCGTAGTAGGCAAGGGTTTTTTGAATTGGTGATCCACCTTCGAAATTATGGGAATAGAAGGTATGCACTGCAATAGTCCTTATTAGACTGTCTGACAAGAAATAGAATTTAGCTTTTCCTACTGTAAAATTCTGTATACATTTGTACTTTTATTACTGTATGCCAGATGGTAGCCTTGTGGAAAGCTTATTCTTAGTAAAATGGGCTTGAGTTGATTATGGTGAAAAACCAATGTTAAAGCCTTTATGCCTGACTGCTTATTGTGAAAAGTTACTATAAAGGCAGTAGGCTTAACATATTGATTGTGAAAAGCATATGTTAAAGTCAATAGGCATTTAAGGGTAGATTGTTTTTACGCTGAAATAAAGCCTACCAGTACTTTTTTGTTACATGAAATCTCATATAATACCTTAGAATGCAAAGAGTTTGGTGTCGGTTTCCTGCTCTAACAAACCATGAGTACAGATGATTTGCACAGTGAGAATTATTTTGTTAAGTCCTGTAAGGAGAGATAGCGTTTTGCTTTGCCAACTGCACTTTTGTATACATTTGCAACTTTCTGACTGTATGACTGATGGTTGCCTTCCGGGAAAGCTTACGCTCAGTACAGTAGACCTGAGTTGGTTATGGTGACACACCAGTGACAACAGCTATAAGCCCGAATGGTGTGCAGGGAAATGCTATGCACGATAAAATAGGTCAGGCCTGTTTATTATGAAAAGATATTACAAAAGTAGTAGTCCTGCCCTGTTTATTGTGAAAAAAATATGGTAAAGCCAATAGGCTCTAACAGTGGATTGTTATCACATTACGTTACAAGCCATAGGAAGGTATCTGGTTACATGTAATCTCACACATTACCATAGTGATAGGCAAGGGTTTAGTGTTGACAAACCCTGGGAGTGGAATTTGACTTTGGGGATTCTTGTCAGGCTATAGTAAGAGAGGGTGTATATTGTTTTGACAGCTTCAATTTTGTACTTATTTGTAATTTTATAAATGTACGCCAGATGGTTGCCAGCCTATGCACACTTCAGTAGGCCTGGGTTGTATATAGTGTCATGCCACTGGTAAAGGGTAGAGGCCTTAATGTTTCACTGGGAAAAGTTATGTTCCTTTGGTGTGATCTGTTTAAAATTAAAATTTATGACAAAGCAAGTAGGCCTTGCTTACTTATTGTGAAAAACATGTGTTAAGGGCAATGGGTTTTAAGGGTGGGTTGTTATTACATCGGGCTAAAGCCTGCAGGAAGGTATTTTGTTACATGGAATCTCACAAATTACAATAGTAATTACTGGTCTTGAGATCCCCAATGGGTATTCAAAATCTTCTCGATCAGTTTGGAGTCTTCTGCAGGCAGAGAGGGCTGAGGAGCAAAACTAGCAAAACCAAGTACACAGTATTGAACCCTTGTAAGATGACTAGATAGCACCCAGTTCTTAATGGTACCCATTTGGAGAGGGTCCCCACCTTTAAATATCTGGGACTCACTCTCAATGAACAACTTGGCTGGTCACCCCAGATCCACAAGGCTAAACTCAGATTAGAGCATTATACTGGTGGCCTTTGAGAGCTTTAAAGGGATCCAGCTTTCATCCGATGGCACCCGTATTGCAAATGTACAACTTGCAAGCTTTGGGGGGGGGGTCTTTATATGATGGGGAGCTCTGGGGGCATGCTAATGACAATAATCTGCAGTTGACTGAAAATCGTTTCCTTCGTCTGCTCACAAACCTTCCCCCTATCACTCCACTGGTACCAGTTCATTTAGAGCTTGGCATTCGCTCACTCACCAACCCAATAAAACTCAGACTCCTGATGCACTGAAGGAGGATCTGGTCCTCAGTAGACTTTTTACCCTCCCGGCTAGGCCTGGAAGAGATTATGAAACTTTCAGTGGCCAGCAGAATTCCTTGGTTGGGGTATATTCAGAACACACTTGAGGGTATTGGGTGCGGAGACATTTGGGCTCATCCGGAAACGTCCAGTGGCATTTCTAAGTCTACGCGCAAGGAGCAGTATTGGAGACACGTAGATGGCAGATTGCACTAGAATGGAGGAGCAGGTACTCTAACTATTACCTTTCTGGATTTTAAAGACACATATCTTCGGGAAAGGTACATGGATATAATTGAGGAATATGCGATGTTACAACGCATGCGATACATCGCATGCCATTACAACGTAAGTCGTTACAACAACTTGTTGTAGAGGGCGTTGGATGTTGGAATAGTATAATTTACTATTCCAACTCCAGTCTGTGCAACAGTAGGGAAGGTGTTGGATTTTAAATCCAACACCTTCTGCCCGCTGCAGCAAGTCGTTGTAACGACTTGCATTGTAATGGTTAGCGATGTAACAATGCGGTCGTTGTAACTACCGCGTTGTAATGGCATGTGATGTATCGCATGTGATGTAAAGGATGTTTCCCATAATTGAGCCTTCGGGTGCTAAGACACTTTATATTAAGTTCCGAATTGGGATTTTGCCACTTCAATTGTTTACTGCAATATTACTAATATATTCTCTGAGGGAGGAAATACATAAATACATTTAAAATATACTTTGACAATAAGTAATAAAGTACCAATAAGCCAGAATTCCAAGCCTGAGTGAATGTGCTATATAATTCACTCCTGGTAAGCGTCTTAGTAATTGGGGCTATATGTTGTAATTTTGTAAACAAAATCAATTTATTTACATGTTTTAACAAATTACTGGCTGTTGTATTTTAAACTGAATTAGTTAATTAAAGTAGACACAATATGATTTAACTGCATTCTGTCCCAAGAAATATTTGTGGAATTCCTGCAGGAATGTTCCTATTATATCAGTATTACACTGACAAATGTGGATTACTACATTTTAGTCAAAATTGAAAGAGTGCTAAAGACTCTAGAGCATAAAGACCAATCAGTAGACATTGCAAAGAGATTCAAATGAAACAATTAATTTAAATAGTAGCTATTATCATTAGCACTAGAGAAAATTATAAATGCTATGCTAGATTCTGGGGCATTATATATGGCAGAAAGAACCTCCTGCCATATTTTTTAAATTGCAAGTCAGCAAGGAGATCTTTGACCATATAGATGAACGAGGAAAGAAGGCTGTGTCCCGTTAAAAGGTCATAGAAATCTGAGGTGACTTTTAATATCCTAATAATGTATAGAGGGGGTTCGTTATTCCTTATAATACATGGCCACACCATCATCCTGCCTACAAACTACTTAAATCCCTAGTGTGTAGTTCTTTCACATGAAAAAGAAAGGTATTTACAGACATCGCATGTAGTGCAAAATTAAACATTCTTAAAAGCAGTTAAACATTTGTGGCAAAATTATTTTAGAATCTGTTTAATATAAGACAGACTTAAAAAACGCTCTAGCACCAAATGTGTCGAAACATGCATAAAGGTTTTCTCTTTCCATGAATTACCCACAGTGTACAAAAATGAACATGTTGCCATATGTGGCTTCTTTTTTCTAGACACTGTTCAGTTAGAAAAACAGATTATGAAGAAAATTTTTTTTTTTGCCGTGTTTAAACTCCAATTGCAATTTTGTTCTGCAGCCTGTCGTTCACCCGGGCTGCTGGGTTAGCAGCAGGAATTGTGACTTCACAGGTCAACAGTAATCATTTATTACAGTTGAGCCACTATATCATTTCTTTGTTACAGGCGACTTGAGAGGTCACAAGTCTCCTTAAATAAGGAAATTAGAGACAGAATTTTATATAGTATTTGCAGGCGCCCATGTATTATATTGTGGTTGTATGCACTTGACACACTTCATTTTGATATTATCATGTACAATGTTACATAGTTTGAAGTTTGCCTAGCTTGGGGCCTTATACACTCCCATGAAAACTCTTTTTATCTGTATAGGCATCTTTATGTATGCTATATTGCATGTGTTATTATTGCACTTTTCTTCCCAAAATAAACAATTCAATTTGAAAAACATAATATACTGTTGTGCAAATATGGAAAATGTGTTCAAACGGGAGCACATTTAGTTAACCTTAAAGTATATGAACTTTTGTAGAGTCTTCAAGGGTGCCTGGAAGGCACTTTATCTTTATATTATTGATTCACTGACAGTTTCCACAAATTCTCTTCTCTGTGAAGATATTAGGATTTGGAAAAGGTCACTATAATGATGCTTCCTTCCCTCTCAATTATTTGTGTTGGCATTGGTACTGTTACTATTGAATCTGGTGGAAGATGACAATTTACTTTTTTTTAAATTTGTCATACAGATATGAAGTTTTTTATGTATGAAAGTGACACAGTTGATAGTGAAGCAGATGCCCTCTTACTACTTGTTCAATCTGATAAATCAGTTTGGAGAAATGGCTGGTAATAACTAGAAGGGGGTGATTCAAGTAAGTAACTCTTAACAGGAATACTTTCAGAAATCACTTCAAGCAGATCATACAGTGGATCGCCATAATGTGTATTCCATGAACATTTACTCTCTAATGAACAATACTGCTAGGCACTTTGAGATATGAGACATGAATCAACTTGAACCTGGTCTTTAGTTTACAGTAATGAAATAGAAATGATAATGCTCTCTAACTTCTTCAGTGTGTTTTGTTTAAAAAATTGCCACTTTATTCCCCTGTTCATGCTTTCATCAGATAAACAAGCGATGTATTTCATTTTTCATGTTAAAAGAAAAAAGAATAAAACAATCTTATCACAAAGGCTGCTAATTAGCACTAGAATGGGAAATGTCTCTCCTGTTACTGAGAACTACCACAGGACTTTTGTGTTGCTACATATCTTAGGTTATATGAGCTTACCAGAAAAAGAGAAACCCAACAAAATACATTTGGAAGATCAAGACCTGGGAAAAAAACTACGTGTAACTAATATTTGTGGCAAAGCTTGCACAATAAAAGGTTTTCAACTTTCACCTTTCAAATGGGCAGCAAAGTTTATAAGAAAACTATCTAAGTACAATCGAGAGTCTGATACCAATATGGAATTCTCCCCCATAAAATAAATATGAAATGATTTTAAATTCAGGTTGTTTCAACCTATCAGATCAGATTACAATCATAGAGCCAGATCTAGATTTTGGTGATGGCCCTCTGTCCATCTGGTGGAGGAGTACATTTTGTCTGCAAGTCTGATAGACTAAGGCCCACCAATTTTAGATATTATCACTGGCACAGCAGTGATCTCTGTACCTTGAAAGAAACGACAATCACACCCAGGGAGTTATTTCCCTGGGTGGGGGTTATTATTTGTTTTTTGTTTTTTGTCTCTCATCACCCGGTATTATCTGGCAGTGATGGAGAGAAAAAAAGGACATCACACAGTCCTTCCTAAAGAGGGTGGGCAGTGTAATGCCCATCGGCCGATAGCCTTACACAATGGGGTTGCCAAGAAAGCTTTCTGACAACAGAGTCAACAGATGCTCTGTCAACGGAAAGCTGGCAGCCATGCTGAGCCTAAATATGGGGAAGAAACAGTCGGTTTGGTGAAGACTGTTCTCCAACATGTTTGTGACGGACTACCCCATCTGCCAAACTCTAAATGGGAACCATAGCCTCTCAGTGGCAGTCAGGTGCCAAAGCAAAGCAGGGTTTCTGCATCTATGATCATAACAGAAAGGCAAGCTCTTCTTCCTAAATCTTTTACCAAACGTAATATAGAATAGTGTCTTCTATATCTCCAAATTGTTACAAACATGTGTCTTACTGTGAGTACAGAGCTGGAGTTAATGAGAAGTGGAGATTAGCTTGTATCAGTGAATTAGGAAAGGACAGATCAAAATCTGCCTCTTTACGTGCCTGCTGATTGTAAGCAATCTATGAATTGATTGTAGGTACAAACACATTCATATTTATGGAGATATATTCTCCCACAAATTATATTAAATTTGATTTAATTGATTATAACTGTTGTTTAAGATGTTCAGAACAGGAATGTTATTCAAATTACTTTTCTTCTAAACACCCCATTGTTTAGTGGGTTTGAAAAGATCTACTTGTAGAATCAATATGGTAGTGACACTTATCTAATTAAAATGTGACCTTAACTAATAGGAAATCAGAACAAACAATGTATGTCTTTTTATGGTTACTGAATCTTTCAAGGTGGGCTTCTATTGAAAGCTTTTACTGTACACTCTATAATAAGATGGATACATTTATGATATGGTGGATAATACTTTGGGATGCTACGCAAAATAATACATTTATTACTGAAGCTTGATATTGATACCGAGTCTTCCTATACCCATGTTTTTATCCCCTCCCTTTTTATGCACAATGTTTTGCTTATATTTATCTATTTGCTGGGGAGTTGATTTGTTGGCTGTTGAACTAACCAATAAAGCAGACATTATAATGGTCAACAAACATTCTACAGGGTTATACAGTTAGGGCTTTCTGAAAGGAAATTCTTACAAAATGCAATCCATATTTTAAAGGACAGCATACAATGGCATCACCCAAAAGTGCATGCATATGACTATTGACCTCTAGCTATAAACTTTGTTTTTAGTTCATGTGTGCCATAGACAAATAATCAGGTCTGCAACAGTGTGCACATTCAGATGCATCACACATGGCTTGCAGTCTATGTGGGTTGTTTTGAATGCAAATGGAGGAATGCACAGCATCTGGTTGGCCATTTGTCAAATTTCTTTCCAGTTAAGAGGTGGAATATATGGATGGAATATCCCCTCCATAGAGGGGAAAATACGTTGAAATTGCTATGCAGCACTGAGTCCTGTGACAATTGCTCATTGGAACAGGAAACATCTCAATGGTACAGGAATACTGCCTTCCTTAATCAGTGTACATCATGATATCTGTAATAATGGGTGTATTATTTCTGCATCTGTTTTTTCACAAACCTCATACTAAAGACCTATGTTATGAGGTCATACATAGGGCATGTTTTAGAAGATGCTACCTCTGTACACTTAAGGGAGCACTGTGGGTATTCCTCATTCAAGTAGGAGAAATCACAGTGGATCTTTAAATACTGTCTGCCTGTAATTACCACTCACCAATGTCTCTGTAACTCTTTGTGCAGTATTACTGCACCGATATTCCCACAAAACACATATTAAGAACTATACAATGATGCCATGCGGAATACATGCTTTTGTAAATGCTACCTCTGCCTGCTTCATGTTCCACTGGATGGCCTTTGCATTTATAGAAAGCTCCTCTCCTGGTGGTGCCCTGGAATCATAGCTTCCCACCTTCACAGTGCGTAAGGTTCCATCAGGCTCTTCATGCCAGTTCACCACTTCGTACACGCCAGGAGGGTCTCCATTGATGTCAAAGTACATCTCCTCTCCCAGGCTGTTCAGAAAGTGAACGTTCCTTATGTAGTGGAGGAGCTGGAAATGGAAATGGATATGAAGTCCTCAAGCAGAAATTCACAAAAAGTTGTGCCCAATCTAAAAATACATTGTGCACCTACTTTGATTACCACATACACATACTAGCCACGAGGTCCTGGATACCACTATTTCTTGCTTAACTCTTTTGATATTTTATCTTCAAAGCAGACTTGATACCTTCTTACTTCTGTCACAGACTGGGAATGGCATTTTGAGATCATGAAGGCTTGAGTGGCTTCATGAATCACTGATTTTGGTGCTTTCCTGAGTAGAACCTTTATAAGCCCAAAAATGTTCACTTCAGGAAATGAATGCTGCACCATAACCATGAAGAATAATGCAAAAATATTGCGATTAACAATTATACATTTTGAAAATGGCCACCTAACACCTCTTCGCTTTCTTTTCAACCATAAAGTGTGTTTTACTGTGGCTCTCTCTTGTACCAGTCCTAAACACTGGATGTTGTGTCTCATTGTTCTCTGACAAGGCATTTTCTTGGGTCTAGCAGTAAAATGAAAGGATGCAAACAATCCTGGTAAAATTCTCCTTGGTCACATACCTGCCAGGGTCTGAAATCCTTGAGGTTGGCACAATTGTTATTGGTGAAAGGGCCACCACCTGGCACACATGAATACATTCTGTGCAGTGCATGTGCCACAGCATACAAGGCATTGTAAATATTGTAGGTGACTCTTTGATCAATCTCATGGGTGTCTTGAAGCTCAAACCCCATCGGTTTCTCAGCGCCTGTGCACCAATGAGTAATGTTAATGACACTTGCTCTAGTTGCCTTGTATCTGCTTTCCCACTGGCATCCAAAGGTTTCCTCCCAGAACAATTCTGAAAAGATGTCATTGAGTGACGTGAGAGGATGCACATTAACAAAGAACTCTTTCATCGGTGGCACCTCAACATCCCTAGTCGCCAAACCCAGGGTACCCGCCATCATGTTGGACTGGTCCTTAGTGAAACTACTGGTGAGTGTAGACCATGCCTCACTGGCAATCCAGATCTTACCAGTAAGGTTAGAAAGGTTCTTTAACACCGGCTTCAAGAAAACAAATGCAGAAAAAGCCACAACAACATTGGCGGAGGATGTTTTCACTGTATTACTGATGAAATTGTGTCTATTGGTAGAAGGCATGCTCGGGAGCGTCTCATGGAAAGCAATGCAGATTCCAGATGCCAAGAGGTTCTCTTTCAGGACTTGTGAGCCCATGACTCCATAGTCATCTTCAGCCGACAGCAGTCCTACCCATTTCCAACCAAAGTGCAGCACCAACTTAACAAGTCCATGCGCCTGGTGATGGTCACTGGGGGTGGTGCGTAGGAAAGAAGGAAACTGGATCTTATTGCTGAGCAGTGGAGATGATGCAAAGTAACTCACCTGTAACATCAAATAGATGGACTTAGCTGTTAAAAAAACTTATTTCAATATTACATGTATTGGATATCATGTGCAAAGTGAAATATTGACATTCCAATATGTTGCAGGAGGCTTTACTTAACTTAAACTTGTGACTTTTGTTTTCTAATTCATTTTGAATTGTTATATTGGGTGCATAATCCATTTCTAGTTTACAGTTTTGTTTGTATAGAAAATAATGTGGGGGAAATCTTGCTTTATAGCACTAAATATAAACAGAACATTTGTGAAACAAGACATAAACTGCGAATTCATATCAGGGTTTCAACCAATACTCACGAATATCCAGTGAGGAAAACTAATTTGCTTCTGTAGTCCATGGTGCTAAGCCACACACTTGGGGTAAACACTTTTAAACTCTGATTGACAGATTATAGGTAGAAGGGAATAGCTTGCCCAAAGTAGAGATTAAGGGCCTTATTTATGAGCCCTTTACACAATTGTTGCGACACTTTTTGTGATGCTGCGGTGGCGTAAAATATGCGCCACTCTGCGCCATATTTACAAAGTGACGCATCTATACAGATGTGTCACTTTGCAAACCCCTGTGCTACATTATACCTGCATCAGGTATAATGTATGCTGTCAGGTATAATGTACGCTGGGTGGGCATTCCTCCCCAATAAAGGCTCGTAGTACTGGCGCAATGAAATCTATGAGATTTCACTATGCCACTTCTGGGACGCCACTGCGTCAACTCCTTATGCATGTTTCACAGCAGGATTGAGGAGTGACACAGGCCCTTTCACATGGGGCTTGCCCCATGTGAAAGGACACATTGCTGGAGTTTCGTCTGTTTTCAGACATACCCCAGCAATGGGCCACTTTTGCACCTACAATACGTCAGGAATACTGTTGTATCTGTAAATCCTTGCGACATGGAGCGCCGTACAGTAAATACGGCGCATCCATGGTGTCGCAAGGAGGGCACGCTGAAATATGTTGTATCGCTGTTTTCACACAGCGCTGCTACACTTTTCATAAATGAGGCCCAAAGGGTATATTTAGAGTTTGGTGGGATTGGAGTCCTACTGTATATTGGTGGATTTACGGTCCCAAATATTTGTAGATCCCTCACTGTAATTAGAGGTGGGGGACTGCAGATTGACTATCAGAGAAGCCAGCACAACGGCAAAGCAGTAGCTGGACAGGGCTGTTTCCTTTCAAACACTGGTAGGGCACTGGTATCTTCTGTGCCGCTTACAGGGTTAGAGCAGTTCAGTGACCCTGCGCCCCGCATGCATTTTCCAGGTGGTGCAATCCTCCACAGCTGGGCCTGCCGTGTCTTAATATTTTCATATTGTGCCCTGCAATGAGGACGCAACTCTACAGAGGACGATTTTCCAAACCATTTATTCAAGAAAACTGGCATTTCATCCCGATTATTTCCTTCTCAGCCTGACGCGTTTCGGAGCCCATGCTCCTTATTCATAGGCCATTACTGAGTCCACAGCAGTGTCAGCTCCCAGCATTCCCTGCATGCTTTTTATATTTATAGGCCTCTGGTGTGCCTCTCCAATGAGTATATTTGACAATGCATGCTGGAACTTGTGGTATTTATTTATGAGACATTTAAATCCTCCAGTTCATATCTTCTAGTAGTTTTGTGTTGCCCTATTCGAAGTGAGGACTGGAGCTCTGGGGATTGTCAAAACCTAAATTCTTCATAGACTCTCTATAATGAGCCACACCCCATATAAGAAACCACACTGCAAATGTTACCTGTGGAATTTTATAAAGTCCCAACAATCTGGCCATAGCAAGTGAGGAAGTGGACTGTGATCCTCCAATGACTGCAGTGAAGACGGACCGATTCTGGCACTGGTAGTTGAGCAGGGGCTTTTTCTTTCCTGTCAGCATCCACATCGTTCCCACAACATTTCTTCTAATAGATGCACATGTATCAAAAATCCGAAATCCTAGAGTGATGTTTGGAAGCAGGGTCTGGTCTTTATTGATTTCAGTTATGGAGAAGGTCATTGCTTGTACCCATCTGTAGGTAAAAAGACTGAATCTGGTGGTGACACAGCGTAAAAAACAAGGAGAAAAAAATGAAGGATTTTTAATGCAAAGAAACAAAATGATCTCCATGGGTTAGTGATAGTGTGAGTGAGATGACTATTTAAGTTTTCCTTGATATAATATAGTGTGTGCGTTCACTGAAAAAAATAAAGGGTATCAATAGTTAGGTATGGTAATAATATCTTACTTTGTATCAAAAAGAAACCTTAGAAATTGACTGAAAAAACAAAGGTTAAGGTTGAGTGAAAATGTCAGATAAAGCATAAATTTTTAAATGAGCAGAACCACAGAAATTCACCAGTGATAGTTATCTCAAGTAACTATAACTATTACCTTAAAGTAGCTGTGAGAAAACAGGGCTTTTTACAGATGTCCCCCCACTTTTTGCCCCAGTTTGGACTACTAGATACTGGTTTTCTGATTCTGATTGTGTCGTGGGCTTTGGCAACCAGGCCCAGGGCCAGTGCTCTGTTTAAAAAGTATATGGTGTTTAGGTGTAATTACGATTGATATGGACAACCTACCTGTAAGTCCCTAGTCTATAGCACATGTTGTAGGTTTAAAGGTCTAGTGGACTTAATGCACTTGAGTGTGCACTGCTGTGGTGTCTGCTGTCATTTTAAAGGCAGCCCTGCTTCGCAGGCTGCTTTTAAAATAAAACTATGTCCAAAGTCGACTTTGGAATTAAAAATACTTCCAAAGTCTTAAACTATCTTGTTTTTACATATACGTCACCCCTAAGGTCTACCCTAGGTACACCAAGGGTAGGGTGCATTGTTAAAATAAGTAGGTATATTATAAAAGATCTTTTGCATGCCCTGGTGGTGAAGAAATTTCCAAGGCTAACATGGGGTGGCTTTATTAAACATTAACAAAGCCTACGTTTTGACAGCAGTGAGCTAGCAATATATTTTTAAGTATGCATTTTAATAGTTACACTAAATCCAGCTAGTTGCCAAGGTTAATTTATTATAACTTTTGAATTAAAGATGTTAAAGAACTGCTTTCCTAAAGTTACCTATTATCAGTCCTGTAGCAGCCTCTTCTGATTGGCAGAGCCTTTGACAGGCTAAGCAAGCTTCCTTAACAAGGTAGAAAGTGGCCTGGGCTGAGACAAAGAAACTATCTGGTGGGAGGAGATCTGTAGCTGCAAATGCCAGGTCAGGAAGGGGGCTGGGAAGCCAAACTGGTCTGCACAGGGAGAAATACAGTTAGGTCAGGAACCAGGCCCACCCCCCCCTTCCTGGAACCCCATCCAGACGGGAGCCCCTGTAATTGAAAATAGCATAGGGGTTGGAAGAGGAGCGCAGGGACAAGTTATCCAAACCTGTGGGTTGGGTTAGCCAGACCTGAACTCCAAGAAGAGATTTTCTCCATTTTGATTTCTGCTGAGAAGCGATTTCTGGGACAAAAATATGCCACACCTCGAAGGAAGTTCTCATCATAGAGGGTGGCACCCTGCACCCCATTGGTCAGAGGTGCCCGTCTGCTTGCCATCCCAGACCCTGAATAAATATGGGAGAGATGCCCAGCAACTCAGATACTTGCCTGCAAACAACAAAAGAAGAGGGATTGCCCTGCTGAATTCCTGGTCTGCACCAAGAGAGTACTACACTCATAAGGACTGCACCTGTTGTATTCCGCTTTAGGTGTCCGTATATAGGTTTTCCTGAAACATGTCCTTATATAGGCACAATTCGCATTGCCCTTATATAGGCATAAGATCCCAGTCCTTATTTAGGCATTAGCCATGCTATCCAAATACAGGCATGGTCACTTACATCCGTCCACCCTAACGTCACAATGAGTTCTTAGAAACCAGACCCTTAAGCTCTTGGGAGTTCCCCTAGCACAGGATTATTGATTTCTCCAAGAACTCATTTATTATGCATGAACCTCTATTCCTTAAGGGTTCATCCCTGACGTCTTCCTCTGCCCGACTTCACGTCAATGCTAACATTCCAAGGCACCTACCGGGTATAAATATACCTTCCCATGCCCAAGCAAGTAGGAGGAGACCTCGACTTTAGAGGAGCCCGTGTCCCGGCCTGACGCACTGACAAGAGACGCTGTCATCCCTGCTCGCAGAGAATCCAGCTTCCAGTGTTCTGACTCCCTTCGCGGGGTGTTAGAGTTCAAGACCAGGAAAGAGATTCCCACCTCTCTCATTCTCAAGGTATGGAGCTGACTAGAACCTAGAGAGACTCTTGGCATACTAGACTCTTGGAATACTAGACTTGGCATACTAGACTTGGCATACTAGACTATAGCATACCAGACTATAGCATACCATACTATAGAATACTTCACCTACTTCTTACCTTGCACTACACTTAGGTTAGGTACACTGGGGTAGAACTAGTTAGAGAAGCATCTTATGAGTACTCGCATTTTTAGCTTATGTTATTTATGTATATGAATATATGTGTCATAGCTAAAAGATAATGCTAGCGCAGTATTATTTCTTTCTACTGCTTATGCTGTACATTATATATCTCGCATACTGTCTTGTGATCATAACAGCTCATATCTCTTACACGAGAAACAAGACTGTTCAATAAATCCTTTTATTGAAACGCCCGTCTATTCTTTCTGTGTAACTCAGAAGAAACTAAGCATGCACGATTAGCTGAGTGAAACTGTTATCTATTGTTTCCACGATTCTGAGACTGTTCCGATTCTAAAGGGAAACAAAGTTGTCATGTTTATACGGTTACTAGAAACTACTCCCTTCTTGTTTACAATGAGTTTCTAGTGGCCTCTGAGTTAGCTGGCACAAAGAAATTAAGTTTAATATTCTCGATAGGGACATACTGACCTCAGTCCTATGTCGAATCTATAGGGTATATTATTCCAATGCGCAGAGCCTATTGGGGAAATAGGAACTACACTACATGGCGCCCAACGTTTGGTAAGGCACTAATTTAACGCTAGATACTGAGTAACTCAGTCGGGCTTTTCTCACAGACCCCTACTCACATACTCCATAAGACGTCTGCAGTGGGTAGGGTTAAATATCCGCCAAAGCTAAAATAGGACAAAAAATCCTATATATATTAGCTGTTTGGTTTGTTCAACGTTGAAGGATACAGTGTTCCAAAATATTGTGCACCTTATCTTTTGTTTCCTTGAAACTTGTTCTACATTTTTCAAAAAACAAATGTCCCTACACGGGAACCGTGTAGCTGCGGCTGACCCAGTCGTAACAGCTTTTAATTTTACAGGTTTAAATGAAACCGATGAGGGTGTTATAAACATCCCTCCAAACTTAAGAAGAGCCATCACTCTAAAACTTATAAAACACGGCCTAACACCAAGAGGTGGTAGAGCAGTTTTTGTGATAGAGGCACACGAATCCTTTCAGACAGAGGTATTCTATTCATGGATAGTATTCCCAGAATCAAATCCAGTAACAAAACTATTTCACTTCTTTAAAGAAGATGAACCACCAGAGGAATATATTCCTTTCGAGGATATTGAAATTCCACTCACATACCAGGAGCATGATCTCTGGTTTAAAGGCGCCCTAAAACATCAACATGAACTACCCAGAATAATAGAACAATCTTATGCAGAATTAGGCAGAGATAGTTTGGGTGGAAAACCTTTGAAGCCAAAACTATCTGAAAGTCCTGAGAAGGACTCTATTAAACAAAATCCTACATCTTCTAAAAAGAAGTGGGAAACTAATAAACAAAATTCAAACGAGACACGTTCTCAATCCCGAGGTAGGTCTCCTCAAAAGGAGCCCTCTGAAAGGAGGTATAACCTCAGGAATAGGGATAATTTAAGAAAGCCTGACAGGTATCAAGATACTGATACACGTTCCTCTCGTACCTTTCAGATATCGTCACAGACATCCGAAAGAAGAGGACGGTCAGATCACAGAAAATAACACGTGAAATCCAAAGACGATAAACACGTTCAGAAAAATAAATCAAAACCTCAATTCACAAAAAAGAAGGTAGCAGGTCTGAAGATCAGACATGCCGAGAATACTGAGAACACAGCTCAAGAACGGAGAATGGGCTCAGACAATGCTGGACAGTGCAGCAGAAGTAACAATAGCTCGCCAGAACCTGAAGGAACGTCTGGAGATAGTGGACTTGAATGAGTACATCACAGTAGAGACTGTAGACACCAGGGTTAGTACTCCACAAAAGTTATATGAAATAACACTCCAAATGGAGGGAGACATACCAAAAAAAGTGAAAACACTCTTTTGGGAGAAACTTTCAAGGGGCTATGATATACTTCTAGCAGAAAAGGACTGGCCACCAAACTTTGTCAGGGAGTGCCCACATGGTGAGGACATCATTATGCCTGCCTTCTCCAACCATATTCCAATTCACCTAAAATATACTTATGCCAGGAAATGGGCAGTAGCCCAGGCCCCAGCATTATACAAAAATCATGTAGGATGGGATGAGGACTCACCACACCACAAAATACATCCAAAAAATCAACCTACTGCACAAAGGCAGTACCCAATAAAGCAAGAAGCTAAACAACAGGTCAGGGAGATCTTAGATCAACTTGAATACCAAGGGGTGATTGAAACATGCAGCTCCTCAATGAACAATCCTTTGTTTCCTGTATCCACACTAGACAATACATACCGTCTAGTCTTGGATTACAGACACTTGAACACTTGTTCCAAAACATTTGCAGTGCAAAATGCACATAGTACAGCATTAATGAATAACATTGTGCGTAAAAAATTTAAAACCACATTGGACATTTCAAATGGTTTCTTTTGTCAAAACATAGCACCTGAAAGCAGGTACTTAACAGCTTTCTCAATAATGGGGACCCAGCGTCAATTTTGTAGACTCCCACAAGGGTTCAAAAACAGCCCGGGGTTATTCTCAGCGAGGGTAACAGAGTTACTACAAATTTGTGATAATGAGGCATTGTCATATGTCGATGACATCTATCTGACAGACGATGACCTAGATAGGCACTTGAACAGGGTGAGTACCATTATATTGGGCTTCGCCTCTGAAGGCTATAAATTCAACTTAAAAAAATCCAGAATTGCCCATCTCAATGTCCTTTTCCTAGGATATGAGCTTTCAAGTGAAGGCAAGAGCCTGGCAGCTAACTTTCTAGAAAAGTGTGCGCTGCTCCAACCTCCAAAAACACTAAAAAATGTACAATCCATCTTGGGTTTCCTAAATTTTGGAAGAACTTACATTCTAAATTACGCAGAAAGGGTTAAACCTCTGTACGAATTAATCAAACGTGATTTTTCAACAAAACATTGGACACAAGAACACACAGAAATCCTGCATTCACTCCAAGCTAACATGTTAGCAACAAATCACTTACAAACATGCGTAAATAAATGCAATTTAGTGATCCGAATAATTTCGGGTCAATGCGAATCACCTATTTAACATTTAATGAGGGTGAAAAAGTACCAATAGCATACAAATCACATTTGTATACACAAGCAGAAATGCGCTTCACTTCAACAGAAAAAATACTGACAGCAGTTCAAACCGCTGTAGCAAAAGAAAGAGCTCTAGCCCAAGGGAAACACATTATTGTCGTAACTCCAGTACCAGCCTTAGAGGCGGTTACAAAAGCGAGCATTCCAAATGCAAAAGCTTTACATCCTAGATGGATACAATGGGTTAATTCTCTTGCTGCAACCGATGTTGAATATGTTTTTGATCCTGATTTAAAAACACAAGCGTTCCTGCAATATGAACATGAATGTCCTCTGCCCACTGAAATTTTGCCTCTCGATCAGTACGAATTTATAATTTATACTGACGGATCAGCACAACCCGCTACAGGGAGTAAGCAAGCTTACAGTGCAGCGTGCGCAATCGTTCAAGGTCGCATGTGCGATGGTGACTTCAGACCAATGGTCTCTAAAACTCAATCTCTAGGAGACTGTACAGCTCAGCGAGCTGAACTACAAGCATTCAAACTGGCACTTGAAAATACAGATCACGAATTCCCCACACTCATAGTGTGCGATTCTTTTTACTGTGTTCAGTCGTATAATGAATATATACAAAATTGGCTTCAAAACGGGTTCAAAGATGCAAAAGGTGGCACAATAAAGCATAAAACGCTTTGGGAACAATTAGTTCAGTTAAGAAACGAACTACCAAAAGCTCATGTGATACACACGCTGAGTCATCAACGTGATGGCGTTCACGTTGCAGGGAATTCATTGGCTAATGAAGCCGCAAAGGGGGCTGTTCAGACGGCTTCCGTAGCTGCGATCACTCGTTCAAAAACGAGAATAGACAGTGAGATATTGTTGGCTGTCAATGCTTCAAGCAAAGGCAGTGGTGCAGCGTTACCCAAAAAATTTCCACTCAAGTACTCTTATGTAATTGATGCAAACAACGTTCCTTTTGCTCGAATCCCTGGAGTGGGGGATAGGGTAATTCCAAACATGGAATGTAGAGCAGCTTTGATTTATGAAGCACATCTGGGGGAGGGTCTGTCACATCAAGGGATCTCTAAAACAATATTAACATTAAAAGTGATGTACTGGTGGCCTGGAATGAATACACAGATTCACATCTTCATCAATAACTGCAGAGACTGCAATAGACAGACTAGTGCAGAACGCCACCAGACACCAGACTACGAAGTAGCCTGCCCAGTACAGACACCATTGTTAGACAGCATTAGACTATCTACGCGCAGGCGTCCTTTTGGACAAATGCAATCCCACAAACATTAAGTCAAGGTTCCTATGGATATGGCCTCAGCGCTCGGCTGACGCTCGAACTGTTATAAAAGATTTGCGGCACATACGCAATTGGCACACTACATTCTGACCAGGGCCCTGCGTTTAGCTCTCGGGCTTACAAAGAAGCCATGGCTAGTTTGGGCGTAGCATTGCGGTACTCCTCTCCGTTTCATCCTGAGGGAAATTCTGTTGTGGAAAGGAAAAACCGGGACATAAAGCAGTCTATAACAGCTAGAGTATTAGGTTCAGGTGATGGGTGGGTCAAACATCGTTATGGGGTCCAACGCTCATTAAATAATTTGCCAAGAAGTTCTCAAGGGGGGGTCACTCCATATGAGGTCCTATTTGGGACAAGAATGTGGGTTCCTGATCTTGAATGTAAAGGCAAAGTGGTTGAAAATAAACCCTTTGATATCAAAGATCGTTTGGCTGTTTTACAGGATCTAAATGAACTAAGTTCGAAACAAAGCAACGTGTTCCTGAAGCCAACCACCACTGGGGAAACACCAACAGTCCCAGCAAGGCCTGTCTGGATCCCAAAAGTTGGGGATCTAGTCAGAGAGAAGATTGCGGACAAGAAGGAATTTGGACCTTCTTACAGACAACAAGTACCTGTCCTAGCCGTCCACGGAACAAGAACAGTACTTCTGCCGCCCCTTGCTGGAAAAAAGGAGAAAAGATTAGTGTCAATCGACCTCATCAAACTACAGTATGTGGCCAATACTAAATAGTAGGCCTCGTGGACTCCGACCTAGTAGCAGACGCACTCCTCTCGCTACTATCCAAGAGGTTCAGACTGAAAGACTCATAACTATTGAGAATTCAGCAGTAACAGATGAAGGACTAAGTAACAATGCTATGGAACTCATATCTCTTGAAACTCAAGTAACAGTTCGTCCAGATACACCTGTCTACACCAACGTAACAAGTGATCAACTGGTTCCAGCGATTTCAACAAATCCTGATGCAATTTCAACAATTGACCGAACTGCTTCTGGCTATTTCATTAACTTTGATACGTTTTCTGAGGATCCGAGTGAGCCTGAAACGACGCCAGCCCTAAAAACTTTCAAACAACAAGTACAAGACCTTTTTCATTTCCTGAAAAAGACTTATCTGGTTTGACCATGGATTTAACTATGGATTTTTTCTGGAATATTTTTCTTTCTGCTTTGGCTAGCTTTGGTTATGACTATCAGTGTGCTTATAAATGGCAGATACATCCATATGGACACTGAAAGTAAAAATGTGAACTTACTTTTAAAACCACACAAATCATCCCATCGTGAAGCAAGAGACTTGTCAGCAGTAAACATCACAGCCGTTCCTATACAGGATGGTATAGTGTGGGACAAAACCGATTTCGATATATTCGGCCCAACGGAACTTTTGAACATTCCACATTTATTTAAAATTTCATTAAGTGATTTTATTACCTCCAGTACCTATTCTGATGATTGGGACTTTGAGACTGTAAATGACATGCTGTCTGATCTAGAAAGGTCTGCTGCATTCTCTAACAATGAACACTTGGAGGGTTCATCAGACTACGAACAGCTTTATTGTTACAACCACTATGGTCATCATTTCTTGCATAAATCTGCAACTCCTAGAAATGTGTTTATGTTTAACCAATGGGAACATTATCCTACACCACCAAGGGGTAGTTCAAAAACGTTTGCAAATAAGTTTCCATATTTTTCAGGGTACAATACATCCGATCCAGAAACATTTTACTATAAGAATGTAAAAAAACAGGACAGAAAATTATGTTAACTAATACAAAACAGATTTATTCTGCAGCCTTTATTACCCAACTGTCTAGACAAGGATTTCACTTTTGGAAAGACACATTCGACACAAAATCTGTCTGGGGTTCAAAAGATTGGCAAGTGCAGGGGATAGAAGCTTTGTTTAGAGCATGTATCATCCCACAGCAAATAATGTTTTTGAATGACACTGTGCAACAAACGTCTTGCCTTGGTTTAGCCAAGATCAAAGACATGAATACACCTTCTGTACCAACACCTGCAAGTAATAGCACTACACAGGGAGCGGTCACAGTAGACACAATACTACAAAACAACAGAACAGATCCTGATTGGAAAAAATGGTTACTCTGGCCCACAGACACAAAGATCTGTCAAGAAAGATTCCTGAATAGAAGAAAGGGCTTTACTATCCATAGGCCAGACCCACGTTATGTTCAACGACAACATCCGGGGGTAGTAACAACATACAGTGTAGGAAAATTGTGCCTCGACTGGTTACAAAAATCTACACTCGAGGATGTGAAACAACACTTATCTTTACTTAAAGAAGACGCAGACCTTAGGGATTTCTTGCTAGGACCAAGAAAACCGCGTCAAAAACGTTTCATATATGCCGGCATTTATGCTGCTTATAATGAAGTATGGAAGGATTCACAGGCAGAGGCGGCAGAAAGAATACGTGAGCTTGATCGTATTAACTTAGAGAAATCTCTCACTGTGGTCGACAATGGGTTAACAACTTTGTCATCCAGAATTTATTCATTGGACAACATTGTATCCTCTGCTATTGACATACTGGAACAAGATTTAGCCATGTTACAACAAGGCCAATCTCAGTTACGTTCTATTATGTTATTAGGCTGGACGCTGCATCTTTGCGTGCAGGCTATGTGCCTTGGCGTTTTATCAACACGTCGTCTCTGTCTGCAGAATACAATCTAACGGATAAACAGATCGAACTGGCACAAAGGGGAGCAAGGTATACAGTGCTGAGCATTGAAAAACTAGAAAAATTACCATTTACGGTAGGAAAAAAAACAGCTACAGAATGGCTTATCCATGGCAAAATAACTCTGCCTGTCACTACTTTTCATTTTCAGTATTGCCTCAAATAAATGCAAGCAGGCAAATATGAAAGGTTGGGTAAAGAATACATTAAAACATCCTGGGATTTACCTTACGAATACAGATGTTGGAGTGGGGATCGTGAAGTGTTTCTAAGCGGTACACACTGTGAAAATGCACTAAGCGGTTCACTCATATGTCAGGACATTTCTTTACACGGGGCTTGTAATGGTTCTGTGGCAAACTTGTCCTGCCACCAGCAGGGTACACCAGCTACTGTGATTAATCCAACGTTTGGCCAACTTTCTAACGGGAGTTACCTCATGTTGAATGATCAGAGTTGCTGTGGCATGTTGCCAGGCATCCCATATCTGGTAACGGTTGGCTCCAGGGTTACTTGTTGTATGCAAGTATTGTTCCCCCCAATAGACACAGTCAGGGAGTCGCCTCTATGGCCTTCATTGAATGTTTCTTTTATACGTTTTGATACTTTAAGCAGAATGAAAGCCATGCTTTTGCAACAGACCGTGCCTTTGACCTCGGCCAAAGAAATCTATGATTTACAAATTGCAAGGACTTCGACTGAGATACAGGCTCTAATTCGTACAAACTGCCCTATACATTTCGTAGAAATGATGGGACGTATCTTAAACATGTCTGATACGAGCGGGATTGTACATGTATTTAAGACCATCTGTTCAGGACTGTTAACACCTTTTCAGGCAGTCCTCGGAATCATTCCAAACTTCGCACATTCGGTGTTTGGTGGTGTGCCATTAATTCTAGCACTGGTTGCGGGAATCCTGTTTTTATTCCTACCACTACGCTATGGCAAGCCTATCAACCAGCGTCACTCCCAGCAATTTGGAGAAATCTCTCCTAGAACGGAAGTGCTGTGAGCGCATAGTGCAACTTTTGGGCATACCTCGTCTACGGGAACTTAATACAACATGGTTTCTGTCATTTAGACCAATCTGGCAAGATTGCATCTTACCTGTTCTACGCTGCCTGCTTTGCGGTGAAGAATGCGTGCTAGACACCTGTCTAACACTCCCATCAGTCATGCCAACTGATAACGATACTCTGCTGGACCCGATAACGGCCCATGCTCTGTGTTGTCCCCAGAGGCTACCAATCCTGATGACGGCATTCATTGAGATCTCACAGACGCTTCCTGCTGCTGCTGAGGTACGAGATGGATCAACAGGCACACAGGTAACAACGGACGCGAACATTGCTGCGGCATCCTATGCTGAAGGCGATGCTTCACATCTCTGTGCAGTTAACCTTCTAAATGAGGTATTCCAACTGTAACCGACATCGGTAGACAATCTTTTGTCTACAGAAATAGATGATTTCATGTTTACACCAGACCCATACACTGACTTTGATTCGGCTAACAGTGTACCGGGGAAGCAATGAATTTGGCCTCCATATTTTCAAAACAGAACAAAACTTGGAACTCTTCCTAAAAATTGACTTTTTTCTTTTTCTCTATTTTTTGAAAATACATGGCAATTCATTCTGCTTACAGTAGAACTATTCATATAGAACGGACTTCTTTGAATACTTCCAGGGACACATTGTCACCTTATTTTACTACAATTTCATTTAGTCCCATGTTATGAAATGGCTTTGATTTTTGAAAACTTGTCAACCATTTCGTCATATGTATATATTTCTGTTTATTCATTCATGTTGCATTTATTTCCAATATATGCTTAGAATGCAAAAATGCTTTAAAATGTACAGTACCTATTGCATTACATGTTTTGGCAACAGTTCTTTTAAAACTTCTTTTAATATGCTTTTAGAAATGTTTTTAGCAACATGTGGTACTCAGTTTAATGTTTAGCATTTCATGTTTAGCATTTAGTACTATCGTTCATTCGAAAGTGGAGTGGGTGTTGTATTTCCGTTTAGGTGTCCGTATATAGGTTTTCCTGAAACATGTCCTTATATAGGCACAATTCGCATTGCCCTTATATAGGCATAAGATCCCAGTCCTTATTTAGGCATTAGCCATGCTATCCAAATACAGGCATGGTCACTTACATCCGTCCACCCTAACGTCACAACGAGTTCTTAGAAACCAGACCCTTAAGCTCTTGGGAGTTCCCCTAGCATAGGATTATTGATTTCTCCAAGAACTCATTTATTATGCATGAACCGCTATTCCTTAAGGGTTCATCCCTGACGTCTTCCTCTGCCCGACTGCACGTCAATGCTAACATTCCAAGGCACCTACCGGGTATAAATATACCTTCCCTTGCCCAAGCAAGTAGGAGGAGACCTCGACTTTAGAGGAGCCCGTGTCCCGGCCTGACGCACTGACAAGAGACGCTGTCATCCCTGCTTGCAGAGAATCCAGCTTCCAGTGTTCTGACTCCCTTCGCAGGGTGTTAGAGTTCGAGACCCGGAAAGAGATTCCCACCTCTCTCATTCTCAAGGTATGGAGCTGACTAGAACCTAGAGAGACTCTTGGCATACTAGACTCTTGGCATACTAGACTTGGCATACTAGACTTGGTATACTAGACTATATCATACCATACTATAGAATACTTCACCTACTTCTTACCTTGCACTACACATAGGTTAGGTACACTGGGGTAGAACTAGTTAGAGAAGCATCTTATGAGTACTCGCATTTTTAGCTTATGTTATTTATGTATATGAATATATGTGTAATAGCTAAAAGATAATGCTAGCGCAGTATTATTTCTTTCTACTGCTTACGCTGTACATTATATATCTCGCATACTGTCTTGTGATCATAACAGCTCATATCTCTTACACGAGAAGCAAGACTGTTCAATAAATCCTTTTATTGAAACGCCTGTCTATTCTTTCTGTGTAACTCAGAAGAAACTAAGCATGCACGATTAGCTGAGTGAAACTGTTATCTATTGTTTCCACGATTCTGAGGTGTTCCGATTCTAAAGGGAAACAAAGTTGTCATGTTTATGCGGTTGCCAGAAACTACTCCCTTCTTGTTTACAAGGAGTTTCTAGTGGCCTCTGAGTTAGCTGGCACAAAGTAATTAAGTTTAATATACTCGATAGGGACATACTGACCTCAGTCCTATGTCGAATCTATAGTGTATATTATTCCAATGCGCAGAGCCTATTAGGGAAATAGGAACTACACTACATGGCGCCCAACGTTTGGTAAGGCACTAATTTAACACTAGATACTGAGTAACTCAGTTGTGCTTTTCTCAGAGACCCCTACTCACATACTCCATAAGACGTCTGCAGTGGGTAGGGTTAAATATCCGCCAAAGCTAAAATAGGACAAAAAATCCTATATATATTAGCTGTTTGGCTTGTTCAACGTTGAAGGATACAGTGTTCCAAAATATTGTGCACCTTATCTTTTGTTTCCTTGAAACTTGTTCTACATTTTTCAAAAAACAAATGTCCCTACACGGGGATAATGGCACCGAGAACGGTGTAGCTGCGGCTGACCCAGTCGTAACAGCTTTTAATTTTACAGGTTTAAATGAAACCGATGAGGGTGTTATAAACATCCCTCCAAACTTAAGAAGAGCCATCACTCTAAAACTTATAAAACACGGCCTAACACCAAGAGGTGGTAGAGCAGTTTTCGTGATAGAGGCACACGAATCCTTTCAGACAGAGGTATTCTATTCATGGATAGTATTCCCAGAATCAAATCCAGTAACAAAACTATTTCACTTCTTTAAAGAAGATGAACCACCAGAGGAATATATTCCTTTCGAGGATATTGAAATTCCACTCACATACCAGGAGCATGATCTCTGGTTTAAAGGCGCCCTAAAACATCAACATGAACTACCCAGAATAATAGAACAATCTTATGCAGAATTAGGCAGAGATAGTTTGGGTGGAAAACCTTTGAAGCCAAAACTATCTGAAAGTCCTGAGAAGGACTCTATTAAACAAAATCCTACATCTTCTAAAAAGAAGTGGGAAACTAATAAACAAAATTCAAACGAGACACGTTCTCAATCCCGAGGTAGGTCTCCTCAAAAGGAGCCCTCTGAAAGGAGGTATAGCCTCAGGAGTAAGGATAATTTAAGAAAGCCTGACAGGTATCAAGATACTGATACACGTCCCTCTCGTGCCTTTCAGATATCGTCACAGACATCAGAAAGAAGAGGACGGTCAGATCACAGAGAATAACGCGTGAAATCCAAAGACGATAAACACGTTCAGAAAAATAAATCAAAACCTCAATTCACAAAAAAGAAGGTAGCAGGTCTGAAGATCAGACATGGCGAGAATACTGAGAACACAGCTCAAGAACGGAGAATGGGCTCAGACAATGCTGGACAGTGCAGCAGAAGTAACAATAGCTCGCCCGAACCTGAAGGAACTTCTGGAGATAGTGGACTTGAATGAGTACATCACAGTAGAGACTGTAGACACCAGGGTTAGTACTCCACAAACGTTATATGAAATAACACTCCGAATGGAGGGAGACATACCAAGAAAAGTGAAAACACTCTTTTGGGAGAAACTTTCAAGGGGTTATGATATACTTCTAGCAGAAAAGGACTGGCCACCAAACTTTGTCAGGGAGTGCCCACATGGTGAGGACATCATTATGCCAGCCTTCTCCAACCATATTCCAATTCACCTAAAATATACTTATGCCAGGAAATGGGCAGTAGCCCAGGCCCCAGCATTATACAAAAATCATGTAGGATGGGATGAGGACTCACCTCACCACAAAATACATCTAAAAAATCAACCTACTGCACAAAGGCAGTACCCAATAAAGCAAGAAGCTAAAAAACAGGTCGGGGAGATCTTAGATCAACTCGAATACCAAGGGGTGATTGAAACATGCACCTCCTCAATGAACAATCCTTTGTTTCCTTTATCCAAACCAGACAATACATACCGTCTAGTCTTGGATTACAGACACTTGAACACTTGTTCCAAAACATTTGCAGTGCAAAATGCACATAGTACAGCATTAATGAATAACATTGTGCGTAAAAAATGTATAACCACATTGGACATTTCAAATGGTTTCTTTTGTCAAAACATAGCACCTGAAAGCAGGTACTTAACAGCTTTCTCAATAATGGGGACCCAGCGTCAATTTTGTAGACTCCCACAAGGATTCAAAAACAGCCCGGGGTTATTCTCAGTGAGGGTAACAGAGTTACTACAAATTTATGATAATGAGGCATTGTCATATGTCGATGACATCTATCTGACAGACGATGACCTAGATAGGCACTTGAACAGGGTGAGTACCATTATATTGGGCTTCCCCTCTGAAGGCTATAAATTCAACTTTAAAAAATCCAGAATTGCCCATTTCAATGTCCTTTTCCTAGGATATGAGCTTTCAAGTGAAGGCAAGAGCCTGGCAGCTAACTTTCTAGAAAAGTGCGCGCTGCTCCAACCTCCAAAAACGCTGAAAAATTTACAATCCATCTTGGGTTTCCTAAATTTTGGAAGAACTTACATTCTAAATTACGCAGAAAGGGTTAAACCTCTCTACGAATTAATCAAACGTGATTTTTCAACAAAACATTGGACACAAGAACACAAAGAAATCCTGCATTCACTCCAAGCTAACATGTTAGCAACAAATCACTTATAAACATGCGTAAATAAACGCAATTTAGTGATCCGAATAATTTCGGGTCAATGCGGATCACCTATTTAACATTTAATGAGGGTGAAAAAGTACCAATAGCATACAAATCACATTTGTATACACAAGCAGAAATGCGCTTCACTTCAATAGAAAAAATACTGACAGCAGTTCAAACCGCTGTAGCAAAAGAAAGAGCTCTAGCCCAAGGGAAACGCATTATTGTCATAACTCCAGTACCAGCCTTAGAGGCGATTACAAAAGCGAGCATTCCAAATGCAAAAGCTTTACATCCTAGATGGATACAATGGGTTAATTCTCTTGCTGCAACAGATGTTGAATATGTTTTTGATCCTGATTTAAAAACACAACCGTTCCTGCAATATGAACATGAATGTCCTCTGCCCACTGAAATTTTGCCTCTCGATCAGTACGAATTTATAATTTATACTGACGGATCAGCACAACCCGCTACAGGGAGTAAGCAAGCTTACAGTGCAGCGTGCGCAATCGTTAAAGGTCGCATGCGCGATGGTGACTTCAGACCAATGGTCACTAAAACTCAATCTCTAGGAGACTGTACAGCTCAGCGAGCTGAACTACAAGCATTCAAACTGGCACTTGAAAATACAGATCGTGAATTCCCCACACTCATAGTGTGCGATTCTTTTTACTGTGCTCAGTCGTATAATGAATATATACAAAATTGGCTTCAAAACGGGTTCAAAGATGCAAAAGGTGGCTCAATAAAGCATAAAACGCTTTGGGAACAATTAGTTCAGTTAAGAAACGAACTACCAAAAGCTCATGTGATACACACGCTGAGTCATCAACGTGATGGCGTTCACGTTGCAGGGAATTCATTGGCTGATGAAGCCGCAAAGGGGGCTGTTCAGACGGCTTCCGTAGCTGCGATCACTAGACAGTGAGATATTGTTGGCTGTCAATGCTTCAAGCAAAGGCAGTGGTGCAGCGTTACCAAAAAAAATTCCACTCAAGTACTCTTATGTAATTGATGCAAACAACGTTCCTTTTGCTCGAATCCCTGGAGTGGGGGATAGGGTAATTCCAAACATGGAATGTAGAGCAGCTTTGATTTATGAAGCACATCTGGGGGAGTGTCTGTCACATCAAGGGATCTCTAAAACAATATTAACATTAAAAGTGATGTACTGGTGGCCTGGAATGAATACACAGATTCACATCTTCATCAATGACTGCAGAGACTGCAATAGACAGACTAGTGCAGAACGCCACCAGACACCAGACTACGAAGTAGCCTGCCCATTACAGACACCATTGTTAGACAGCATTAGACTATCTACGTGCAGGCGTCCTTTTGGACAAATGCAATCCCACAAACACTAAGTCAAGGTTCCTATGGATATGGCCTCAGCGCTCGGCTGACGCTCGAACTGTTATAACAGATTTGTGAGTCTTTATCGGCACATACGCAATTGGCACACTACATTCTGACCAGGGCCCTGTGTTTAGCTCTCGGGCTTACAAAGAAGCCATGGCTAGTTTGGGCGTAGCATTGCGGTACTCCTCTCCGTTTCATCCTGAGGGAAATTCTGTTGTGGAAAGGAAAAACCGGGACATAAAGCAGTCTATAACAGCTAGAGTATTAGGTTCGGGTGATGGGTGGGTCAAACATCTTTATGGGGTCCAACGCTCATTAAATAATTTGCCAAGAAGTTCTCAAGGGGGGGTCACTCCATATGAGGTCCTATTTGGGACAAGAATGTGGGTTCCTGATCTCGAATGTAAAGGCACAGTGGTGGAAAATAAACCCTTTGATATCAAAGATCGTTTGGCTGTTTTACAGGATCTAAATGAACTAAGATCGAAACAAAGCAACGTGTTCCTGAAGCCAACCACCACTGGGGAAACACCGGCAGTCCCAGCAAGGACTGTCTGGATCCCAAAAGTTGCGGATCTAGTCAGAGAGAAGATTGCGGACAATAAGGAATTTGGACCTTCTTACAGACAACCAGTACCTGTCCTAGCCGTCCACGGAACAAGAACAGTACTTCTGCCGCCCCTTGCTGGAAAAAAGGAGAAAAGATTTGTGTCAATCGACCTCATCAAACTACAGTATGTGGCCAATACTAAATAGTAGGCCTCGTGGACTCCGACCTAGTAGCAGACGCACTCCTCTCGCTACTATCCAAGAGGTTCAGACTGAAAGACTCATAACTATCGAGAATTCAGCAGTAACAGATGAAGGACTAAGTAACAATGCTATGGAACTCATCCCTCTTGAAACTCAAGTAACAGTTCGTCCAGATACACCTGTCTACACCAACGTAACAAGTGATCAACTGGTTCCAGCGATTTCAACAAATCCTGATGCAATTTCAACAATTGACCGAACTGCTTCTGGCTATTTCATTAACTTTGATACGTTTTCTGAGGATCCGAGTGAGCCTGAAACGACGCCAGCCCTAAAAACTTTCAAACAACAAGTACAAGACCAGTTTCATTTCCTGAAAAAGACTTATCTGGTTTCACCATGGATTGAACTATGGATTATTTCTGGAATATTTTTCTTTCTGCTTTGGCTAGCTTTGGTTATGACTATCAGCATGCTTATAAATGGCAGATACATCCATATGGACACTGAAAGTAAAAATGTGAACTTACTTTTAAAACCACACAATTCATCCCATCGTGAAGCAAGAGACTTGTCAGCAGTAAACATCACAGCCGTTCCTATACAGGATGGTATAGTGTGGGACAAAACCGATTTCGATATATTCGGCCCAACGGAACTTTTGAACATTCCACATTTATTTAAAATTTCATTAAGTGATTTTATTACCTCCAGTACCTATTCTGATGATTGGGACTTTGAGACTGTAAATGACATGATGTCTGATCTAGAAAGGTCTGCTGCATTCTCTAACTATGAATACTTGGAGGGTTCATCAGACTACGAACAGCTTTATTGTTACAACCACTATGGTCATCATTTCTTGCATAAATCTGCAACACCTAGAAATGTGTTTATGTTTAACCAATGGGAACATTGTCCTACACCACCAAGGGGTAGTTCAAAAATGTTTGCAAATATGTTTCCATATTTTTCAGGGTACAATACATCCGATCCAGAAAAATTTTACTATAAGAATGTAAACAAAACAGGACAGAAAATTATGTTAACTAGTACAAAACAGATTTATTCTGCAGCCTTTATTACCCAACTGTCTAGACAAGGATTTCACTTTTGGAAAGACACAATCTGCACAAAATCTGTCTGGGGTTCTAAAGATTGGCAAGTGCAGGGGATAGAAGCTTTGTTTAGAGCATGTATCATCCCACAGCAAATAATGTTTTTGAATGACACTGTGCAACAAACGTCTTGCCTTGGTTTAGCCAAGATCAAAGACATGAATACACCTTCTGTACCAACACCTGCAAGTAATAGCACTACACAGGGAGCGGTCACAGTAGACACAATACTACAAAACAACAGAACAGATCCTGATTGGAAAAAATGGTTACTCTGGCCCACAGACACAAACATCTGTCAAGAAAGATTCCTGAATAGAAGAAAGGGCTTTACTATCCATAGGCCAGACCCACGTTATGTTCAACGACAACATCCGGGGGTAGTAACAACATACAGTGTAGGAAAATTGTGCCTCCACTGGTTACAAAAATCTACACTCGAGGATGTGAAACAACACTTATCTTTACTTAAAGAAGACGCAGACCTTAGGGATTTCTTGCTAGGACCAAGAAAACCGCGTCAAAAACGTTTCATATATGCCGGCATTTATGCTGCTTATAATGAAGTATGGAAGGATTCACAGGCAGAGGCCACAGAAAGAATACGTGAGCTTGATCGTATTAACTTAGAGAAATCTCTCACTGTGGTCGACAATGGGTTAACAACTTTGTCATCCAGAATTTATTCATTGGACAACATTGTATCCTCTGCTATTGACATACTGGAACAAGATTTAGCCATGTTACAACAAGGCCAATCTCAGTTACGTTCTATTATGTTATTAGGCTGGACGCTGCAATCTTTGCGTGCAGGCTATGTGCCTTGGCGTTTTATCAACACGTTGTCTCTGTCTGCAGAATACAATCTAACGGATAAACAGATCGAACTGGCACAAAGGGGAGCAAAGTATACAGTGCTGAGCATTGAAAAACTGGAAAAATTACCATTTACGGTAGGAGAAAAACCAGCTACAGAATGGCTTATCCATGGCAAAATTACTCTGCCTGTCACTACTTTTCATTTTCAGCATTGCCTCAAACAAATGCAAGCAGGCAAATATGAGTGGTTGGGTAAAGAATACATTAAAACATCCTGGGATTTACCTTACGAATACAGATGTTGGAGTGGGGATCGTGAAGTGTTTCTAAGCGGTACACACTGTGAAAATGCACTAAGCGGTTCACTCATATGTCAGGACATTTCTTTACACGGGGCTTGTAATGGTTCTGTGGCAAACTTGTCCTGCCACCAGCAGGGTACACCAGCTACTGTGATTAATCCAACGTTTGGCCAACTTTCTAACGGGAGTTACCTCATGTTGAATGATCAGAGTTGCTGTGGCATGTTGCCAGGCATCCCATATCTGGTAACGGTTGGCTCCAGGGTTACTTGTTGTATGCAAGTATTGTTCCCCCCAATAGACACAGTCAGGGAGTCGCCTCTATGGTCTTCATTGAATGTTTCTTTTATACGTTTTGATACTTTAAGCAGAATGAAAGCCATGTTTTTGCAACAGACCGTGCCTTTGACCTCGGCCAAAGAAATCTATGATTTACAAATTGCAAGGACTTCGGCTGAGATACAGGCTCTAATTCGTACAAACTTCCCTATACATTTCGTAGAAATGATGGGACGTATCTTAAACATGTCTGATACGAGCGGAATTGTACATGTATTTAAGACCATCTGTTCAGGACTGTTAACACCTTTTCAGGCAGTCCTCGGAATCATTCCAAACTTCGCACATTCGGGGTTTGGTGGTGTTTCATTAATTCTAGCACTGGTTGTGGGAATCCTGTTTTTATTCCTACTACTACGCTATGGCAAGCCTATCAACCAGCGTCACTCCCAGCAATTTGGAGAAAGCTCTCCTAGAACGGAAGTGGCGTGAGCGCATAGTGCAACTTTTGGGCATACCTCGTCTACGGGAACTTAATACAACATGGTTTCTGTCATTTAGACCAATCTGGCAAGATTGCATCTTACCTGTTCTTCGCTGCCTGCTTTGCGGTGAAGAATGCGTGCTAGACACCTGTCTAACACTCCCATCAGTCATGCCAACTGATATCGATACTCTGCTGGACCCGATAACGGCCCATGCTCTGTGTTGTCCCCAAAGGCTACCAATCCTGATGACGGCATTCATTGAGATCTCACAGACGCTTCCTGCTGCTGCTGAGGTACGAGATGGATCAACAGGCACACAGGTAACAACGGACGCGAACATTGCTGCGGCATCCTATGCTGAAGGCGATGCTTCACATCTCTGTGCAGTTAACCTTCTAAATGAGGTATTCCAACTGTAACCGACATCGGTAGACAATCTTTTGTCTACAGAAATAGATGATTTCATGTTTACACCAGACCCATACACTGACTTTGATTCAGCTCACAGTGTACCGGGGAAGCAATGAATTTGGTCTCCATATTTTCAAAACAGAACAAAACTTGGAACTCTTCCTAAAAATTTACTTTTTTCTTTTTCTCTATTTTTTGAAAATACATGGCAATTCAATCTGCTTACAGTAGAACTATTCATATAGAACGGACTTCTTTGAATACTTCCAGGGACACATTGTCACCTTATTTTACTACAATTTCATTTAGTACCATGTTATGAAATGGCTTTGATTTTTGAAAACTTGTCAACCATTTCGTCATATGTATTTATTTCTGTTTATTCATTCATGTTGCATTTATTTTCAATATATGCTTAGAATGCAAAAATGCTTTAAAATGTACAGTACCTATTGCATTACATGTTTTAGCAACAGTTCTTTTAAAACTTCTTTTAATATGCTTTTAGAAATGTTTTTTGCAACATGTAGTACTCAGTTTAATGTTTAGCATTTCATGTTTAGCATTTAGTACTATCATTCATTCGAAAGTGGAGTGGGTGTTGTATTCCGCTTTAGGTGTCCGTATATAGGTTTTCCTGAGACATGTCCTTATATAGGCACAATTCGCATTGCCCTTATATAGGCATAAGATCCCAGTCCTTATTTAGGCATTAGCCATGCTATCCAAATACGGGCATGGTCACTTACATCCGTCCACCCTAACGTCACAACGAGTTCTTAGAAACCAGACCCTTAAGCTCTTGGGAGTTCCCCTAGCACAGGATTATTGATTTCTCCAAGAACTCATTTATTATGCATGAACCGCTATTCCTTAAGGGTTCATCCCTGACGTCTTCCTCTGCCCGACTTCACGTCAATGCTAACATTCCAAGGCACCTACCGGGTATAAATATACCTTCCCTTGCCCAAACACGTAGGAGGAGACCTCGACTTTAGAGGAGCCCGTGTCCCGGCCTGATGCACTGACAAGAGACGCTGTCATCCCTGCTCGCAGAGAATCCAGCTTCCAGTGTTCTGACTCCCTTCGCAGGGTGTTAGAGTTCGAGACCCGGAAAGAGATTCCCACCTCTCTCATTCTCAAGGTATGGAGCTGACTAGAACCTAGAGAGACTCTTGGCATTCTAGACTCTTGGCATACTAGACTTGGCATACTAGACTTGGCATACTAGACTTGGAATACTAGACTATAGCATACCATACTATGGAATACTTCACCTACTTCTTACCTTGCACTACACTTAGGTTAGGTACACTGGGGTAGAACTAGTTAGAGAAGCATCTTATGAGTAAACGCATTTTTAGCTTATGTTATTTATGCATATGAATATATGTGTCATAGCTAAAAGATAATGCTAGCGCAGTATTATTTCTTTCTACTGCTTACGCTGTACATTATATATCTCGCATACTGTCTTGTGATCATAACAGCTCATATCTCTTACACGAGAAACAAGACTGTTTAATAAATCCTTTTATTGTAACGCCCGTCTATTGCTTCTGTGTAACTCTGAGGAAACTAAGCATGCAGGATTAGCTGAGTGAAACTGTTATCTATTGTTTCCACGATTCTGAGAGTGTTCCGATTCTAAAGGGAAACAAAGTTGTCATGTTTATGCGGTTGCCAGAAACTACTCCCTTCTTGTTTACAAGGAGTTTCTAGTGGCCTCTGAGTTAGCTGGCTCAAAGTAATTAAGTTTAATATACTCGATAGGGACATACTGACCTCAGTCCTATGTCGAATCTATAGGGTATATTATTCCAATGCGCAGCGCCTATTAGAGAAATAGGAACTACACTACACACCTGCTGCACAATCTGGGCTTAACAAAAGAGGAATTTACCTGTCTTTAAAGTTTAAGGAGTGTACTCCATGAAAGCAACATGTGCAAAAGAGCTTCAAGAAATCACCTACATCAATTCCACCAAGAAGAGAACAGCTGACAACATCCCATGGACTTTTAAGGATTTGACCAGGTGCATTGTGAGAATTGTACTTCCAACTCTCCAAGGAGCAACCCTGAGCTTCTGGATCCTTGACTGGGATTGTAGACCCTTCAACACCCCAAAAGAACCTTCTGGAAGAAGATTTGGAAGATTGAGACCATTTGGAATTTTTTTTGTAAAAAGCTCCATAAATTGACTGACCAGTCGTCGAGAGTCAAGTTGGCAATGACGAACCGCGACTCGGCCTAAATTTCTGGTTTGCCCTGCTGAAAGCTCCGGTGCTCTTAGTCGTCGACTTCGAGAACCAACATCTTCAGGAATCACTGAGACCTTGCCTGAAGAAAGCAGCTGTTGTTGAACCGCAAACCGGCCTGCCTAGGAGACTCACTCTTCATCGAGGGAAAAAGAACCGAAAAAATGACCAAGTCAGATGGTAAATCTTGACCAGGCTCTATCACTCATCGTATCTTACCTGCACTTCATCGCAGTTGGCCTGAAACGTTTACTTTGTCCCGGTCAAGTGCAACGAGACAGCCGGGGTTGGCGTGTTTCACTTTGTGGTACTAGAAAACATATTTTTTACATTTTATCTGTAAAAATTATTATCTCCGGTTTCCCACATTGGATTTTTCTCGTTTTGGTGTCATTTTAAAGATACAAATATGCCCTTTCTTTATAAATTGGTGTTGAATTTTTGTGTGCTGTGTCTCACTTATTTACTGTTTTGGTGATACTAAATGCTGTACACGCCTGTCTCCTAATTTAAGCCTTATTGCTCATGAGTCATGCTACCAAGCGTTGAGCAAGGATTAATTTATTGAGAGTTGACTGGACCTTATTTGTGACTGTGGTGTTTTAGGTACCTACCTGCATCTACTAACGAACTACTGTCCAACAGTAACTATAACTCATGCCCCTGCCATGCAAAGTGTTTTTCATCAATTATCTCATCTCAGATGTTGCAGTGATGTAATCAATGATTTCATTGAACAAGTCATGAGTGATGTAATATGGGAGGTAACTAGTAGTGCATGGTGATGGTCCCTCTGGGACCCAACACAAGGACTAGGGGGGAAGGGTATCCCTACTCTGTCCCTTATTGTTTTTTAAACCATTTTTTAAGACTGGATACTAAGGTCCTTATTACGATGGCGCTCGGATGAGCGTCTGACTGACATCGTTGCAGGATGGTAATTGCCGGACTAGTAGTCAGTGGTTCCACCCAACATATTCCAATGCAACTGCCCTGTAGGTGGTCGGAAATAGGCCCTTTTCTATTACAGCTTGTGCTGTGGCCTGTAAAAGGGCCGCAGCTCAAGCTGCAATCGAAAAGGGCATGTTTGCAAACCTCAATGCACCATGTGCCAGGCATCATGTGGTACCTGGCACACGGTGCATGGATGTTTGGGGGGCACCACATGTGCCCCCCTGGCACCATTGCGTCAGCCCATGGGGGATTGGGGCCCTATTAGGAGCCCTCAAAGTCCATTTCCGGCTGCCTGTTCGTGGCAGTGGGACCGCCATAATCAGGCAGTCGGAAAGGGATAGCCTGATCCTTGCGGCAGTGCCTGAGCAGGCACCACCCCATTGCAGGGATTAGGTATCCGACCACCGTCTCAACGGGCTCCTTTAGCCTGTCGGAGGTGGCGGTCTTTTCCCTGCCTAACTTGCTCTGACCGCCGGAATTGTAATCCAGCGGCCGGACCGATGGCACAAGGTGTCGGTGGCAGTCCCACTGACATCGGAATGAGCCACTAAGTCTGGGTGGAGAGAAGGAGTTTCCGCTTCCGAGAGGTCGCGGGTGAGCCGCAGCACGCAACAGTGAGCAGCAGCAGCCGGAGAGCCGCGAACCGCATGAGCCGGTGAGGCGGCGATCTGCACACGCCGGTGATCTGCCGGCGACCAACGCGACCAACGCAACCCACGCTGACTGAGCCGTGGAGCCGGTAGGCCAAGGGAGTTGTGCTACATGAACTGCACGAACCGTGGAGCCGGTGGGCGGCGGGAGCCCTGTCGCATGAGCCGCGGAGCTGCAGCACCTGCATTGGAGGTGGCCAAGGCGAGCAGTGAGTGGGCGTGTGAGGGAGGTGCGGCAGACGAGCTGTGATCTGCTGTGTCATGCGACCTCATTGCACCAGACCCACAGCGTTAGTAGGTAGGCATCTGACTGGCATCTGACAGACAGAGCTGGGGCAGAGTACGGCCTGAGTGCATGAGCGGTCTGGCAGCGGCCTCACAGCCTCGTCAGTTTTGCTGTCTGCTAGTCGCCTGCACCACAGCTCCACAGCCTCTGGCCCCGCTGTGAGGTTGGAGAGGTCTATGAGCACTGAACTTATTAAACAGCTCATTGGATTAGCGGAGGAACGCGGCTCAGCAGGGGAGCTGCGGGAGCTGACCCAAAGAGCAGAGGACCCGCCACGGCGGTCAGCAAGCACGGCATTTCTGGAGTGCTTGAGAGTCCCTCGTCTATATTCTGCAGGGAGACCATCGATACTCCTGGAACGCCAGGCACTTCCGGATTCTGAGGACAACAGAAACGGCAGGGACAGCAAGTCAATTTGGGAGAGATAGAGCGCAGCTGCAGTTAGTAGCAGCCGCTGAGTGAGTGCCCAGGTGAGTCCGAGGAAGCTGGCCAACTAGGTTGGGTTCAGCTTGCGGCTCCCCAGTGTGCCCTGCCTATGGCCGTTCCCTCCTGTCTACTGCCACCTGCCCTCTGCCACCTATTCATTGCCATCTGTCCATTGTTATTGCCATCTACATCTCGCGATTTTTTGCAAGAAACCACGGTTACGTACTACGATCCACAGTCAGAATCCGCACTGCAAAATGGCGTATAAAAAATTGAGATCACGAACAATATTCATGAAAAGATTGGGAACGGAACAAGCAATACGAAGGAGTGCTGGGAAGTCGGTCTCACTAGGAAACTCTTTAGTGACCCCCGGAATAACTAAATATTTTACAAAACAAAGCACGAAGGAACAGGTGAAAACACAAAGCGAACAACAAATTGTGTTGAAAGAAGACCATGAAAAGAACGTAGCGGACACTAATGATTTCACTCAAAATCAAAAAGGATTAGAGGAAGATCCAAATAGTAACTCTAGAATCTTGGAAGAATTAACTAGTAACTCTACAATCTTCGAACCAGCAAAATGAGTAATACAACAAGCACAGCAAACTCTAGAATTCGATGTCACCTGTCCAGACATTAACATCAAGGACTTGGTTTTCTGTAAGGATGTACCAAAGGAGCCACTGACAATCCAGAACAATACCCCACAAAATCATTTGACCCAGAAGGGTCCCTTTCTCATTCACCAGATGTTTCACTTTTAAAGACCATGGAATCCTCAAACGAAAATACCCCGGTGTCTAAAGCCCTATTTACGTTACAAAGAATTTTGGAATCAGTTCTTCCCATCTTGGGAACATTTTGGAAAAATCCGACCAGATGCTGGATACGCAATTAGGAATACTAAAATACCTAGTGGAAAAAAAGGAGGAAACAACAATTAAAAACACTACCACCAGCAGAAAAAGGAGAAGCACCAAATGCGGAAAACCTCCTCAAATCAAAAGTCGTCCTATCAACAGGAGAACTTACTCCGCTGAAGAAAGAAGCAGCAACTCAAACAGGTCGGAGTACACCAAAAGCAAATAAGGGACCACAAGACCCCAACCAAATTTACTCCCTTAGAAAACTTTTCAAGGAAAATAACAAGCTTGATACTCATCAGCCGGTCACTGCATATTATCCAATCTTCACCAACCAAAAAACAAAAGCTATCAAATCTGAATAACATTCCAGTGTCCAATCAAAAAGAAACAGAAACCTCTGCAATTCCGTCTCTAGTCTCCCCTGGCCCAGAAAGATCGAAAAAAGAAAGGAGACTAGATAAGATCAATCGGAAAAGGGCAAAGAGAAGGGCGACAAGAAGGTTCGCAAAGCAGAAGGCCCGGAAGACAAGGTTTCCGAGTACATTCCCCTCCACATTCAAGTCCCCAGAAAAAGACGAAAGACTAGAAATAGTACAAAATCTGGCAGAAAAGGGGCAGAACTCTTCAATCAAAGAACAAAGGGTAAATTCCAACCAACTCAATACAATGGCCCCAAGTTTCTCAGCTACAGCGCCTGGAATAAAGACACCGGCACATAAGGACATCCCATTAAGAATCCGTTCTATAGGGAAGATGTATACTCAGTCTCAGAAGACCCAACCAAGTCGCCTGGAAATCATAGATCTATTCCCCTCAGGCGATGTCCCGCTCAACCGAGAGAGAATCACAAATCAACTTCAAAAGATACAGCCGCTACAGTCACTATCAAGAAATGAAATAAAATTAGTAGTTTTCCCAGAAAGATCTAAAACCACAACGGCCATCGTAGAATTCCGGTCTCCAGTGATAGCAGGAATAATATTAAAGGAAAGCGATACTCTACATAAATACGGATTTGACTTGACACTAGTACCAATTTATGAAACCCAAAGATTTGAGAATCTTGAGGAAATTAATAAAATTGAAAATCAGCAATTGTTCCAAAGGCAAAGTGGCATAAATAACCCTCTAAATTTCTTTAAAGAAAATATATCCGTTTCAATAACGAACAGAAAAAGGAGAAGCTGGAGCAAAAACACACCAAAGAAGGAAATTACAACTAACGAAAATTCATGGGCATGGATTGCTGAGAATCTAAATAGCAACAAACAGGGTAAGGAAAACAAACGCCCTTTTTAACAACGGCTTGACCATCTCTTCCTGGAATATAGCTGGAAAAACACAGGAGAAATGAGCACTAATTACGGAAGACCGACCAGGGATTGTGGCCTTACAAGAAACGTGGTCAACAACAACTTTTGACCACCGTGATTATTTCGTATATGACATCCCTGCAGAACCGGTTGATCGGGGACACGCGAAAGGTGGGCTAGCAATTCTTCTTAACGAAGACTTCAACTGGGACCAAGAAACTATCCCAATCTGTTCAAAGAACTTTCAATGTATCAAGGTCAAATTCGGGATCGACCCACTGGAAACCTTGAAAATCCTCCTCATCTTTAATGTCTATATCCCCCCTGGGTCTAAAATGGATGCACTAGCAATAGAAATATTTGAGGGAATAGAAAAGGTGGTAGAAGAACAAGGCTATCCGTCAGTTTTCATAACAGGTGACTTCAATGGGAAAATATTCAACGACTTACTCGAAAAATGGGTAAATGGCGAAAAAGAAGAAGCCTTGGCAATCCCAATTCCTCAATTTCCCACAGGAAGTAAAGCAGATAAAAGAGGGAAAATTCTATTAGCCTCACTTCCAATGCTGAACGGAGTAATACTAAATGGCAATGTAGAAGGAGATATTCCGGCATCCTCCACAAGACAAGGCAATTTCAACTCCTCAACCCTTGATTACATGATCTGTAGTCTGGATTTGTTCGGATCAGCCTCACACTTAAATATTAATTTCGTGTTAGGAAGTGATCACGCAATTTTACTTTTATCAACAGAGTTGAGACTAAAACCTACATCTTCAGGCCAAATTATATATTCTCAAAGTACAGTATTGGTGAACCAGGTCCAAGGGCGGCTGCTATGGAATTCGAGTACACTTAGCAAAATTATCTCTGCAATCGAGATGGCACAACCATTACAGACTATTCACTCAGCAAACCCGATAACAAATTTTGAATCAGTCATCAATAATCTGGTACAATCTCTGCAGGAAAATCTAAAACAACGAAGGCCAAGATCGGAAAAAAATAAAAGACGGAACATAGATACAACTGCAATGGAATTAAATAAACTAATAAGGGCACAATTCCTTCAATTCTCAGAAATAAAACAATGTGAAATTAACAACTTAAAAAATCGCTGCAGGAGAGAAAAGGAAACAAATCGCAAAAAATTACAGGACAAAAAATGGGTGGACATACAGATAGCAGCAAAACAGAATAATAAACATTCCTACTGGAATATAATTGCAAAAGAAACAGGCACAAAAAAATCACTACATGCTATCCCAGTCCCCCCTTCAGAATGGGAAATGTACTTAACCAACTTATATAAATTAAGTAAGAGGACAGAAAGTTCGAATCTAACGGCAAGTAAGCCAGGAGGAAATACTTTAGATAATGGAGCTCCATCTTCTTCTCTAATTGAACATTATATAAAAAAGGCAAGAACGTCGGGAGCAACGGGACCGGACCAAATTCCAATTAAAGTCTTCCAAAGCAACCCCAAAGAATGGAGCAAGTTCTTAGCTCCCTTTTTTCTCCATAGTTTTGATACAGGGGAAATCCCAAAATCTTGGAAGGGAAGCATTGTAATTCCAATTTACAAGAAGGGCTCCAGGATGCTCCCCTGCAAATACCGGCAGATAGCTCTCCTGGACGCAACAGGTAAAATTTTTGCGGCAACTGTATTAGAACACCTCAAAGACTGGGCATTCTCCTCAGGTTCAATTCCCTTATATCAAGCTGGGTTTAGACCAAAACACTCTGTCACAGACAACATTGCAGTGCTGCAAACAATAATCGACAAATATGTAACCCTAAAGTCTCAGGTTGTGTACGCAGTTTTTGTTGACATTACGACTGCATTTGACAGGGTGGACAGAGCAACGCTCTGGAGAAAACTTCGAAAAATGGGAATTCCAGATAACCTCCTTCATTTAATAACATCATTGTATTCAGGGACTTGGTGTCAAGTTCAAATGGGGAGGGAGAAGGGTCTTACAAGCCCAATAGCTACACCTAACGGCCTCAGGCAAGGATGCCTTCTAGCTCCCATACTGTTCTCTCTATATATTAGCGATCTGCCCGAAAGTTTTAAATAAGTTAGCAATTTTCCACCTAAAATCGCATCTCATAAAATTTATACCATATTGTATGCAGACAACGTAGTCATCTTAGATTTAACGCCATTTGGTCTGCAAGGGAATTTGCAAGCACTTAATAAATACACGGAAGAAAATTATTTAATACCAAACATCACTAAAACAAAAATTGTTCCATTTTCAGGAAGGAAACGGTATGCTAAATACAACTGGACTTTAGGGGGAAAACCGCTGGAAGTTGTAAAGGAATACACATACCTAGGGAGAATTTTTTCACAATCTCTGCAAAACTTGCCTCACCTGCAGAACCTGAGTCGAAAAGTTGACGTCCACGTGGGGGCACTTCTACGATTATACGCCTCCACTGGTCAAAGGCACTTTTCTTCTCTTCTTCAAGTATATAGTTCTAAGATCCCCCAGTACTATCATATGCACTCGAATATATTCCACTAAGCCAATGGAAACATCTGGATCTGAAAGAAGGGAAAGTCCTCCGGAAACTAACTAAGACGTCACAAGCTGGACCGGTACAAGCTCTTCGCCTTGAATTCTCATTAGTCAGTTCTTATGCCAGAGGAATCACTAATATTATAAGATGGGCATACAATCTCATCCATGTGGAACAAGGAACCCTACGATCCTTATTAAAAATAGAGACATTTGAACAAGGATCGCCGAAATATGTATTTTGTTGGAATGTATCTATCGCTTTTAAAATATCAAATGTTAATACTGATCTGCTGCAATCTTGGACTCCCGCTCATTTGAAGCTCTTTTTAAAACATTTAACACCAAGGTTAAGCTTCGATCTTGACATCCAACACTGTTCCAAATTGCCACTGTATAAAACATATGCTGAAACTATTGTATATAAGAAAATGCAGCAGTATATTCATTTTAACTTAAAAGATGGAGTCAGGCGAAGCATTATACTACTCCGGATCGGGATACTTCCTCTAAAATCATTCACCTTTAAGTGGTTCCCAAAAGAAAAAGCTAGTAGCTCCTGTGATCTATGTAACGGTGGGGTGCAAGACTTGGAACATGTGTTATTCGCTTGTTCAAATTTGACAGTTGTAGAAGCTAGAAAGAGGTTTATACAACCAATTCGCACAAAATGTAAAATCAACTCGGTTCTGAACCTGATCTCTCTTTGTAAGGTACCGCCTAATGAATTTGTATGTTACAATTTGTTTAAATTTCTAAAATCTCTTTTAACTTTGTACTAGAATGATATTTTATTATTTTATAGGTAAATTTTAAAGGTAAATTTTATATTTTAAATATTTGTTGTTCTCAGTTGAGAACTAAATCAAATAAACTTAAACTTGAGCCACTAAGTCTCCGAATCCTGTAATGGCTGCTGTATCATTAGTTTTCATGTTGCAGTCAGCCAGTCAGAACACTCATTCCCTATAGGACCATCACCTCGCACAAGTGGGAGGTAGCCAAAGGGAAAAAAACCCAACCTGCAAATCAGAATGCTCCATTTTTTTAAGTTACGTGATTGCTAGACTATACCGGAAACCTAACCGTCCAAATATACAAAGTATGTAATCCTTAATTTTTCCAAAACTACTGTACGGATTTAAACCAAGTCACTAAATGCATACTTTCTGGATCAAGATCCAGCTTTCTGGCATATTTGGTATAATAATGCCATTTTGGCTGGAGTGCCTTTCCAAAAAACCCTATGAAAATTGCATGGGGAAATTGCATGTTCGGACTCCCCTTTTAATTGGCTCCCGCTACTCTGATCATCCTGAAACTTACCAGGAAGGAGTTGAGGTAAAAAGAGCACTTTTTTGAAAAGTGTTGTGAAACTTCATTAAACAGTGCCAAAGTTATTAGCAATTTAAAAAGCGATTTCCTATATTACCTAGTGGCAGTAGCCAATAGGTAGTTATAGTTAGGCCTGCTTTTCTTTAGAAAGAGTGTTTTTGGTTTGCCAATAACTTTCGCCCTGTTAGAAGAATCTTCACAAAACTTTCCGAAAAAATGTTCATCCACCTCAGCCAGTTCCTGGAAAGTTTCGGGGTGGTTTGTCAAGTGAGGGCCGATAAAAAAGAGGGATTGCAAAACACAAAATCTTTATGCATCTTCCATAGAGTACTTTAAGATGGGCTACAGCAAAAAGACTGAAGGGAATTACACCATATTTGGCAGGAAGCTAGATCTTGGTCCGCAAATTGTGCTTTTTGTGATTTGGTGTAAATCTGTTCAGTATTTTTTGAGAAATTACTCTTGCAGGAGCACCAGTTTAAAATGGAGCATTCTGATTGGCCCAGGGAGCTATATTTCTCTTGGGCTATCTCACTACCACAGGAGTCAGACTCACACGAGCGTTCTGACTTGCTCCCAGTAACATGTTATTTTTTTTTCTGACAACAATTACAGGACATGAGGACTTTGTTCCCTGTCCTGAAGTTACAAAAAGCAAATAACATAAGGGGAAAGGTTAGGGGTACCCTGACCTTCAAGGGCCACTGGAGGGGACCCTGAGTGACCTCCCACCCTTGGGCCAAAATGAAACAGAAAATGGCAAACAAATGACACAATCATGCAGTGATGCAGGGAGGGAAACAGATCTAAATATTGCTCCCACCCGCAGGAAGCAGCATTAGTAGCTGTTCCCTGCTGATGGGAGCAAGGCCAGTTTCTGCTGGATGTGGGGAGCTGGCAGGGGATGCAAGTGCATTGGGGCACCCCCTTGGGCCCCACTGACAGTATGGTGGTGCCCTGGGTGGCAGTGGCAGCTCGCAGAGGGAGTGCTGCGGGGTGGCCAGGTGGGGGAGGGGCAGAGTGGGAGGGTAGTGGAGTTGGACATATGACGGTCAGGAGTAAAGTAAGTAAATAAATAAATAAAACTATTTACCTTGCGCTCGCTGCATCGCCAACTTGGTGATGCAGCGAGCGCAAGGTAAATAGTTTTATTTATTTACTTACTTTACTCCTGGCCATTGTATGTCCAACTCCACTACCCCCCCACCCTGCCCCACCCTGCCCCTCCCACGCCGCACTCCCTCTGCGAGCCGCCACTGCTGGGTGGGCTCCAGGGCCCCCACCTTTACATTGCAAGGCCCTGAGAAATGAGGACCCTGGGGCAAAAATCAGCCTGGGAAGGGGGGCTGCATGCAGTGGCATGGAGTAGATTTGTGCAGAGTGCAATGGCTTACAGTGGTGCATAGTAGAGTGTAGTGGCATAGAGTGCAGTGGCATACAGTGCAGTGGCGTAGAGTAGAGTGCATTGACATAGAGTGCAGTGGCATAGAGTGGTGCAAAGTAGAGTGCAGTGCACAGAGTTCAGTGGCATGGAATGCAGTAGCTTAGAGTAGATTGGTGCAGAGTAGATTAGAGTGCCATAGAGTGCAGAGGGGTTGAATGCAGTGGTACAGAGTAGACTATAGTGGCAATGAAGGAAGTGGTATGGAGTGGAATGTCATAGAGTAGAGTGGTATACAGTGCACTGGCGTAGAGTGGCACAAAGCACAGTCAGTGGCATAGAGGGCAGTGGTGCACAGTAGCATAGAGTAGCATTCAGTGCAGTGGTACAGAGTAGATTGCAGTGGCATAGAGTGCAGTGGCATACAGTAGAGTGGTGCTGAGTGGAGTAGAGTGCCATAGAGTGCAAAGGTGTAGCAAGGTGCAGAGTAGAGTGCAGTGGCGATGAATGCAGTGGTGTAGAGGACAGTGGTGTTGAGTAGAGTGGTGCAGAGTACAGTAGGGTGCCCTAGAGTTCAGTGGGGTACAGTAGAGTGATGCAGAGAACAACAGAGTGGTGTAGAGTGCAGTGGCGTATAGTACACTGACGGACTGTAGAGTAGCGCAGAGTAGAGTAGAGTGACGTAGAGTGCAGTGATATAAAGTGCTACAGATTAGAGGGCAGTGGCATAGATTGCAGTGTCCTAGAGTACAGTGGTGCAGGGTAGAGCAGCATAGAAGTCATTGGAATAGAATAGAGCAGTGCAGAGTAGAGGGGTGCAGAGTGCAGTGATGCAGAATGCAGTGGTATATAATGCAGAGACATAGAGTGCAGTGAGTTAGAGCAGGGTACTGTGGCACAGAGTGAAGTGGTGCTGAGTACAGTGCAGTTTTGTAGAGTGCAGTGGTGTAGAGTGGTGCACAATAGAGTACAGTGGCATAGAGTGCATTGGCATGCAGGTGGAGTGGTGCAGATAAGAGCATAGTGGCAGTGGGGTAGAGTGCAGTACCTAGAGTGGCATAGAGTGCAATGGTCCAGAGCAGAGTCGCATTGAGTGTAGTGGTGTACATTGCAGGGGTGCAGATTATAGTAGCCCTTCTGTTCACTTCATTTTTTTATATTTCAATAGTACTGGAGTACTTTCTCAATAATTTTCAGTAAGTACCGTGGTACATCAGAAAACGTTTTTAAAATATATCAATCAATGAAAATAATTTCCCTACCTGCACAGAGATTGCTGAACTGCCTCGTGTTTGCCTATACATTACATAACATATACATTACAAAAAGGCTAATAATCTAGATTTCACATTAAAACAGAGAACAAAGGGCAACACTATGGCAACCTTTATATTTTGTAAGGGCTTTCACTAGCCAATAATATTGTGTTTCGTCATTGCTATGTACTGTGGAATACCACAAAGGTACTACGGTATACTGCGGCCCAATATATCACTATGTTTTTGTTCCTTTTTACTTAAGAACTGCTGACCAAATTGAGATCAAATAACAAAAACAACCTTTTCCACACATAATCTATATTCGTGCCAAATTTCATATAAATCCGTTTGGCCATTTTGTCACTGCGTCTGAGTAAAAAGTCTATGGAAAATGCATTTGTGGAAAAACAAGACTCTCCTTTTTTCCTCCTCATCAGCTAAAGTAGAAAAACAAATTGGTCTGCAAAGTTTTGTGGAGATTTATCAAACGGTGAGAATTTCCTATCTCTGGGAATCCTAACTATAACTAACTACATACTAATAAATATATATGAGTCTATATATTTATTAGTCTGTAGTTAGTTATAGCTAGGATTCCCAGAGATAGGAATTCCTCTGATTTTTGCTCGATAAGCTCCACACAGCTACTCACACACCCACTTATTCACCCATACAGCCACTCACACACTATGCACATAGTCACTCACATATTATATGTTATAAGTAGTATCACTCATTAGTAGTACACCTAGTATACTAATTAAACTTTTGTAGTAGCATAGTATATATGTTTAACACTCATAAATTCGTAGAAAACACTTACACTAACTGGATGATGTCATTAGCGATGTAATTTGAGATGTCATCAGTGATGTCACGAACCGTGTCATGAGTGATGTAATATGTGAGGTCATAAGCAGTGCATTACGGGGCATACATTATAGTTAGTTCAGGTCACTATAATTGCTGAATTTCTATGGTTCTGTACTAGTGAAATGTGAACCTAACTTAAATGTCCCTGTAACCTTTATTTTTTTCAGTGAATTTATAAGGTTTGTTTAATTCTATTTCCTAGCTATAATGTCCCTGTAACCTTTGTTTTTTTTCGTACATTTTGATGTTTTTTTAACTAGCAGCTGTGTTTGCACAGTGGTGGAGAAAGGAGGTGGGTCCTCCGACCAGCTCTCAGCAATTCCACAGTGTGGGACTTACTGAAGGTAACAGGAGGGATTCTTGGCCCACAAGGACCGTCAGCATCTAAGATGACTTCATCCTCCAAGAAGTAGTGCACCAGGAGGTGCATTTGCAGAGTGGTGGAGAAAGGTGGCGTGGCCTCCGACCACCTCTCAGCAATCCCACTGTGTGGGACTTAATGAAGGTAACAGGAAGGGTTGTTGGCCCCCAAGGACCCTCAGCATCCAAGGGGACTACATCCCCCAACAAGTTGAGCACCAAGAGGCCCCTTTGTACAGTGGTTAAGGAAGGAGGGGGCTCCGGCAACTTCCTCCAGGCCAGCTTTTTAAAATTTGTTTTAATTTTATTAGGTAAGCGGGCCATGTAGCCCCACTTCCTGGGATGATTTTGGCCCCGGGCACCCCATCCCCCAGGGCCTGGCCTGGCCTATGCCTATTTGGAATAGAGGACGGGAGGTCGCATGGCCCCCTCCCTGGGCCGATTTTAGCCCCGGGGACCACATCCCCTGGCCTTTTATTTTATATTTTCATTATTGGGGAGGGGGCGGCACAGCCACCCTCCCCAGGTTGATTTCAGCCCCAGGGACCGCATTCCCCTGGGCCAGGCCTTTTTACAATGGGGGAGGGGGAAAACGCAGCTCCCTTCCATGGCCAATTTTGGCCACGGGGACCCCATCCCCCGGGGCCTGGCCAATTTAAAATGGGGGGTCATGTGGCTCTCCTCCCTGGGCCAATTTCAGCCCTGGGGACCCCATCACCGGGACCCGGCCTTTTATTTTATATATTCGTTATTGGGGATGGGGGCCGCAAAGCCCCCCTCTGCAGGCTGACTTCGGCCCCAGGGACCCCATTCACACACATTTCAACTAGTAAGTGTTGGCAGCCATCTTGGGACTCGGCTTGAAGCCGAGTCCCACAAAAAAAGTTACAAAAAAAGAAAAGTGGGAAGGGTAGAAATACCCTGAGCCCCTAGGACTCTTGGGGGAGGGTCCCACTAGGACACCGCAAGGCCAAAACAAGAATGTTTTTAAAACAAAAATCGGTGGGATGCATGGATCAGGATGAATTTCTTTTTTTAAAGGAAGCGCGGACGCCAGCGCTTTGTTCATTATTGGCCCCGGGTGGGCCAGGTCCTGGTGGCATTTTTTTTAATAATGGAGGGGGTCACACAGGCCCCCTTCCTGGAGCTGAATATTGCCCAGGGGACTGCCACCATCCTGGGGCTTTATGGTTAAAGAAAACATGGGGGCTGCACAGACCCGCCGCAGACCTGGGGGCCGCCACCTCCCCGGGGCTTTAAATTTAAATAATGCGGGGGGCTGCACAGCCCCCTGCAGCCCTGGGGACCACCAATCCCTAGGGCTTTAGCCCAAAAAGTGCATGAGGGCCATGCAGCCCACAACAGCCCAGAGGACCACCACCTCCCTGGGGCAAAATCGAAGCAAAGACTGCCACCCCTCAGGACCTCCAATGTCCCGGGGTGCCCGCCCCTGGGACATTGTAGTTTGCTATGGCTTAGTGGGAGCTTTACTGCTCCCGCCAAGCCATGGCAAAATCTGCTTTGCTTCTAGCAAGCAAGAGCATAAAAAATGCTCTTGCTTACTAGAAGTGGAACAGAATTGCTTTTGGACAGAGGGAGCTGCATGTTCAGCAGCTCCCTCAATCCAAAAACAATGCCGGCTCCTGAAGGATGCGGGGAGCTGGCAGGGACTGCGGGGGCCTTCAGGCTCCCCGCGGTCCCCAACATGAGAAATAGGTGCCCTAGGTGGACCCACGACACCCAGTATTGTGGCCAGGCCCTGGGGGATGGGGTCCCTGGGACAAAATTGGCCTGGAAGTGGGGCCATGCGGCCCCTCTCCCATGTTTAAAAAAAATTTAAATAAAGGGCACTCCCTGGGGGATGGGGTCCCTGGGGCCAAAATCGGCCCAAGGAATGGGGGCCCGCTTCCTCAAAAAAAAAAAAAAGCTGGGCCCCAGGGGATGGGGTCCCCAGGGTCCTAATCAGCCCTGGAAATGGGCCACATGGCACCCTTCGCTTTTAATTTAAAAAAAACAAAGATAGAAGAAAAAGCTACCGGCACAACATCGGAGGCCCCACCCCTTTTCTGTACCACTTTGCAATCATGTTTCCTACTGGTTGGGGGATGAAGTCCCCTTGACTGCTGATGGTCCTTGGGGGCCAACAAGACCTCCAGTAAGTCCCACACAGTGGGATTGCTGAGAGGTGTTCGGAGGCCACGCCCCTTTCTCTACCACTCTGCAAACAGGCCTGCTGGTGCACTACTTGTTAGGGGATGAAGTCCCCTTGCCTCATGAGGGTACTTGGGGGTCAGAAACCCCTCCTGTTTCCTCCAGTAAGTCCCTCACAGCAGGATTGCCCAGAGGTGGTTGGAGGCCAAGACCCCTTTTCCCACCACTCTGCAAATACACCTTCTGCTGCACTACTGGTCTGGAGATGAAGTCCCCTTGAATGCTGAGGGTCCTTGGGAACCATCAAGCCTTCCTGTTACCTCCAGTAAGTCCCAAACAGCGGTATTGTTGAGAGGAGTTCTGAGGCCACGCCCCCTTTCTCCACCACTCTGCAAATGTGCCTCATGGCACTCTGCTGGTTGGGGAATGAAGTTCCCTTGGCTCCAGAAGATCCTTGGGGGCCAACTACCTCTCCTGTTATATCCAGTAAGTCCCACACTGCGTGATTCTTGAGAGGTTTTCGGTGGCCACACCTCCTTTCTCCACCACTCTGCAAACACGCCTCCTGGTGCACTGCTGATGGGGGATTAAGTCCCCTTCACTGCTGAGGATTCTTAGGGGCCAACTACCACTCCTGTTATCTCCAGTAACTCCCACACAGCGGGATTGCTGAGAGGTTGTCAGAGGCCACTCCCCCTTTTTCCGCCACACTACAAACACACCTCCTGGCACATTGCTGGTTGGGGGATAAAGTTCCCTTGGATGCTGAGGGTCCTTGGCAACTAGGAACCCCTTCTGTTACCTCCAGTAAGTCCCAGGCAGCGGGATTGCTGAGAGCTGGTAGGAGGCCCTGCCCCCTTTCTCCAACACACTGCAAACGTGACTACTAGTTAAAAAACCATAGAAATTCACTGAAAAAAACAAAGGCTACAGAGACGTTATAGTTAGGAATTAGCATTTAAAAAACCTTTGAAATTCAGTGAAAAAAACAAAGGTTACAGGGACGTTATAGTTAGGCTCAGATTTCACTCGTACAAAACCAGTGAAATTCAGAAGTTATAGTTAGCTGAAAAAGTAATAATTAAAAAGTTCAGGCCCCAGGATTGGGATCCCCGATGCTGAAATCGGCCTGGGGAGGGGGGGGCGCGTGGTCCCCTCCCCCATTAACAAAAGACCTTGCCCTGGGGGATGGGGTCCAGGGGACCCAAATGGGCCCAGGGAAGGGGGGCCACGCAGCCCACCTGCCCTAAAAACAAAAATAACAAATGCAGGAGGGCAAGTCGCTGGAGGCCCCGCCCCCTTTCTCCACCACTCTGCAAACGCACCTCCTGGTGTACTACTAGTTGGGGGATAAAGTCCCCTTGGCTCTTGAGGGCCCTTGGGGGCCAACTACCTCTACTGTTACTTCCAGTAAGTCTCACACAGTGGGATTGCTAAGAGGTCTTTGGAAGATATGCCCCCTATCTCCACTGCTATGCAAATTCACCTCCTGGTGCACTACTGGTTGGGGGATGAAGTCCACTTTACTCCTGAGGGACCTTGGGGGCCAAGAAGCCCTCCTGGTACCTCCTGTAAGTCCTACACAGCAGAATTCCTGAGAGCTGGTTGGTGGCCCAGCCCCCTTTTTCCACTACTCTGCAAACATTAACACTACTTAAAAAACCATAGAAATTCACTGAAAAAACCAAAGGTTACAAGAACGTTATAGGTAGGAATTAGCATTTAAAAAACCTTAGAAATGCACTGAAAAAACAAAGGTACAGGGACGTTATAGTGAGGAAATAGAATTAAAAAACCTTAGAAATTCACTGAAAAAAAACAAAGGTCACAGGGTCTTTATAGTTAGACTGACATTTCACTCGCACAAAACCAGAGAAATTCAGCAGTTATAGTTAGCTGAGCTAACAATAACGTATGCCCCCACAATGCTATGCTTATGACCTCACATATTACATCACTCGTGACATGGTTAGTGATATCACTCATGACATCACTGATGACATCTGAAATTACATCACGGATGACATCACTGATGACATCTCAGATTACATCACTGATGATATCACTGATGACATCATCCACACACACATCTACTCACTGATTTATAGAGCCACTCACAAATCAACTCACCCATACACAACCACTAACTCACATATGCAGCCACTCATGCACCTACTCACTGACCAATACAGCAACTCACACATCTAGTCATACAGATATACAGACAATTACACACCCACTCATACATCCATACAGCCATTCTCATACTCAGTTACCTATACAAATACTCACATATCTACTCATTCAACCTTACAGTCACTCACATACCTACTCACTCACCCATACAGTCACACACACATCCACTCACTCACCCATACAGTTACTCACACATCCACCCACTTACTCATGGCTATACTAACACATCTACTCACTCATCTATACAGTCACTGAGACAAGTACATATTCTCCCATACACCCTCTCTCACACTCACTTGCTGACTGACACAGCCACTCACACCCCCATTCACTCACCCATGAAACTACTCACACACCCACTTATTCACCCATACACTCACTTACACACCCATTCATGCACCCATACAGTTACTTATGTACCCTGCCACTCACCCATACAGACATGTATGTGCATGCTCATTCACCATTTACTGCCACTGACACACCTGTACCCTCACCCATACAGCTACTCATTCATCCTCTAATTCACCATTACAACCACTTAAACACTAACTCACTCACCCATACAGATACTCACACAGCCGCCACTCACTCACTCATACACCCACTGAAACACCCATTCTTTTCACATGCCCACTCACACTTGTATACACCACTTACACACCTACTTACTCACCCATATATATATAAACTCCCACAGCTACTTACCTTAGTATAGATGTTTAACACTCAGTAAGTTTTAGAAAACACTCACAATCACTGGATGATGTCATCAGTGATGTAATTTGAGAAGTCATCAGTGATGTCATCAGGGATGTAATTTGAGATCTCATGAGTGATTTCATGAGTGATGTCACTGACCAAGTCATGAGTAGGCCTGGGCGGAGCTCACTGATTTTTACTCCACGGAATTCCACAGAGGTACTGAAAAACTCCACAAGATTGCGCAGAGTTCCATGAGCAGGCGGAGTATAGAGTGTAGTCAGTGAAGTTCACATCTGACCCCGGCTCAGCCCACCAGTACAGTGCAATGAAGTACACTTCTATCCCCTGACTCTTCAAACAGGTAGAGTGCAGTGAAGTGTGCCTCTGTCCACGGTTCAGCCCACATGCAAAGAGCACTAAAGCGCTCGTCTGTCCCAGACTTTGCTCACAGTTAGAAGTGTAGTGCAAGTGCACCTCAGTCCCACACACAGCATATGGTGAAGTCTTCCCTGGCACTGAATATACCACCCACCAGGAAACCACTCAGACTTATGTAAGGTGCATGCAGCCGTAAAGACCCTGCTGCGGAAGTGGCCCCCTCCCACAGAGGCTGACACAGACAACAGGAGTGTAGCCTTACAGAGAAGAGGGGAGCATGCTTTCTGATGTGGGTCACGGTGTGACCCCTGAACTTCACTGGAGGCAGGTCGGGTCATTGTAGGGTCAGCCATGGCAAGCAGCGCATATCTAACAGACAAACAAGTACCTCACAGACCACAGCATAAGGGCATGACCTCTGACGAACGGGATCCCGATTCCTGACCTTTGACTTTGAGATGGAATTTTTAAAAGGTATTTGTTTATGTGTTGTCTTATACAACTGTGTCTCAGGGTTCTGCATAGAGGAAATGTGTGAAACGAGGCAAACAGCCATCCATGCAACAACTGTGGTAGCATAATGGGCAGATTAAAAAAACATACCAGGGGCGCCATGAGCTGGCAGCAACAGAAGGGGTGGAAAATGCAGGAGAAATGAGGCAGGACAGGTTTTATTTTGTCATTTTTTAGCAGAGGCGTTGCTTCAAGATGTGCGTGCCAGGGGTACAGGGCTGACAACAATGCGCTTGCACTGCAGTAATGAGGGTGCATGTTGGGGATATTTTAGAAGGTATAACGTGAGTCCCCTTATATTACACAGGAGTCCAGACTGAAGGGGCGAAGGATACCCTTGACATGGTAGACTTGGGGACTTCTTAAGAAGGCCTAGTAATAATGTTAACAACACACTGGTCCTCGCCCCAATCGCTCAAGGTGTTATTAGGCACTCACCCTTGGATGCTGGGGCCGCCCAGGGAAGCAGTGCTGCAGCCGTGCAGCAGCAGGTGGGCTGCTTGGGTTGAGGGCAAGCCGGAGGTTGCGCGAGGAGGAGGAACGGAAGAGAAGAATGCTCTGCTCAGGAAGGGAAATCTGTAGGAGCCGGAGAGACTGCAGAGAAACATCCAAGTGGGCTGCAGAGGCAGAATGTGGTGTGAGCTCTGCCGGGCTGGGAGAGTGGGTAAGGAAGCACCTTCTGCTCATCCAATCACATCTGGGTAGAAGGAGGGAGGGCATCGGATCTACTACTTGGAGCCCCTCCGCTGGAACGCGGCTTCATCATCATACGCAAGAGCCTCACCGTCACTGGAGTAGAAGCGCATATTGCTTGTCACACATTGCATGAGTGAAAAAAAACCTGTTCATAACATATTGATGGGTGTCTCGTACGTGACAGTGTATGACATGCAAGAGCTCACCAGAAAAAGTCCATCACGTGGCAAATCACAGAGTTTTTCCAGAGCTCCGCTCTCCAGGGAGAGTGTGGAGTGGGAAAACTCTGTAAACTCCGCCAGCGGAGCAGAGTTCACCGCCCACCCCTAGTCATGAGTGTTGTAATATGTGAGGTCATAAGAAGTGCATAGCGGGGGCATAAGTTACAGTTAGCTCAGCTAACTAAAACTGCTGAATATCTCTGGTTTTGTTCAAGTGAAAGGTCAGTCTAACTATAACGTTCCTGTAACCTTTGTTTTTTCAGTGAATATATATATATATATATATATAAACACACACACACATATATATATATATATATATTTCCTCACCAATTCCAATAATGCGCAGCACTCTCCCAGGGGTTTGTTTTAGCGATTTATTAAGCCATAAAGTTACTCCTTCCTCCACCAACGCGTTTCAACCAGCAGGTCTTGATCACGGTGCAATATATATATATATGTGTATATATTACCTACTGGCGGTCGCCAGTAGGTAGTTATAGTTAGGACCTCGTTTCCATAGGAAAAGCGTTTTTTGTTTTCCCAATAACTTTGGTGCAGGATGATGAATCATGGCGAAATTTTCAAAACTAGTGGGGCGCTCCGGTCAGCTCCTGTCTTGAAAGTTTCAGGGTGATTCGGCAAGCGGGGGCCGAGAAAAAAGGGGGGTCCCAAAACGTGTTTTCTCCATGTTAATTCAACAAATCAATTTCCCATAGGAAACTTTAGACACGGTTACAGCCAAAACTGCTGAACGGAACTACACCAAATTTGGCAAAAAGGTAGTGCTTGGTTCAGAAAGCGCCCTTTTTTTTAAATGGTGTAAATCCGTTCAGTAGTTCCTGAGAAATTCAAAAAATAAAAGTTTTGATATCTATGGCCGCGGTGGATCCGCGCACCCTCCCGATCACGAGCTTCATGCTAATTGGCTGTCAACACTCCAAACCAGGAAGTGTTGGCAGCCATCTTGTGCCTCGGTAACCGAGGCACAAGAAAACAGAAAAACTAAGGTGCAAAACAAGAAAAGGGGGCATGGTAGAAACACCCTGACCGCCTAGGCCTGCTCAGGGGGTCCCACAAGGACCCCCAGGGCCCAAAAAAGCATTTAAAAAAAATAAAAATTGGCCGAATTCGCACTGGGTGCGCGAATCCGGCCGTGAAAATAAAAATAAAACGAAGCGCGGACTCCCGCGCTTTGTTTAATTGAAGCCCCTGGGTGGGCCAGGTCCCGGGGCAGTGAAAAAGTGTGTGGGGGCCCCAATCCCCCCACACTGCCCCAGGGACCGCCACCCCTGGGGCTTTGCAACAATATTTGTGGGGGGCACACAGCCCCCCCGCAGCCCCGGGGACCGCCACCCCCCGGGGCTTTCATCAATTATAATCGGGGGGCACACAGCCCCCCCCGCAGCCCCGGGGACCGCCACCCCCGGGGCTTCTTTTTTTGACACATGTCACCTCAGGCCCCCCCCCTCCCTTCACCACTGTGCAAACGCGCCCCGTAGCGCGTTTTAAGAGGTAGTTTTAATCCCCCTGCCCTATTATGTAGTGGGGCCTTACAGAGGAGGTCATGCTAATCACAGGGGTACCCCAACGCATAGTGTTCCCTAGTGTATGTAGGTTTTTTCACTGTATTCTAAGTGTCTTTTAGCATAGCACTGGCTCTAGGCCTGGTTAGTCAGAGTCAGTTACCACCAGTACCCATCTGAAAAAGTTGTGGGCACAGGATGATTTTGGAACAAGGCCTCTTTCTGCTCCTCTGTTGGTTCTTTCTGCACATGTCTTGCTTCTTCCTGCACTTTTCTTCGTCTTTGTGGACTTCTGTTGCTTCTATCTGCATTTCTTTTGCTTCTTTCTGTGCGTTTTTTCTTCTTTCTTCACATGTCCTACCTCTGTAGGCATAGTTAGAAACTAGCATTTGAAAAACCTTTGAAATTCACAAAAAAAACCATAGGTTTCAGGCACGTTATAGTTAGAAATTAGCATTTAAAAAACCTTAGAAATTCACTGAAAAAACCATAGGTTTTAGGGAAAGTTATAGTTAGTTGGACATTTCACTCGTACAAAACCATAGAAATTCCCCCTTTACAGTTAGTTCAGCTAACTATAACTCGCGCCCCCGCAATGCACTGCTGATGACGTCACATATTACATCACTCATGACATGGTCAGTGACATCACTGATGACATCACTGATGACATCTCAAATGACATCACTGATGACATCATCCACGTGATAATCTGATGCACCTCCTCATACCCTAATATAACCTTTGATACACCCACTCTAAAATACAGACTACCATTTTCGAAACCATAGACACACCAATACCAGTTAGTACATACCCACTCACTAATTCCTAGGTCTACACACACCTCCACTCATTCACCCATACAGTCACTCATACATGCAGTCAACCATCAATACGGCACTATCATATGCACTCACATATCTATACAGACACTCACACACCGCCACTCATCCATAGTTACTCACACACCTAGTCAGTCATGCAAAGATTCAATCACACTCCCATTTACTCACCTATACAGTTATACACACTCCACCTCACTTATTCAAACATACACTAACACATACTTACACTCTTATACAATAACTAATACAAGCACACACTCATCCATACAGCCACTCTCACAATCACTCACTCTCACATATAGTCATTTATATACTCCAACACTCACATATACTGCCTTTCACATATGCAGTTACTCACACATGTACCACTGGCATCCATTCACTCACCAACACACCCATACACACACTCACCCACCCATACAGCCCTTCACAGATGCACTCTTGAACCCATACACCCAGTGAATCACTCACTCACACATCTATGCAAGAGTCACACCCCCCACCCACCCACACAGACACTCAGGCACCCATACAGATACTCAGACAACCAATCAATAACTAACCCTGGGCAAAGCACTACGCTACGCTCGCGTAGTTTGCGAAGTTTGCGCTACTTCGCACTACGCGAATTGCACGTAGCACAGTGCAAACACGCGTAGCGTAGCGTAGTGCAGCGGTCATTTTTTGCTAGCTCGCGGTCCTCAACGTCAAGTTGGCGACCGCGAGCAAGCAAAATAACATCCCGACGAGACTTTTTCCTCGTTCGCGATCAGCAACATCAAGTTGCCGATCGCGAGCGTGGAAATAAACCTCCCGGCGAGATTCTCAACGCGGGGAGGTCAGGTTTCTCATTGCGAGTGGTCGCGTATGCTCGCGACCGCTCGCGATGAGAAACTACCAGTCCGCGTTGAGAAAGCTGCCGCTCGAGTAAAAATCTACTTGAGCGGCAGTAAAAGACAGCTCGCACTGTGCAAGATGCCGTTTTCAATGATTGCACAGTGCGGACAAGCATCCGGCACTGTGCAATCATCGCGAACAGCGCACTACGCAGTTCGCGTAGTGCAACGCGTAGCTCGCGTAATGCGAAGTGCACTTCGCGTAGCTTCGCGTAGCGCTACTTCGCGAACTACGCCCAGGGTTATCAATAACCCATATAGACCCTCATTTAGCTACTCACCAACCCATGCAACCGCTTACACACCAACTGACAAACTAAACTGTGTGAATGTCTGTATCAGTCACTAACCCATGCATTCAGTAAGACACATTTAATCACTCACTTATACAGTCAGTCACGCACCTACTAAATCATCCATTCAGACACATATACACCCACTCATTCTTCAATACACCTTGGCCTATATATATATAAAACATATTTAAACTTTACAGAAACACACAGTCACTGGATGATGTCATCAGGGATGTCATCAGTGATGTCACTGACCATGTCATGAATGATGTAATATGTGACGTCATCAGCAGTGCATTGTGGGGGCGCGAGTTATAGTTAGCTGAACTAACTATAACGGCCGAATTTCTCTGGTTTTGTACGAGTGAAATGTCCAACTAACTATAACGTCCCTGAAACCTATGGTTTTTTCAGTGAATTTCTAAGGTTTTTTAAATGCTAATTTCTAACTATAACGTCCCTGAAACCTATGGTTTTTTCAGTGAATATATATATATGTATATATATCTATATATTTATTTGCACATATATATTACCTACTGGCGGTTGGAGGTAGTTATAGTTATATAGTTAGGACCAAAGTTTCCTTAGAAAAAGCGTTCTTTGGTTTGCTAATAACTTTAGCTCCACTTGACAAATCTTAACAAAATTTGAGAAAAAATTCCCTTTTGGTTCAGCTACTGTGTTGAAAGTTTCGGGGTGATCCGTCAAGCGGGGACTGAGAAAAAAGGGAGGGCCCATAACGCATTTTCTCCATGTTATGTCTATGGGGATTTTTCCTTTTTGAACACGACTACAGCCCGAACCGCTGAATTGAATTACACAAAATTTGGCAGAAAGCTAGATGTTGGTCCAGATAACGTGCTTTTTGTGATTTGTTGTAAATCTGTTCAGAGGTTTCAGAGATATTTAAGTTTAAAAAATATAGATATCTGGGAGCCCAACAGCCTACTAAGACCCTACTGAAATTTGATTGGCTACCAACGCTTCAATAAGGAAGTGTTGGCAGACATCTTGGGACTCAGTAGAACAAAGTCCCATGAAAAATGGTAAAAAAAAGAAAGAAAATGGGGCAGGGTAGAAACACCCTGACCCCCCAGGCCTCTTGGGGGGGGTCCCACTGGGACCCCTCAGGGATACAAAAAAGCATTGTTTAAAACAAATTCACCAGGATCTGTGGATCCAGCAAAAACAAAAAAAACAAGCACAGGCTCCCGTGCTTCATTATTGTTGGCCCTTGGGTCGGCCAGTTCCTGGGTGCATTTGTATTTACAGGTGGGGGGGCGAATGGGCCCCCCTCCTCGGGCTTATTATGCCCTGGGAGCCACCACCTCCCTGGGATTTCTGTAAATATCAATGCGGGTAAGGCATGTATGCCCTCCCGCGCTTTAATGAAAATAAGGGTGGGGGAGCCACGCGGACCCCGCAGCCCAATTGGCTGCTACCTCCATGGGGCTTCATTGTAAATCAATGTGGGGGCGCACGGACCCCCCACATCCTCAGGGGCCACCACCTCCCTAGGGCTTTGATACAAATAAGTGCAGGGGGCCAGTGAGGACCCCCTGCAGCCCTGGGGGCTGCCACCTCCCTGGGGCTTCATTGCAAATTAATGTGGGGGCCTGCACAGACATCTCCACAGCCATGGGGGCTGCCACCTCCCCAGAGCTTTGATACAAAGAAGTGCGGGGGCTGTGCGGACCCCCCACAGCCTCAGTGGCTGCCACCTCTTTGGGGCTTCATTGTAAATTAATGGGGGGCCCACACAGACCCCCTGCAGCCCCGGGGGCCAACACCTCCCCAGGACTTAAATGTAAAAAATTGTGGGGGGCCATATGGCTCCCCCCGCAGCCCCAAAGACCACCACCTCCACAGGACAAATTTGAAGAAAGGAGCCCTAGATGGCCGTGGAGACTGCCACCCCCAGGGTCAGCTCCAGCAATGTCTCGGGGTGCCCACCCCCAGGACATTGCAGTTTGCTATGGCTTGGCAGGAGCACCACTCTCGCCAAGTCATAGCAAACTGTGCTCCGCTTTCAACAAGCAAGAGCCTTAAAAAAATGCTCTTGCTTGTTGAAAGTGGAGCAGAATTGCTTTTACACACAGGGAGCTGCATGTCGGCAGCTCCCTATGAGTAAAAGCAATCTCAGCTCCCACAGGATGCGGGGAACTGGCAGGGACTGTGGGGGCCATCAGGCTCCCCTGCGGTCCCCAACGTTTAAAAAGTGGGTGTCCTGGGTAGGACTAGGGCACCCAGTAGGGAGCCAGAACCTGCGGGATGTGGTCCCAGGCCCAAAATCAGCCCAGGAGGGGGCCATGCGGCCACCTTCCCTTTTTAAAAAAGTGTCAAGCCCCAGGGATGAGGTCTCCGGGCCGAAATTGACCTGGAAGCGAGGCCGGGTGGCCAAAGGTTACAGGGATGTTATAGTTCGGAAATGGAATATAAAAAACCTTAGAATTCATTGTAAAAAACAAAGGTTACAGGGATGTTATAGTTAGGCTCAGGTTTCACTCATACAAAACCAGTGAAATTCAGCAGTTATAGTCCGCTGAGCTAACTTTAACTCGCACCCCCCGCAATGCACTGCTTATGATCTCATATATTACATCATTTATGACATGGTCAGTGACATCACTGCTGACATCACTGATTACATATCAAATGACATCACTAATTATATCACCCACAGAATCAATGATGCACCCACATAGAACCTTTCATACACTCACTCCCTCACAACCATTCACAAACCATTTCACAGACCCATACCAGTATCTATACAGCTACTCTGTAATTCATAGAGCTATACACACATCCACTTGCTCACCTATACAGCCACTCATACACCCACTCAGTCACTAATACAGCCATTGACATATCCATGCATACACCCATACAGCCAATCACATACTGAGTCAGTCACCCATAGAGCTACTCACACACCTAGTCACTCACCTATACACTCAATCACACAGCCACTTACTCACCCATATAAATACACACACACACACTCACTTACTCATAGAGATACTAACATGTACTCACTCACCTATACAGTCACTGATACAAGCACACACTCACCCCTACAACCACTCTCACATTCACTCACTCACCCATACAGTCACTCATATAACCCATCACTCACCTATTCTGCCTTTCACATACCCAGTTCTCATCCATATACCACTGACACATCCACTTACTCACCCACACAGCCATATATACACTCACTCACCCATACAGCCCCTCACACATGCACTCACTAACCCATACAGGCACTGACTCACTGATTCACTCATCCATACAGGCAGTCACACACACCCTCACCCACCCACACAGACAACCATACAGATACTCAGACAACCAATCACTCACCAATACAGCCGCCCACATACCCACTCACACACCCATACATCCACTTAGACACCATCTTCCCAACTGATACAGACTTTCACTCAACCAGTCACTCACCCATACATTCACTGAGACACCTAGTCACTCACTTATACAGTCAGTCACTCACCTAACTGAATCATCCATACAGGTACTCATATACCCACTGATTCACCAATACACCTTGGTATATATATTTAACACTGATAAACCTTTTAAAAACACTCACAGTCACCAGATGATGTCATGAGTGATGTTATTTGAGATGTGATGAGTGATGTCACTGACCATGTCATGAGTGATGTAATATGTGAGGTCATAATCAGTGCATTGCAGGGAGGCGCGAGTTATATTTAGCTCAGCTAACTATAACTGCCGAATTTCACTGGTTTTTTATGAGTGAAACCTGAGACTAAATGTAACGTCCCTGTAACCTTTGTGTTTCTTTCAATGAATACATATATTCATATAAACTAGACAGCATATGAAAAGTTTCAGATTTACTACATAAACAACTGAAAGACAGACGTATGGTCACATGCTAATGGAAACCTAAAAACAAATACAAAACAAATACAATAGATAAATTAACAGAAATCACATTAAATCTAATTGCCACTTTGTAGTTATTATAGTTAGTATTTCCAAAGATAGGAAATCCTTGGATATTAGTTCCCTAATATCTTTCCACCCATTTCATGAATCACCACAGAACTTTCCAAAATCTATCACACAGTCTACATTTCGAGTTGATGTACATTTGTGTGGTGAATCATTAAGGAGGTGCAAAGATAAAAGGGGTTCCCAAAATATGCTTCGCCGCCAATGCATTTTCCACAGACTATTCTATTTGACACAGCGCGAAAACGGCGGAATGCATTTACATGCAAATTGGCAAGATTATTCATTATGGTGCAGAGATGATGCTTTTTTGTTTGGTTCTGCAGTTATGTAGGGTAAGTATTTTATAAGTTATAAAGCATTTAAACTTGTCAGTGATATCTGTCACCTTGATACTTTTGCTGAATTTCGCGAATTTTTGTGAAACTACAGCAGTACATTGCCATAAACATATTTAAAAATATATTTAAAAAAATCTACATAAATGTCCCTACAATTACCACTTCAATAAAGTGGTAATAGGTAGGGACCTACTACTTTCCTATATCTAAGACCCTACCATTCAAAGTGTAGTAAAAATAATATGGCGGCCTTTTCAATCTCTAAAAACAGCCATTAACCAATTATATACTGGCTTGTCATCGCCATGTATCACAGTATACTTCAAAGTTATCCCAGTATACAATGGCCCAAAATATACCTAGGGATTAGTAGCTGTATTATTGGTTTGTGGTACCCTTGCATCACTCATGGTGTTGCAATACTTAAGCCAGATTTACAAAGGAACTCAAGGCCACCCTGTGGGCCCCTGCATTGACTAGTTAATCTGGAGAAACGCAAGACACCACAATTTGCTATTTTGTATTACTTTGCACACAATAATCTACATTGCTGCTACATTTCACATACATCCATATGCCAAGCCACTGTTGCCACTCCACTATATGCTATTCCAATCTACGCCTCTCCACTGCACAAGACTCTACTCGATGTCACTCCACTCTACACTATTGTACTGTACCCAATGCCACTGTACACCACTACACTCTATGCTCTTACACTGCATGCACCTCCCCTCTACGCCACTCCAGTCCACATCACTCCACTGTACGCCACTTCACTGGACGCTATTCCACTATACGCTATTCCACTCTATGTCATTCTACTGTACCCCACTCCAGTCTACACCACTCCACTGTACACCCCTGCACTGTATGCTACTCCATTATACGCTATTCCAGTGTACGCCACTCTACCGTCACCACTCCACTCTACGCTATTCCACTGTGTGCCACTCCACTGTACACTGGGAAATAGCCTTTATCACAAAGATTTTGCCATTAAAAGCAATTGCAATGCATTTTTTACATCGCAGTGACTTTTACCACGCAAGTCTTTAACACACAAAACTTTACAACACATATATGTTTCTATTGGTGAGTATGTGGCACGTAGTTTATATATTTTTAAGGGTAATTAAAAAGAGAGGTTTGGGGGGTCTCCCCCAAAAATATTAGCAAACCTGTAAGCAATAGAAATGTAATTTGTTAAATATATAATATATATAATATACATATATATATTTATATATATAAATACATATTTATATATATATATATATATATATATACATATATATATATATATAATGTTAACAGTAATGTATTAAGAATTAATGTATAACTTTTGAACAGTAGGTGGCATTGATAGACTGTGACTGGATTTTACACTAACAGTAAGTGTGGTAAATGTATGCATGTTAGTGGATTGTGTGGTGAAGGTATTTTGAATGTGAGTGAATGTGAATGTATGGTAGTGGTATGTATTATAAAATCTGCGTAGTAGAAACATGCATGGTGAAGGAATGCGTGGTAATGTTATACAAACCTGTACACTACTCCAATGTACGCCACTTCATTCTACACTATTTGATTGGACCACACTCAAATGGACGCCACTCCACTGTATGCTATTACACTCTACTCCATGCCACTGTATGCCACTCCAGTCTACACCACTCCATTATTAGCCACTCCATTGTATGCTACTTCATTAATACACTATGACAACTCTATGCCGCTCTACTGTACAACATATTTATTCAAGCACGAAAAGGCTTCGGTCCTATTGCTAACTGGACTGGACCACTCTAATAGTACATAACAATCAAGATGTCCAGATAGACCATTCACAACATATTAATGGCTAAACGAGACCTTAGACTGTGATTCCAAAGCCCGTGTGATTTATTTCACTTAGCTTAAACATTTATTGAAAACAAGATTATGCCATTTTTGTCATGTCATATATCAGGCAACACTTTGTTTACGTAAGCATTTTCATATGGTGTTCACTCACAACATTTAAAAAAAAAGACTTAAACAAATTGTGATACAACAGAGTGCAAAGCAATAAGAAAACACAATAAACGTGCAAAATATTCCAAACAATACAAGCGACCAGTCCTTGCTTCTAAAGTGCACTAGGCGGACCATGAAAAGTTCCTAAACAGAGGCTTCTGCCTGCTGTCCTGCCTGTGTTGTGCGCTATGGGGTTACAAGTTTCTAAGGGTGTTGTCTGGTGGGGAAGGAAGAGTGTAGAGTATTCCCTTGAGGCACACCCTATATTAATCAGCCCAATCGCTGGAGTCAACGAGTTTCGAACCCCATCTTGCTAGGGGGTTCTCCTCAGGACTCGGACTTGGTCTTGAGAACTGCTTATACGCCGAAGTATCAGGAATTATTTGATCAGAGAGGAATACTTCTTAATGGCGATGAAACTTGATTGAAACAGAATCGCCAGGGACGTTTTGATGAGTACGAGTGTCTGTGCTTTTGTCGTTTCCTTTTTCTCGAGTCTTCTTTAATCTTCTGCTGGGAGCGATTCCCCACGTCGGTATTCACGGGTGTCACATCCGTATCAACTATTCCTTTCTACTGTACAACATGGCACTCCACTCTACACTATTACACTGTGCACAACTCCACTCTATGACAGTCCACTCTACGCCATTACACTGTAAGCAACTCCACTCTACGCTTCTTCATTGTACGCCATTCCACTGTATGCCACTCCACTATACTCTAGTCCAGTATATGCTATGCCACTCTATGCCATTCCACTGTATGTCACTCCACTCTATGCTATCCCACTGTATGCCACTCTACTCCACTGTACAGTACTCCACTCTATACCACTCAAGTGAATTGCACTCCACTCTACGCCACTTCATTCTACTCTATTGATTGGATCCTACTCCAATGTATGCCTCTCCAATGTATGCTATTACACTCTACCCCACGCCACTGTACACCACACCAGTCTACACTGCCCCATTATTCGCCACTCCACTGTATGCTACTCCACTAAAGAGTATTACACTCGATGCCACTCCACTGTACAACACGCCACTCCATTCTACACTATTAAACTGTGCACAACTCCATTCTATGACACTCCACTCTACGCCATTCCACTGTATGCAACTCCACTCTACGTCTCTTCAGGGTATGCTATTCCACTGTATGCCACTCCACTATACGCTACTCAAGTATATACTATTCCACTCTACGCCACTCCACTGTATACCACTCCATTCCAAGAGCAAAAAGAAAACAATAATAAACAAAGGTTTATTATCGCTTTATTGTTCTTTTTTTGGCTCCTGGCAGGTGGGGCGATGATCCTCAGCCATAGCGGAGGAGTCGCCACTGCATTATGCTACAGAAAAAGGGACAAGAGGAAAAATGCAGGTGTGGGCAGAGATGTGTTAGGCCCTGGTCAGATGGAAGATGAGCACTGTCCATCCGAAAGGATTTCTCACATTTGATTCAGTGTTTTGAAATAATGAGTGATGAAAAAGTGTCCTTTAAAAAATTTGCATTATTTTCATGTGTGAGCCTTGTGGAATGAAGACAAACATGATACACAGCTATTTTAAATTGGGTCACGTGTGCTCCCTCCCAGGGAAGACATATATACACTCTAAACTTCATATTACAATCAAGTGTCTATTTAAGCCTGCACCTTTTAGGTGTGATATATAACACAGGTGTTTGGAGAGAGAAGGGGTGAGCAAGCAAGGGAGATCAGTTGAAAGCGTAGTGGCAGAGAAAGCAGAAGAGAAACAGACTGAAAGAGAGGTGGGGAGAGTGAGAAAAAGAGACAGCGAGGGAGAGGGGCAAATAAATGAAAGAGAGAGAGGGGGTACCTAACGAGACAGAGAGAAAGAAGGGGACTCCGCAAAATTAAAGAGAGGGAAGAAATTTAAGAGAGAGCGGGAAGTGGAAAAGAGGGCCAGAAAGAGAAAAAGAGAGCAACATGGTGGGGAAAAATAACACAAAATGAGAGAGGTGTGTAGAAGGTGAGAGAACATTAAAACATTCACACATCAGAGAAGTAGGAATGGAGTTAGATTGGAGGGAATATAAACTAGAGAATAAAGGCAGAGATACTGAGAAAGAGACACTGGGAAGAGAGAGAGAGAGAGAGAGAGAGAGAGAGAGTTGCAGAATGCACCATGAGGTATTTCTAAAGGCGCACGCCTATGTCTCAGTGTCTCTTGGCTGGATCGCAGGGCAGGGCCGCATTATCTATTGTTCATAAGGAGTGTTGTTCTCTCTCTCACTCATCCTATCTGTGTGTCTACGTCTCTCTTTCTGTGGGCCTGTGTACCTGTCTCAAACCGCATATCTGAGTGTCTGCCATCCAGGGCCATGCATACCTCACTTACTGGCAAAATAAGCCTGTGCCCTGGGGTTAAACTTGAAAAACTCTAACTGCTGTAGATTATATCAAAAGCCCTCCCAGGCCACACCGGAGAGCGCATTGTTATATGCTTGTATTTAATTGTGAATGTGGTTTGTTGTAGCCCAATCTACTGGCAAGTTAAAAGAGACACTTCGAGAATGTAAGGGACCAGAAGGAAAAGGAGAGCTTTGTAAATATAACATCGACAGGAAGAAGGAATAAATACCTAGAATAAAGAGTTTGTGTGTGAGACAGGCGGTACGAGAAAGGGAGAAACAGCAGCAGAGGGGCTTACTGGAACCCACAGTCTAAGCAGCATGGCTATTCAAGTGCAGACTCGCAGCTTTAGTGTAACTCCGCAAGTATGACCTGCTGAAAAAAGGCACGCTCACTCGAGTGCAGGCATGCAGCTTTAGTGTATGGCCGCATGACCAGCTGAAAAATGGCACGCTCACTCGAGTGCAGGCATGCAGCTTTAGTGTATGGCCGCATGACCTGCTGAAAAATGGCACGCTCACTCGAGTGCAGGCATGCAGCTTTAGTGTATGGCCGCATGACCTGCTGAAAAATGGCACGCTCACTCGAGTGCAGGCATGCAGCTTTAGTGTATGGCCGCATGACCTGCTGAAAAATGGCACGCTCATTCCAGTGCAGGCATGCAGCTTTAGTGTATGGCCGCATGACCTGCTGAAAAATGGCACGGTCACTCCAGTGCAGGCATGCAGCTTTAGTGTTTGGCCGCATGACCTGCTGAAAAATGGCACGCTCACTCCAGTGCAGGCATGCAGCTTTAGTGTATGGCCGCATGACTTGCTGAAAAATGGCACGCTCACTCAAGTGCAGGCATGCAGCTTTAGTGTATGGCCGCATGACCTGCTTAAAAAAGGCACGCTCACTCAAGTGCAGGCATGCAGCTTTAGTGTATGGCCGCATGACCTGCTGAAAAATGGCACACTCACTCAAGTGCAGGCATGCAGCTTTAGTGTATGGCCGCATGACCTGCTGAAAAATGGCACGCTCACTCAAGTGCAGACACGCAGCTTTAGTGTATGGCCGCATGACCTGCTGAAAAATGGCACGCTCACTCAAGTGCAGGCACGCAGCTTTAGTGTATGGCCGCATGACCTGCTGAAAAATGGCACGCTCACTCAAGTGCAGGCATGCAGCTTTAGTGTATGGCCGCATGACCTGCTTAAAAATGGCACGCTCACTCAAGTGCAGGCATGCAGCTTTAGTGTATGGCTGCATGACCTGCTGAAAAATGGCACGCTCACTCAAGTGCAGGCACGCAGCTTTAGTGTATGGCCGCATGACCTGCTGAAAAATGGCACGCTCACTCGAGTGCAGGCATGCAGCTTTAGTGTATGGCTGCATGACCTGCTGAAAAATGGCACGCTCACTCAAGTGCAGGCACGCAGCTTTAGTGTATGGCCGCATGACCTGCTGAAAAATGGCACGCTCACTCAAGTGCAGACACGCAGCTTTAGTGTATGGCCGCATGACCTGCTGAAAAATGGCACGCTCATTCGAGTGCAGGCATGCAGCTTTAGTGTATGGCCGCATGACCTGCTTAAAAATGGCACGCTCACTCGAGTGCAGGCATGCAGCTTTAGTGTATGGCCGCATGACCTGCTTAAAAATGGCACGCTCACTCGAGTGCAGGCATGCAGCTTTAGTGTATGGCCGCATGACCTTCTGAAAAATGGCATGCTCACTCAAGTGCAGGCATGCAGCTTTAGTGTATGGACGCATGACCTGCTGAAAAATGGCACGCTCACTCAAGTGCAGACACGCAGCTTTAGTGTATGGCCGCATGACCTGCTGAAAAATGGCACGCTCACTCAAGTGCAGGCATGCAGCTTTAGTGTATGGCCGCATGACCTGGTTAAAAAAGGCACGCTCACTCAAGGGCAGGCATGCAGCTTTAGTGTATGGCCGCATGACCTGCTGAAAAATGGCACGCTCACTCAAGTGCAGGCATGGAGCTTTAGTGTATGGCCGCATGACCTGCTTAAAAAAGGCACGCTCACTCAAGTGCAGGCATGCAGCTTTAGTGTATGGCCGCATGACCTGCTTATAAAAGGCACGCTCACGCAAGTGCAGACATGCAGCTTTAGTGTATGGCCGCATGACCTGCTGAAAAATGGCACGCTCACTCAAGTGCAGGCATGCAGCTTTAGTGTATGGCCGCATGACCTGCTGAAAGGCCCTGTGTGAAGGGGGGCTGCTACGGGCCCCCAAATTCAGATTCCAACAGCCGATCCAAGTCGTAACATCCAATTCGGAAAGGCTGTCTGAATCTGCCATCGTAGTTGCTTGGTCGGAAACGCAGTCCGTAGACCTGTATGAGTCGGCTCCGAATGACTCGGACTTTCCGAATGCCATCCGGTTCGGATTCGGAACCGACTCGGAAAGTCCGAACGCTTTACGAATATTGTAATTGGTCGTTCAGAAACCTTTCCGAATCGGTCGGAAAGACGGGTTCCGAATCGGATTTGGAAGACCTGAATCTGATTCAGAGCCTTTCCGAACGGCATCGTAATCGATAGGGGTGGCCGGAATTTGCGGAGTCGCGTTCCGCAAAGTTCCGCGAAACGGCAAGAAATCTCCGCGAGCTTCGCAAAGTTCCGCGAGCATGCGGAATTGCTTGGTCCGCCCGTTCGCGATGGGTTTTTCGTGTTCGGGGATGCTGTTTGCGTGCTTGGGGGGAAATATCTTGCGAACTTACCCATCCGGTCGCCAAATGGCGTGGCCATCTTGTTTCACTTGTCCCGCCCGCTCGCGATGCATGTTTCCTGTTCGCGAACGCGGATGTCCGGTTGTGCGTCCAAATGACGTGTTCGCGATCGCACACTCTCGCGGCGCACGCAAACGGATAGGAAAACTCGTCGGCAAACGCAGGGATCTCGGTAAGTCGCTACCGTGCGCGCAAACACGCATTTTTAAAGTGCGAACAAGGAAAAAATTCCGCTATGCCGCGGATCGCGGAATTTTGGGTAATTCCAAAATTCCGCGAGCGGAATGGAATTTACCGCCCACCCCTAGTAATCAACCCCTAAGAATCTTCTTAGAGGGGTAACAATTTAAAAATAAAAAGTGTCTGCAGGCACTCTAAATCTATACAATTTATGTATGTCAACCTAGTCAAATTCTCCAAGCTAGTCATAACATGCACAGCTTGTCTATTTTCCCATTATTGTCATACTAAAACTATCATTATGAGTTTGCCGTAAATTGGTACTGGGATACAGAGGGGTTAGAATTTCCAATTCCAGCTAATCAAGCCTGATCCCTGAAAGGGGGAATATCTACACCACCCCGGGAACACCACATCCTTCACTTGTAGTTGTCCCTGATTCAGGGGACAAATCTGCAGACATGTTTCTGCTTGCTATAGGCAGGCAGATGTCAGCAGGAAGGCCGATGAGGGTCAAGGAGTAGAGGGACAGAGCTTATGGAATGGCCTAGTTGAATCATTGAAAGTGTTCCATGTCCCGCATGAGCTTTTCAAGGGAGGATGGGTATTTATCCCTGAGCACTACTCTTGGCCTGAACCTATTTTAGTATCATGCGGCAGGGAGGACAGGGGTATACAGCCCTGAATAGTTCCCTTTGCAAGGGTCCGTTTGTGATCTCTTGGGGGAGGCAAGTGGAATGGGGGTTGTGGATCTTTGTCCCCACACTGCAGCCTGTGGTCTTGGGCTCTGAATATATCCGGGTTCCTTCTCCCAACCAGACTTTGCTACTTGGGGATGGAAGGGGAAGACGGTGAGGGGCTGGAGTGGGGTTGAGGTTCTGACTGTGGGATGCACTGTATGTTCCCCCATGACACTTCAGGGGTAGACTGTGCTGCTGCCCACAGCCTCTGCTCTACCCTCTACAGTGGTGACTGGATGCACATTTACACTCTGTTAAATGGAATTCTGGTCCCGTAATACCTGAGCCCAGAGTTTGTGGATCGGGCAGCGCCCGGTCGAAAATTTAAAGACACAGTAATTCATGACCAACAAACACTGGGCCACTTACAATTTTAAGTGTCTGAATTTAACCTGGAATTTTTGCTCCATGTGGATTCCCACCACAAGAGTCTAAAGCTAAAACACTGGCTGACAAGGGAAAAAGGTAGGAGGGTACTACCCAAGTATTACAATTAATTATGCATCAAGATCAGGATCTTGGATGGTGAATCAAACTCTATGATTTGAAGATGGACATCATGAATCAAGACTGTCTATTCAGGCAACTAGGATCACTACTGACAGCAGAGATCAAAGAGCTATAGTCTTGACTGGGTCTCATGCATCATTTTTGTAGGATCGTAAGATCAATAGAATTACTGGACAGGAAACAAGGACTACAGGTGATAAGGCCATGAAGGGTCAGGTTTGACAATTGGCATCTAAGACTGATCTTTGATGCTGCTAATTGTCAAACCTGACCCTTCGTGGACTTTTCCTTTTATATCATGAGCACCAATGAAATGGATTAAACTCTGGGTATGAAGGCTCTATAATGTGAAGGTGTTGCATGAAGAGCAGTGAATGTGAGGGAGGTAACGAGGAACGTTATAATTGAGGATCACTGTTTTGTGTTTTTACGGTCTTTACAGAAAAATTTAGACAGGAAACCACCTATGTTCCTGATGTATTTATTTTCAAATATGGAAAAGATAGGTTATTTTTTAGTGATTCGAAATACTGTCAGTCAGGAGTGCCAACCCAATAACTGTGTGGAGAGGCAGTTAACAGAGTTAAACAAGCATTGGCATAGCCAATAGGTCTCGCCTTTGGGAACTTATAAGTGTTTAGCCACAGATATTCACTTTACCTATGTCTTTAAGCTGTGCTGTACAGAAGTCTGCAACATGCTGAAAAGTTATAATAAAGAAGTGTCAGAAGCATTTTTGTTACCTTAGATATGACCGAAAAAAGCATTATGTACAACTGAACGACCATATTAAAAAGTATTAAAAATAATGTCTTGAGTTATTTTTGTCCTTTCAATGCTGGCAACTTGTACCTGCCTGTCCCAATGGTTGCTTGTTGTGGTTTTTTTTTGTTATGGGGGGGGCATAAATAACAGGAGGGTGAAGGTCAGTCAGTCAGTTACTCAGAGTGAGTGAGAGAGTCAGTCAGTGAGAGTCAGTCAGTCAGTGAGAGTCAGTCAGTCAGTGAGAGAGTGAGAGTCAGTCAGTCAGTGAGAGAGTCAGTCAGTGAGAGTGAGAGAGTCAGTTGGTGAGTGAGAGAGTCAGTCAGTCTGTGAGAGTGAGTCTGTCAGTCAGTGAGAGTGAGTGAGTCAGTCAGAGAGAGTGGGAGAGTTTGTCGGTGAGAGTTTGTCAGTTAGTGAGAGTGAGTCAGTCAGTCAGTAAGAGAGCTTCTGTCAGTCATTGAGAGAGAGTGTCAGTCAGTGAAAGTGAGTGAGTGAGTCAGTCAGTGAGAGTGAGTGAGTCAGTCAGTCAGTGAGAGAGTGGCAGAGTCAGTCAGTGAGAGTGAGTCAGTCAGTGAGAGTCTGTTAGTGAGAGTGAGCGAGTCAGTCAGTTAGTGAGAGAGTCAGTCAGTGAGAGAGTGAGAAAGTCAGTGAGAGTCAGTCAGTGAGAGTCAGTCAGTCAGTGAGACTGAGTGAGTCAGTCAGTCAGTGAGAGTGAGTCAGTCACTGAGGGGAAACAACCTTTACAACGCAGTCATTACATCGCACTACACTTACAACGCAGTCATTACATCGCAGCATCCTTTACAACGCATACCATTACAACGCAGGCATTACAACGCATACCATTACAACGCATATCATTACAAAGCAGAGTACCCCTACACTATCCAACACTTACCCTACTGTTGCACCCCCTGGAGTTAGAATAGTAATTTTTACCCCTACACTATTCAAAACTTACCCTACTGCTGCACCCCTGGAGTTAGAATAGTAATTTTACCCCTACACTATCCAACACTTACCCTACTGTTGCACCCCCTGGAGTTAGAATAGTAATTTTTACCCCTATACTATCCAATACTTACCTTACATGCGTTGTAATGGTATGCGTTGTAAAGGTAGTATGCAATGTAATGGAATGTGTTGTAAAGGTAGTTTTTAAAGATGCTTTGTAATGGTATGCGATGTAAATGTGTGCGTTGTAAAGGGTGTTGCGATGTAAAAACTGCGTTGTAAAGCAACGCGTTGTAAATGTATGCGTTGTAACGTCATACATTCGTCACTGAGTGAGAGTGAGAGTCAGTCAGTGAGTGAGAGTGAGTGGGAGAGTCAGTCAGTGAGAGAGAGAGTGGGAGAGTGAGTCAGTGAGAGAGAGAGAGTGGGAGAGTCTGTTAGTGAGAGAGGGGGAGAGTCAGTGAGAGTGAGTCAGTGAGAGGGAGTCAGTCAGTGAGAGTGAGTCAGTCAGTGAGTGAGAGTGAGTGAGTCAGTCAGTGAGTGAGAGAGAGTGGGAGAGTCTGTCAGTGAGAGTCTATCAGTGAGAGTCTGTCAGTGAGAGTGAGTGAGCCAGTCAGTCAGTGAGAGCAAGTGGGAGAGTTAGTTAGTGGGAGAGTTAGTCAGTGAGTGGAAGAGGATGGTACCCCCACATTCCCAAGTGGTCTGTTATTACAAGGGTTCTTTCCCATAAGAACGCATTTATGTCCTTAATTTCCCCTGATGCCTCGTTGGATTTAGAATTATTTCAAGGTTTGAAAGAGGTGTGCCAATGATACCTAATGTGGGCGTTTCGTTCAGAATGGGCCTTCTGGGTACCCTTAACAGGTGACCAAGTACCCGTCCCACATTCCCGATTAATAAAGTGTTCAAATTAGCAACAGCTGTTTCCAAGGTCTCCAATTTCGACTGAAAACCTCTCATTGAACTTTTATTTAACTTCACAATGCGTTCTAGTAAAGTAGGGAGCAAGGGCTGCAATACTGTTTTAATATTACTTGCAAATGAGGCTAAATACATAGTTTCCCCTGAATCAGAGTTATTAGGGGACCCCGTGGCTGCGGCGAATTGTTCTCCTTATTGATGATCGGGTTCCCTACATTAGTTCTGAACCTTTCTTCTTTTTCTTGGCTGGGGGGTCCGGTCAAATGGTGGGGTACCGTGAGCCACATGAATCTCAGCAGTAATAGGCCCCCTTGTGGCAGGCTAAGACAGAACATAGATCCAGGCACCAAAATAAAAGTGGACCCCATTAGTGAATCAGATAGATAAAACAAAAAGTGGTACTCAATTGCAATTCAGGGTTGTTTTGAAGTTGTAATGGCACTCTGAATAGGTGTTTGGCAAGGTACAGGAGATTGCAGGCAGTTGTGCTTGCTGCAGATAATGTTTGTGGTAATATCAGAGACATCAACTGTAAAAATGTTCCCAAACCAAAACGCAGGTCCACATACAACCAAAAACAGTCCAAACACTGACCTATCAAACCAGGACTTCTGGCACTGCCAAGTTGCCGTATAAGACTGACTGACCCTGAACCAGGTAACACTAACATCAAAGCCTGTGAGCACCTTCGCTGACTCCAAAACCTACTTACTCATATAAACATGTATGTTTTCATTCTGCCGATTTTCAGCTGGTTGGTTCGATTTTATCACTAAGTGATACGATCACAACTGAGGTTTCTAAGAGCTACTGACTTTAACGTCTTTTCGTCCTTTTGAATATTTTTTACCCCCGTTTTATGTTTCTCTTGAACTGGGCGATTCATCTGGTATAAGAAAATACACCTCTGTTGATACCAGGTGATGAAAGACACGCTTTTTCACGAACTATGCAAGCAGGGTGGCTGCGTGAGTTGGACACGTGTGACAGGCACCAGTTTGAGCTCTTACAAGAACAACTCAGCGTTCAGTCCTTCCAAGGTCGGCAAATTCAGTGCGATAAAGGAGGTCGTTGTTCTACCGGTTATTTATAGCGCTTGGAAATTGTTATCATTACTTGTACTGGTTATTGTTCTCCACTGTCCTTTTTTGTACAGTGCTCTGTTGTTTCACAGCTAATTTCATGCTCAACGCCTACTCATACACAGAGGTGCTCATTAAATGCACCCTAAAAGTGCCTCCTGTCAGAAGACAGTCATCCTGTGTGAAACTTCCAACCACTCCCCGTGTCCTGTTGAGTGCTGTATATTTAATGTTTAGGTTAAACGAACCCTCCATTATGAATGAATAATGCCTGTAACATAGGGTGTGGATGTAGCGCAGCGCCAGAGCAGCCGGGGATCCGGTTCGAGTCTTGGCGTCGGCACAACATCCCGTGATTCTGGGCAAATCACTTAATCTCCCCGTGAACATGGACAGCGCCTGGATACCCCAGAGGTGATTTGATAAGCTGCGTTATATAACTCTACAAACGTAACTCGTTCCCTCCGCGTATGGAGCAGCTCTGTGACACCGGGGCCTCACCTCAAGGCACCGCCTGACTGAACAAGAGACTATGTGGCTGGGCATCCCGTTGAGCACTTCGATTGGTTAGAACATTGATGCCCCGGAGGAGACCACCTCTCCTACTGCACCGGAAGAGAAATTCCATCTGCTGTGCTCCGGAATGCATGCATCAGCAGCAAGTGAACCAGTGTTGTGTAATCATTGGTATTCCAAGAAAACGTGTTTAGTTTTCTCTTCGGCTCTTTTCGGAGCTCTTGCCCCATTGCACACCCCCGATGGCTCATCTGACAGACCGCCCGCCCACCCAAGGAGATGCAAACGAACCAAAGCCCTGCTTCGGTAGGTGGAGACAGAAGCAGCGCCCCAACAAGAAGACACCCCAACAAGGAGCACTGAACGGATTCCATTTACATACCGTTCCCGCAGCGCTGACTACAAGCACCGACGACATCGTGACACTCTCGCAAAAATAGATACATGTAAAATAAACAAAGAAAACAAACAGATCTGGAATGTGAAAGTAAAATATAAGGGTAAACGAGAGCGGAGGAGACAAGTGGACCGCGGGAGTGCTTCCTCCAGACCGACCCCTGCAGGCCTTTGCCTCTCCCAGAAGCATTGTGTAGTCAGGCGGGTGATCTGTGGGTGGGGAGGATGGAGTGGAACCCGGCCGCGCTTCCCCTCGTGCTGCTTCACTGCTTGTGCTGTCTCTGCCTCCCTTTGTCTAGCATGCGCACAATGTAAGGCATCGCGCGCATGCGAGACAAAGAGTGCGAGTCGCCGACCAATGAGATGGCAAACAAGCACTGAAAATACAATAGGGCTCGTACTTACGCGAGCCCTATTGCATTTACACGGAAGTGCGGGGGTAAAAGAAGGCACTAACGGGAGGAGGTGGGGGGGTGGTTGTGGTGTAAGAAGTTACAGACTACAGGAGGGAATGGGGAGAGGCAGGGGAACAAAACAGTTTTTCTAGTAAAGGGGCCGATAGCCTCGTAAGGATAAAAATGACGACATGGCCGCCAGGAGGCGGGATTAAGAAGCCAAGCACCAATGACAATGCAGGAATTATGATTCAAGCCAATGAAAAATAAGGCTGGAAAGTGGGCGGAGCTTCCCCCACTATACTGTATACAGCATCTCTCGACGAGACAGCGCATGCGCTGCCTAGCCGAGACCTAAAAAGGGACACGTTACTATCAGTTTCCATTTTTACTTGTAGATGTTTCCTGCGCCAAAAAATAAATACCATAAAATTTGACCCCCTTACTCATAGTCATAAAGCAGCTTTCTATTTTATGTATAGGGAGGCAACAAAGTGAGGACACTTTTCTGAACTAAGGGAGGGATACAAATCAGAAAGGAACATGTTCTGATGCTGGTGAGGTACACAACCTTATGATGACGACAGCTGTCTAACCGGATAATTAATCAGAATTAGGTGGACCTTAAGTGAGAGAAAATGTAGGCCTTACTCTTTACAGGCATCAGGTTTTCTCGGTTCACTGAAGGGGCTGACAGGCACTTCGATGTTGAAGGTAACAGGAAATATTCCTCCGATCTGGATGTCGCCATCCTGTTCATAACCATCCTCCACTTCTGTGTGTAAAAAACACCCAGGCACATCACCATGGCACAAGCAAGTGGGCATCGACAGCAGCAAGCCGGAAAGGAACAGCAAAAGCATTGCAGCAGCCGGGAGTATGGACCTCTGGTGAAATATTAACATTGGAAAATAATAAATCACGGAATGTTTCTGGCCAGCATTTTTCAAAAAGAAGCCTAACTGCAAAAAACATGAAAAGCACAAATCACTAGGGAATTCTAAAGAGATAGAATTTTGGACATGGATTTTACTGAAACAGAATGAATAAGAAATATGGGGCATACGTACAAGGAAATTTTGGAGCTCGGAGCTGTGCCAAATTCGGCAGCACTGTGCTCTCACATTTCCAAAGTGCAGGGATGTGCCGTATTTACAACAATATGGTGCACACCTCTGGGTTTTCCCTGGCGCTGGCTCTAAAATTAGCTGCTTAGTGCCAGTGCAGACACCCTTGTAACATAAACAATCATTCAACGCAGGGAATGATATTTTATGTGCAGGAAGGTTTCCCTTCCTGCACATAAACAATCCATAATGGTGATTTGTTACTTCTCTCTGTGCTGCATTCTGCAGCACACATAGAAGTAGCAAATCGTCATTATTTAATGATTGTTTATGAGCAGGAAGGGACACTGTTATACCTGCTGCTCAGCCATGGTGAGTGTGGATTCAGTTGGTGGATGGACTGAGCAGCAGGAAGGCTGCTCCTGGTGGGGCTCTATCTGCAACATCTTACATGGATTAAACTTGCATAGAAACTACTTGGACCAGACCTGCATTTATTCACTACAGACACCTTTCTGCACATAAACAATCATTAATGGCGTTTTGCTCTTTCTGTGTGTGCTTCAGAATGCAGCACACATATAAAAAAACAAAAACTAGGAGAAATAAAAGTATTTCTCCTTGTTTTGCCATTCCAACGCCTGCTCTTGCATGGCTTTTAGCTTTTGGCTCAGCCCCAGATTTACACCTCCTTGTAAATCTGGGGCAGCATCAAAAAACAATGGGTGCTGCTGTGGAACGCCCATAGCAACACCCATTGCATGCTCCTTTAACGCTAAGTGATGCGTGAAAGGGACCATATTTACAAGGTGATGGAAAGACGTTCTGGTGGCACTATCGCCTTGTAAATATATCCCTGGGTTTTACAATTGTTCATCAATGCAGGAGAGCATGAAATGACAACATTCTGCTACACTGTATTATACTATATACTGTGTTATTTCATCTCGAGTTTCTTATTCATTTAGTGTGCCCCTTTCCATATTTTTCGCAGATTCCTGTTTCTTTGCTTTATACCGTACACATAGAGCTCTGGAGGGAAAGAGCACAAATTGGGTTGAGTTGATCTACAAGACATTTGTTGGTGCAAATCCTATGTTACAATTAATCTGCTTGTACTGATTTATATTCATAAAAACACAAAAAAATATGAGTAAATACCAATAAGAAAAAACAAACTAATTAAGGATAAATTCAGAAGTAAATGTCAAAAGATAAACACCATAAAACCAGAAACCATGGTTACAACCTACAGAGAAACCCCATCTATTTATGCTTTTAGCTTTCTGCGTGGCTTTGAAAGTTATTTTTTAAATCTAGTTCTTAACACTATTAGCAAAGATTTCAAGATGTATTGATTAAAAACAAATTCGGAGACAGTTTTAGTGCTGTTCTGGTTACTAAAAAGAGTTGCTGGATGATAATTAAATTCCTGTAAGATGTCCTGGATGCACTATATCAACTTGCAAGTTTGAATCTTCTTTCTACTGATGTGAATGCCATTTTTAGCTCCAGCTGTCAAACAGGCCTATTGCTAACAATATAAACAGAGTGGTTTACGGCTGCCCCTTTCAACGCTAGGCTTTGACTGACCAGACTCTTTCAGCCTTTGGCTTGACACTTTGTCAATCACAACTTGGCTTAGTTCATTGGATTGCTCATCTCTCATCTATTGATATTGAAGGCTGTATCCTTCTGACTCAAATTAATAGCTTGCATTGAACATGTTGGTGGACAGCTTGGTCAGTTATATCCCCCTCTTTCTCTGCTCTTGCTGACTATCTTCCATGTATCTTGCTCTAATGTGCCAGTGTTGCATGTGTTAGCACATTAAACTCAGACTTATTGGCTTTGCCGATGTTTATTTCTTCTGCCAGTCCATACGCCTCAGTGGTGTTCTTTATTTGGTCAAGGATAATGCTCATTTCATCTATCTCTTGGCTCTCACCTTTGTCTTCTATACACATATTGATTTAGCATTTTATTTAACTTTGCATGGCGAAAATAGTAGTAGTGATGGGGTGATAGTAGTGTTGATGCTGGTTGCTGTGGTAGCGAGGATGGTAGAGGTGATGGTCGTAGTGATGGTATTGATAGTGGCAGTAGTGATGCGATAGAGGTAGTGATGCTGGCATTGGTAATGGAGTTATTAGAGGTAATAACTGCAGTAGTAGTGAAGATGGTGACAGTAGTTCTGATGGTGGCACCAGTGGTAGGTGTGTTAGGGGTAGTGCCAGTGATAGTGATGGGGTGATAGTGGTACTGATAATGGTTGTAATAGTGGCATTTAGGATGGAAATGTGGGTGAAAATGAGGGTGGTGGTAGTGGTAATAGTAGTAGTGGTGACAATAGTGATGGTGATGGGGACAGTGTTAATGGTGGTGGCCATGTTAACAGTGGTTTTCATGGTGGCGGTAATGGTGGCAGTTATGCTGGTATTGTGGTGGTAATATGGGTAGTGATTATGGTGATGATGGTAGTAATGGTGGTGATTATGGTGGTGGTAGTAACAATTTTTGTGGTAATTGTGGTAATAGTGGTAGTATATGTTGTAGTGGTAGAGGAAATGGTGACGGTAATGACAGTGGTGGTAATGGGAGTAGTGGTAGTGGTGGTGGTTATGTAATGGTAGTTTTAGTGGTCCTTTGGATTCACACTAATAAATCCTTAGCTCAGTTCAGGGATAGTGGCACAGAGCAGTCAGGCTTTACTAGAGGAGCATGTGTTAAGCATTTAAGAGTACCAACATGGAATTAACATGAGTTAAAAGAAATCCAACACCAATTTGTGAAAATAAATAAGATTTTAATAGAAATTTGGACACCAAAACAAACACAATCGAATGCATATAACCGGAGTTATGGAATTTAGAAGGTAAAATAAATCAGTACAATTCACCACGACAAAACTTTTACGTTGCACTCAATGGAGAAAAGTACTAGTGACAATAGGTTATTTGCAGGTCGAGTCCAGTGGAAACAACTAGGGGGATACATTGATGTAGGTCCCAGGACCAGACCACGCCATTCAGTTGAATTTTATCTGGCTCGTAGGGCCCAGGGGCAGAGTGGTGCTGGCTATCCCTAGTGCTGAACCGGGATACGCGGGGGAGCTGGTGTTACCACTTAGACAGTGCTAGTGAGGAAACTAATGCAAAAACTCAACAAAGGGGCCAATGAGGTGGTGAGTTGAAGATAGTGCGAAGTTCCCTCGAGGTGCAGCATTGAACAAAGGTAGTAGGTAAAAAGCCTTGGCTGTGGCAAACGTCCTGGAAACTTGTTGGAGGTCAGGACTACTTTTCGTACACTACACTAGACCATTTTCTTTTGGGCGATCCCTCGGTGGGCCCGATGGGCAGTGAATCTTTGTTTCTGGGAGCATTCCGACTACAGGGGACAAGTGCCTCTTATCCAAGGTAGTTGTGGAGTTGCCTCTGGCTCTCAGAGAAGTTCCTCATTCTGGGGAAATGGGTCTCTGGTTCAGGATGACTCACAGTCGTGCAGTTACAGAGTGGTTGACACAGGTGCAGAGAATTTCGCCCTTTCTTTGTGCAGGTCCTGAAGTCGTAGACTCAGGTCTCTTCTTTGTCCTTCATTGCAAGTCGAAACAGACCTGAGGTTCTGGTGCCAGGAGTGCCCCTTAAATCTTAGATTTAGGGGCATTAGGCATGTGGGTGCAAGTAACCAATGGGCTACTAGACCCAGTGGCTAATTCGACCCCGAGCTGACCACATTCAGGGGTGTGTGTCACCTTTTCTACCCAGACCCCTCTATTGCACCACTTTCCAGAATGGCAGAACCCTTTCTTTGCTGTACAGACCAGGTAGTCCACCCTAGGTTTGTGGCTAGCCTTCTGTGGGTGTACAACTCCTCACTACCTAATTTTCCTGTCTGCCTGGGAGCAAATGTGCCTTGGGGCAGAAGGGTCTCTGTGTCCTCCTCTGGTAGGCAGCCTGGATGCATATCAGAGGTGGTGAAAGCTTTGAATCTCAAGCCTTGATGTGCAACTTCACGAGCCATCCTGCCAGGGAGGTAGGTGTTACCTCCTTCTGATCCAGACCTTTGTTTCTGACTCCTAGAAGTGTTCACTCCTCCTGGCAGGGGGTCAGATTCCTGTCTTGGTGGCAGCAGCTTGTAGGCTGTCAGCAAGGGCACAGGAAAGGCTGGGGCAACCAAGTGGGCAACCTCCAAGGTAGCCACCTGGGTGCATGTCACATTAAATTTGCCTTTAGAATAATGTTGGGTTTCATGGGACAAGTTGTTTGATACAAACATGCCATATTTCAGTGGGACCATAATGAAACTGGCAAATTCGGGGTGCCCAAGTACTAGCCTTTGGCCCCCAACACTTATATTAGCTCTAAATGGAAAGAGGCTACCATAGAACATATAAGTTTGCACTTATATGTCCAAACCTTCAATATAATGCAACCTGCCTCTTGGTCTAAAGAGGCCGACCTTAGAAGTGACTGACATATATTAAAAATAGTGATGTTACCTTGCCACTCATCGTGAGGGCAAAGTCGAATTGGAGCAGTTTGCACTTCTACTACAGTCTGCAATGGAAGGCCTGGTGTCATCTGTTTACTTGGGTCACTCAGGGTGACACAATCAGTGCTTCAGTCCTTTAACTCCCATTCCCTGAGTACCACTGGTACTACTTACCAGTAACTTGTAAGGAGTTAAAGTCCTTGCCAATTGGGGTTACTGATTCACATATATAAATTCTTAGGAAGGCAGCACTGGCACTGGGGCCTGGTTAGCAGGCTCCAGTGCACTTTTAGAGTCATAACCATCAGCATTGGAGAGAAAAGTGTGGGCTGACCATACCAAAGGGGCATTTTCCTACAGTGGCGTTAAAGATGGTTTGGGTGTTGATAATGGTGGCGGTGGTTGTAATCATGGAGCTGGTAATGTTATTAGCAGTATTTGTAATAGTGCTGTTTCCCAAAACTCATAACTGTGGTGATAGTGTTAAAGTTTGTGGTAATGGCGGTGGTGTTAATAGTGGAGATGACCATAATGATGTTGGTGATCAAGGTGTTGGAAGCGGTGCTGGTAATCGTAATGTTAACGGTAATTGTGGTGGCAATGTTGTTGTAATGGTGGTGTTAGTAGTGGCGGTGGTAATGGTGGAGGTAGTAGAGGTACTGGAGGTTGTAATGGTGGTTATAATGATGGTGCTGTGCTTAGTGGTAGTGATGGTTGCGTTGTTACAAAATGTGGTGTTGATAATGGTGGTGGTAATGGTGTAGATGGTGTGATAATGGTGTTCAAGATGGGGGTAAAAGTGGTGGTAAACCTAATAGTTATAATGGTGGTTTTGGTGATAATGTGGTAATATTTGTGGCCTGCAATTACATCTATGTGCTCGACTAGTTCGAAAGCATGCTACATCGAACTGTCTGACTATGCAAATTCAGAAGCAGGAAAAATAAAGATAATAGTGGTGGTAATGAAACGTTGTTTATAGATGCCATGTTTGCTCAAAAAGTTTTCTTTGCATAAAACACCATCACAAACAACCACAGGACAGGCAAGATGATGTTTACAGGAGAAGAATGAGGCCTTGATTGATTTTCCAACTTAGGATGATATTTTATTAAAACAAAGATGGCGAAACATGGAATCTCCTAAGTGAATGTGCAGGGTGCTGTAACCCTTGTACCTCCAAATGAACACGTTCTTTCTCAGTCTTTATTGGTGACTGGTCGATGGAAATTTGTGAAAATAAATCAGATGGTCTCAGGTGTGCTTTTATGACCTGAAAGTTTACCTAATTGTTTGTCGCACCTTAGAGTGTGCAGAGTTTGATAAACCCTAAAATTCTGACCCCCAACTGACACTAAAGTTTTCACACCATCTCAACTAAGAATTGTAGAATCAGGGACTGTCTTTCAACCAGCAATTGAGGGCTGTTAAACTTACAGTGGTTTAGCGGAATGAAGCAACTGCTGTGCAGACCTCACAATATCTCAAAAAGAGGTTGAAATTAAATACATAGAGAGAAAAAGACCTATGATTCACTAAAACAATATGGAACTTCCAAAATTACAATGTTAAAAGAAACGCAATGACACTCAGTGCTAAAGCCGGTGGTGAAACCCCAAACCTGAAATTTCATTAATGTTGAGATTTATCTCCCAATTTAGGGGCATATTCACAAGGAGCTATCGCCAAATTAACGGCACTTTATCGCAGCCAAAGTCGTGATAAATTTACCTCCCCATTCACAAGCCGGTGTTCACAGCCCACAGCACCAGTTTACCCGCGATAGCAGCCGCAAAAAACATCGCCACAGAGGACCCCTGCAAATATCGCTAATGAGATGCAGAGTAGGCATTCCCGTGACAAAAGCCGAGACAACATCACACCTCAACATTCACAACGACCAGCCACAGCTGCGATAAAAACACAAAACAGGCAATAAGGTGCGTTAGCACCAGGAAATCTACACCTGCTCTGACCTGGTGTAAAGTCGGACGGCAGCCAGCACAACAAAAGGGAGCACAGCCCAGGGCCACATCCGAAGGGCAACAGATGCCACTCATCATGCGGCCCGGACACCCAAGAGGGCCACAACACCCGCCACCACCCCAGGATCCCAACGCCACACCCGGAACACCCCCTCCGGACCACCACAGACTCAGCGCAGACAAAGACAGCGGACCCCCAGGAAGCGTACCAGCCGCACAGACCCAACATCTGACAATGTCACCGTCCATTACAGGCTGAAAGTGACAAACATCCTACGCATCCTGACCATCATCGCCTAACAGGCCTACGGCACCAACACAGGGGACAACCAACATCCCACCCCACACAAAGCTGCTGGCTTGGCTGCACCTGTTGGCCCCTGGCACCCCTCAAAGAACACCCACCAGAGTCGGAGGAGTCTCAAAGCCAGCCACATACAAGTCCCCCACACCTGTCCTGGACATCACCATCACCCTGGTACCCCAGTCCTCATACGCACAACACAATGCGCAGGATCTGCTGGAGACCAAGCAAGGACCATGCGCCCAAGCAGGATGCACGCACGTGTCGGGGGCAATACACAGCACACATGTACTACCTGTGCCCCCTGGTGACACAGCACACAATCACTGCAACAGGAAGCACATGTCTCACACCAATGTGCAGGCAACAACAGAACACCGTGGAACACCCAACAATGTCACCTTCAAATACACAGCCAGTGTGCATGATACCTTCATCCTCCGACAGTCCATCATCAACCAGCATTCCCCGGATGGCAACAAGGGAAATGCACAGCCCCTTGGCAATATCCAAATGAACACCCCACACACCTCAACTCCACAACCATGCAACTCACAACTCAGGCAATGCACACGTCACAAAATCACATACAACAGGCACAACAACATGCCCACCCACCAGACACGACAGAACAACTTACAATGTTCACATGGGCAAGCCCTGAACATGAGCCAGCAGCGGCATGGCACCTCAGCCACATAATAGCCCAATGTGGGGAGAGGTGGCAACCAGGCATGTGTGAATGATGCTGTAGAACCATGATTGGGAAAGTACACAATGCCAAGAGTGCCGGAGATGTGCTGGACACACCGCAGTATGCAGAACACATCCATATCCATGGCGACATACACTGCTTGTGTATGGAGTGTAGTGGACAGTGGACGCCACCATGTCACCCCAGCCAGTGGGGGAGCTCGCTGAAATGTTGCCTGTTACGCCCCCCCTAAGCGTCACCGGAGTGGGATGGCCCGGCGTATGCCACGCCAGCGTAGGGGTGTGAATAAAAAGCATGTAGGCCTGGGCGTGGTCCTCTTCCGGAAATACCCACGTCTCTGCCAGGGCGGCACCTCCCACCCCGCCACGAGGCCAACACCGTCCTCGTGTGCGGAGTTGCCTGCGATGCTGTGCACCTGCCGGACCCCGGCACACTGGACCACGAACCCGTCAGGCCCACCCCTGCGCAGCCAGGCCACACTGATCACCTGCCGACACCGGCGAGTGTCAAGGAGGGCCCACCACGTGCAGGCGCAAGCTCCAAGCCCGAGGCCCGTGACCTTGGCAGCCACCTCAGACCATCACGGCCTCCACGACACAGGCCCGCTTTATTCCTTTTTCGTTGACGTACTCTACTGCCACCTTCGGCCTACTCTTCGGACCAGTAGGTCCCATATGTGAAACTGTGTCCTGAGTCATGAATGGCAGTGACCCCAAATCGGGGCCAGCCGCAACAGCACCAGCACCAGACCCCCCGATCAGTGAGGCATAGCTCCATATGGGCATCTTGCGACACGTGGTGCCACTAACCCTGTTCAACGCCAGCCGGCTACACGTGAAGCCACTAACCCTGTTCAACGCCAGCCGGCTACACATGGTGCCACTAACCCTGTTCAATGCCAGCCGGCGACACATGGATGAGGGACCAGGACTACCCTGCTGACCAGTAGGTCACACATCCAGCACCTAGTCGCAAAGCACGAATGGCGGAGTCCACACCAGTGGTCGCACGGAGAGGTGTGAGAGGAAGATGCGGCTCAGTTCGGACGAATGCCGGGTCACATACACGGAGGTGACTGAACACGTGGTGCCACTGAACCTGAACTACGCAGGCCGGTGGGGCCATCCAACCTATGCCGGCGACACTCGGTGAATGGGCCATGCTGACCGCTGCCTCAGGCCTACACCACGGTCAGGTAGGTCACACATTTGGAACTGAGTCTTGATTACACCATGGCACTGAGCATTATTTAAGGCAGAGAACAATTCACTATACACCCTTCGATGTGGTGGCAACAAGTCTGTGCATGGCATCACAACCACACGTGTCTGTGGGCCTACACAGACCACTGCCCTCGGCCTATGCTGTGCACGAGTGGGATCACAGATTTGGAACTGAACATCGGAATTCAAAAGGCAGAATACATTTCTTTGCACGCACGGAGGGGTGTAAGAGGATGGCGCGTTGTAGTCCGGAGGGAACAGGATCATCGTCACGGAGGTGATTGAACACTACCGACAACTGCCACTGTGTCACTAACTCTGTGCCTTGCGAGGCAACAACCCGTGGCTGTGGGCCACTGCTGACTGCTGCCTCCGGCCTACACTGTGGTCCAGTAGGTCACAGCACCTTGATTTGGCATTCTTGGAGTTCACATCTGTGTACCGGCATCATTGCAGACTGCATCCCCTCCCAGCACCTGTGCCACTAAGTTTGTTCCCCGACATTCATGGACACTCACTGGTCGTACATTGGGGCGGTTTGAGTCTATGGACTAGGGGCTAGTTTTCATCCTCATGCAGCTGATCCCGAATTGTTGGTGAAAACGAGGGTTGCGCTTTCCACTCCTCCATTTGCTGCTTCCAGATAACATTAGACCTTCCGCATCATGCCCTGGAGGACACCTTCCACTGTCCTCCGCAACCCTCCGCAACATACACCTCTGACCTTGATGGGGACCCGCTCAGGTTGCATGGCCCATCTGACTGCCCCGCAAGTCACCGTCCCGTGGCTGGGTGCCTGTGACGGCCGCAATGCCTCCGGGGCCACTAACTCTGTGCTGCTCAGGCCTGGGACCCCTTCCTCTGAGACATTGAATGGCCTCTGTAGCGATGGTCTTGGGGTCATCAACGCCATGTGTCTGTGGCCCTGAGCTGTCTGCATCCTCCGGCCCCAACTGCGGGCCACCAGGGCCCACACATAGCATCGAGTCTTGACCGGCCCGGACGTCGCATCACCGCAGGAGACACACGCCACCACCGCAAGGACCACCTCCAACCGCCTTCTGCCAGAGTCGAAACGGTGGTCCTGACAGACCTACGGAGTTGCTCAGACCTGTTGTGGATGCCATCATTGGCCTGCTACCCTGCTCAGCACTCCAGGTGCCAGTGACTCAGTGCACCACAAGCCATTGTCCGTTACTGATTGAGTTTTGTGCTGTTGTGAGGTTGCGCAGCAATGTCACCTCATGCAGTGGGGAAGACCTGGGACTATGATGAGGAAGATGTGTCAAGTGTGCGGACAGGAGAAGGCACAGACAATGGGAGGGCAGGAGGCAACAGCCCCTAGGCAGGAATGCAGACTGGTGGTGGTAGTCAAGCTACACACCTGGATCTATTACTGGGTATTGCGCTGTGGACTGCGGACGCAACTGTCACCTCAGGCAGTGTGGGGGACCTGGGACGTTGATGAGGAAGTTGATGCAGGTGTAACACACCCCACTGCATCTGCATCAGGAGGACTAACCGGAAGGGACACAATCCTAGCAATTTCTTCACATGAGCGCGCTCTTCTCTAGTGCCCCTACCTCAGTGCACTGCAACTCACGGAACCTCCTGACTGAATATTGGGTGACCTCTGTCCTTACTCCGGATCCCTCCATGTTGCTCTGCAGTTGACTCTGTTATGCTGGTGTTTTCTGTTTCCATTACACTGGTGTACACTGTTCAGGCTGTTGCCAGCACCAAGCACTCCGTGCGGGCTGGCTTATGCTCACCCCACACACATCCAGCACAGGCGTCACTGTACATGTGGCCCTGCCAATAAAGGGGCCGGGCGCACGTGTCCGTAGCCAGTTCAACATGATATATGCATGTGTCCCTGTGGTCTTGTTGTATGCATGGGGGCCCTGGGCCCTACAACATTACATTGTGCTGTGTACAGCGGACGCAGACATGTCACCGCAGGCAGCGGGCTAGAACCTGGACATGTACCTTTGTGGTCACCCGCTCAATTAGTAAAGGGAGTGGACTGTGCCATCGTACGCAGAGCCAACGTGGGTGTGTGACTGATATGTGCGTGCCCCTGGGCGTGGTTCTGTACTGGGTATGTGCATCTGCATGTGTCTCTATGGCAGTGTGGGTCTCCTTTGTGGGGTGTAGGTGGACCCTGAAGGGTATTGGACACCCACGTATGTGTTCTAGTTCGCATTCCATGGGTTCGGCAACACCCGCACCTGTTGGGCCACCTCCTTTTGGCATTCTGACACCTGGCATTGGGGTGCCATGTGTGGGTGTGTGAAGTGTTGTGAGCCAGCCGTGATTGCGGGTGCTTCATGCTGGGTGGTCTGTTGCAGGGTCTGGGTTCTCCTCTGAGTAGCTTGTCTGCCCTGGTCCTGGTGGTGGGTTGTGTGGGATGTCCATGGGCTGTTGTAGGGCGTCAGTGTCGAAGGTGTGGTGTTCGTCTCCGGCATCACTGATGGGTTGTCTGTTCTGACCTGCTGGAGGTGTTGTTTGTCCCTCTGCATTGTGAAGGGGAGGTGCATGTTGGCATTGTGTTGGCGCCTTGTTCTTGTCGACATGCAGACTGTGTGACAATGTACATTGTGACTGTTTGGGGGGTGGTGGCTATTTGAGTTGGGACAGTGTACATTTGGCCTACATGGCTGATGTGGGGTTGTAGCCGTAGATATGCATCTCACAGTTCCCTGCTCTGTCCAATGTGATTGTTCTGTTTCTGCGCCTGGGCGGACCCAGTTGTGTCCCCTGTTCTGCAGTGTGGGTGTTGCACTTTGTGCCACATTGTCATGGTATGTGCTGTGATTGCTATGTGTGTGTGCTGCAGTGTGCCACGGGGATGTGGGACATGTCCCTGGGTAATTGTGGATGTGCAGTGTGCTACACCTCATTGTGCATGTGTGCCATTGTGCCCATCACCCCCGTCCCCCCAGTCCCTGTTGGATCCTCACCCTGTTGTTGTTGTGTCAGGTCCTCTCGAGCTGTGTCCGTACTCCATACTCCTTGCACCGTCTACACACTGATGACTGTGGCCTGGGTTTCCTCCAGCCCCTCCTGTGGCGCTGGGCTGCCACCTCCTGTCGCCGTTGCTGTCTTCCTGTTGGCAGCGGGTTTGTGCCTGGTTTGGGTTGTCACGTCCTGGCGGAGCCTCTTGGCCTCCTGGATTGGCCTCCTAGGCACTCCAACTGCATTCCATGTGGTCTGCTTGTGGGTCAGTTGCTGGTAGTGTTCTGTCACCTCTGTGACGCTGGTCTTGTTTTCCTGCGGTCTGCACCCCGTCTTCCTCTCCCTTTTCTCATTGGCCTTCCCCGACCCAGTTGTTCCTTGCTGGTGGTCTGTGGGGGTTGTGGGGTTTGCGTTGACCTCTGCGCTGGGTCAGGGTGCATCCATGTAGCTACGTGCTTTGGCTTGTTTCTGGTGTGTTGTTTCTGTGGTTTTAATGGTGCAATTTCCCGCCAGACGCGTGGGATTTGCAGGCCTGTGGCTGTTTTTCGCTGCTTTTTGTACCGCGATTGGCCTCATCGCATGATTTCTCGCGTTCGTGTTTTGCATTTTTTCGGCGTGGCATTGGTTTTCACGCTGACATTTGACGCGTTATCTGGTGACTATCGCATGCTACCGCCTTGTTGTGAATTCCACGTTGACACAGGTTATTTTCCCGGGATAGGCTGCGATATTGAAAGTTGCGTTACGCTACTCTTGCGGTAGTTATCACATGTTCTTGTGAATATACCCCTTAGTGTTTGCAATGCAAAAATGGTGCATAACAAGCGGCAACACTGTTACTGTGTTTTTACCATTTATAAGTAGTGATAGCATTGTACGTCAATATTGCCTTGGATTTGCCAGTTGCATCAAAACTATGCAGTGAAAAGGGGAAATAACAAATCCGAGCTATTTAACTTTGTACGCATCAATTAAATTAAACTTAAATTAAACTTACTGACCCAGATTTATAAATATTTTGTATTGAGTTTGCATCACAAATGTGACCCAAATCATCGTGAAATGTTTTTTTATTTAATTTCCAGCACAAAACATCTTTTGTGCTGGTAAGTAGCCTGAAAGTAAAGCAAATCAGCACAAAGAGCTGCTTTGCGTTCTCTGGGGCATATTCTCAAGGACATATCGCCGATTTATCGGCACTTTAGCGCCGCAAAAGTGGCAATAGATTTATCGCCCCATTCTCAAGCTGGTGCAAACTGCCGATATCGCCAGTTTTCCAGCGATAGCAGGTGCAAAAAACATCGCCACGGATGAGAGCGACAACTAACACTAATGATATGCAGAGTAGGCGTTCCCGTGCAAAAACACACGAAAACACCACTTCGCGATATTCTCAACGACCAGCCAGATCTGCGATGCGACCCAAAAACAGGCGATAAGGCGCGTTAGCAGCAGGGATTTAACACCTGCCTTTTACTGGTGTAAAGCAGGACGACAACCTGCAGCATGAAAGGGAGCCCAGCCCAGAGCCACATCTGAAGACCAACACATGTCATGGAGCTACTGACCATGCAGCTCGGAGACCCAAGAGGGCCACATCACCCACCGCCACCACCCCCAGGGCCCCCCCAGCCCCCTCTCCCGGACTACCACTGAGGCAGTGCAGAACAAGACAGCTGACCTTCCGAAAACGGCATGGCCCCTCAGCCACACAATTGCAGAATGTGGGGAGAGGTGGGAACCAAGTATGTGCAAAGGAGGCAAGTGACTCATCAATAAGAATGTACACAATGCCAAGTGTGGCGGTGATGTGCTTGACAGGCTTCAGTATACAGAGCACAGACATGTCCATGTGGACATATACTGCTGGTGTGTGTAGTGTTGTGGACAGTGGACACAACCATGTCACCTCAGGCAGTGGGGAAGACCTCAGTCATGTAGCTGTGTCGTCCCCCTCTGTAAGCGTAAGCGGAGTGGGCTTGTCCGGCGTACGCCAGACCAGCGTAGGGGTGTGAAGGATTTGCCCAGGGCTCTGGGCGTGGTTCAGTTCTGGCCTGGACAAGGAAGTAACTAATGAGTGTGTCACTGTTGTAGTGTCGGCGCCACCCAGCCCGCAATCGACAATGTTGCAATGTAGCATGCACCCAGAGGGCGGGCTCGCACGAACGGAGAAATGAAGGAGAGCAAGACCGCTGGGGGTCTTGGCTCATACATGCCAAGTGTTGTGTGTATCTGTATTGCTGCAGCATGAGCCAAATACCTAGCCTTAATCGCAGAGCGAGTTCAGCCAGGCATGAACTCTACATCTGTGTCCACCCCATCCTTCCCACAGGCCTACACTCACGTGGCCGCCCACCTTCAACTGCCAACATCACAGTGTTGTTGTCAGGCTTGTGGTCATGCACAGACAGGCATGACAATGGTGTGCCGTAGGAGTGCAAGTGATGCAACCGCGCAGCGCACACTAGTAAATAGGCTCGGGTGAGGGAGGAGCAGCTGTGAGGCAACGTAACACACAGTGATGCCGCTCATTTGCCACATGCAAAACATGTCAAACATGAATCCCAAAGTCGCACACATCCCACCCCACCCCCAACAAGCCACTTCACATTTCCTGAATGCAAGCAGATGAGAAACTAGCATTAGGGATGAAAGCTCCTTTGTCTGAACTATCAGGCGGAAGCACATCTGCACCTCCGACCTCGGAATTGCATGTGCCCGGCACCCCTTGACAGATACTATAGCAGCTGATGATGACTCCCACACTATGCACAGCCCGACGAAAGACCAACGTATACACATCCCACACACAGAAGTCCTTGCTCGAAGTTATCTTGCATGGAATGGCCTTCACACTACCTCCCACACCATCCCAGGCGTACAACCGTTGCACACTAAAACAACTCATTGATCTGAGCTGTGGCATTTCATCCACAGAACTGGCGCAGGTCAGAACAGTGCCGCTTCAACCAGAGCCACTAACGCAATGGCAGAACATCCCGGACACATGCACAACCCCTGTCAGGTGGAACTGTACCGTGCACGTATGCTGCGTTTACTGGGGGCACTGCCATTGGCAGTGCTGCAGATCAGTTACCGGCTAAGCTTCTGCCTTGCCAACGTCACCTGCGTTCAGCCTGTGTTGCATTGTCGATCATGCATATTCGAGTGGTCCATGGATGTCTGCCTATCCAACAGGACGGTGGCTGAACTGGATTTTGACATGTGTGTGTGTGCCCCCTGTTGCCCCACGACCAGGAGTGTCACTGTGATACCCGTTTATGGGATGCCTTGATAATTGGCATACATGCTGGCAGCTGCACCTGGGAGATTGCACAACTCCTCGTGTGCAGTGACCACATTGAACCGCTCCCCTATTGGGCTGTAGTGCTAATTGGTGAAAGGGGGTGGACGCAGCACATCTGTCCGGACCTGCTAATGGATTGCCTCGCCGTCCTGTTTGATGAAGTCGACAACGAGCTCATGTTGGAAATGATAGCCTACGAAGCTGCAATCGCTTTCATGGACGAGTAACTACGTACCTGCAGCCACAACAGATTGGAACCCATTGCACATGTCCCAACACCTTGTTGCATCTTGGAGATCTGGTCACATGTCCCACGACAACAGTGGACATGGCTGCATTTGCCTGGACTCCAAATACATGAGCGGACAACAACGTGGGTTAACACACACCTGTGAACGGTGAGGCACTCCCCCGGAGTGGACAGCGGCGCTTGGCAACGTTCCTCATCCTGACATACTGCTGCATTGGTCTGCATGTTGTGGCACTTATCTTGCCCGTACTGACACGCATATGCTAATAAAGTCTACGGACCTTCACTTGAATTCAACTGTGATGAGTGTTGATTTGAATGACAATGTGTGTCTCACTGCCTATCTGGGTCACGGCCATACATGCGCATTGATAGCATTACCCAGGGAGTACCTTTTTGTGGAATCACTGTCCCTACATTCATCCATACTTTCATACTTGATTGCTCATAGCCATGACACATCTGTGTGAATTAGAATGTTTTATTCGCATTCAGTGGAGTGTTGAAGCTGGAGCAGTACAGGGCCATGTAAACCCCACTTTACATTGTTGCCCCGTGGAGGGCCAGCCAGAGTCCTTTAGGGATTGACAAGTTAATCGGAAGAGGGAGACTTCAGTCCGCAGTGTGATTGCTGTGTCATTGGTAACCAAACCAAATATGGCAGTCCCTGTCGAGGTCCAAGGTGAGTGTCGCTGAGTGTATCGGGGGACAGTGGAAGGTGTTATTCCAGGGCATGAATCAGAGGGCAGAACCAAGCTGAAACAGGCAATATGGCGGAGATGAATGCTACCACTTCATTCTTACCACAACGCCAGATTCATCATCATCTTCGTCCTCTGATGTGTCAGGTGCCTCACATGTGGGTGTTGGTGTTTAGTCTGCATTACTGTGTGGCACTGACACATCAGGGGCCGGAGGTGGAATGTCTGCCGCACTGTGTGGCACTGACACTTCAGGGGGCGGAGATGTGGATGGAGTAGTAGCAGCAGCATTCATCCGCGCCAGGCCTTGTGGTGGCAATGCCATGATGAGGATCTGCAGGGCATGGAAGATCACAGCTACATCTCCCTGGTGTGCAGCCGTGGCAAAAATTCTTTCCGCCTGCATCCGCTCCATGTTCTCCATGATCCTATGCATTTGTCCCAACTCCCGGCTGTCATCGCTGGAGCCACTCTGACTAGACAGTTGTTCTTGGCTCAGAGTCATGACTCCAGCGATGTCATCTATGGATTGCTGGAGAGCATGGAGTGGACAGTGGGTGTCCGTTAGGGACTGTAAGTGGTCCCTGATGGGATGTAGACACCCATGTATGGCATCTAGTTTGGCTGCCATGAGGTCGAACCCCACCCGCAGCTGATCAGCCATCTTCTCCTGGCACCCTAACACACGGTGTTGGAATGCCATGTGTTGGTCGTGGGGGTCCTGGGAGACAGCCGTGGTGGTGGGTGCTTCCTGCTGTGTGGTCTGTGCAGGGGGTGGGGTCTCCTCGATTACGCTGGGCTGCACTGCTCCTGGAGGTGGGGTGCCGATCTGTCCATGGGCTGTTGGAGGGCATTGGTGTCGATGTTGGGGAGGTCCTCTTCATCATCAGTGCTGAGTTGTTGGGTCTGCTCTGCAGGAGGTGTTGATTCTCCCTCTGCAATGTGAAGGGGAGATGCAGATTGACATTGTGTTCACATGTATGTTGACGCATTGGACAAGTTTACTTGCAGACTGCATGACAATGCACATTGTGACTGTTTGTGAGGAGATGCCTATGTGATGCGGGACAGTTGACATTTCTACACCATCAGGGATGTGAGGTTGTACTTGTACATTGTCATCTTACAGTTTCCTGCTAATCCAAATGCGAATGACCATTTTCTACACACAAGCGGCTGCAGTTGTGTCCTCTGTTATGTTGTGAAAGTGTTGCAGTTTGTACCACATTGTTGTCAATGTTGAGGTGCTCTGATTCTTATGTGTGTGTGCTGCATTGTGGGTGTGTTGCCCCTTCAGCTCTGATTTTGCTGGCCCTTATCCCTTTCAGGCGGTGTGCCTTTCACTTCTGTGCTTATACAGTGCTGAGATGTTGCAGACTTGGGTAACTTGGGCTCTTGGTCGGAGTTGTGACTCTTGGGCATGGTTTGTCCGCAGATGCGCTATACTTAATTGTCCATGTGAGCCATTGTGCCCATCTCCCCCCGTCCCCCCAGTCGCTGATCGTTACTCACCCTGTTGCTATTGGGTCAGGTCATGTTGTGCAGTGTCCGGTCCCCCAACTCCTGCCACCTTCTCCCCAATGATGACTCGGGTCACCATTTCCTCCATCTCATCCAGCTCCTGGTGTTGCTGGACTCCCACCTCCAGTCTGCATTGCTGCTTTCAGGTTGGCTGCGAGTTTCAGCTTGGTTTTGCTCTTCACATCAGTCCAGCGCTTCTTGCAGTCGTCCACTTTCCTTCTCTTCACTCCAGCTGCATTCACCTTGGCCAAGATGGACTGCCATATTGTATTTTTATTTGCCAATGACACAGTGGAGGTGATGAACAGTTGTTGGTGGTGTTCTATCACCTCCGTAATGAGGATCTGGTTTTCCTGCGTACTGAAAGGCGGGTTCCTCTTCTTCTTCTCCTTGCCCTTCCCTGACCCCGAGGTCCCAGGCTGGTCCTCCATGGCGCTTGTGGGGTTCTGGTTGTCCTCTGTACTCGCTCCGGCTACCTCCATGGTGCTTCGCAGTTGTTTGTTTTTTGTTGGTGCTTTTTTCACGTTAGGCTTTAGATTTTTATCGCCGTCCCGGTGATTTTATTGCGGACATTTGACGCGTTATCGGGACACTATCGCATGTTACCGCCATGTTGAGAATGAGACGTTAACATGGAGTTATTTTCCCGCGATGGACGGCGATATGAGAAATTACGTTAACCTATTTTGGCGATGATTATCGCACGTTCTTGAGAATATCCCCCTCTGTGTCAAGTGGGCATTAAATGGTTGGTACACGGGCATTCCCTTGCAACCACCCATGGTTTTTCACTGAAACACTATCTACTAACAATAGTAAACAGGGTTTTGTGCCAACAAATAAAATCACTTTGAAGCAGGTGTTAAAGGGAGAAATGCTTTTATTTCTCCTAACTTTGTCCACTTTGCATGCGTGCTGCACTTTATAGCACATATCTCAAGTAGAAAATTTTTACAATTTATCATGTCATAGTATTTTGTACATTAAAATAAAACAATGCTAGACTCATGTACACACCCTTGCACTATGGTGCAAAGGTATGGACATGGTGCTTGGCAGCTTAATTTTGTGCCAGTGCTAGAGGGAGAGAGAGCAGAATAATTTCATGCCATATCTCTATGGATATTTTGCTTTCCTACTTTCTCTGTGTTATGCAATGCAATGCAGCAACATTATGTGTTCCGTGACAACTTTATAAATCTGGGCTGCAGTGTCCTGTTCTATTTTGATCTCACTTAAACTGTTCTCCCCACATTTTAGGAAAGATGGTTCGATTCTTAAAAATGTCATACACCTGCATCTGTGTGCTTTCTTCGTTAAATTGGTGCAGGTTTACAAATATTTGAAATCTGCAAAGGTTTCAAGTATACTTCTGGAACCTGAAATAGTTTGTTAACTCCCAATTATTTACACACAAAAGAAGTACCATATCACCAATTGCAAATAATGTGCCTGGGGAGCAGATGGCCTTGCTTATAGCAAGATCTGCCCCCCCCGGAGATGGAAAGTCACTAGACACCAGGGATTATGAGCGGCCCGACGGGCAAGGGTTACTGCCCCTCATTGGTACAATCTTCATTTTTTTTCTGACCCCTCGGGGGCAGATTGTATACTGATCTGACCCCAAGGGAGACAGAAAATGACCAGATACTAGGGACTTTATTGTATGTGTATCCTGGGGAGCAGCCCTTGGGCAAAGTTCGCTCCCCATTTTTGGAGGCCTAATTTGCCTGTTTTCTGCCCCCCACGTCAGGGACATTTTTTAGGCCGATCTGCCCCCAGGAGGACAACTACTAGTCACCAGGGATTCTATTTTATAAATATATATGTTGGTGGAGCAGTCCCTTGATCAAGAGTCACTCCCCAGTATTGCTCACACATGATCTTTTTATTCTGCTCTCCCTGTGGGAGATCAGACTTTTCTTAGGCCAATCTGTCCATGGGAGGGGACAGAAAACCACGGACACCAGGGAATACGTTTCTGAGCATGTGTGTGCGAACTGGCATTTGGCTTGTGGTCTGCATGTACTGGCGTTTAGCTAGCCGAGTGGGTGGACTTTTGTGTGGCTGCCATTTGGCATATAGTGTGTTTGAACTGGAGTTTTTTCTGGCAGAGTGTGGACTAGCTTCTCTCTGGCAATGTGTGTGGCTGGCGTTTGGATAGTGGTGTGTGTGTGTACTGGTGTTTGACTTTTGTTTGGATGGTGGCTGGAGTAAGGGCCATCCCCTTTGGGGGCCAATTTCTTAAGCTTGCTTAGAGCCCCCATGGGGGCAGATCAGCTGTTTGTGATGCCGATCGGCACCTAGGGGTTGACTTCATAGTGCTTTATAATGTTAACTGTTTTATTTTTTGCCGTCATTTGTATTTGTGATCTTAATGCTTTATTTCTCCTTTTTGTTGTTGTACAAATCTTTTGATTTCCTTGGTGGTGACTCCTGCTTGCGTTTTCAGCACTGGTATATCTGCAGGTTGTGCAGTTGCATGTGTTTGGTAAGGAAACTTTTTTATAATGTTTACTTTAAATGACTATCAATGCCCTGCTTGATTTTTTTTAACAGGTGTTACCATTTTTATTGGGAGACTTAGGGGAACACAGAATAGTAGATCAAGTGTTATTACCAATTGTATTTCTCTGCATTTGTGCCTTACAAATGTAAGCCAGTGTGTAAGTAAGAAGGCATTTTGAGAAATGCCCTCTACATCACATGCCAGTATGGGTACCCACACATTCAGAAATGTGCAAATAGCCACTGCTTCTAAACTCCATATCTTGTGCCCATTTCAGAAATACATGTTCCCTTGATAGCTTTTTTTCACTCTTTATATTTTACCATATGAATTGCTCTATGCCCGGTACACAATTAAAAACCATTGTAAGGTGCAGCTCAGGTATTGGCTCTGGGTACCTCTGGTTCTTGGAAAACCTACAAACCCTGTATGTCCCTATAAACAGAAGGATCTGGTTGATGCAATGGCATATTGCTTTTGTAACTTGGCCATCGTGACAAGAAGTTACAAATGGAAATGTTGTCACAAAGGGACTTTTTTTCCTACTATTTTTCAATATTTTTTTATTTCAACAGTTTGCATTTTTGGTGAAACCTTGAGGGAGCTACACAAATGACCTCTTGCTGAATTTGGAAGTTTGTCTACGTTTGAGAAATCTATAGCTTTCCATGAGATTCACAGCAGTTTCTACCACAAGCTGGAGGTAGGTTGAAAACACAAAAATTTGGATAAATGGGCTACCTCTTTGAAAAATCCAAAAACTGTGGTAAGCTGGAAAAATGTGAGTTTAGCGCAGCAAACCTTTTGTTGATGACATTTTTACAGAAAAAGCAGACAATTTTTGCAAAGCGCTTTTTTTCTGTTTTTTCCAAAAAAACTCAAGATTTTGCTATATTTTGCCTATTTTTTTAGCTCCTCCAGGGGAATCCCCAAACCCTGGGTACCTTTAGAATCCCCAGGATGTTGGAAAAAAAGAACCCAAATTTTGCGTTGATACCTTATGTGGAAAAAAGTTATGGATGCCTAAGCACGAACTACCCCAGATAGTCAAAAAAGAGCTTAGCATTCTAGGGGGAAAGGCTTAACAGTCACTGGATTAAATATCTATTTCTTGGATAGGAATTGGTCATGGAGAAGTTTATGAACACCCAAACATTTGTGGGTTTGTGTATGCTTTAAAGCTATCTGGGAATTGCTGTCCTGTAGTGTCGGCTCTGCATGCCTGCAAGAAGATTTGTTTGTGTAAAATGTTTCAACACAGTAAATAAGTAAATATTTCTGCATGTGTAAATTCAGATTTTGAGAATTGAAAAAAATGAATTTACACACGTAAATCAAGCCATTTGTGTATATAATTTTAACTTACTCATGCAAATGAACTTGGTGGACCCTGCCCAAAGAACCATTGCTGCCTCAAATGTATTTCACATTTTTATGGGCTATTTGAAAATACTCAGAAAGTTCAAAGCTAAAAAGATTTTCTTTGCCTGTGCATTAAATATATAATATATTCAAATATTATAGCCTTTTAATTCCACATGCTCCTGTATACTGTGACCGGGTGCAGTTGCAAAATGTACACGCTGTGCAGTCGGAGAAGGAAAAATAAAACCCATTTCTGCATGTTAAATGGTGTGGATCTGAAATATCATTGAAGGAATACCGAGTGGTCACAATATCAGGACCAGAATTTCGAGGACAAAAATATTGACAGAGAAGTGTGTATAAATCTTTACTCGAATCTGCAACTACCTACCTCACCTCCTACTCCCTTTGTTCCAGCACCACTAAGTGATGGTGGTAATAGTGGTGTTAATATTGGAGTGCTAATGGCAGAGTTGGCAGTAGTGGTAGTGGCAATGGCAGTTGCAATGGTAATGCTGGTGTTGGTAGTGGTAGTGGAAATAGTGGTTGAGGTGTAGTGGTGATGGCAGTAACTGTGCTAATGGTGGTAGTAATAGTGGTTGTGGTAATGGTGATGGTAATGGTGGTGTAGCTGGTAATGATGCTGGTAGTGGTGGGTAAGATTGTGGTAATGGTAATGGTAATTCTGGTGATGATAACGGTGGTGTTGGTGATTATGGTGATAGGGGAGAGAGTGATAGTGGTAATAACGGAGATGATGATTGTTATGTGGTAATGGGTGGATTGATGGTAATAGTGACAGTGTGGTCATGGTTGTGGCCATAATGGTGCTGGTGTTAGTGATAGTGGTGCTAAGAGTAGCAGGGCTCAAAGGATACTAGTGAAGCCATAATGGTGGTGGTAATAGTAATGATGGCAATGGTTGTAGTAAAGGAGGTGGTCATAATTGTGGTGATATAAGTAGCAGCGGTGGTGATTATGGATATTTCACTGCACATGTGCACAGTCACTTGTCATGGCAGCACTGTTAATGAATCACCAATCAATTAAATATAGCAAGGTCTGAGAGGGCAAACAAGAGACACATATCAAAGAAGAAGCCTGGCACTGTGTGCAGCGCAGAAGAGAGGATTCAATAGCTGTTTATGAAAGTTATGCTTTATGTTTAATGTATCTATCACTGCACAGACACAATTACAAAGTTGTGGTGTGAAAATCATTGCTTCTATGCCGCATGGCCTAATGTTGTTTGTAATGTTTATGAAGGCACTGAATGTTTGTTTAATTGTGCAGCTTCCAATTGATAATGTTAGGCATTTGGTGTTGTAATTTGGTATGTGGTTTTCAAGCTTCCTCCTAAAAAATGTTATACTGGGGGCGTGGCCAAGCCGAGCGCGAAGATGGCCGCCTAGTTGCTCGGCTCCGCCGACCGAGCCATACATCCGCATGAATATCCGGACATCTGCCCCCAGATTGTAGCGGAACAATCCCACGCTACCTCCGGAAGGGTCAGCCAATCTCTCGATCCCCGCTTTGAACCCGGCGGAGCTGCGTGTGGCCGTCTCTGTGACCGGCGATATCGGGCCGGACGAGGCCCCGGGAGCTGCAGTGAGGCCTGTCGTTTGTGGGCGGGCTCTGCGCTGGTGATTTCCCGGGCGGCCGGAGGGCCAATAACGGCGATGCGACCCCCCGCTGCTGAGAGCAGGTAAATCAGGACTGTGGCTGCTGCTCACCACCACGGTCGCAGGGAGGCGGTGCGTGACGCCGTTGGTGGCCCGGAGTCGCGGCGGATCGGGGACCGGAGAAGACTGGTGAGTGATTGAAGTGCCGGCGGCGGCCTCTGGCGCTGCAAACTGTGGCCGGGGGGCAGGTGGGAAAGGAAGGTGTCCGCCCCGTGCTGGTCAGTGGACGCCCTACCTACGCCCCACACTTCTGGTCTCTCGGGGGGGAGGGGCCCGCATCACTGCGAGTACCTGAGACGCTGCAGAATCGGAGCGGCGACGGGCGACATATCTCTGCCCCTGTCCTCCTGACCCTCTCTGGCCGGACTGCTGCTGGTGCAAGAAGATCCTCGTGGGAGTTTGCTGCATGAAGTGACCGGGGCATACTGCATGTGCTGTGGGGGCTCCCGAGTCCATCGGTGACCTTGCGCAGTGGCCTAGCGCGGCTGACCACCATTACTGCCGCCCATCGCTTGCTGTTGGCCGGCTCCTGCCACCCGGCCTTCTCTCTCTTGCTGCTTCCACTAGTGCATGGCTGTGATGCGCACCCGTGCGGCCTAGCGCTGGCCTGAAGGACGTTCTGGGGCTGATAGGCTGCTTGGCGCACACCGGTTCTACCGCCCTGGTCCCCCGCGAACTCTCCGGTGCATTGGGAGGATACCGGAGCCTTTCTCACTAGCTTTCACATCTCAGCCTCTGTATCCATTGCGGCAGAGCATGCCGACAGAGTCCTACATCCGCCATGGCGGGGGGTCAGGGCCCAAAGGCGGCCCTCCAGGCCAAGCTGACGAAATTTGCCTGGGACGGGGGTTGCAGCTCGAGCCCTAAAGGAGGGCCAGCCGCTCCCGACAAAACGGATACTGGAGGGAAGAAGGCAGACCCGACATTGCAAGACATTCTCGATGCCATCACTACCGTCCGCACGTCCTTGGAATCATGGATCGACACTGTCTCCACCAAGGTGTCGCTCATCAGGGAGGACATGCGCAATATGAACTCCCGACTCAAAGATGTTGAAATTAAGGCCACCTCCCTGGTAGAAGACACGTCCGAATTACAGAGAAAAGTGGATGACCTGCAAACACATGCCGCAAAACTTGAGGCGCAGCTGGACGATTATGAAGGACGCTCCAGACGCAACAACGTCCATATAATAGGTGTGCCGGAACGCGCGGAGGGGCCGTCCGCGGGCCTCTTCGTGGAAGACTTGATCACCAACTACCTCAAACCACGTGGGCTCTCTAACTTCTTCTCGGTGGAGCGGGCGCACCGGGTGCCTGGCGGCCGCCCACGTCCTGGGGCCCTCCCACGACTGCTCCTCGCCCGGATCTTCAACTTCCGCGACAGAGATGTTATCCTACAATGTGCCCGCTCCGCCCCGCCAGTGGAATTCCAAAACAGCTGCATCACCTTCTTTCCTGACTTCACCCTAAAGGTGCAACGGCAACAACGAAGCTTCCTGGAAGTTAAGAAAGCGCTTCGTGACAAGGATGTGAAGTATACAATGATGTTCCCGGCCAAGCTGAGGGAAAATCCTGGTTTTTCACCACTCCGGAAGAGACCTGGGACTGGTTGGAGGGATGGCGGACGGCGGGCCAACGAGACCGCCAGACCCGGGGTGTGGGAATGAACAGTGTAGGAGAGTAGGATCTGCTTCACATGGGTACCCCCACTTTTTGCTGATGCTTCACTGTTTTTCGACTTTAGTCTGGCTGGGGCCCTGCTAATCAGAACCCCAGCCTAGCTGCTTCCTCTCTAAAATGGTTTCCATGTGCCTTAGGCACATCTCTGATTGGAATCTGGAGTGCCCTTGTATGTCCCTAGTATATGGTATACTATGTACCCAGGGCATAGGTACCTCAGAGGCCTGCCAGGGGCTGAAGCATGTATTGTGCCACCCCTGGAAGGCCAGCCAAAAGGACACCACAGGTCTGCTACTGCAGCCTGGGTAAGGTGGTGCATGCACCCCTTACTGTGATATAGGTTACCTATATCACTACATACATACACACATATAAACCTATAAGTCACTCCTATGGCAGGCCTTGTCAATCCTGAAGGCAGAGTGCTTGGTTCCTATGTGAGAGGGTGCCCCTGCATGAGCAGAGCCCCTCTGCAGTGTTCGGAGACCCTTCTCTGATGCTGTTTGTAATGCAGCCTTACCATATACTCTTAAGCGCATTATAACCTCGCGTTAAATGCTAACTTTGGGATGGCCGCACGGAAACATGTCGTGTTTGGTGTCAAACATCTTGGAATACTACCCACCCGCCAGTTCTGGCGGCGGGGGTAGCATTCCACCCTTCTAGAGGGAGAGACATGTGCACACCGGCCTGCCCGGTAACTTCTTTCCAAGCCCTGGCATCACACAGTGGATGCCACTGCCACAGACACGGGTCTGGCCTCCTGCTGCTGACTGAAACTCCAGCAGGGGAGGCCTGGACAATAGGTTTCCTGTCCCAAGGAGGTGTAACCACCTCCCCAGACAGGATAATGTGTATTGGGGCTGGGCGGGAGCACTCTCTGGTGCTTTGAAGTCCTGCACTGGGGGCACACTTGGTGTCCCTGTGCATACCCCAGTTCAAACTGGTCCAGGGGCTTCCAGCCCCTGCTCTGGCGCGAAACTGGACAAAGGGAATGGGTGTAACCACCCCTCTTCCCTGACCCTCCCATAGGTGGGTCCCCAGAGTATGTCCAACCCCCTAACTTAGTATAAGTATGGGACCCCAGTCCTTAGGACTTTAGATTTACCTGGACGAACCTCTGATACAGAATCCTGGATCTTCAACGCTCTACTTTAAGATTAGAGGACTGAAGAATCTCCCTTGGGGTCAAGGAGTGACTCCCCTGCTTGGCAGGCACCAACAAAGCAATTGTCCAGTCTGCATCGCTGAAGCTCCCGCCGGACGCCGAAGTCTTTGCATCACCAGACGTAGATTTCCAGACTTCCCAGAGGCTGCCCTGAGTCCCCAGCAAAGCTGAGGCCCGGAGCTGTCGTGGGTAACGTGGAACCGTGACCCCTGGACACCAAGCTCATTTGCAAGTGCATCCTCTTCATAGTCTCCCACGAAGTTGTGCTTTAGGCTCCCAGTAGCCCCCGCCTCCAGCACCAATTGCACCGAAGTTCACTGGCCTCCACTCCACGAGTGTCCCGTGAGCCCGCTCTAAGTGTGTCCACTCGAGGCTCCTTCGCGTTCGCTAGTCCATTAGCTAGTGGGCCCTCCCGAAGGCCAATCTTCTTCTGCTTGGGCTTTCCTGGTTGCTCCAGGCGTGCCCTGACTTACCCTCGCTGGGTGAGTCCCTCAGACCTTGCTGGTCTGCACCACCGTCCTTCTTCTATTTCCACAAGACTTGCCGTTGCCAAGGCTTGTTAGGTCCAATCCGGTCACCAACACCTCAGCAATCGACAGACGTTGTGGGACAGCTCGAATCCAGCTCCTGGTTGTCGTCGACGCCTCCTGGACCTCGTGGCTGAAGAGTCAAGGCAACTGTCAACCAACCTGAAGCACCCGACATCGGTGGGCATCCGCTCATCGCCTTCCTGGTCACTGGCTAGTGACCCAGACTCTGTCCCCTCTGCTTTCAGGTTCTTCAGATCTTCGATCCACCTTTGGATCCACCCGAACACTTTCGACTTGGCCACCAGCAGCACTTTGCAGCAGATCGCCATTGAAAACGACGACGAAACCCGACCCCGAAAGAAACCTATGCACCCGGCTGCCCTGGGTGAGGTAACTCGAGTACTCCGGTGCTCCTGTGGGTATAGACTCTAGAACAACCCAGTTCTAAAGGGGTTTGCTCCAAGTCCTCCTCTAAGTGTCCCTTTTCTTTAAAATTCCAACCGCGACTTTCCCCATAGAAGTCAACGGCGATTCGCGGCTGTGTTCTCACACTGCACGCGTCCCCCGTGGGTCCCCTGTGTCACTACCTTGGGTGGTTCCTTGTGGTCCAAGCACTTCTACAGGCTCTAGGCCTTGTGTCTAGCTCAGTCGTGGTTCTTATACCATTTTATTGGTATATGGTTTGGTACGCCCCTAGGGCTCAAACGTGTATTTGTGCTATTACTGTTGATAACTAACTTATAACTTATGTACTTCGAACTCTAGCCTCATAAAGAGATTAGAGGGGTGTGTTTAGCAATAAATACATATATTTTGAATATATACCTGGTGTGGTCCTCTTTCATTTGGTCACTCAAGAGATTATAGACTGGTAAAACAAGCTGCTTTACATTCCTTCAAGACTTAGCCTGAAGGCTGCTCTCCATAGCTACCACTAGGATAGCTTTCAATAAAGGTTGTCTTTAACCTATCTCCAATAAGGGGTTGTTTGGACTGGTGCAAGGTGCCCACTATAATTAGTGGACAGCATATACCAGGCCAACTTCTCACATTGGTGTGCAGCGTGTGGGATTCCAGCTTGCTATTGTTTTACCAGATAATCTCAATTGAATTGATCAACTGAAAACCACTAAGGGTACCTTAGGTACATATAAAACAAGCTTAGGATACAGTAAGTTCTACTGAACTTAGAGTTGTGTGTTAAGGCAGAGGTCTTCAAACTTTTGTCAGCTGAGCCCCCCCCATCTAAACCTTTTTCCACGTCGAGCCCCCCACCCACCACCACCTGACAAAAAAGTTCTGGAAGCTGGTACTCTGCATCATTGATGACCATTCCCTCCTGAAGAGCCCAGGTGGTAAGGGCAAATAATATGAAATAAAGAGCTCCACTTCCAGTTTTGAGTAGTACCTGAAACTGGAGTGCTCACAAAATTTTGTAATATATTTTTTGCAGTTTTATATAGCGCGAACATGACCCAAAGGTATTGGAGTGCTTTACAGGAGCATCTTTTACATTACACAAGCACACATTCATTTTTTGTAAGCACAGGGCGATAAAGTGATATTCCCAGAATCACAGGATGTTGAGCAGACACCAGAAATTGAACCTGGTTCCCCAGCTCCACAGTCATCAGCTCTGGCTCTTGCGCCACATCCTTGCCCTATACAAGATATCAGAACAAGCATTGGCAAAGCCAATAGGTCTTGGCAATCAGATAGCTACAGACGATGGCAATGTAAGTGCATTTGTGTATGGCTCTGGGGCTGTTTTTATTGATATACACAAATGTATTACCACTGATTGCTGAGACCTATTGGCTTTGCCAAAGCTTGTTTTAGAAACAGCAAACGTGTCTGGAGTTGTTCTCATTAAAGGCACTCCCTTTTGGAGGGGGAAGGAATGGCCTTTTCAGCACAGATATGTGAGGGCTCAAAGACACAGGTGTCTGTGTCTTTGAGCCCTCACACATGCACATCTGTGCATGTGTGTGAAGCCCACTCATGCACAGATAGATTATCACAATCCCTCAGCAGAGCAAAGCCCTCTTGCCTACACAGAGGGATGTTCACAATCCCTCGGAGGAGCCAAGGCAAACTCCCACTCTGGCACAGAGTGTCAGGCTATGTTACAAATTGGTTGGGCAGGGGGGTTATTGGCATATTAAGTTTTGTCACAAGAGGCAAATGGGAAGAGAGAGCCCAGACTGAGCGAGGGGGAGCAGGTTAGAAACAGAAAAGTGAAGGAGAGACCCTAACAAAAAGCAAGAGGATGCAGCGTGGGCCCAGTGTGGGCCTAGCATGGGCTGGCTGGACAGGAATTTGGAAGGAATTCAAGACTGAGGAAATAAACAGCAGGCTAAACGGTAGACATATTTTTGAAGTTGATGTTAAAAGACGGATTTTAGAACCTCATGGGTGTGAGTGGTGTATCAGGGGAGAAGAGGTGGGCTAGTTTGACCATGTTAGGATGTAGTTACGTCAGTTTAGAATGTACGTCTAAACCGAAGGATGTTGTGTTTGTGCACTCAACTTGTTTCACAAACAGCAAATGTTTCTGTAGTCGTTCTCTGCCAGTGTGAACTTCCCAGTGAGAACACAGGTCTGCATGAGAACATCATGCTGCTCAGTGTAGGCATACTGCGCATTTGCAGGAACTCTTTGACCCTGATGGCTGGTGGGAATTCCGTTAAAACAAACATTCCCAGAATTCCCCTTCTTTGTGCACCTGTGTCCCTCGTGTCCCTCGTGTCCCTCTTTGCTTTAGGCATTTGTGTAGTCCCTAAAGCTAGAAAATAATCATGGTCAGTTTCTGTGGTTTTATTTAACGCTGACCTCTATGGAGAAACTAATATGCTGGCTCTCAAGCTGCCTCCAGTTGTTCCCCCAACCTAGTCCAGGTGTCATGCAGGGGTTGATTGTGCAGACCTCTGCCCCCTTGAACTCCTGCAAGAGGGCAGCAAAGATTCGTTTGTCCGCCACAGTTGGCGACTCGGTGCACCAAGCGTTTGTTGACAGCTGTAATGAATCTAGCAGCTTAGAATTCTTTAAATTGTATTGTAATGTTGTAATTGCATTTATATAGCGCTTACTACCTAGGCGTTGAAGCGCTTGTCTTCACACCTTGAGTAGCCCATAAGGGGCTCCTGAAATATGCGCACATGCACACAGCAGCTCGAGCTGTAGCAGCAGCCGGGCTGAGACACACGACGGCGGGGGCTGAAGCACTTTCAGCCTAATAGGCGTTGCGCGCCTGGAAGCAACAATGAAAGGTGAAGTGGTAGGGTGGAGTGCGCGCCCCCCTTAAGGGGATGCTGAGCCCCCCCAGGGGGGCGCGCCCCACAGTTTGAAGACCTATGTGTTAAGGGATAGCACACCCTTTCTACAACTCAAGATAGTTTAGTAGGCCACACTAGAGTAGGTAGTGCATACACCACACCTCACTAGTAATGTCTTCAAAGCCAGGACCCAGTGAGTCCTTGCCAGAAGCCAGTGGGCTTCTTCCCTCCAAGTATGATAATCTCCCATTCTTGGAATTGAGAGCATTGTGCAATACTAGGAAGCTGAAGGCAGGCAAAAGTGCCAGCACCCAACACCTCAGGGAGGTGCTACTGTCAGATGATCTCAGCAGACCCCTAGGTTCTGAAGGGGTAGGCAGACAGGGTGGGGCAGAAGATGAGGAAGGGGTCAGGGGTGAAGAAACCCAGGGCCCCCCCTCTGAAACTGGCCAGGAAGGTGAAAATGACCTTGACCTGGAAAACCCAATTCCTCCTGTGGAAGAGGAGGAGGATCAGAATGACCTCCCCTTTGTCCCCCAGGAAGAATTGTGAGTGTGCCCAGAAGGCCTAGATCTCCTTCTCAGGAGTCTAACCACTCTGACACCTCAATAGGGACCTCTGTTTCCTCTCATAGGAGGGAATCCTCTCATGAAAGGAAAGAGAGACTGCTCAGATATGGAGAAGCTCAGTTGAAGCTCAGAAGAGAGCAGTTGGCTATAGACAGGGAGTCCCTAGAGCTTGAAAAGCAAAGAAAAAGATGGGACTAGAGTCCCATGGTGGCAGCAATTTCCCCAGAGATAGGGAAAGATCTTATGACCATAGAAACCTGAGCAAGATTGTCCCTCCCTACCAGAGTGGGGATGACATCCACAAATGGATAACTGAACTGGAGAGGGACTGTAAAGTACAGAGGGTCCCTCAGGAGCAGTGGGCAGCAATCTTGTGGCTCTCCTTTGCAGACAAAGGTAGAGACAAGCTCCTCACTGTAAGAGAAGAGGATGCTGACAATTACAAAGTCTTGAAGAGATCTCTGATAGATGGGTTTGGCCTAACAACTGAACAATACAGGTTAAAGTTCAGAGATACCCAAAAAGCACAGACTCAAGACTGGGTAGACTATGTGGATTGTTCTGCTAAGGCTCTGGAAGGTTGGTTGATGGGCAGTAAGGTATGTGACTTCACAGGATTGTACAATCTTATCATGAGGGAGCAGATCCTTAATAACTATCAAAATCAGCTGTTGCATCAGTACCTGGTGGACTCTGATCTGACCTCTCCCCAAGAATTGGGAAAGAAGGCAGACAAATGGGTCAGAACCAGGGTGAGGCAGAAGGTACAGAACCAAGGTGGTGACCCAAAGAAGCAAGATTCTAAGAACTCTGATAAGGGTGGGGAGAAGGGTAAAGACCAGAAGTCTTCACAAGGCCCCCAAAAATCTTCTTCAGGTGGGGATTCACAGTCTAACAAAGGGAAAGGCCAAAAGAAACCATGGTGCAAGGTCTGTAAGCAAAAGACCCACTGGACCAGTGATTGCACCAAGTCCAAAGACTCTACTCCAGCCCCCACCAATGCCCCTAAGGCACCTGCTCCCCCTAGTGCAGTTACAGTTGGTGGTGGGACTACACAAGCCAAGGGTTTAGTAGGGTTGACCCTGGGTAAGGAGATGGGCTCTGACCTAGTCAGAGAACTCACTCAGGCTGTCCTAGTCTGTGATGGAGGCATGGATGTGACCTCCTCTGTGAGTCCCAGTAATCTGGGCAAGTACAGGCAACAGCCATTAATAAATGGAAAAGAGGCTTTGGCATTTAGGGACACAGGAGCAAGTGTCACCATGGTGACACAAGATCTTGTGGATCCTGGGCAGATTATACTTGGTGAAATGTACCAAGTGACCAATGCTAGCAATGTCAGAACAGACCATACTCTGGCAGTTGTTAACTTCTCCTGGGGAGGGGTAACTGGCCTTAAGAAGGTTGTGGTAAGTGCAGACCTACCAGTTGAATGCTTGCTTGGCAATGATCTAGAAACTTCAGCTTGGGCAGAAGTGGAGCTCAGGACCCATGCAGAAATGCTGGGCATCCCTGCAGATGTGTTTGCTGTGACCAGGTCACAGGCCAAAATGTCTAACACTGAACAGGCCTTGGATTCTGGAATAATGGACCAAGTGCCCTCCAAGAAGAGGAGTAGTAGGGTAAAGGCAGTGCCTTCCCCCTTGACTCAGAAGGAAGATCAGTCTCTTCAGGGAGATGATCTCAGTCCTGAGGAAGGAACTGTCCCAGAGGAGCTTGAGGCTGATCAGGTTGAGTTCTTAGGGACAGGGGGCCCTTCCAGGGCAGATCTGAGCCAGGAGCAGCAGAGCTGCCCCTCTCTTGAACCCCTCAGACAGCAAGCTGCTGCTGAGGCTGCTGGGAAAGCTAGTGGTCCCCATACAGTGTATTGGGATGATGGACTCTTGTACTCAGAGTGTAGAGACCACAAGCCTGGTGCCACCAGGAGGTTGGTTATACCTCTGAAGTTCAGGGGCTTCCTATTGACCCTAGCCCATGACATTCCCTTAGCAGGTCACCTGGGCCAGAACAAGACTTGGGACAGAATTGTCCCTCACTTTCACTGGCCCCACATGTCTGAAGACACCAAGGAGTTTTGTCGCTCCTGTGTAACCTGCCAGGCCAGTGGCAAGGCAGGTGGCACTACAAAGGCCCCCTGATACCACTACCTGTGGTGGGGGTTCCCTTTGAAAGGGTGGGGATTGACATTGTTGGTCCCATGGATCCCCAAACAGCATCTGGGCACAGGTTTATCCTGGTGGTAGTGGATCATGCCACCAGGTACCCAGAGGCTATTCCGCTTAGGACCACTACAGCACCTGTGGTGGCAAGAGCCCTCCTGGGAATTTTCTCAAGAGTGGGCTTCCCTAAGGAGGTTGTATCAGACAGGGGTGCTAACTTTATGTCTGGATACTTGAAAGCAATGTGGAAGGAGTGTGGAGTGACTTACAAGTTCACCACACCCTATCACCCACAATGCAATGGTTTAGTTGAGCGATTCAACAAAACCTTGAAGGGCATGATTAAAGGGCTCCCAGAGAAGCTTAGGCGAAGATGGGACATACTCTTGCCCTGCCTTTTATTTGCTACAGCCCTTTTGAACTTTTGTTTGGTCACCCTGTCAGGGGTCCATTGTGCTTGGTGAAGGAAGGATGGGAGTTACCTCTCAAGCCCCCAAAGCAAGACATAGTGGACTATGTACTTGGTCTCTGCTCCAGGATGGCTGAGTACATGAAAAAGGCAACTAAAAACCTTCAGGCTAGCCAGGAAGTTCAAAAAGCCTGGCATGACCAAAAGGCTGTACTGACTGTTTACCAGCCAGGACAGAAGGTGTGGGTGCTGGAGCCAGTGGCCCCAGCAGCTCTCCAAGACAAATGGAGTGGACCCCATACCATTGTTGAACAGAAGGGTGAGGTTACCTACTTAGTAGACCTAGGAACACCCAGGAGTCCCCACAGGGTTCTCCATGTCAACAGATTAAAACCATATGTGGACATGGGCTTGCTCATGGCTACTGATGAGGGACAGGAGGAAGAGAGTGACCCACTCCCTGACCTGCTCTCACAGAACCCTGATGATGGGTCAGTGGATGGTGTAGCCTTGGCAGGCAGCCTCACTGCTCAGCAGCAAACTGATTGTAGACAAGTGCTCAATCAGTAGAGACATATGTTCTCTCTGACTCCAAGTCAGACCACCTGGTGCACTCATGAAGTGGACACTGGGGACAGTCTGCCTATTAAAAATAAGATTTATAGGCAACCTCACCATGTCAGGGACTGTATCAGGACAGAAGTCCAGAAGATGTTGGATTTGGGAGTTATTGAACCCTCAGATAGCCCTTGGGCTAGTCCAGTGGTCCTTGTGCCAAAACCTCACACCAGTGGTGGGAAAAGAGAGATGAGGTTTTGTGTGGACTACAGGGGTCTCAATGCAGTCACTAGGACTGATGCCCATCCAATACCTAGGGCAGATGAGCTAATAGACACTTTGGCCTCAGCCAAGTATCTAAGCACATTTGACCTGACAGCTGGCTACTGGCAGATCAGACTAGCTGATGGTGCAAAGCCAAAGACAGCATTCTCAACCCCTAGTGGGCATTATCAATTTGTGGTAATGCCCTTTGGTCTGAAGAATGCATTTGCCACTTTTCAGAGGTTGGTGAATACAGTCCTTACAGGTCTGTAAGCCTATAGTGCAGCATATCTAGATGATATTGCTGTCTTTAGCTCCACCTGGGAGGATCACCTGGTCCACCTCAGAAATGTTTTGCAGGCCCTGCAGAAAGCAGGTCTGACTATCAAGGCCACAAAGTGCCAGATAGGGCAGAGTCAGGTTGTGTACCTGGGCCACCTTGTGGGTGGAGGCCAGGTTCAACCACTGCAGAGCAAGATCCAGACCATCATGGACTGGACTGCTCCAACTACCCAGACTCAGGTGAGAGCCTTTTTAGGCCTGACTGGGTACTATAGGAGATTTGTCAAGGGGTATGGATCAATAGTGACACCCCTGAATGACTTAACTTCCAAGAAAATGCCCAAAAAGGTTCAGTGGACAGTTAGCTGTCAAAAGGCATTTGATGACCTAAAGCAGGCCATGTGCACTGCTCCCATTCTACAGAGTCCTGATTACTCCAAGAAGTTCATTGTCCAAACAGATGCATCTGAATTGGGGGTAGGGGCTGTACTGTCACAATTGAATGATAAAGGTCAGGATCAGCCAGTAGCTTTTATTAGCAGAAGGCTGACCCCTAGAGAGAAACGTTGGTCAGCCATTGAGAGGGAGGCCTTTGCTGTGGTCTGGGCTCTGAAGAAGTTGAGGCCATACTTGTTTGGTACTCACTTCCTTGTTCAAACAGACCATAAGCCCCTCTTATAGCTAAAACAAATGAAGGGTGAAAACCCCAAACTGCTTAGGTGGTCCATTTCCGTACAGGGGATGGACTTCACAGTGGAACATAGACCTGGGAGTAACCATGCCAATGCAGATGGACTCTCTAGGTACTTCCACTTAGAACATGAAGACTTAACTGGACAAGGTTAGTTTAATGTCCCTACGTTTGGGGGGGTTGTGTAGGAGAGTAGGATCTGCTTCACATGGGTACCCCCACTTTTTGCTGATGCTTCACTGTTTTTCGACTTTAGTCTGGCTGGGGCCCTGCTAATCAGAACCCCAGCCTAGCTGCTTCCTCTCTAAAATGGTTTCCATGTGCCTTAGGCACATCTCTGATTGGAATCTGGAGTGCCCTTGTAAGTCCCTAGTATATGGTATACTATGTACCCAGGGCATAGGTACCTCAGAGGCCTGCCAGGGGCTGAAGCATGTATTGTGCCACCACTGGAAGGCCAGCCAAAAGGACACCACAGGTCTGCTACTGCAGCCTGGGTAAGGTGGTGCATGCACCCCTTACTGTGATATAGGTTACCTATATCACTACATACATACACACATATAAACCTATAAGTCACTCCTATGGCAGGCCTTGTCCATCCTGAAGGCAGAGTGCTTGGTTCCTATGTGAGAGGGTGCCCCTGCATGAGCAGAGCCCCTCTGCAGCGCTCGGAGACCCTTCTCTGATGCTGTTTGTAGTGCAGCCTGACCATATACTCTTAAGCGCATTATAACCTCGCGTTAAATGCTAACTTTGGGATGGCTGCACGGAAACATGTCGTGTTTGGTGTCAAACATCTTGGAATACTACCCCCCCCCCGCCAGTTCTGGCGGCGGGGGTAGCATTCCACCCTTCTAGAGGGAGAGACATGTACACACCGGCCTGCCCGGTAACTTCTTTCCAAGCCCTGGCATCACACAATGGATGCCGCTGCCACAGACACGGGTCTGGCCTCCTGCTGCTGACTGAAACTCCGGCAGGGGAGGCCTGGACAATAGGTTTCCTGTCCCAAGGAGGTGTAACCACCTCCCCAGACAGGATAATGTGTATTGGGGCTGGGCGGGAGCACTCTCTGGTACTTTGAAGTCCTGCACTGGGGGCACCCTTGGTGTCCCTGTGCATACCCCAGTTCAAACTGGTTCAGGGGCTTCCAGCCCCTGCTCTGACGTGAAACTGGACAAAGGGAATGGGTGTAACCACCCCTCTTCCCTGACCCTCCCATAGGTGGGTCCCCAGAGTATGTCCAACCCCCTAACTTAGTATAAGTATGGGACCCCAGTCCTTAGGACTTTAGATTTACCTGGACGAAACTCTGATTCAGAATCCTGGACCTTCGACGCTCTACTTTAAGATCAGAGGACTGAAGAATCTCCCTTGGGGTCAAGGAGTGACTCCCCTGCTTGGCAGGCACCAATGAAGCAATTGTCCGGTCTGCATCGCTGAAGCTCCCGCTGGACGCCGAAGTCTTTGCAACACCAGAGGTGGATTTCCAGACTTTCCCGAGGCTGCCCTGAGTTCCCAGTAAAGCTGAGGCCCGTAGCTGTCGTGGGTAACATGGAACCGTGACCCCTGGACACCGAGCGCATTTGCAAGTGCATCCTCTTCCTGGTCTCCCATGAAGTTGTGCTTTGGGCTCCGAGTAGCCCCCACCTCCAGCACCGACTGCACCGAAGATCACTGGCCTCCACTCCACGAGTGTCCCGTGAGCCAGCTCTAAGTGCGTCCACTCGAGGCTCCTTCACGGTCGCTAGTCCGTTGGCTAGTGGGCCCTCCCGAATGCCAATCTTCTTCTGCTTGGGCTTTCCTGGTTGCTCCAGGCGTGCCCTGACTTACCCTCGCTGGGTGAGTCCCTCAGACCTTGCTGGTCTGCACCACCGTCCTTCTTCTATTTCCACGAGACTTGCCATTGCCAAGGCTTGTTGGGTCCAATGCGGTCGCCGACACCTCAGCAATCGACAGACGTTGTGGGCAGCTCGAATCCAGCTCCTGTCCATCGTCGACGCCTCCTGAACCTCGTGGCTGAAGAGTCAAGGCGACCATCAACCAACCTGAAGCACCCGACATCGGTGGGCATCCGCTCATCGCCTTCCTGGTCACTGGCTAGTGACCCAGACTCTGTCCCCTCTGCTTTCAGGTTCTTCAGATCTTCGATCCACCTTTGGATCCACCCGAACACTTTCGACTTGGCCACCAGCAGCACTTTGCAGCAGATCGCCATTGAAAACGACGACGAAACCCGACCCCGAAAGACACCTATGCCCCCGGCTTCCCTGGGTGAGGTAACTCGAGTACTCCGGTGCTCCCGTGGGTATAGACTCTAGAACAACCCAGTTCTGAAGGGGTTTGCTCCAAGTCCTCCTCTAAGTGTCCCTTTTCTTTAAAATTCCAACCGCGACTTTCCCCATAGAAGTCAACGGCGATTCGCGGCTGTGTTCTCACACTGCACGCGTCCCCCGTGGGTCCCCTGTGTCACTACCTTGGGTGGTTCCTTGTGGTCCAAGCACTTCTACAGGCTCTAGGCCTTGTGTCTAGCTCAGTCGTGGTTCTTATATCATTTTATTGGTATATGGTTTGGTACGCCCCTAGGGCTCAAACGTGTATTTGTGCTATTACTGTTTATAACTAACTTATAACTTATGTACTTCGAACTCTAGCCTCATAAAGAGATTAGAGGGGTGTGTTTAGCAATAAATACATATATTTTGAATATATACCTGGTGTGGTCCTCTTTCATTTGGTCACTCAAGAGATTATAGACTGGTAAAACAAGCTGCTTTACATTCCTTCAAGACTTAGCCTGAAGGCTGCTCTCCATAGCTACCACTAGGATAGCTTTCAATAAAGGTTGTCTTTAACCTATCTCCAATAAGGGGTTGTTTGGACTGGTGCAAGGTGCCCACTATAATTAGTGGACAGCATATACCAGGCCAACTTCTCACAAACAGTGACACCCCTTCTGGTGGAGGCTCGCAGCGAACGGACCGGACGGAGGCTGCAGGTGGTGCCGAATGACTGGTCTGTATACCTTATTTATTTATTTATTTATTTATTCACTTATAGAGCGCGTGAATCACCCCATAAGGGTATCTCAGCGCTGAGGGCACATAAGCGAACCTGAGGGGACTAAGTTAGAAGAGTGAAGTTTTCAATAATTTCCTGAATGCCAGGTAATCTGAACATTGTCGTAAATGAATGGGGAGACTGTTCCAAAGGCGTGGGGCCAGATGGTAGAAGGCCTTGCCACCTTGTCGCATTTTATTAAAGCGTGGGACTATAATCAGGGCTTTATCACCTGAACGGAGAGATCTGCAGGGCAAGTAATTAATGAATTTGTCATTAAGGTAACTAGGGCCCAAACTGTAAACGGCTTTATAAGCCATGCAACATATTTTGAAGTGGATCCTTTTCCGAATGGGCAGCCAATGAAGCTTCTGCAGCAGCGGAGAGGAAGCTGTTCTTGGAGGGGCATTAGTTACCAAACGAGCCGCGGTGTTTTGGACCACCTGTAGTCTATTAATGTCTCTCTCATAGGCAGAGATCAGCAGCGCGTTACAGTAATCTAAGCGGCTAAGAATCAACGCCTGAATCAAGGTTTTTCTCGAAGATAGTGGTAGGAAAGGGAAGGCTCTTCTGAGCATGTTCAGATTATGAAAGCAGGCTCCAATAGTAGAGGAAACATGATCTCTCAGGGTAAGTTTTTGATCCAACCGGACTCCCAGGTTTTTCACCACTTGTTTAGGACAAGGGGCGGGACCCAGTTCCTCTGGCCACCAGCTAGGCGACCATTTCACAGAGGCCTCACCAAATATCATAATCTCTGACTTGGTAGCGTTCAGCTGGAGAAGATTCAATTTCATCCATTCCTTGGGAGGGGGCACTAACTTTGGTTGGTCAGTGAATATCGGGGTTTGACTTAAATGCTCACACTGCATCGGACGGGTGTTACCCGAAAATAGACTGTCCTAGCTGTTGCTATGGTCCGGACCTCATACCTGTCCTCCCGCAGACCATGTGTGGGGGTGGTGGACATATGCCTGGCCCTTGCCAGTGTTTCTGTTGTAACCATGTTATGGCTGTTTTGATTCACCTTTGGGGCAGATATAGTTCCTTTGGGGTTACTTGCTCGGTTTGGCCATACGGTCCCATGAGTTCTTGGAAGGGTGGGTGATAGGCACTCTGCTAGTTCGGGGGGCGGGAGGTTGTGTTACCGCCAAGCAGGGAAGCAGGGTGGGGGGAAGTGGGGAATTCTCGTTGGGGAGGGGGGGTAAGTTTTGGGGTGTTATTTTTCGTATTGTTTTTGTTTAGGCATGTTTCCTCCAAAGGGTCTCGAAAGCTAATGATGACGAATTGGGTGATCGTTTTAATCCCGCTGGTCGTAGTATTCTCTTGCAGTTATGCCAGCTGTTCTTGTTTTTGTTTGTGTTTTACACCGGTACATGATATGGTCCATTTCTCTAGTATCCTATTCCATTCACTTACCATTGGTACATGGGGCTCCCACCTTGACTTCGCACACCCACGCTTGACTATCCGATATTACTTAGCTCCCACTAGTTGGACGTGATGACATGTGGTCTGACACTTAATTTGTCCACCTGGAATGTTAATGGATTGGGCGATAAAATTAAGAGAGGCACTGTATTGCAGTACTCTAAGCGTAACGAGCTTGACCTGGTGTTACTGCAGGAGACACACCTGATTGGTAACTCCTGCGGCGCCCTGAACAGGAAAGGGTACAAAATGGTGGCTCACTCTGGCTTCACTTCGGGCTCCAGAGGGGTGGGGATTCTACTTCGGAGGGGCTGCCCCTACATTATCAACAACTCCTGGACTGACTCCCAGGGCAGATATGCTGCGGTCTCGGGCACCTGGGAAGGCTGTGTGGTCAATGCTGTCTCCGTTTACGCCCCCCCCACGGACTACAGCGCTTGACACTGCACGACATAGGGACCCTGTTGCTGGACCTGCCGTTCGGGGTGTTGGTGGTGGGTGGGGACTTCAATCTCACGATGGACGGTTCTCTGGACCGCCTCCCTCCCCGAGGTGACCCGCTGAGAGGTTCACAATTGTCCGAATTTGCTAATGCTCTGGGGGTGGTGGATATTTGGCGGTGGTTTAACCCATCCCATACTCGCTTCACGTTCCAATCCGGGGTGCACAGTAGTCAGTCGAGGATAGACTATCTCTTCACTCATGCCCAGGATGTTCGGCTTTTCACAAGGTGCGGCTGCCTTGCTCGTGGTATCTCCGACCACTCCCCCGTCCTTGCGACTCTGGGCTCTCACACTGGGGGACGCCCATGCTCTATTTCCATATACCCATGGGCGCTGAAAGTCCCGCAAATCAAAGATGCCCTCTGCAGGTACGCTGAATTTTATTTCGCAGAAAATGTTGGTACAGTCGACTCCGCTGCGACATTGTGGGGGGCCTTTGGAGCAGTCATTAAGGGCAGGGCTTTATCGCTCATGGTAGGATACAGGGCGGAGCGGACTAAGAGAGTATCGGAATTAGAGGCTGAGGTCTCGAGTTTGGAGGAGTCGGTCTCCCGGGATCCGGACCTCGCTCTACGCCATAGTCTGGCACTCAGGCGACAGGATTATCGTCAGCTTCTCTTTGAGGAGGGGACAGCGCGTTTGCTAGCCTCTCGACACAGGATTTATGAGCAGGGGGAACGGACGGGAAAACTTTTGGCGTGGCTGGAGCGGAGGGAACAGGCCGCTAGATGGGTCCGCGCGTTTGCAACATCGGAGGGTACCCTAATTACCGACCCCCAATGCATAGCTGACACATTTGCTAGCCACTACAAGGAGGTATATACTAGTTCCCCCACTTCTCAGGCCTCCCTGTCTCCTGATCTGCTGGGTACGCTCGATAGCCCCACTATTTCACCGCAGGACAGAGAGACCTTGGAGGCAGACATCACAGTGATGGAGGTTCAGAAGGCCATACAGGACGTTCGCTCCGGGAAGGCTATGGGTCCTAATGGGCTTCCCATTGAGTTATTTAAGCCTATGTCCACACTATTGGCCCCCCATTTGCTTAATCTCTATACCGAATGCTTCGAGTCAGGTGTGTTACCCGCAGAGATCCGCACTGCCGCTATAGTGGTCATTCATAAGCCGAACAAACCTCTTGAGGAGTGCACATCGTATCGCCCCATATCCCTGTTGACAGTTGAGGCTAAGATTCTGGCCAAACTTCTTGCGAACCGTCTTCTCCACTTTATCTCTGACTTGGTCCATCCTGATCAGTCTGGGTTCATGCCGGGGAGGAATACAGCTCGGAATTTACGCCGGGTACATGGGGTCCTTGGCAGGCTTCACACCATCGAGGAAGACGCGATTCTTTTATCGCTGGATGCCTCAATGGCATTTGATACTATCGAGTGGGACTTTCTTTTCGCCGTTCTGGCCCATTTGGGGCTTGGACCCAACTTCATTCGTTGGATTCGGCTACTGTATACATACCCCACGGCTCACGTTGTTGTCAATAATCACCGCTCAGCTACTTTCTCGCTTCATCGAGGCACGAGACAGGGTTGCCTCCTGTCGCCACTGCTTTTCGCCCTTGTCTTGGAGCCGCTCGCGGTATGGATCCGAGGTGATCCGGCGATACGGGGACTCAAGTGGACGGAATCTCACGAAGACCGTATCTCCCTGTACGGCGATGATATCCTCTTATACCTGGCCTCCCCTGCTCGGTCGCTGCGACGGGTTCTCCACATCTTTCACATATTCGGCGCTCACTCTGGATATCAAATAAATTGGTCTAAGTCCCAGATGTATGCGCTATGGGGTTCCCCCCCGGCGAATCCCCGGGGATTTAATATCCCAGTGGCGCATCGGGGTTTTCGGTACTTGGGCATTTTCGTCACTCCTGACCCTGACCTCTTTTTCCCCTTTGGTTTTGCTATGTTCGCCCTAAGTTGGCAGGGTATGCCCAGACGTGGGTCCCTTGCTCACTTTGCCACTGGATTCAATATAGCCTGGCTGATGACGGCTGTAAGCCAGAAACCGGTCCCAGGATGCTTGTTTCCGGTCCAGGGAAGACATGGCTTGGCAGTTCGGGCTGGACTGTTCCCATGAGGCACAGGGTCAGACTGATTTGCATATGGCCATGTCTGAACTGGGGTGGCGGAGTGAGCTAAAGAATGATGATGGATTAAACCCAGATCAGTTGACTGGGGGTGAGTGCTTGCAATGTTCAACACTCCGTCAATCATCCCCTTTGGTTTTGCTATGTTCGCCCTAAGTTGGCAGGGTATGCCCAGACGTGGGTCCCTTGCTCACTTTGCCACTGGATTCAATATAGCCTGGCTGATGATGGCTGTAAGCCAGAAACCGGTCCCAGGATGCTTGTTTCCGGTCCAGGGAAGACATGGCTTGGCAGTTCGGGCTGGACTGTTCCCATGAAGCACAGGGTCAGACTGATTTGCATATGGCCATGTCTGAACTGGGGTAGCGGAGTGAGCTAAAGAATGATGATGGATTAAACCCAGATCAGTTGACTGGGGGTGAGTGCTTGCAATGTTCAACACTCCGTCCATCATCCCCTTTGGTTTTGCTATGTTCGCCCTAAGTTGGCAGGGTATGCCCAGACGTGTTTCCCTTGCTCACTTTGCCACTGGATTCAATATAGCCTGGCTGATGACGGCTGTAAGCCAGAAACTGGTCCCAGGATGCTTGTTTCCGGTCCAGGGAAGACATGGCTTGGCAGTTCGGGCTGGACTGTTCCCATGAGGCACAGGGTCAGACTGATTTTCATATGGCCATGTCTGAACTGGGGTGGCGGAGTGAGCTAAAGAATGATGATGGATTAAACCCAGATCAGTTGACTGGGGGTGAGTGCTTGCAATGTTCAACACTCCGTCCATCATCCCCTTTGGTTTTGCTATGTTCGCCCTAAGTTGGCAGGGTATGCCCAGACGTGGGTCCCTTGCTCACTTTGCCACTGGATTCAATATAGCCTGGCTGATGACGGCTGTAAGCCAGAAACCGGTCCCAGGATGCTTGTTTCCGGTCCAGGGAAGACATGGCTTGGCAGTTCGGGCTGGACTGTTCCCATGAGGCACAGGGTCAGACTGATTTGCATATGGCCATGTCTGAACTGGGGTGGCGGAGTGAGCTAAAGAATGATGATGGATTAAACCCAGATCAGTTGACTGGGGGTGAGTGCTTGCAATGTTCAACACTCCGTCCATCATCCCCTTTGGTTTTGCTATGTTCGTCCTAAGTTGGCAGGGTATGCCCTGACGTGGGTCCCTTGCTCACTTTGCCACTGGATTCAATATAGCCTGGCTGATGACGGCTGTAAGCCAGAAACCGGTCCCAGGATGCTCGTTTCCGGTCCAGGGAAGACATGGCTTGGCAGTTCGGGCTGGACTGTTCCCATGAGGCACAGGGTCAGACTGATTTGCATATGGCCATGTCTGAACTGGGGTGGCGGAGTGAGCTAAAGAATGATGATGGATTAAACCCAGATCAGTTGACTGGGGGTGAGTGCTTGCAATGTCCATCATCCCCTTTGGTTTTGCTCTTTTTCGAATTCAACTTACTCGGACCTCTTCAGTGCTTTAAATCGGACGTGGTGCATTGGCGCTCTCTCCCGTTAACTCTCTTCTCGGCCGCGCGTCCCTTTTCAAAATGCTAGCGCTCCCGCGCTTTCTCTATGCTTTACAGAACACAACTATCCCGATCCCGGATTCTTACTTCTCTCAGATCGATGGAATACTGCGGGGACTGCTCTGGGAGGGCCGCGCGCCACGCATCGCAATGACTAAACTTACCATGGGTTGGTATGATGGGGGCATCGCTCTACCGGATCTTAGACTGTATTACCAGGCGTCCCAATTGGTGGTGGTCAACCGCTGGGTGTTTGAGTCCCACGACGAGCCTAATTTCCGCACTGATCACTGGCTCCTGGGACGGGGCGGTTACAACAGAGCGCTATACACCAATCCCCGCAAACTTAATCTGACAGGTCCCACGGCACGCACGGTGGAGGTTTGGCATGAAGTCACCAAGAGGTTGGGTTGGCGTGGACGCCTGACGAAGGCTACTCCCCTGTGGGAGCCCGAAATCTTAGGTCATCTCAGCACCTGCCCGGGGTTCGACAGGTGGGACTTGATCGGAATCTCCACGATCAGGGATATCTGGGTTCAGGGGAGGCTGGCAGGGGAGCTCCAAGCTAAATATCAACTTGCTCCGTCGGAGACGTTCAGGTATTTACAGATTACTCACGCGGTGTCCTCAGCCCTGCCTCGGGACGGTCCTCTCCCCGATTCGTCCCCTCTGGAGGACCGCTTGTTGCTGGATCCCATGGACCGTAAGGCCATCTCGCTCACCTACAAGAAATTGATCAACAATCGCCCCGACCTGATGTTGAAACTTAGGGAGGGGTGGGAGAGAGATCTGGGTGATATAGAGGACGACATGTGGCGGGATGCTTTAGCCTCACCCCGAGAAATAGCCATCCCTATGCGCTTGCGCCTGCTCCAACTCAAGATCCTTCATCGGGCATATTTCGACGCCAAACTCCTGTTCCGACTGGGTAGACGCCCCGATCCCCTTTGCCTCCGGCACTGTAATCAGGAGGTTACTTTCTTCCATATTCTATGGGACTGCCCACACATACACGACTACTGGGTGAAAATCGCCCGTCAACTTGGGAGGGCGGGAGGTAAATCCCTTGAGCTATCACCCCACTTGTGCCTACTTAACATATGGGGGGTGTCCGATCTCACGCAGGCTGAACAGACATGGGCCTCTATGGGTTTCATTATAGCAAAGCGGAATATTGCACAACATTGGGGGGTGGCCACAGTTCCACGCCTGGCTGATTGGGCAAAAGACATGGATACTGCCATGGTGGCGGAAAAATCAGTATTCAAGAGTAGAGGCTGCCCCAAAAAGTGGAATCAGAAGTGGGGGAAATGGAACAAATACAGAGGGGACATCTGTATCTCACCAACGGTGGAACTCCGGAGGGACAGACAGGTGCTGATGGCTCAGTTGACGGCGGAGGTGCTGGCTTCTCCCCCCTAGGGGTCATGCTCTGGGTCTCTCAGTCCCCCACTCCCTGCACACTGTTAGCTTGCACCCAACGCTTAACTGAACCTTTCATTATCCCCAGGAAATGTATAATGATGATTTCTCGCATGGACCCCCATCTTGCCAAGGGGTGAATGGCATTATGTGAAAGGCATGTCTACATTCAAATGGGCATTTCTCACAGTAACTGTATATTGTATGTACCGGTCTTTGGTTGGTGTGTAAAAAGGAAAATTGTTTAAAAAAAAAAATGTTATATTTCTGGCTCCTTAAAAGAGATGAAATGGTAATATTTGTTTAGGTCTTGCCTTGTTAGCTTACAGTTACCTTAGAGCCACCCCATTGCTTACCATTGGTTGTCTTTACTGTCAATCTCATTTGCTTGCATCTTACTGATCAGCTATGTGGGCTTTCCTTCCTCTTTCTGTGTTTGACCCATCCCTGGAACATGGATGAATTACTGTGTCTTGCTTTTTCAGGTGCTACTTTTTTCTGTTCTGTGCAAGCACTCTATGGGCCAGATGTACAACTGTTTTTAGTGGTCGCAAACGGAAAATCGGGCCGTTGCAGCATGTATAACCCTTATTTTGCGAGTCGGTAACCATTTACCAACTCTCAAAATAGTCGCTATTAGGAAGGGGCATGCCTAGTACGTCGCTTGCTATTAGTGAGTAGCATGGGTATGTATAATTGTTTTGTGAACGCAAATGCAGTCGCAAAACAATCGCAGTTACCAACAATTTCTAATTGGTGGTAAGCCAGTCGCAAATGGGAAGGGGTCCCCAGGGAACTCCTTTGCCTCTGTGTTTGGCAGTGAAAATATATTTTAGAGCAGGCAGTGGCCCCACGGACCAATGCCTGCCCTTAAAAAATGAAAAGGAAACTTTTCATACTTTCCTTTTAAACACATCCCATTTTCCTGTAAGGAAAATAGCTGCATTTGAAAAAAAATGTTGCTTTACTTAAAAAGCAAACATATGGTCTGCTGTCCCCAGCAGGCCACCATCCATGTGATTGTAGCACATTCCCAATGGGTCGCAAATTGCGACCTGCCTCATGAAAATTGTTGAGGCAGGTGATTTGCGACCCCACTGTGAATTGCTAAATGTGTCTGAGACACATTAGTACATTCTGTTTTGCCCGTGGCAAAAAATCGCAATTTGCGACCCGCAAAACAGAATGGTCGTACATCTGGCCCTATAAGTGTGCATATGTTTCCCAGAGGTTTCCCTTGTGTGCTTCTCTCCCCACTCTGTGTTGCCCAGCCCCAATGTTGCCTTTTTGCCCAGGTGCTTCCTTCCCACCAGCTCTGCATTGTTATCTTTTGTCCAGTTGATCCCCAACCATGCATCCTGTGTTGCTTCCCTCCACTGTGTTGCTTTTGCATTTCGTCCCTTGTGTTGCTTCCCTGCATCCCCTTTAAAAAATGCATTTTTTCTTTGTAGTTACCAATCCAACTTGAGAAAAAAAGCAACAGTTTCATTTTGACTGCATGCAAGTGTCTGATGCATGCCTAATTGTTTTGTCATGCTGTGCTACATGACTAATTTCATTAGCGAAGCCAATACATCTCATTCTGCACTGCTGTCCCCTACAGTAGAATGAGCCAGTCAGAAAATAAGGATTATCCACTCTCACAACCATGGTAAGCATGATAATTCATGAACTTGTATATCTTTTACTCCTTCTTGCTTCTCTCTAAGAGTATGTGCAGCTCCAAGTTTGCAGTGACATCATTGGACAAGCTCTGTGAAAGAAATTGGGTTATTAGTTGAGGTGGCTAAATACTCACATCAAGTAGTAATGACAGTCCTTGTCAGGGTGAACCACTAAAGTCACTAAATAAACCCGAGCTCAATCCCCTGGTAGTTATGGCACAGAGCAGACAGGCTTAATATCTAAAGTATTTATGAAAAATAGAGAATATTTTAATAAATAAAATGATACCCAAACAATCAAAATCCGTCAAGGGAAACAAGTGATATGATTTTTAAAGTAAAAATTTAAAAGGAGTGCCAAAAAAGCTTTAAGTGCCAACTGCGGTCTTCAGGCTGTATTTGACTGGTACTAAGGCAAAAGTTAAGGCTGACTGCAATGGGGCACAGGCCGAATACAAGCAAAAGGTTTGACCTTCTGACTTAGTCTCAATATGGGCAAACATCTTCAGCAGGACAAAGCAGTATGCTATTGCCAAGGAGGGCTCCACCAGGCCAGATACCTGTCGACTGAGGTCCTGGTAAACCGTGATTTGGGAGGGGAAAGCTTAGAGTGGGAAAAGTTCAAATTTCATGCCCAGGGAAGTCCTTTCTTCTGATAGAAGCTTTCACTAGCTTTGCCCAGTGAAGTGTTTTACATTCAGACTTAGTCCCCTTTTTTGAGCTTAGATTTCTTCTGCGGGGCAAGGCTGCAGGCTGTAGCCAAACAAGGCTCCACAAGGCCTGGAGACCATGGTCAAGGAGTCCTGTTGAAAAAGATTTGCTGCTGTGGAAAAGTTCTGATTGGGAGCTGCAGAAATCTTTGGACCAGCTGCAATTTATTTTTGTTGGATAGGCTTTGTAGATTGGTTCCAGTCCTTCAGCAGCTCTCAGAGCAGAAGATACCTAAGTTCCAGGTTTAGAAAATATGGTAGCAGAATTACACTTTGACATCAGCCAAGGGACCGGGACCTTGAGGACAACACTTAGGGGGTCACCACTCACTCCGGCAGAGACCAGCAACAGGATCTAGGGCAGAACTGGTCAGCTAAGAGTTTGAAGGAAAGCCCTCTTGAAGCTTGCTATGTTCGAGTAGCTTAAGCATGAAATCACACATCTGACACTTGGAGTCCACTTCTCTGTCCTGCATAAAAGGAGAGCAGGTCCACCTCTTCAGGGCTCTTCACAGGTTAGAGACAGCAGGTCCTGTCCTCTTCTAATCTTCTTAAGGTCCAAAAAGTGTTCTCAGAAGAGTACTTTGAATGGCACATTTACATCCAGTTCCAGCACGTGGATGAAGGCAACCCCTGGCCACTCTCTAACCAACATGGTCATTGTTTCTAGGGGTACCCTGCCCACATTTGCAGCATTTCCTGTGTGCCCAACTGTAAACATTCCCACTATACTCTCGCAAGCTAATTCCAACACTGCAGAACCTTTCTTCACCTGTGCAGAAGTCCTGTGCCTAACCAGATGTGGGGCCATATAATTAGCAGATCCTTCTCTCAGGTCAATCTAAACAGTTCTTGTGGATGCTCCCCTCCCACAGGTGCAGCCTCACAAGAGGGAGAACGAAGGGGCAGGCCCAGATATTAGCTACAACTGCCTGTGACAGGCTAAGCCTCTTTGAAATTAATCGAGTTCCTGGGCACAGACCCCAGGCCATCCTGTCAAGAAAAGGATTACACCACTCCACACCTAAAGCCTTTTGTCCCTATCCTGGGAGCAGTTCACACCTCAACACAGGGAAGCTTTCCAGCTGTCAGATGACAGTTGAACATTTATGGATAGGCCTCTGGAGGCTTTAGGCAGGGAAAAGATACTTTTGAAAAGTACTTTTTCCTTAATAGTTATACAAAATTTGGATTCACCAATAAATTGGATTCTGAATTACTGTTAACTATTAAAAATAGTCCTTGAATTATTTTTCTAGCTTCTACCAAGCCGAAATTAATGTTATTAAATATAAAGATGCAACCCACTGTTTCCTATGGAGCATGCAGCCTTGCTTCAGTGAAAATAAATTTTGCACCTTGTTTGCTTTAAGGACATTAAACTTGTAAATGTCCTACTTTTAAATGATATATACCCTGGTTTATGAGCAATGAGGCCTACTTAGGGCTGACTAGAAGTTGTTTAAAAGGAAGGTTTAGGCTTGTCAAAAGAGGCTATTTTGGCAGGTCGAATTTGCACTTCTAAAACTGCACAACCAGATTACAATGGTAGCCTGGGGATGGGTTTGCTGTGTCTTTGTAGTGGGTGACACAATAGGTGCTGCAACCCAGTAGTGACATTCAACATATAGGCACAATTATTTTAGCAGTGGTGAAGTGCACAGAGTAGTATGGGCAACAAAAACAGTCAAGTCCAAAATCACTGAGGGGGGATACCAGTTAAAAGATGGCCATTTCCAACACCCTGAATCTCACACCACACCAAACCTCTTAACCTGTATTTGACATCTTAAAGCTGCACTCCAGTAACCAAGCCCAAATAGCAGAGTTATTTCTTATTTGTCCAACTGAAGAGAGTCAGCACCTCATCAAGGGTGTGAGACACTATATGAGGCACTACAAAAATGCCACTACAGTGCAATACAATACAATCCCACGTTTGTGCACAAGGGCAAAACATACAAAGAAAAAGGCTTTGCACAGTGTCTGATTATGATTATGTATCTGATACAGTCCACATATAAACCTGCTGTTGCGTTCTAACCAATGACGCGATGTACTTGAGCCATGTCTGCCTTGCAGTCTGGAAGAGACAGGATTAAAGAAACGGGGGCCCAAATCAAACTATCATGTTGAGTGCCTTATCATTTTTAATGCATATCTGTAAAGCACGTTGCTGTAAAAACATTATGGACTCAGTGTTTACCTGGTGTTTCTTACAGGACATCTTGAGGAAATAAGTTAATTCACTGCAAATGCTGTATGTGTATGCAGTCATAATGCCAAAGAGGAACTTGGTTACTCTTTGAAACAATGGGCTTGCTTCACCAGGGGCAAGGTCAGTCAGACTTTGAAGAATGCACAACTTATTTGCACCGGATGGAGAAAGAACAGGAGTTTAGGAAGGTCTTAAGAACTTGGCTCTTTAGTCAGGGGTAGTATTACTGGCCGGTCTCTTCTTTAGTATCGCTCTTAGCACAGGGACACCTCTATTGAGGTAGCTGTGTGCTTTATAAATGACTATTGATTGATTGATTGATGGTAGAAGGGCAAAGAAGTGATGTTGCCTTGATAGAATGTCAATTTTTGGGGGTGGGGAATACAACTGTAATTATTAGTTTGCCAATTGTGGTAGTCACTCAAGTTGTATGTCAAAAGAATTATAACAAAACTATTGTTTGACATAAATACAACTATTATTCCATTGGTAGTAGATTTTCTATCAGTAACTTCAATGGGGTGATATCTTTGGAAAAAATATATAGGACTCACTATTCTGATGTCACACCAGTGAATGATTAGCCAGGAGGTAGTGGCTGTTGCATGATGTCTCTCCACAGCATCCATTTGGGCACCGAGTCAAAGCCCCTTTTTAGACACTGATGCCCTACTTTTAACATTGCCCCTAACCTCACTTCAGCCTGGCATTCCTTGTGACCCACATACACACGGAAACCCTTGAAATGGTTTTTCTCTCTACTCAACCACTGATATCTACATCTTCCTTCTGCCTATGCTGATGGCTCAGTGGCCTGCTTCTCTCTATATAAGTAGCCAAAGCTGTATGAGTACCCCCGTTGTATTATTTTCTTGCTGCTCGACATTCCCTCTGGTTCGTTCTCATGCCCTCTCACTTCTCCATCCCTTACAAGCTCCCATGATATCCTGAAACATTCTAAAATATGTATGTTCCTCCCACCAGCAAATGGCCTTGCTGCCTTCAAACAATTTTTATTTCATAGTAAACATTGCCTGCCAGTGCTAGACACTCTCCTATGCCAGCCCACATTGCTTAACTCATCCATACCCACAAGCATGATTTACACTTAATTGCATTTTGTGTTTGTTTGGTTTTTGTTTGTTTGTTTTAATCGCACAGAGCAAGCCAATAAAGGATGTTGGGAACAACACTGAAGTATGTAACTACTAATGGAAGATGCATTTAAATCGTTAAACTGTTTCTGTTTTATCTGCGCTTTTATGGTTATTTGATAATAATCGAATACTGCTTATTGGTCGATTGAATATGGAAGCATTTCATCAGAATTAAGCGGTAAGTAGATAGCAGGTATAGTATAACAAATTCGTTTTCCAATTCACAAACTTTTTAATCTCAACTATTTATAAAGATGTTGCCATATCATAATACAAGGAGTATGCACATTCTGAGAGTTTAAAACAAAACTCTTTTTAGAACTGGGTCGCATTTGATCATCTTAATAGTGTTCATAAAGTAGGAAATACAACAGAAAAGCATTTTTCAATTACAGATTTCATTAGGGATTGTCACATGAAGGATACGAATGCTGCCAAAAGACAGTCTGACATAAATGATTTATATGCACAGGAGAATGACCACTGGAGGTGCCAGCTGACTAGCAGAGGCTGGGACTTGGATATGTAAGAAGCATTTGGAGCTCTGGTGGGAGGGGGCTCCATCCTTTGAGTTCAAAGCCACAGAAAGATTGGGAGAGAGGTCTATGCTTTCTGAAGATTAGGGTATTGAGAGAGAATAAGTCCTTAATGGCACTAACAGCCAGATTCCCAGTATACGTGCCACATCTTTAGGTATCTTGGGGTAGACTGCATTGCAGACTAGACTAGCAGTCTTGAAGATGTATCAATACTCGAGCACCAGCAGTTTAATGAGCGCAGGACCAATGTTAGGTGGGGGCTGGAGATTAGCCTTGATGTGTCCCTGAGCTGGAGACTTACAGCTGCATCTCTCCAGGTTTGCTTTATGAAGAACAATTTATCCATAAGGTCAATGCAGAGAAGATCTTGCGGCTGTAGTAGGTGGAATTGCTGGATTTGTCACTGGTAGAGCTGCAATTCATGTGTTAGGAATGGTGTGCTGCTTTTGTACAGTGTTCCTTGAAAGCCAATTGCTCTCTTTAGTAGTTTTGAACCAGTAGAAGTTAATATATGACTTGGGAACAAATATTTCGAAGGGAGGCATTTGATAATTTTGTGAACTTTCTACCTGCATATCAAAGTTCTTGTTTGACCAGGGGTGCACCTCCTGAAATGCTTGCCCTCATCAACGTGAGTCATTTGCTTACATCCCTATTTCACAGATTATACACATATATTATCTAGGCCTATTAACATTCAAGGAATAATAAACACATCTAATGAGTTGGGTAGCTCTGCTGTGTTACATGATTTACAGCACTTTATCTGAATGATTATTTTCTATATGTTACGCCACCTATTCATAAACATATTTGTCGAGTACAGTAAATAGGCCTAGGTAACATATCAAAGAAAATGTTTTAAGTTCAAGGTCTAAGAAAGTGATTAACAATACATAATTACTATATACTGACTGCCTGCTGACTCCTATCTGTCCTTGTATTTTCATATGGCTTATGAAAATCTAAATGTGTTACATTGTTGCTTAAGGCGTTCTTATGTTATTCAGAGTGAAGGAGAAATGAAGAAGAGAACACCTAGAAGTAGCAAACCAAAAATAGATCCTATGTTCCACATCATGAGTGGGAATGTATTATCCATCCATGAATGTGCACTGCTACCGAGCGGCAAAGGTTACTGGTGACACCTTCAGCTGGTTCAAGCTATTTACACAACAAAACTTTGCATTTTGAGACTTGTGGTTTGCTTTTACTTCATAAACATTGGCCTAAAACCCCAGGATAGAAAATACTGTCGGCTAAAAAAGCATGTGTGTCTGAAAGTGCTGCTCATGTCATGGAGTGCTGTTCCTTATTGTACATCACTGTGTGTTACCCTATACATCCTTCAGACCCTTCTGCTCTCTTCTCTCTGTGCCCCACAATACAGACAGACCTGTGCTACTGGGAGGTTTATCATCCACTGTCTCCTGAACACCACCCAGTGCTCCCCTGATATACCCCACACAGTGCAACTCTGAAGTATGTGAGGCCCTGTTCCTCTGAGGCATAGTGTGCAGTGCCCCTCTGATATACCCCAAACAGTGCTCCTCTGAAGTATGTGAGGCACAGTGTGCAGTGCCCCCCTGATATACCACACACAGTGCAACTCTGAAGTATATCAGGTAAAGCTCGTTTGGGAAGCATCACCCAGTGCTCTCCTGATGTACCTCACTTAGTGCTCCTCTCAAGTATATGAGGAAATGTTCCTCTGAGGCACAGCTCACAGTGCTCCCCTGAAATACCCCACATAGTGCTGCTATGAAGTATGTGAGGTACTGCTCCTCTGAGGCACATTGTGCAGTGCTCCCCTGATATACCACACACAGTGCTCCTCGGAAGTACACAAGGTAATGTTCCTCTGAGGCACAGCATGCAGTGCTCCCTTGATATACTGCACTCAGTGCTCCTCTGAAGTACATGAGGTAATGTTCCTCTGAGGCAAAGCATGCAGTGCTCCCTTGATATACTGCACACAGTGCTCCTCAGAAGTACATGAGGTAATGTTCCTCTGAGGCACAGCATGCAGTGCTCCCTTGATATACTGCACTCAGTGCTCCTCTGAAGTACATGAGGTAATGTTCCTCTGAGGCAAAGCATGCAGTGCTCCCTTGATATACTGCACACAGTGCTCCTCAGAAGTACATCAGGTAATGTTCCTCTGAGGCACAGTTCACAGTGCTCCCCTGATATACCACACACAGTGCTCCTCTGAAGTACATGAGGTAATGTTCCTCTGAGGCACAGTTCACAGTGCTCCCCTGATATAACACACACAGTGCTCCTCTGAAGTACATGAGGTAATGTTCCTCTGAGGCAAAGCATGCAGTGCTCCCTTGATATACTGCACACAGTGCTCCTCAGAAGTACATCAGGTAATGTTCCTCTGAGGCACAGTTCACAGTGCTCCCCTGATATACCACACACAGTACTCCTCTGAAGTACATGAGGTAATGTTCCTCTGAGGCACAGCATGCAGTGCTCCCTTGATATACCGCACTCAGTGCTCCTCTGAAGTACATGAGGTAATGTTCCTCTGAGGCACAGCATGCAGTGCTCCCTTGATATACTGCACTCAGTGCTCCTCTGAAGTACATGAGGTAATGTTCCTCTGAGGCACAGTTCACAGTGCTCCCCTGATATACCACACACAGTGTTCCTCTGAAGTACATGAGGTAATGTTCCTCTGAGGCACAGTTTACAGTGCTCCCCTGATATACCACACACAGTACTCCTCTGAAGTACATGAGGTAATGTTCCTCTGAGGCACAGCATGCAGTGCTCCCTTGATATACTGCACTCAGTGCTCCTCTGAAGTACATGAGGTAATGTTCCTCTGAGGCACAGCATGCAGTGCTCCCTTGATATACTGCACTCAGTGCTCCTCTGAAGTACATGAGGTAATGTTCCTCTGAGGCACAGCATGCAGTGCTCCCCTGATATACTGCACACAGTGCTCCTCAGAAGTACATGAGGTAATGTTCCTCTGAGGCACAGCATGCAGTGCTCCCTTGATATACCACACACAGTGCTCCTCTGAAGTACATGAGGTAATGTTCCTCTGAGTCACAGCATGCAGTGCTCCCTTGATATACTGCACTCAGTGCTCCTCTGAAGTACATGAGGTAATGTTCCTCTGAGGCACAGCATGCAGTGCTCCCTTGATATACTGCACTCAGTGCTCCTCTGAAGTACATGAAGTAATGTTCCTCTGAGGCACAGCATGCAGTGCTCCCTTGATATACTGCACTCAGTGCTCCTCTGAAGTACATGAAGTAATGTTCCTCTGAGGCACAGCATGCAGTGCTCCCTTGATATACCACACACAGTGCTCCTCTGAAGTACATGAGGTACTGTTCTTCTGAGGCACAGCATGCAGTGCTCCCCTGATATTCCACACACAGTGCTCCCCTGATATACTGTACATGATATAATGTACATGAAAGCTGATTTTGGTGGCCCTACCTTGCCGAAATCCCAATAACCATGAATCTAAGGAATCTTTGTTTTTTAAATAGTTGTTCTGCTACAGATCATTGAAAGATTTTCCTAACATGGGAGGCAACATACTGGGGAGATTATTCTCAACCTGAGAGCTATTGAGGTTGTTCTGTTTCAATAGGGTGCAACCACTTCAGCTTTCCACTGGTCAGGTACCAACCCCTGATGCCAGTGACCCATTAGAAGGTCATCTACAGTTATTGCATTGGATTTCAAGAGAGCAATGAGGCAAATGTTATAGGTTAAATGAAAGATCCAGCATCTGCTCAGAGATCAGAGGCATGAATGCAAACCAGTTGTCAAATTACAAGAAGTGGTGGTGTAGATTAGACCTGCACAGATCCATCCCATGGTAAATGCTTTTATCTTACAGATTAACTTGTCTGTGAGGGAGTCACAAAACTGTTGGCAAGACACTAGTTGATTTCTAGCTGTGAGGGTCTTAGAAAGGGATTATCGATGCTGAATAATTTTTGGGAGGAATTATTAGTCTCCAAAATAGCTGTGCAGATAAACTCAGATTTAGCTTTCATGAGTGCTTTGTTCTAAAGGCGTAAGTGGGCTTTGTCGCAGCAGGAGTCCTCCTCACCTGTTGTTGTTTTAGTGCAACAGAAAATCACAAGTGTTTTTATTCAAGCAGTTTAGTTCATTTCTTTTGGACCGGGACAGTGACTTTTGAAAATTTTCTCAACAGTGTTCTTCAAGAGCGTTTCCCTAAGTCATCCTCCAGAGATCTTTGGGCAAAGACAGGACCAGGTCCATTTTGATCCTAATGCAGAAGGGGCACAAACTGTCTTTTTTTCCTTTACATCAAAATGTCATGAAGTAGTGGTCAGTCCAACTCCAGAAGTAACCTCTGCCAAAGATGAATACTCCATTGGGGTGAAGATCGCGTCCAGTGTGGTGTGATATTTCTCAGGTGTGAGTGGCTTGGAAAGTTAATAAGCTGGTAAAGTGTCAAAAAAGTCTTCAGCTTCTCTATCCTGTTGTACATTGATGGACAGGTTAAAGTCACCTACGAGTGTAATACTTGTATGCTTGTAGAAATGTCTGGTCAGAAATATCATAGATCTGGGAAGTGGCGTCTGGCCTCCCTCATATGGGAGGGAAAAAAAGGAGAAACAAAAGGGAGGGATCAGATGCAACGTAAAAGGCCAGCAGTTCTGACCTGAAGGATTTCCATGAAGGATCAATCATGCAGCAGAGATGCTCTTGTTGAGCCTTGTTGATGTGCCACCAGTTCCTATACTTTCTAAAGAGTCCTGCACTAACTCTATTTTATAGGTATAAAATATACCTCCTGACTGCTCTATTCTGGGTATTTGTGTTAATCTAATACCCATGTCTCTTTTTCAGAGCTCTGACACCCTAATGGATGGTTGGCTGGAAGACTGGTAGGCCCAGGATTTTGAAATATATTCAGGAGGTCAGGAATGGTGAAACAAAGCTCAGAGGGCCTGGAGGCTTGACACAGATGTCACGAAAAGCTGAGGGCAGAGGGCCTATAGGTCCAGAAGAATGACCTTTATGTCAAACTGGAGTACGGCGCTGGCTTTGGGTATTTTTGGTGTGGATCTGTCAGTTTTTGCAATTTAGATAGCCAGCACAGGGTTCTTAAACAGTTGACAGTGCTAGTTGAAAACTCAGACTAGTTACATAAAAAACATGTTGTCCCATCCTAATTTCACCTGGGGTGCTCAAGGTCAGTCTTGTGAGCATTCAAGAGGACAGACCATTCCAGGATAAAAATGGGAAAACTATTAAACATATTGGTCGAAGCTTTTGTTTCGCAAAGGTATTAGGGTCACTCATTGTTTGGAATAACCCCTCTGTTTTCATGGATGACAATGTGATGCCCAAACATGCATTACCTAATCCAGGTGGACATTGTAACTAAATGAGTAAACGAAAGGATCATTTTTTATGATTCCTGAATTAATTTCCAAAAAAGAACTTCTGGTTCTCTGACCTGAAGGTGAAATTACAGACCTGAAGCTAGCTTAAAGTTTCTTAAGAACAATCTGCCAAAGGCCCCTGGTACACATCCATCAGACACTGACACACATATGTGAACATGGCAGGTTAGGATGACAGTATCACATTGCACCACAGAGCTTTTACCTTGGCCTAACCCATGTCATTTTCAAATGTAGAATTAAATTAAATAAAGCTCGCAATTGCAAAGAAAATCACACTGGGTCTTAAGAAATTAAGACATGTTTCCATCTGCCGGTCTTCCTATTGGCAAGGTTTTTTCCCTGCTTAGAGAGGGATTTCTTATTATGATGCAAATATTAATCAGTGATATTCAGAAAAGCAAAGGTCACGGTTATGTTGAAGCACCAATATAAGCTTAATATTACTATAACAAAATATTAAAAACAAAAACGTTCACTTAAAATGATCTACTAATGTTACTATTCCTTGTCAGGGCCAGGAAAAGCTGAAAATAGGGCACTAAAAGTTCAAGAGTGTATTTTAGGTTTGACGGTCAGCATAGCAAGAAGTCTCAACTTTCCCTATATTTGAAGTAAAGCAAATTCAAAATGATCTTTCTACACCTGGAAAGAGACAAAGTTTTGTTATGCAAACTCCATCACGTCTCTTTTCACAGTCCTAAAACAAGACAAAATGGTTTGTATTATTCTCTGAAAAGGAGGTGACCATACCTCTGACGTCAGGACAATCGGCCTCTGCATGTATTGACCTCACTAGACTGAGCTCAAACCCGGACCTCAGCACCAGGCAGTTTATATGCTATGTCCACGTCATGTTTCATTATCTCTCCTCCCCCCTGGAGGGAAGGCTGCAGGAAACATGCTAATCACAGCTCAATTACTCAAGTGATCTCAAATGAGCCCCCGATGAGTGCTGGTAACATTGTATTACTCTTTTGGTTTCACAATGTGAATTAAATGTAAACTGACTACTTTCTTTCTCCTCAGGCAGCACAGTTGTGTGACTGAAGCGGAAGCTCAGTCACACCTTCTCTTGATAACATACTCACATCGAATGTATTCAGTCAAAGATTTGCGGAACTCCAAGCAAAAATATATTGGGGCATATTAGCAAGAACATGCGATAAATATCGCAAACCTTGCTTAGCGCGCCTTTTTTTATCGCCGGCTATCGCTGGATATTACCGCGGAAATAACATGCTATTAGCAAGGTTTATCTCCATTGCGATAAAATATCCAGCGATAGCGGCGAAACCCAGCTTTAACGCGAGAAATCCAGCGATAAAATCCTATCGCTAATTCTGGGGACTTAACCTTACAATCCACCTCCCATTGACTTTCATTGCTAAGTCATGTTTTTATCAGTTCTAAAAAACAAGCGCTAATCGGGGTTAGCGCGCGTTTTATCGCTCCGCGGGTATTGCTAATAGGCGATAGGTATGTAGCGACTGTTTTCTGTCGCTTTTAGTTGGGAACGCCTACCTTGCATGTCATTAGCGATAATTATCGCTGACATGCAAGGCGATGTAAAACCCGGCCGCTATCGCCTGAAAGCTGTCGCTAATGCCTGTTAGCGACAGCTTGTTAATAGGGCGTTAAAAATATCGCCGCTTTAGCGGCAAAAAGTGCAGCTAAAGCGCCGATAAAGCCCTTGATAATATGCCCCATTGTTTTATATTTTAGCACTCCCTTTTCTCTGAAATAAAAAAACAGTTCTAAGGTTGTCTGTTGCAATCTGTCGCCCTCTTGAGTGCATTTGAGGTGGCGTCATAAGGCAACAGCACTCTTTGGTCTTACTGTAGCACCAGCCATGTGTGTACATAGTTGCTAAATGCCTCAATGCCATTTATGATAACATCAGTATTTCAGCAAACTGTCTTTTACACGCTTGAAGTTTGGAGCCTGCATGTACTGTTGGGACGGAAAGGTCCTTGCATTGCATAAAGGTGTGCTACCATTGCATGAGTGGCCAACTGCTTGCAAATCTGTAACTCTTTGACTTTTCTTTTGATCTTGGCATTTAGCTTATACAGCTTGTGAGCAGAGGCCTGGGCATGTCAGACAACACAAGGTCCAAGATCTGTCTTGTGACCAGGAAGGGCGCAACAAAAATGGCCTCATATAGACAGTGGACTCAGTAGCGGCCCGTGGTGGGAGTGCTGCCGGGCGGTGACGCGGGGCGGGGGAGGGACAGTGTGGGGGGCAGTAAACTACGGAATACAGCGGCACAGAGGTAAGTAAACAAAAAAATAAATAAAACGAATTTCGTTGCGCGCGCTGCCTGGAAGATGTGTATAAAAGTGTGTTCCAAACTATCCCTAGCATCTATAAGCCTGCCTGTCTACTGAGAGGGGTAAGTTGTCTGCGGGCCCTGCCCTGCAGGTTTAGAGGAGGAAAAGCCCAGTGTGTTCCTTGTCTGAGAAACACCCAGAAAAAGCAGCAAAGCCAGCACAGCAAAGCCAGGAGTGAATTATGTTGCAGTTGGTCTCTCAGTCTCTGCGTTTCCTTTTGAGAACGGTACAGCAAAAACAAATCAACTTTCCAGCTCCTGTGTGGCCTCAAGGCCACTACTCTGGGTAGTGATTTGGTACTATAGCCGCTGACAGTTTGAGTAGTCACAATAACACTGATGGAGACCTTACCAGTATAGAAAGGCTGCAACTCCCAGGAACACACATCTGTCTACAACTGCATAGAGGTGGAATGTAACTGCCTTGCAGTGAGACGGTCTACATAGCTCTGGCGGTAAGCTACAACTGACTTGCAGTAGGATTCACCTGCACAGTTCCAGAAAAGGCCCACAACTGCTGAAGATGCCTGTTTGCTGTACCAAGGCCCCATCGAACTGCACTTGGCTGTAACAGAGAGGCCACACTTGCCGAAGACATGGGCTGCACCCACCCTCCCCTGCGATGACTATTGGAGTAACACTTCAGTGTCTGCTCACCGCATGAGGTTAGGACAGGGAAGCTGCAATGCTTATGGGGTAAGAACGATGTGAACTGCATTTGAACCTGTAATGTGCACCAGAGCCCAATTCATGCTTTTGCCAGAGACTGCTGGGGAACTATAACAGCAAGGAAGTGGGAAAGAACATGGAGAGTGGGTGGGCCATGATCAGGGTTATTAGCCTAGAATTGCAATTGGACTACTACAGAGTATTTCGTTCTTTTTTGCAAATAAAATTACTTTTATTTTCAAAATGACAAGCACTGGGCCAGACTTCATGTAATTGTGTCTGTTCTGGCTTGTTGAGTTTTTAATCTTGTCCACCACCTTACCTCCCTGAGAAGCTTGGTACTGCTTATACTCACTACCCTGAGTGTCAAGTGCAGAAAGGGCTGTTTAGGGCCCAGTTTGAAGAGGCATGGTAGGATGGACCGAAAGCTACCCAAGGGAAATGACCTCAACTGCCACGATTGGGTCCCAGTAAACCTTGCCGTCCTTACGGACCCCGCAAATCAGGTCTGAGACTGAAAACCTACCATACTAAACATGAAATTAAAAAGTCCCTGAAACTGCTATTTATGGCATAGGGCCAACTGACAGCTATGAATATACAATATATATTCAATGGCATATTTCAGCATAGGTGAGATTTGTAAACAATTCCTTCACCAGCTGTGGGAAGTCACAATTATGTCCAAGGCAACTGGGGACTGGCAGATGGGATTAGGCAAATGATATTGTAGGTGGCAGTAGTAGTATGACTGCTATATGGGTAGCAATAGGCCCACACAAACACACAAAGGTTTTAGTAAATAGTGTAGCAGGTCAGCATGAGGACTGAGGTCGATATATTTTGTCACTTGTAGGATTCAACAAATATCTCCACCCACTATTGAACATCATAGATGACCAAAGCTACTCTAGCAATTCTTTACTGACAGAAGTAATCTCTGCCTGTCCACCATCAATAAACGAAACCAATACCCACTTTTAGAAAGCCTAAAGGCTGTTTCTTGACATCAAATGTACCACCATATGTGCATCCATTCAAAGCTGCTCAAAATTCTTTGTGAGTTCTTCAAATTGCACATCACAATCAAAAGCCTACAAATCACAGCTGACTCAGCAGGGTCAAAGACAACATAGCCTATCTTTTTTCCTCCCTCTACTATCCTTTCTTTTGTTCTCAAGGTCCAAGTGGTCTCCTTAGTGGTAATGGGGATCTCTGTGACGCTAAACTCAACAGTGCGAACCTAATCAATCTTGTTTTGAAAAAAACTTGACATTTTACAGCCTAAGAGGTCAAGTCCTATGCAGCAAGCTTCTAAGCTTAAAATAATTGGAAGCAATAGTTGCATGAGAAAATCAAGATTGGGAAAAGGAGAATGTGCAAAAACATAATAACTGTCTAGTAGAAGTTCGATCTGACATATCTGTTCCCTGACAACATTTCTACTGGCACCTAAATCCCACTATCAAGCACTTGCTCTAAAATATTTCAGAACTAGAGTTAGAGTAGAAAATAAATCCACTTTTAATAAATGGGGATATGTGTTATGCTGGTCTTAGGAATTAAAAACAGTTTGAGATTTCTGTAGGGACATTGTTACCTACGTTTTCACAGGCTATATTATTAATGTGGAGACTGTGTTTGCAGATATTTTTCAGTCCATGTTTTCATAGGGATCCCCATGATGTTATTTGCGCTAGCCTGGATCACTAAACTAGCTCCTCGCCTATACATAAACTATTTCCACAAACCTCCTTCAGTTATCCACAAATGCATACATAGGAACATTCATAATACCATAGCTACATGGTCCACTATACATAACATTTTTTCCAAATAAAAGAACGAATAAGGTCTTTTTGCTTGACAAATAGGATCTGAATAGAAAGTCTTTTACCACTATTCTTTTTTTAGTGGGCCCATGGTGCGACAGGTATCTGACCAGCAGTTCCTCAACAAAGGCTACAGTTCCAAATTTTCCCTGCAGAGAGACCACTTTTTCTTCATTTGGATTAGAAGTTTGAAACTTTTTCAAACTTCTTGACCTTCAGATTTTCACTGGGACCAATCTACTTGCTGTATCTGACCTGGGCTCCATCACGGTCTGCCTCAAATTGTCACTGACTACGATTAGAGCTTTCTACGTCATGGTGCGATTTTCTCTTACATTTTTAAAACCTTACATTTTCCAATTTCCCTTGTTAGATTTTTGTTGCTTTGGTCTTATTTTGCTAATTACAATTTTCTCTTTATTCTCAAGTTGGCTGTGGAATTTTATTGTTTTTTTGTGGTACGTTTTCTACTTTGTATGCGCTGCTTAAATCCTTTATACACTGCATTTGAATTAAGCCTGACTGCTTTGTGTCACGTTATCACAGATTAAGCTGAGGTTTATTTAATTTAATTTGTGTAACATCTAGCAGCCCCAAATAAAAATCTACTTTCCTACTCTCTGTGAATAATCCTCCCTTGTTTGCTAGAATGATGTCCTTTTGCCAAACCCAGCATTTCCATTGCTCTCTTCCAACCCTAAAAGCACCAATTGACAGTCTATGGAACTACAAGAATTACCAGTAAATAAATACATTCTGAGCACACAATTAGTTTACAATGAAACTGACAATAGCGCCATATTTAAAACCACGTCTAATTTTTTTAATTAAATAAACAGTGCATCCTATAAAGCTAACTTACAAGTAAGAAAGGAAAAACACATTATTGCCACTACAGAAAGTCCCCCACTAACATAGCATCACTGCTGTTAAGGTTGCTTGGGGATGACAACATAAAATGTATGCCCTCACCAGGTGTGGTGTGAGGCCAACAGCTATGCCACAAACAGAGAAAGACACATTATATAAGCTACACAATGTAAAATGAAATGCCTTTTGCAGTGCTCTGGAAAAAGCCACCGATAACACTATTAAGAGGTGGCCTGCAACATGAGCTACCACTAATAAGGAGCAAAAAGTCAATGCTCTTCGCTGCATGTCGTGGCTTGAAGCCTTCATGAGCTCTTAAAACGTGGGCAGCATTTGTCCTCTATTCCTCTACCCATCTGTTTTCCATGTATGAAGAAATCTCACTTTGCTGTCAGCCACTCTTATGTGGTGGCCTGCTAGACGATCTCCATCAATGGAATCACTCCTCATGGCTTAGGAGTTTCTAGAGAGTGTATCATTATCAGATATATACCAGAGAAGAATGTAACAGATACTGAATTATGGAGCAATGACTAACCATCAGGTACTGCTGCCTAGGATTTTCTCTTTGATATGAGACCACCATGACCAACAGAGTGGAACTCAAAAGACGAGGCATCAATCAAGGGTGTATTGTGATGTCAGGATACCCAAGTAGGGTCCCTAGAAGCAATCATTGTAACCAAGATGAGTGGGAACATAGTCAACTCACTGGATGCTCGTAGTTCCTCATTTGCAACCTATTTATTTATTGACTTTCACAGGGGTAGCTAAGTGAAGTAGTTGTAATCTAGGAGGTGGTTCATGTTTGTGAACTCAACACAGTATTGCATCAAATAAACACACATTAAGCATGAATGTCTATCCAGAATTATTCATTTAATAGGGAATACTTGAACTCACAATTAAAATGATAAATATTCCCCATAGTACACTATCTGTATACATTAAATAATTTTAGGGGTACCATATCTGACCTCTACACTACCCTGATTCATGCCCGCTTTTTGTTCGGCACCTCGTATGCCTTACAATGAGTTTGAATGATGAATTATGGATTACATTTCGGGGGAAAGACTTGGATCACTTATTTGAAGCTTACAATGAAGCACAGAAATTAAGGACTCTCACATGAATTATAGTTACTATAAGAGGCTCTACAGATGGTATTGGTAGCTGTAAGAAAGTCATCCTTTTTTCCCTGATCACCCCCAGTTTTTGCTTTGTATTGTGGTAACTGAGTCTGGCTGCACCTCGGGCTCTGCTTACCAGCCCAAGGCTGGTGCTCTGATTATAAGGATATGAAAATCAGGGGTAATTATAATTAGTACTGACAGCCTAGGTGTAAGTCCCTAGTATATAATAGGGCACGTAGGTTTAGAGCCCCAGTAGACTTTTTATTTTATTTATCAAGTTTTCCAACAGAAAACAAAGACCAACATAATAGGAGACAGGAGAACAAAAGAAATGCAGGGGCATCAGAAATGTCACAAAGAGTGCAACAGCATATGCAACATCAATAACCAGAATACATTAAATTCGGTAAAGGGCATATCCACACATACAGAAAAGGATCCAGCAGTACGAGTTACGTTTGGAATAACAATAGGAGGAACTGAAAAAGGGTCCGGAGAGCCAGCCTATGAGCAAGTGTAGTCCACTTGACAGTATTGCACCATAACAAGAGAGAGGAGTGTCTATAAACCCCTGAAAAGGCACATGGGGGTATAAATGAAGGGATAAATGTTTGTGCGTTGCATGTGCATATGTAATCCAACAGGGAGTAGCCCAGTTACAATGCAGTCATTCGATCTCCTCAGGATAAAGCAATAAATAAGTCTGCAATGGCTGTTATATATTTTTGGGTCTAGAGGAGGTGGTTGTAGTGTAGCAGTAGTTTCACAATACATTAAGCCCCGAATCCAAACTTTCACTGTTGGAACAGTGGATACCCCCCAGGGTAACGAGACTAGTCTCTTAGCGAGAAGCAGAGCAATTGCAACAAATCATCTAACTCCTGCAGCTAAAGGCTTAACATAGCCTAACAGGGCCAGCAGCGGGGTTGGAAACAATTCAGATTCAATAATCTGGGATAGATGGTGAAAAACCTCCCCCCAATATACCAATATTGGTGCGCAGCTCCACACCAAGTGTGAGAAATCGGCATGTTCCACTGCACATCTGGAGCAACAACGTGATTTGGTGGAGTCCATTTTCCCTAGCAAGTGTGACGTAATGTATGCCCTGTGCCGATATTGAAAATGCAACAATTTATGCCAGTGATTGCTAGGGATGAACCGTGTTTGCTCACAGCAATAAGTCCAAGTCTGGTCTGGTAAGGGGTAGCCTAGATCCCTCTCCCAAGCTGCCCGGGCCCCCACCCCAACAGCTGGTCAAAGTGATAGAGATAAATGATAGAGTCGGGAGACCAAATGGGCCCCACTAGTTGACATGATAACTAATTTAAGTGGGGCAAATTCTGCTGGTTACTCTGGGGGAGATGGGAGTGCAGCAAGCATGGAGTTTCGTAACCTATGTAGAATAATCCTGTCCATGTAGGACACATCGTGCCGGGCTATTAAAGCTGCAACAGAGCGCAGTTGGGTGTCCCCAAAAAAGGTCACCCAAAGTATGTAGTCCACACAAGGCCAGGGTTCACTTGGTGAGTGTTTCTGTGGTCGGAGCCAGCCAAGGATTATCTAAGCGGTATATGTGTGGGAAGTAGAAGAGGCCAGCGTTCAGATATCACTATTGTAACATAACCCAGGCCCAGTATGTGGTTTGTAGTGTTTGTATCTCGGATGGCATCCCAGGCAAGCCTCGAGGTATAATAGAGGAGACAAAGCGTGGGCGGGCCTGGGACCACTCCGGCCTCAAATATTGCAGCCTAGCATCGGGTGGTACTAATAATAATACAAAGTGCACTTGTGCAACCAAGTAGTACAAGTAAAGATCAGGGACGCCAAATCCCCTGCGCTGGTAAGACATAGTCAAGGTTTGCCAGCTGATTCATGGCTGCCTGCCAGCCCAGACCAGTCTAATGAGCATACCACAGAGTGTATCAAAATATTTGGTTGGGAGGGTTATGAGGATGTTAAGGAATAGATAGAAAAAACGGGGCAGTGCTGACATTTTGATGATGGCAATTCTACCAGCAACCGACAGAGGAAGTTTAATTCAACTATCAATTTGTGTCGACAGCCTGCCAATTGCGGGTCCGTAGTTAAGATGGATAACCTCTGGAGCACTCCGATGCAAAAAGACGTCAAGGTACTGGGAGGGTTCAGTGTACCAGCGCAGCGGGAAGTCTAAAACAAAGGGGACAGTGGCATCTGTTCGTGGAAAAAATTCTGATTTATTCCAGTTTATTGCGAGTCCAAAGAAAAACCCAAAGTGCATAATTTCTCGAAGTAAAGGAGGGAAATTAGTTTCGGGGTCCCGAATGAATAGCATCATATCATCAGCATAAAATGAAGCCAACAGAGGTACGCGATGAAATCTTAGTCCTCGCTGTAGATGTCGCTCCTGGAGAGGTCCTGCAAGGGGGTCCATGGCAATGATAAATGAAAGGGGCGATAGAGGGCACCCTTGCCTAGTACCACGTGAAAGTACGAATTGATCAGTTAGATCGCCATTCAGGCAGAGTTAGGCCAACGGATTCGGGTACAGGAGGCAAATAAGATCAGAAAAGCCTGAGGAAACTCCCAATTTCCGTAATGTGATGCATAAAAAGGACCATTCCAGTGAGTCAAATGCTTTTTCAGCGTCTAACAATATCGATGCGGCAGAAAGATCAGGATTAATTTGGTTAAGGATCGCAAACACTCTGCGGAGATTAACCGACGTGGATCGATTTGGGCCAAAACCGGCCTGGAACGGGCAAATTATCTTATCCACAAGTAGGGAAAGGCGGGTGGCGAGGACCTTAGCTAAAATGTTATAGTCAACAAGGATAAGGGCCTGTAGGAGGCACAGTGATAAGAAGGCTTGTCAGGTTTAAGTAAAAGCGTAATTACCGCCTCCCGCTTTGTAGGAGGGAGGGATCCACCCTCCAAGTATTCTGCATATACTTCCAGTAAATGGGGAACCAATAAGGTCTTGTAAGTTTTATAGAATATGCCAGGGGCACGGGAACCACCTAGGTCATCAATGGCCTGTGAAATTTCATCAGCAGTAATGGGTGAGGCCAGGAACTTGCGCTGCCCCTCATCAAGCCAAACCATAGCCACCTCCGTAAGGTAATCAGTAAGTGCGCTACCGACAGGAGGGCACCGCGAGGTCTGTAAGCGGGTGTAATAGGAGAGAAAAGCAGCAGTAATGTCCTCGCTGCGCGTGATCAACATGCCATTGTCTAATTCAAGGTGCGTAATAAAGGAGGATTGGTATTGGGGCAAGCAGCCTACCCAGCGTCCCACCATGTCTCTCGCCCTTGCCGTATACACGAGCCTGTGCGTATTTGCCGAGATAATTTACCTCAAGTGTTGCAAGATCCTGAAAGTCCGAAAGGAGTGTCGGATGTTGATGCATTGAAGGAGGGGGGAGTCAGAGGTCTGAGCCAGCACGTCGATCTCCTGAAGCGCACCTTCAATAGTCTCGAGTTCCCGGCGAATGGAGTGTAGCACTCCAGACTCTTTGCTGATACAGATTTCCCTGATGTAAGCATTAAAAGCTTCCCAAAAGGTACCTTGACGCGCCACTGTACCGGCATTTAATTGAAAATACTCCACTATGGCATCTCTGACCTCGCTGCAAAACATTTCATCGAGCAGCACCTCAGAAGGGAAGCACCAGGGAGTGCAGAGGCACACAATACTGGGAATGCAAAGGGTCAGAAATACCAGTGAGTGGTTTGATAGCGTCCGCGGGAAGTGTTCAACCATGGTAACAGCTAGCATAAGCTTGGGAGAGAGATACCAATGGTCTATGTGCGACCAGGACCTGTGAGGAGCTGAATAAAAAGAATATTCCCTATTGATGGGATTACGCCCTCGCCAAGCATCCGCAAGGAAAAAAGGTCTGTAAAAGGGAAGTAAGTGCCCACACTGAATGGGGCTTAGTAATCTGTCCAGTCCCTGTCGTGTCAAACGGTGGGTCAAGTGTAAGGTTAAAATCACCCCCCATTAGTATAATGTCTGCTGATTGCTGGGAGATGTGTTTAAATATGCTAGGGAAGGACTCAGATAAGTCTACATTTGGGGCATACACATTGACCAGTAGGAGGGTTTCAGTCCCCATCACGCCAGCAACCAAGAGGTAACGACCATCAGGATCAGTGACCACCTCCCGCACCCTAAAAGGAACTGATTTGTGGATCAAGATGCATACCCCCTAGAGAAGGTACTATAATTAGCGAAAAAACGATTGTCACCTCAGTGCGATGCAAAGCGATTGGTAAAGTATGGGGCGTAATGGGTTTCCTGTAAAAATGCCACTTGGACAGAGTGCCTGGCATGGTAGGACAAGGCCTGGTGCCCCGTCCGTGGGTTGGAAAGTCCTCTAAAAGTCCATATAATACATTTCAACGGTAGTGCCCCGGATCCCTCAACTGGTGGGGTCATCTAAACAATGGATAGATATGTGTATGTGCGGGGATGTGTAGGATATGCACATGCATGGCCAACAGAGTGATCAATGCCCTGTATAAAATAACATCAGAATACACAACACAAAATAGACCAAAGATCCAAGCCCCCCACCCACATTGGATAACAAACAACCAATATCCAGTGAATCCCATCATTTCCCAAATAACAAACTGCTAGTTCAAACTGTAGGAGAACTCCTAGGGGGGAGCCACCACCCAAAGGAGACCGCCAAAAAGTCCATAATCTTTGTGAAACCAAGTACATCCAATAAGAGCGTAGTGCTAGGAGCGTATGTCCAAAGTTCCATTGTGCTGCAGCTGGAATGCCCAAGTCCTGGTCAATGAAGGGTAGCAGGAGGAATGGGTGAACAGTCGATTGTCTATAGGGGATAATGGCCCAAGAAAATGTTCACGAGTCCGCCAAGTCAAATTGAGAGGATGCGACTGCTCGACGATTCGAATGGGAGTCAGGTCTGACTCGATGTTGTTTCCAGAAACTGGTGGCCTCAGCTGGTGATTCAAAGACTTGGGATTTGCCATTTTTCTGAATGCGAAGCCACGCCAGGTATAGCATAGCATACCATATGTTTGCTTTCTGAAGTGTGCGTTTAATGTCTATGAATTTACGGTGTGCCTCCTGCACTAAAGTGGTAAAGTCTGGGAAGAATGCAAGAGTCATGCCCTGATGCTGGACAGTAACCTTGTCGTGAGCAAGTCGAAGAGCCATGTCCCGGTTGTGGTAGTTTAGGAGCTTGGTAATTATCAATCGCTGAGATGTACCAGGTGCCGATCTCGGGGCAAGTGACCTGTGGGCTCGCTCTACCACGAAGGTCAAAGAAAAAGCCTCTCTGACAAATAAATCTGCAAGGAGCCGCTCAACATAGCTATTCATCGGGCCTGTATTGGTAGATTGTTCCACACCGGCTATACGAATATTATTCTGGCGCAACTGCGCCTCCAAATCTTCAGCCTTGGCTGCATCCGCCTTAAGGAGACGTTCAGCACATTCAATCCTCTTAATGGTAGCAGGCTGGGCATCCTCCAGGTCTGACAGTCATTGCTCAAAGGCATCAATGCGGGTCTCATGTTGTTCAATACGGCCATGCATGCCCTTCACTCAAGCTGTCAACGTTTCGAAACGTGCATCGGTCAATTTAAAGCCGGCTTGTAATTCCGCCATTATGGCCTTGGCACCATCTAAAGGGGGAACCTCTGCCCAAGGTGGATCCTCACTCTCCTCACGTCGAGGGGTTTTAGCTGTGTCAAAAGAGAGCTGATGCTGTTTGGGATCACTGCGCCCCATCGTGTGGTGGAAAGAAGATGTAGCATAGGAAATGGGGGGGCGCGTAACAATGCAACCACAGCAGTGGCTGCCAGGCCCCATATTTCGGACCATCCGGAAAAATGTATAGGCCTACCTCGGCCCACTGGCAGCGTGGCAGCAGGAATAGCCAACAAGGAGAGAATGTCAAGGTAGAGGATGTAGAGGTGCTAGGCCTCAGATGTAATGAACGACCCAGGTAGTCGCAAGCATGTAACTGTCCAAACGTCTCCGATTACCCCCCTCCGAGATGTGAGACTCAACAGCTCCTGTTGTTTATACAGGCAGGGAAAGAGGCCCTCCAAGGGCTACGTCAGGCCGCATGCAGTACCGGCTGCGTCGTCTCACTCGCAGTGTCTAGCCGATCGCAGAGCCAGGGGACATCACCTCTCACAGCAACATCCGCGAGGAAGCCGGTGGAGCGACGCAAGGCTGCATCTATGCAGCGGTGGCTCCAGGGCTTCACGTTTGAGTGGCCATCTTGGTGCTCGACCTGGCCACACCCCACAGAGGCCCAGCAGACTTTATGGACTTAAGTGTGCACTACTGTGGTGCCTGCTGTCATTTAGAAGGAAGCACTGCCTTTGAAACAGTCTTTATCTTAAATTTATATGCAAATTCGACTTTGTATTTAAAGGTACTTCCAAAGTGTCAAGCTACCTTATTTTTGCATATAAGCCATCCTAAGGTCTCTCCTACATGCCCCAGGGGTAGGGTGCCTTGTAACTATAATCAGGGACATTATAAAATATGTTTTATAAGCCCTGATGAAGGAACATCTGCCAATTCCATGTTTCCCCATTGTAGTGAATGGCTTCATAGGCTAACATTGAGATAATTTATTTAAGTCTAAATATTAACAGGAGGCACCTAAAAATATACTTCAAGGTATCTAATTAATAGTCAAGATAATTCCAACAACTTGCCACTGTTAGATTTATAATAACTATTACAGAAAAGAAGATATTACATTTTCTTTTCTGTGAGCCAGAATCCAGCCTTTCAGCTGCTCTCTCCTGATTGGCCTGTTTCTGCCCAGGCCGGCCGGGCTACTCTAATGAGGTGTGAAAAGCCCTGCTAGAGAGACAATGGTTACCTATGGGTGGAGAAGTACACGCTGCAGAGCAGATTGCAGGAAGGGGGTGAGGGGTAGCCAAACTGGTCTTCAAAAAAAGAATGAGCCTTTAGGACAGCACAGGCTGACCGCCACATGCTGAAACCCTAGCCACACATGAGCCCCAGTAATTAGATTAGGGCATAGGTACTCATAAGCATTTGCCCAGGGGCCACAAAGTACGGTCTGTGGTGTGACCGAGGGCCGCACACATGCCAGCAGGGTGGCGGTAGGGGATCTGGGTGGGTCAGGGATTGTTTGAGGATGTTGAAAAACGTTAAATAAATGGGCAAGCATTTATTTGCAGTTTAATGAATGCTTGTCCGTTTATTTAACATTTTTTTTCTGAATATTAGTGCTCAGCAGCTGGTGCTGCTGTTTACCAGGGGGGCCGCATGTAAAGGTCAAGAGGGCCACAAGCGGCCCCCGGGACGTACTTTGAGTATCACTGGATTAGGGGGAGGGTTGGAAGCGGAGTGTTTAGGAAAATTAGCCACACCAGTAGGGTGGGTTAGCCTGATCCAGCTCCTCTGGAGAGACTTTCTTCATTTTGGATTTTGAGAGGATGAGAGTGCTCACATACTTAGGTGGCACCATGCATCCCACTGATCAGGAGTGTGCCACGCTTGACTCCCAAAAACACTGGCTAAATATGGAAGAGATTAATAGCTCCTCAGATCTGCTGCCTGAAACTACAAAGAGAAGAAGGACTGCCCTGTTGGAATCTGTATCTGCACCTAAAGGACTTCACTCTGAAGGACTGCACCTGCTGCACAATCTGGTACTACAGCCATACTGACTTTGCCTTGCTTCAAGAAGGCAACTTAAAAGATGCCCGCAAGGCTGGGCTGGCTTTTAAAATGACAGCAGGCAACTCAGCAGTGCACACTCTAGTGCAGGAAATCTACTAGGCCTCTAAACCTCCCTGCCCTATTATATACTAAGGACATATAGGTAGTTTGAAAACCCCTTCCCTTATTATATACTAGGAACTTACAGGGGACTGTTATTGGCAATAATAATTATACCTAAGCATGTACTTTTAATCAGAGCACAGGCCCTGGGTCTGGTTAGCAGTGTGCAGGGCACAATCAGAGTCAGAAAACCAGCACCTAGTAGTCAAAATGCGTCAAAGAGTGGAGGGACACTGCAAACATGTTCTGATTTCTCACAACCAGTTTATGAAATGTGCACCCTCTTTTTGCGACCAGTGTTTTTATTGTGACCTGACCTGTGCATTAATAGGTCTGGTCTGAAACTGAGGAATGGAAGGGGGTTGCAGTGCGACGTACCTAAGTAATATTAAGATTCTGCAATTTGCAACAGCAAAATCCCTGAGTATATCTAGCCCTTAATATGCTATTAGCCATTACAATTTCACTTCCCAAGACACAAATCAAGCAGTGACTATTGCAGGAGGCACATCACATCTGTATCATCTCTGCCAATAGTCCCCATCATGGGGAGTGTCCAGTGGACTTTTAAAGATTTGGCCAGCTGAATTGTGGGAATTGTAGTCCAGACATCCCAAGGACCATCTAGGAGATTCCAGCCCCTTGGATTTGTATTTTGGATACTTAGAACCTTCAAGTGGCACTTCAGGAAGAAGTTCCAGATGGTTGGAGCAACTTTTGGAAAAAGATCCATAAGGTGACTGACTCGACATCAAGAGTCAAGACGGCTATCTTCAACCGTGACCTAGCCTGGATTGCAGGTTCATCCTGCTGAAAGCTCTGGAGCTTCAGACTTCCAGGATTTGACCGAGGCACTGTGGAGAAGCAGTCCGACAATGTTGCATCAAAATTGGCCTGCAGGAGGAGACCGTTCAACGTCAAGAGAAAAATCCTCGAGAAATGTTTGCAAGTCCAAAGGTACATTTTTTGACAGGGGCCTCCCGCTTAGTGTATCTGACCAGAGCTCTATCGTGCTTGGCCTCAAACTTTGTCTTTGCACTAGTCAAGTGCAACCAGATGTCTCATAGTGGCACCATAGGTTTCTAAGCCCTATAAAGTGTTTATTCTTTACAAATTCCTATCTCTTTTTCCCTACATTGGATGTTTGTTGTGGTGGTCTCTATTTGTTCATAAGAATATAACCTAATTGTATAAATTGGAGTTTAATTTGTATTGTGTGTTGTGTCTTTCTTGTTCAATGTATTAGTGTTTTTAAATGCTTTACACACCTGTCTCTTGAGTTAAGCAAGCCTGCTCGTTGCCAGCTATCAAGGGTTGAGCAAAGGAAGAATTTATTGAGATTAAGACCCTAACAACCAATTATTGTGTTTGTGGCCTTATTACTAGTGGTAAGTCACTACTTATCACTATTAATAATCCACTTTTCAACAGTCGCCAGCAAAACATCTGCAGGTGAAGCTTAGCTCTATCTCTCTGTGTTGCAGGTGTGAAGAACAACACAAGGACGTAGTCCATATTTGTTTTGGAATGCACAAACATACGAGCCTACTGGTACCAAATATGGGTTTATATGAAACTAAATCTCCCATTATATACAATCCTGACAGCCAGAATGGCGGCCTACACTACACCATGCCCCTCCAAGGTCTTTCACAAGCTGAGAGGCTGTGGTTCTCTACAGCAATAGATGTGGCTAAGATTTGTTTTTTACATCTTTGGAAATCTGATACAGATTTCCGCTTTTAGATCTGTTTAAGACATGTATGAAATGGCCTCTTTTGAAAGGCTGATCTGTAAACTTAATGACATCCTCACACAATTTGAAGGAATCTGGGGAAGGTTTGTCTCCTGAGACCCACTCACTGCTTCACACCCCATGGATATTAACTCATTTGATACAACCTCCTCCTTTTGTTAGTCACCCACTATACTTCTCCCTTTTTTTATTTGACTTAGTCATAGATAGGCAGAAGTATACCTCTTAAAGAGTAACAGTGTATTCATGACTGTAAGGAGAGTAGTTTACTATTGAGAAGTTGCACCTTGGTAACGTTGCACAAGATTAATTGGCTGTATGTTCATTTGCTTCCCAAATATATAGCATGTGCATGTTACTCATTGAGAATAAATTCTTTTTATTTGAGGAGTTATATCTAAAGCTACTGGATATAGTTGTACTATATTCTGCTAAAACGTAAGACATGAGACTCCAATAAAAATATGATGTTAAAAATGATAAATATAGCAACAAATTCCAAGTTACCAGTACATTCCTATCCAATGTTATACTTGTTTATATTCTCTGTCGGCATTATCATGCTGAGCTTTCAGATATAAATGTTGATAAAAACACACTGTGGGTGATATCTCTGCACTGATAAGTGTCAGGTGGCTGGTAGAATGTGCTCCTGAATTAGGGAACAATGGACGCATCCCTGAGGTAGTAAGAGGAGCAGGATGTTTCTCTTAAAGTCCCAAGAGCACCAAAAAGTCAGTTTTCCTGAATGAAAGAACAAATTAGAAGTTCCATTCTCCCAGAGGTGATGTGGAAATTATCAGAGACCTTCAGACTGACTTTTAAGGCTTGTATGTCACAATATTTTATACAGAAAAGTATATGACATTAATATTGAGCCCTAAATATCATTTACAAAAATATAGGCACATTGGATGTAGATTTTTGATTACTAACTCAGGTGAGGTAATATACTTGTAATCAATAAATAGGACATATATATATCGGACAGTATTATTACAACAATTTTCTTGACACTCCCCTAGCTCACATACCCATTGGCAGATTTATCAAAGGATTGCGTTGCTCTTGGGTCACCTTGTGTGAAGCAAGGGAAACACAATCCTTAAGTCAGATTTACCAAGCCACTCAAAGCCACCTTGCGTTACTCTGTGTGACAGTAAATCTGGAGTGAGGCAATGCAGCGCAAGTCACTTCCTTCCATTATTGTGCACCAGGAAGGGGTTACGTGGGTGGAGAGTGGATATTCACACGCAGCCACTCGTGTATTTTGGCGCATTCTCAGATTTACTAACCCTAGTAAACCTGGTAATGTCTCAAAATGCTACGCCTTCCCAGGAGAGGCACAACAAATATTTTTGTTTCTCCTCATCCTTTCCTCTTTCTAATTGTGCTGCATTCTGCAGTACCCTTAGTAAAAGGAAAATGCCTCTGAGGATTGTTTTATGCAGGAAGGTGTTCCTTCCTGCAGAAAAACAATCCCAGGTGTAACTCCGGCACCTTTGCAACATGGCCCAAGGGTGCTTGCATTGGAGTTAAGCAAACACAAGGAGATGATGGACGGAGCGCTGAAACCTTTCAGACATTCACCCCCAGTCACAGATCTGGGTTGAATTCATCATCATTCTTTAGCTCACTTTGCCACCCCAGTTCAGACACAGCTATGTGCAAATCAGTCTTGACCCTGTGCCTCATGGGAACAGTCCAACCCGAACTGCCAAGCCATGTCTTCCCTGGATCGGAAACAAGCATCCTGGGACCAATTTCGGGCTAACAGCCCTCATAAGCCAGGCTAGCTTGAATCCAGTGGCAAAGTGAGCAAGGGACCCACGTCTGGGCATACCCTGCCAGCTTAAGGCGAACAAAGCAAACACAAGGAGATGATGGACGGAGCGCTGAAACTTTTCAGACACTCACCCCCAGTCACAGATCTGGGTTGAATCCATCATCGTTCTTTAGCTCACTTTGCCCCCCCAGTTCAGACACAGCTATATGCAAATCAGTCTTGACCCTGTGCCTCATGGGAACAGTCCATCCCGAACTGCCAAGCCATGTCTTCCCTGGACTGGAAACAAGCATCCTGGGACCGGTTTCGGGCTAACAGTCCTCATCAGCCAGGTTAGCTTGAATCCAGTGGCAAAGTGAGCAAGGGACCCATGTCTGGGCATACCCTGCCAACTTAGGGCGAACAAAGCAAACAGTAGGAGATGATGGACGAAGCGCTGAACCTTTCAGACACTCACCCCCAGTCACAGCATTGAGCTAGGCTTCACTAGAGTAGGGGAAGAGCAGGAGTGCTTCATATTTTAGTAGATATGTCACATTTCTGTCCTTTCCCTGTCACGAAACACAGCAAAGCACAGCACGTTTTTCTTGCTGTGTCCTGTGTTGCGTTGCATGACATTTTAGTAATCTCGCCCCTTATCTTTGCCCTTCCAGTCCTTACTGGAGTGTTTTGCTTCCCTTCATCGACACTCAGCAGTGTGTCTTGTAAACTAAACGCACAGAACCAGTAGGAGCCCCGCCCCTAAAGACACCACACTGAATGCACCCTTCTCCTCAGCTGTGATGGTGCCCCTTCCATGCCCAGATTGGGCCCAGCACACTGCAAGTGTTGAGCTGCGGTTAAGCGAAAACAAAATAAAAGTCACAAACAGAGCAATCCTTCAGACACAGTGAATTGCAACATCTTTAAATTTTGAAATGCAAGTGTTTTCATTTGAAGAGACTTGGCCTGATTTTGCAAATAAACTCTTTGCACTTTATTCTTAAATGCTTGCAGCTTACTATGTAAGTATCATCAAGGGCGCACCAGCCCAGGCACCGTGGCTGACATGGAGCTTCAGGAAAAAACAACAAGCCAGAAGTGGCCATTGCTGTTTTGACTCCCTTGTTATGTCCGCCACTGATTACAACCCTTTTTCAATTCCGGACCCTAAAATTATTTCCCTCTCTTTTCGAAAGAGATAGAAACACTCATTCTGTGGGGGCACGCTTTGAGCACTGGGATGAGCGCACTCGGATGAACACATTGTGGCCCGTATTGCCAAAGCAGAATATTGCGAATGTATGATGTTTCTACGCATACATTCACCACCCATGGCTTTACAACGTGGTCGTTACAACGATCACGTTGTTTACAGCGCAAACCATTACACCGCAAGTCATATCAACGACTTGCTGTAGGGGGCGCGCTGGATATTATTATTTACTATTCCTACTCCAGTTTGCGCAACAGCAGGGAAGGTGTTGGATTTAAAATCCAACACATTCCCTGGTGTTGCACGCCCCCTACAGCAAGTCGTTGATATGACTTGCGATGTAATGGCACGCGTGGTAACAACGCGGTCGTTGTAACAACAGCGTTGCAAAGCCATGTGTTGTGCAAACAGCATTATAAGCCCGAATATTGCATGCAGCATGGATGCCAGAAAGGTCTCATTTGCAATGGGATGGTTTTCAATCCCTTAAAATCGCATTCTCTAAGATTCTGAACCCGCCAGCCGCGGCTGGCATGGATCGGGAGGGGCAGGCCGGTGGGTGATAACCGGGGAGAGAAATAAAAAAATGCATTTGACTTTAACTGCGTCTCTCCTCCTTCGTCTCTTCTGGCCGGAACAGGAAGCACTCAGGCTACCCATAGCCAATCACAACACTGCAATGCATCATTGTGATTGGTCTGCATGCCATGGTTCGGCACTCAGACAGGCAGTGGGAGCCTGAGCATGTTCTGCACCCAGGCGGTAATGCAGCCTGGGCGGAGAATATGCAAAGTGGCATGACTGTTTGGCTGGCACTGGACGGGCCCCCTGCTCCTGTGTGAGCAGACCAGCCCTGCCCACAAAGCTGCCACTGCAGGAAAGAATAAAATGATAATGATAATAACATCATATCATTATCATTTTATTTTTCCATTTTTACACTGCTGAAAAGCAGTGGGGCGATGCTCCTCTGCCTTAGTGGAGGAGCCGCCACTGTACTGGAACCCGTACGTGATACTAATTTTTAAAGTGCATGTACACCGACCTCTAAGGCGCTAAATCATAACCACCACAGGATTTGCTAGAGATACATGGAGAGGGCCAGGGCGTTATGAGGAGCTGACATGATTGGTTAAGTAGCCAGGTCTTTAGATGTTTCCTAAACAGGGTAAAATTGATTTTAGCTAACAGTGTATACAGAAGAGAATTCAACAGTTCGAACCCGACAAGTGAGGATATCACACTGATATTGCCTTAAATTCATTGCAACGTCAAGTCGGGCTATGATGTAAACAACATTTCTTAACGTTACCCAACTTTTTGGTTTTGCCAACTCTTTTTTGCCAATGCTATTCCATGTAGGCATAGAAGCCGCCAAAAAGAAAAAAAAAAAGAATTCCTTCTTTGTCAATGCAACACAGAATTATAAAAAAAAATAGCCATCACAGCGTGGTGATGTATGCGTGTGCATAAATCATCACTGGAAAGATATGCGTCATGACGCAATGTGCACTTATTTCTGTTTTTTTAACTTTTAATTACATGCCAATCATGGAGCATAAGGTAAAAATAAAATAGCCCGGTACCAAATTGCAATTGCTGACCTCACCCAAACAAAAGAAAGAAAAAAAAATGAGATGCCGAGGGGTGACGAAGGGCGGGGATCAGACCAATGGAGACACCAGGGGCTGGACAGAACTTAAGTCTGCAGTTAAGATGGACTTAAGGAATAAGGACCAACTGGGAGCAGAGGGCAACAGGGAGGAATGAGGAGCAGGGGAGTAGCGGAAGAATATTTATGGGATGGGGAGCTATACAAAAAGAAATATGAGGTGGGGTTTGAGGGCAGAAGCAGCATACAGTGGAATGAGCAAGAACACACATGTATATATTTACAGCCTTATATAGCACGAACCAGACCCCAAAGGCTACAGGAGCGCTTTACATTGTTCATCAACAAAAACATTGAATTAATGAAATACTCAAACCTGATTTCCAGATAATAGAAGCAAGTCAACATATGTTACTAGTTTGGGGGGCACAACATTTTTAGGGTGGCAGATGCTGGTGAAGGAAGAGGGTTTTTAGTTATTTCTGAAGGAATAATGGCAGGGGTTGGTCCTGATGGTAGCTGGGCTGGCCTTCCTTATTGTGGGGACAGTCCATGGGAAGGCTTGCTTGAAAGCTCTATTTTAAAAAAAAAGCAAATATCAAGATAACTCTTGTGATCATTGTACCTGCTGGACAGCCTGAGTATTTTCTAGTTGCACATTTCTCTCATTATGAAGTAACACAGAGGGTTACTGTTGCTATCAAAAAGGTGGTCTGCTTGTGTGTACTTGGGCACAACTTTGATCAAAGATAAACATCTCAAAATAGGTGTGTAGCTGCCCATAGGAGGAAGGGGGCCCAACTACAATAACCCCTGCCCCTTGAGCCCTGACAGGGCACCTAAATAACCATGCTGGAGTTCTGCTGCAAAGTAAGTGTAACATACAGATCACAGAATTGTATTTTAGATAGCTCAGTTGGTTATTGCTTTTATCACAGAATTGCTTTTGCTACTTGTAGCCGGTTTATAAGTTACAATTCATCTAATAGAGTACAGCAAGCTGTGAAGTGACATCAAAATAGCTGCATGCAAACTGCAAGGAAAATGTTTAGAACCTTATGTTTTCCCTCAGTCTTTAGTTATCCTAAGGTTACTAAAAAGTGTTTAAGTAGAAATAAATAATTATTAGTAAAGCCAAGCCCAACCACTGTCTTGGGTTTTAAATCCTGATGCTGTGCTTCTACAGACCAAGCCCTCTTAAAATATACTGCCTACCAGCATGGATGACATGTGACTTCTACTCCCTGTAGTCTTCATTGTCCTATGCACATTCCATATACACTGATTTTGACACTTGCATGATTCATTGTCTCTGTATAATGTGTGTGTGATGTAAAGTGCTCTGACACCCTATGCTGGTGTGAGTAATACTGTAAATTAAATTAAATACATGTTTCAGAGGGGCTATGGAGAGATGAGAGGCACCCTTGCAGGGTGGTAACAGGGCCGGCTTTAGGGCAGTGCAACTGGTGCAGCCGCACTGGGCGCTGACCTTTGGAGGGGGCACTTACCTCAGGGGGGTAGCTGTGTTTAATAATAGCTTGTGACAGGAGAGATGAGGGGTACCTTTGCCCGGTGGTAGTGAGAGAATCCGAAGAGGCGGTCATGGTGTATGGGGGCACTAAAAATGATTGTCGCACCGGGTGCCACCAGCGCTAAAGCCGGCCCTGGGTGGTAGTGAGAGAATCCGTGGAGCTAGAGGTCTTTGGGGAGCCCAACAACGATTGCCACATCGGCCACCACTAGCACAATAGCCGGCCCTGCCTAACATCATTTTTTTTACATACTCCACTTAGGGATCTATCTTAGTTAACAAATCAAAGAACTTTTCAAATCACATTACGGAATTACACCAGCTAAAGTTTGAGTATTATATCACAGAAATAGCAAGCAGTTAGAAGGTGAATCAGTTTGCATTACATTCTCCACAGAGCTTACACCTTTATACAAGTTCAGATTTTTGGTTATTGTCTTTTTCCTATTAGTTGGTTCCTTGTGTTCAGAGTAGGTCTTAACAAAATGATATAGCATTTTGGAAGAAATATGCAGATGAATAACCCAGCGCTGGATGAGATGATGCCAAAGACTTCTACGGCAACCATGTATTTCCCTTGAGTGCTCAGATAGCCTGGGATGAAGGACATCCACACACTGAGGAACACCAGCATGCTGAACGTGATCCACTTGGCCTCATTGAAGCTGTCAGGCAAATTTCGTGCCAGGAATGCCATCAAGAAGCTAGCACAAGCCAAAAGACCCATATATCCCAGCATGCACCAAAGAGCAGTATCTGAACACTCATTGCACTTGAAGATGATTGTCTCAGTCTTCAATGCCGTGTTCTTGTCTGGGAAAGGAGGGCAGAGCAGCAGCCAGGTGGCACAGACGAGGACTTGTACAGATGTGCAAACAGAAACAATAGCCACAGGAACCTGAGGGCCCAGCCACCTCCTCATGTTACTGCTAGGCTTTGTGGCATTAAAGGCAATGACCACCATGATTGTTTTAGCTAAAACACAGGATACACAGAGAACAAATATGATCCCAAAAGCAGTTTGCTGCAACAAGCATGTGATTACCTGAGGCTCTCCAATGAAGAGCAGAGAACAAAGAAAACTGAGAGTCAGGCTACCAAGGAGAAGATAGGTCACCTTTCGATTGTTTGCTTTCACAATTGGAGTTTCTTTATATTTGAGGAAAATGCGGTACACAATAATTGTAATAATGGCACACAACATCCCTGAAGCAGCCAGAACCTGTCCAAGGGGTTCCTGATAAGAAAGGAATTCAATTTTCTTCATGAAACAGTCAGTTCTGATCTCATTTGGCCACTGGTCCTCTGGACAACTCCAGCAATTACTAGAATCTTGGAAAGAAATATACTGCTTATTATTTTAACACTACAGCAATACAAAACATAATGTCTTAAATTGTGCATTCTGCCCTTAATAAAATGCATGCTGTAAAGGTCTGGGGAAGCATAAATGCGATGTGCCTCCTGCAATAGTCACTGCTTGATTCATGTCTTGGGAAGTGATATTGTAATGGCTGATAGCATATTAAGGTCTAGATATATTAAGGGATTTTGCTGTTGCAAATTGCAGAATCTTAATATCAATTTGGCATCTTGAACTGCAACCCCCTTCCATTTCTCAGTTTCAGACCAGACGTATTAATACATAGGTCAGTTCACACAAAAAAACACTGGTCGCAAAAAGACGGTGCACATTTCATAGCTGGCTGTGAGAAATCAGAACATGTTTGCAGTGTCCCCCGTCTTTTTTGCCGCATTTTGACTACTGGGTACTGGTTTTCTGACTCTGATTGTGCCATGGACTCTGCTAACCAGCCCCAGGGTCTGTGCTCTGATTAAAATTACATGGTTAGGTATAATTATTATTGGCAATGAGAGACCCAGGTAAGTCCCTAGTATGTAATAAGGGAAGGGAGATTCAAACTACCTATATGTCCCTAGTTTAAAATAGGGCAGGGAGGCTATAGACCCAGTAGAGTTCCAGCACTAGAGTGTACACTGTTGAATTGCCTGCTGTCATTTTAAAAGCCAGCCCTGCCTTGCCGGCTTCTTTTAATTGCAATTATATGCAAATTCGACTTTGGAATTAAAGGTACTTCCAAAGTGTCAAATTACCTCATTTTTACATATAAATCAACCCTAAGCTCTCCCCTAGTTACCACAGGGGTAGCACGCCTTGTAACTAAAATCAGGGATATTATAAAAGTTGTTTTATAAGCCCTGGTGAGGTAAAATCTGCCAATTCCGTTTTTCCCCATTGTAGTGAATAGGCTAACATTGAGATATTTAATTTAAGTATAAATATTGACATAAGCAAACACAAGGAGATGATGGACTGAGACCTGAAACTTTTCAGACACTCACCCCGTGTCACAGATCTGGGTTGAATCCATCACCATTCTTTAGCTCACTTTGCCACCTCAGTTCAGACATTGCAATATGCAAATCAGTCTTGACCCTGTGCCTCATGGGAACAGTCCAACCCAAACTGCCAAGCCAGGTCTTCCCTGAACCGGAAACAAGCATCCTGGGACCGGTTTCTGGGTAACACCCTTCATCAGCCAGGCTAGCTTGAATGCAGTGGCAAAGTGAGCAAGGGACCCACGTCTGGGCATACCCTGCCAACTTAGGGTGAATAAAGCAAACTCAAGGAGATGATGGACTGAGAGCTGAAACTTTTCAGACACTCACCCCCAGTCACAGATCTGGGTTGAATCCTTCACCATTCTTTAGCTCACTTCGCCACCTCAGTTCAGACCCAGCTATATGCAAATCAGTCTTGACCCTGTGCCTCATGGGAACAGTCCAGCCCAAACTGCCAAGCCAGGTCTTCCCTGAACCGGAAACAAGCATCCTGGGACCGGTTTCTGTGTTTGGTGAATATTGATATCAGCCATTTAAAAATATACTTCAAGGCATCTAATTAATAGTTAAGATAATTCCAACACCTTGCCACTGTTAGATTTGTAATAACTATTACAGAAAATAAGTTATTAAACTTTCTTTTCTGTGAGCCAAAATCCAGCTTTCCAGCTGCCCTCTCCCATGGGGCACAGGGTCAAGACTGATTCGAATATGGCTGGGTCCAAACTGGGGTGGCGTAGTGGGCAAAAGAAGGATGGATTTAACCCAGATCTTTTGACTGGGGGAGAATGTTTGCATTGTCAGCATTCCGTCCATCATTTGTTTGCTGTAACACTTTTCACCCTAAGTGTGATGGGTATGCCCCGACATGGGTCACTTGCTTACTGTGCCATTAGATTCAAGCTAGCCTGGCTGAAGAAGGGTGACATACCCTGAAACCGGTCCCAGGATGCTCGTTTCCGGTCCAGGGAGCACCTGGCCTCGCAGTTCGGTCTGCACTGTTCCCATGGGGCACAGGGTCAAGACTGATTTGCATATGACTGGGTCCAAACTGGGGTGGCGTAGTGGGCAAAAGAACGATGGATTTAACCTAGATCTTTTGACCGGGGAGAATGTTTGCATTGTCAGCATTCCGTCCATCATTTGTTTGCTGTAACACTTTTCGCCCTAAGTGGGATGGGTATGCCCAGACGTGGGTCCCTTGCTCACTGTGCCACTGGATTCAAGCTAGCCTGGCTGAAGAAGGGTGACATACCCTGAAACCGGTCCCAGAATGCTTTTTTCCGGTCCAGGGAGCACCTGGCCTGGCAGTTCGGTCTGTACTGTTCCCATGGGGCACAGGGTCAAGACTGATTTGCATATGGCTGGGTCAAAACTGGGGTGGCGTAGTGGGCAAAAGAACGATGGATTTAACCCAGATCTTTTGACTGGGGGAGAATGTTTGCATTGTCAGCATCCCGTCCATCATTTGTTTGCTGTAACACTTTTCGCCCTAAGTGGGATGGGTATGCCCAGACGTGGGTCCCTAGCTCACTGTGCCACTGGATTCAAGCTAGCCTGGCTGAAGAAGGGTGACATACCCTGAAACCGGTCCCAGGATGCTTGTTTCCGGTCCAGGGAGCACCTGGCCTGGCAGTTCGGTCTGGACTGGTACCATGGGGCACAGGGTCAAGACTGATTTGCATATGGCTGGGTCCAAACTGGGGTGGCGTAGTGGGCAAAAGAACGATGGATTTAACCCAGATCTTTTGACTGGGGAGAATGTTTGCATTGTCAGCATTCCGTCCATCATTTGTTTGCTGTAACACTTTTCGCCCTAAGTGATATGGGTATGCCCAGACGTGGGTCCCTTGCTCACTGTGCCACTGGATTCAAGCTAGCCTGGCTGAAGAAGGGTGACATACCCTGAAACCGGTCCCAGGATGCTTGTTTCTGGTCCAGGGAGCACCTGGCCTGGCAGTTCGGTCTGGACTGTTCCCATGGGGCTCAGGGTCAAGACTGATTTGCATATGTCTGGGTCCAAACTGGGGTGGCGTAGTGGGCAAAAGAACGATGGATTTAACCCAGATCTTTTGACTGGGGGAGAATGTTTGCATTGTCAGCATTGCGTCCATCATTTGTTTGCTGTAACACTTTTTGCCCTAAGTGGGATGGGTATGCCCAGGCGTGGATCCCTTGCTCACTGTGCCACTGGATTCAAGCTAGCCTGGATGAAGAAGGGTGACATACCCTGAAACCGGTCCCAGGATGCTTGTTGCAGGTCCAGGGAGCACCGGGCCTGGCAGTTCGGTCTGGGGCACATGGGGCACAGGGTCAAGACTGATTTGCATATGGCTGGGTCCAAACTGGGGTGGCGTAGTGGGCAAAAGAACAATGGATTTAACCCAGATCTTTTGACTGGGGGAGAATGTTTGCATTGTCAGCATTCCGTCCATTATTTGTTTGCTTTAACACTTTTCGCCCAAAGTAGGATGGGTATGCCCAGACGTGGGTCCCTTGCTCACTGTGCCACTGGATTCAAGCTAGCCTGGCTGAAGAAGGGTGACATACCCTGAAACCGGTCCCAGGATGCTTGTTTCCGGTCCAGGGAGCACCTGGCCTGGCAGTTCGGTCTGGACTGTTCCCATGGGGCACAGGGTCAAGACTGATTTGCATATGGCTGGGTCCAAACTGGGGTGGCGTAGTGGGCAAAAGAACAATGGATTTAACCCAGATCATTTGACTGGGGGAGAATGTTTGCATTGTCAGCATTCCGTCCATCATTTGTTTGCTGTAACACTCTCCTGATTGGCCAGCCTTTCCCGGACTGTGCCAGAGCTGCTTGATGAGGTATAAAGTGTTCTGTCAGAGTAGACAATGAATTTCCTGTGGGTGGAGAACTTTAGCTGCAGAATCCAAAATGCAGGAAGAGGGAGGGGAAGGCAAACTGGTCTTCAAAGGGAGAATGACAGTTTGGGATCAGAACAGAACAGACTGACCCCCACATCCTGCACCCCCAGCCACACAGTAGCCTCAGTAATTAGATTAGTCAGGGGGTTGGAAGGGATGTGTTTGTGAAACTTAGCCACACCAGTGGGTTGACTTAGCCAGATCTAACCCCAAAGGAGAGATTTTCTCCATGTTGGATTTTGAGAGAATGGTGCTTTCTGGGACAGGAATATGCCACACGTTGGTGGAGGTGGTCATACATCTGGGTGGCACCCTGCATCCCATTGGTCAGGGGTGCCCCCCTGCTTGATCCCCAAAAACTGTGAATAAATATGGGAGAGCTCCATAGCTCCTCAGATCTGTTGCCTGGTACTATAAAGAGAAGAAGGACAGCCCTGTTGGAAACCTGATCTGCAGCCCAAAGGTCTGCACCCTCAAGGACTGTACTTGCTGCACATTGTGGGACTACAGACCTAATGACTTTGCAGACAGAACCTACCTGCATCATCTCCAAGAAGTCGCCATACTGTAGTGCGTTCAGTGGACTTTAAAGGATTTGGCCAGGTGCATTATTGGAATTGCAAGGACAATCCCAAGGACCATCTCAGTGATTCTAGACCCCTGGATTGGTGTTGTGGACACTTTGAACCCTCAAGGAGACCTTCTGGAATAAGTTCCAGAAGCTCTGAAAAGTTTGGATCAACTTTTGTAAAAAGCTCCATCAGCTGACCAGGTGCATTGTGGGAGTTGTAGTCCCAGACCCAGGAGGCAAATCAGAGCATCTGAACCCTTGGCTGGTGCTGGGGACCACTTTCCTGCATCAAGAAACACTTCTGGAAGTAAGTGTTAAGAACCGTTGACTTAGTCCCTGTCCAGCACAACCTTTTTTTAACCCTTTGAGCGCTATTTGCTTCTAAGCTGTAGTGTTACATTTAATCTTTAAAAATGTATATCTCTGATTCCTTACACCGGATTTTTGTTGTTTTATTGTCTATTTGTTTGTGAAAATATAATCTATTTTTATAAATTGGAGTTGGATTTTTTTATAACACAATAACATATTTAATGTTATTGTGTTTTTAAATACTTTACACAACTGTCTCCTAAGTTACACCTGCCTGCTCGCAGCCAGCAACCAAGGGTTGAGCAAGGGAATAATTTATTAAGACCCTAATTGAACCTTTTATTGTGTTTGTGGACTTATTATAATGGTAAGTCACTACTTATCACTACTAATAAACCAAGTCTTCTTTTTCAAAGGTCATCCCACATCTTGCTGTCTACGTGTCCGACATTTTGCTGAGAATGAAAGGATATATGTTGCAACTTAAATGGAGCAACTCTTTGCCCTATGCAAATCACATTGCTAATAAAAGTGTGGTCTCCTGGTGTGCACTTGGTCACCACTTTGATTAAAGATACACATCGCGAAACAGGTGCATAACTACCAGTGGTGCAGTAGGTGCAATGCACCCGGGCGCAAAGGTGAAATGGGGCTCAACTACAACAGCATTAGCCCCTTGAGCCCTGAGAGGGCACCTAAATAACCGTGCTGGAGTTCTAAAGGTGAAAAGCATTAAAGATGAGATTAAATTTGGGCCCTGATTCACCAAGGAAAACTTACACCTTTGTGTAAGTATACGTTTGTTTTAGAATTCACAAACACTGAGTTAATAGTAAGTTTATGCGTGTGGAGACTCTGCAGTCGGGCGAAGAACTACAACAGGCATATCTTTTTATGTGCGGAGTTCTCTGCCCCGACCGAGGAGCCTCCACAGTTTTAAATTTACAATTAAATCAGAGTTTGTGAATTCCAAAGCAAACTTAAACTTACACAAAGTGTAGATTTAATTTTGAGAAATTCTTGAATCTGATCCTGTGATAACCAACTCGCCCTTTATACTCCAATGTCTTGAAATCGTACTTGGAGAGAACTTCTTTGAGTTTAATGGCACCTATTATCAACAGATACAGGGCGTGAGTATGGGCGCAGCCTGTGCCCCCAGTGTAGCTTGTCTATACATGGGACACTTCGAGGCCCATAATATATACAATGAAATGGCCCCCTTCTTTGAGAACGTTCGCCAATGGTCGCGATTTATCAACAACATTTTCTTTGTCTGGCAAGGTGACCAGGAGACTCTAGACCAATTCACTCTTTGGATCAATGCGGCTGACCCCAACCTGAGGTTTACTGTCCACTCAAGCAACATTAAGGTGGAATTCCTGGATGTTTGGATTAAACATCAGGACTCCCATCTTCAGGTTTCTCTGTACACTAAACCCATGGCAAGAAACACCTTATTGCAATTCAGTAGCTTCCACCCCCGTTGCCAGAAGGAGGGGATACCATTTAGTCAATTTCTTTGCCTCCGAAGAAACTGTACTAACATTGGTGACTTCTTGAAGCAGGCTGAAATCCTGAAAGAAAAACTGATGAGGAGGGGATATCCTACTAAACTAATTAAAGACGCCCTCAAAAGAGCGAGGTACTATGACCGCGATGCCATGTTCGGATCTAAGAACACTGAACAACCTGACAAACTTGTCTGCGTGACTAAACACTTGAACTTTGATCATAAGGTTCGCCAAGTTGTAAATTCACAATGGCATCTCCTTAACATTGATGGTCAAGAACAAAAGCTACCCAGACCCCTTTTTGCGTTTAAGAGGAACAAAAACCTTAGCAATTTTTTGGTAAGAGCCAAGACCCCTGAATGTCACACCTTCAGTCAGAAATCCATTATGGGAAGTAAACCCATTAAAGGCAACCATCGGTGTGGCTCCTGCCAAGTGTGCCCCAATGCCATTGTTAGCGATAACATTCGAATAAACGAAAGAACAGTCTTTCTTTCTGAAATGACCAACTGTCATTCTTCGAATATAGTATACATCATCTTATGTCCCTGCAATTTGGCCTATGTTGGCGAAACGGGAAGAGAATGCAGAAAAAGGATTGGGGAGCACAAGTCTAACATCAGACTACTGAAACATACTGCCCCTCTGGTCAGTCACTGGATAGAGGCGGACCATGTTGAGAGTGATCTCAGATGGTCTATCCTAGAGAAAGTTCGGCCTCAAGCAGGCAGAGATGTGACAGCCACTCGTAGGAAGAGAGAAGTATTTTGGATATTTACTCTTAATTCCAAAGAAAATGGATTGAACGAAACCTTGCCATGGGAGAATTCTATTCTGTAACATGTACCTGAAGCTTTCTTCATCTATTGCTCACATTTCTTTATTGAATCGCTGTTAGCCTTTGAAGCATGCCATGCTTTATTTTATATCTGAAGCCCGTTAACCCTGACCCTGGTCAGGAGTAGTTTCTCTCTTAGTATCTATTATTCAACTAGTGTTCCACCTCTGGCTCTTTTTACAAATGTTTGTGCTTGTCACCACGGTATTCTTCCTATCCCTTAGCCCCTTCTATGCTCATGACGAGCTCAGCTCGTCATGCTGCGCGGTGGGTGTGTGCGCATGACGAGCTGAGCTCGTCACAACCACACCCGCGATCGGAATGTCCAGCACCTGGGCGGAATTCCGATCGCGGTCAAGGGGTTAAATCCATTCCCCTCCAGGGTCATGTATACGGACAGTTGTGTAGCCTGCTGGATACCTTGAGGATTGGTTCCCTTTTCCTATATTTATGTTTTGTTCTTGTATGACGCTAGCTTATACTTGTTTTTGGTAACTTTCACTTGAGAATCCCTGTCCATCATGGCGCCCATGGCCATGCCCTTCTGTTCACCTTCTATCCTCTTTCCAGCTCGGATTTCTCAGGCAAGGAGGAGCTTCTATTGGGTCCTCCTTTGTTAGCCGAGCAATCACGCGACCTCCCTATTTCAACCAGCTGTCAGCCGAACAGCGTTCTCAGCTGTTCTCATCGGCCTTCGGTTGTGTGCTATGGGTGACCCTGCCGTCGGACGGTTCCTACCGCCGTTTATTTATCCATATCAGGTAAGCCGACTAGCGTACCTCATGTACATCTGTGCATACGCTATAGCTGCTCCTCAATTTCCCACTTGGAATAGGACTCTGCATCCTGCATTCCCCCTAAGGCGTTTACTTGGTTATGTACAGCTTATCCCAATGTTATCCACGTAAGCCGTCTTGTGATTCCATTAACCCTGTCACACTCCCACTGACGGAACACGTCCCGGGCTGACTTAGACCAGAGCCCGCCCAGTTTAAAGCTTTCTTCTACACTTCCGATTTTGAACTATCAGCGTAGCATGTCTCTTGTAGGCTCTGATTAAAGCCAGATCCGTGGAGAAAATGTCTTTTGCCCCGCATTGTTTTATAATGTTAGACGGAGCACGTCTTTTGAAGATCCTATCTGTAGTCCGTTTTGTGTATTGCAGTCTTTTCTTTGCCTCGTATGTCCCTATTTTCGCTTTATTCAAGTCTGTTTACGTGTGTGTATTTGTGTCTTCTTAGGCCTAGTGATTTGCCTGCATTTGAAAGTAACTACTGCGCCCGTCGAGGCCCCCTATATCACAAAGTATTCATGGCCTTCTTCCGGACCTCTGTGCATTCCATTTCATGAACCTTGGCCCTATTGAGGTTATTTCCAATTTGAAAATTCAGCTGTCCACCTACCTATTTGGGTAAGCGGCGGCTTATTATATTCATATATCCACCCAGTGACTAATAAGAACTGCTTTGAAACCTCGGTCGTCTGGCCATAGTTTAAACATCTTCATTTTACTCTGTAGGTCCCTGTGTGGAGCCCAAGTTTCATTTCTTTTCTGCTTTCCATGATCCTGTGGTATTTCTTGGTTTTCTGGTTCAAGGTATTTTTTCACCCATCGGGGCGTTCCTTAGCAACTTAGTAGCCTTATTATTTCTTTTACTTACCTGGTCACTGACATCACGATCTGGTTGAGTATGTCCTTTCACTGGTCCAATGTTTCTGCTGTCTTTTCTCCTTATGGCACGTATGTATCTCACATTGGTGTTTTGGGATCCCTATGCACTAGCTGGTGACTAGACTGGTGATTCATGTTTTCCTTATGTTTGTCCTGTGTGCACGCCCCTTTAGCAAACTTCATCCATTTATTTGAGTGTCCTAACCGGTGCCTTCCCTCTCATTATGAGTATTATTAGGGGATGTTCTGCACTATGATACCCCTACTCACCATAGTGTATTATCTATTGTATGTTTATATTATATTTGTTATTCCACTAGGCGCATCTCACCTTGTGTCTCGCACTTGATCAGCTCGCCCTGAAGAAGGTGTGACCCACATTTGGGTTAGACACCGAAACGCGCATCGGTGCTGGAGCTATATGTGTCTCTCTTGCTTCTACCTTACCTCCTGAGAAGAAACCGGATTATGAACTGCATTACTGACTGAGGAATTGATTCCCTGATGTATACTGTTATATAACGCACCCGCCTTGTATCACTAAATTATATGTGTTTTCTCCTTAATTTCGGGAGGATTGCTGCTATTGTCCAAGAATGTGCATTAGTATTTAATGAATCTTGATGTTGTTGGAATGTATGAGTATGTGTGGGTATGTGTTTTGTTGGTTCGGTTTGAAAGATTGTGTGTGTGCGATACAGGATGAGCCTAGATTTTTCTGATATTTATCCTTATTATGTTTTTTCACAATTTTGATAAAATAATATAAATAATCTTGATATTTGCATCATACAATGTATTCTGCAATATAATTGGGAAGGCCAGTATCTTAGGACTGGTTTAGCATATCTGTGACTTTCAGCACCTTTTAAAAGTATTTCAGGCAGAGGGTTTGTCTCTTGACTGCTATTTAATTTTGAGAATCAGGCCCATTGTTTTTAGTTTATCACATTTATTGTGTGCTCACAGAACAGAGGTCAAATGTCAGACTAATCATTCCTACAAATTGCTGCTTATTCTTTTAACATGGAGACTGATGTTTACTTAAGTATAAGGATTTTGTAAAGTCAACTGTGTGAAAGTTTTGCTGGTGAAAAAGGAGAGGCTTCAGGATGCCGTTTTCATTTAACAGTTGACAAAATCTAAATACCTAAAAATAAACCGTACAAATATTTCAAAATAAATAAACAGCAAAGCACAAATAAAACATGTTTTCATCTAATTCTGAAGTGTGATGGAAACAAAGATTTTAATTGGATCAAAACAAATCAAGGTACTTTTCTTGGTGTTGGCCAATGACAAATATTTTCTGAAACCCAATTTGAACAAATTATCATTTGTGCGCTATATAGTTTTATCAGTAAAACTACATGTCTGTGCAAATTTAGTGGTCATTGTATGGGGAAATGTGCTTTTTGTATATGACAGAGGCTACCACACCATGCTTTACTAATATAGTCATGCCAGTGTACTCCTAAATACAACGCCAGCTACATAGTAGACCCTTACCACACTCCTGCTGAATGGTCATGGCTAATTTGTGACACTAGTTCTTTGTGTGATGCTTGGATTTTTCAGAATCACCATGAGCTCAGTAATGTAGCATTGATGGCAGTAGCACCAGTCTGAAAATTGTGACAGCACCACTTTTTACTAGGGCCACAGGAGCCCTTATGGCATCCCCTACATGAACTTATTTCAGCCCTGGGGAGGTGGCGGTCCCTGGTGCTGGGGGAGGTGGGGAGCAGCAGGCACAGAATGGCTAAAGTAAGAAAATCCCAGCTTTAAAAAAAAGTGGCACTTTCAGACTTGCAACTTAAGATCCAACTTCATCATAAAATGTAATTTTACCTTGTGAGTCTAACCAAACTTGAAAAGTTTATCTCAACACCATTTGGAGTTACACTTAAAATATATAATAAGGTAATCCCTATGTTAACTTAAGGGAGAGATAGGCTTTGCAGTAGTGAAAAATGAATTTGGGAGTTTTTCACTCCCAGGACATGTAAAACCTAAAGGTACATGCTCTGCCTTTTAAATACACTACACGCTGCCCTCTAGGTTACCCAGGGACTACTTTAGGGGTGACCTATATGCATATAGAGGAAAGGTTTAGGCCTGGCAAGAGGTTTATCTGGCCAGGTCAACATTGTAGAATAAACTGCACAGGCAGGCAGGCAGGCCTGAGTCATGGTTAGAGTGTTACTTACGTGGGTGGTACTTTAGTGCTTCAGGTCCACTAGTAGCATTTAAATTACAGGCCCTGGGCACATGTAGTTCACCTTACTAGGGACTTATAGGTGAATTTAATATGCCAACTGGGAATGAGACAATGTTACCATGTTTAAAGGAGAGAACACACGCACTTTAGCGGCGGTAAAGTACTCAGAGTTCTCTGGCCAGCTAAAGCGAAGTCAGAAAAAGTAGAGGAGGAAGGCATAAGGTTTGGGGGAGACCCTGCAGAGAGGGACATTTCCAACAGGCCAGGTTTTTTTTACTTTTGTAATGTCTCCATTTATAGGTCGTCTTTCAATTGTTTTCTTCTTCTTTTTTTATTTTATATCTTTTCTTAGAGCACCCTGCAGCTCCCATGGCAGTGCTACCATATCACTTGCTTGCAACTCTTTTCATCTGAAGTGCACTGTATTCTGTGTGACCATTGCTTATAAACAGGGTCGCCGACTTCAAATGGTTTGTACATGAAAATATATCACTGTTTTATATTCTAAAGTGGCCACCATATTTAGAAATAGTTTGTCTGCCATTTTGGATCGCTATTTCAAAAATACATTATGCATAGCAGCATTTCAAAATGGCCACCCAGTTTTTATACATCAAAAAAATAATACGTTTCATTAATGTACTCCTTGTTTGAGCTTTTTTCAGAATATTCATCGAATGTGCATGCTCCCAGGGCAGTCCCCTTGTCAAAAAGGCAAAAGGTCATTGATGTACCCAGTTTTTACATCAATCTCGGAATTGTATAATGCAGAGTGTACCACAGTTTTACATCACCCAGATGGTCAAAAGGTTGCTTCTGAATGTGATAGAAATATTGAAACTTTAAAATAACAATACACCATGCACAATATCATTCCAAGATGGACATTTGCTCTAAGTCCAGTTTCATTTTTTTTTTTGCAACCATATGCCCATTACATTTAAATTGCAGCATATTCTATTTCTACTATATATTGTTTCCTTTATCTTTCATACACTTGTTGAGTTTTTGTGTGTGCTTTATTGTGAGTAGATAAGTGGGTAAATGTACGAATGAGTAGTTGGATTCAATACACTGGTATAGGTGACAGTGCATGTATACTGACCTACTGAGTGAATAAACCCACTAATTACTGAAGAAGCAGTTGCAGTTTTAAGCCATTGATGTAGGCATGGAGTTTGATCTTCCTAACTGTTTTTCATCTTTGATTGTCAATACTTCAACACATTCCTCTGAGTATGTTTTGAGTATGTTCTCTGCTACCCAAGGTTGCGTCTAGGATATTTTAAAGAAATCATTAGTTTGACCACATTTGGCATCTGTGCCAAAAATGTTGCAGGAGCATAGCTTAAGGACCTTTAAATGTCTTTCACAACAGCCTACCCTGAGTTTACCTCTATATTTTCCCAATGAAGACAAACCATTTTACAGCTTTGATTGTTTCATCATTCCATGAGTATGTTTATTTAATTTTCTCTACCTGTCGTGTTAGATATCTGCCCTGCAGCACACGGGATGCAGTCAAAGCAGCAGACAGGATGGCCTTTCTGAAGAGCTTTTCTATAGCCAACAGCACAGCTTTCACTGCACACAGAGCGTGGGGCCTGGGGAATGAAATGTGCAAGGTTATTTCCAAATAGTTATGCATCAACCACAACAGTTTCAGATGAATTCAAAATATATATTCTTAATATATACTGCAGTAATTGCATACCAGAATTTATAATCATGGACCTAGACCTAGAATACATTTTTTATGATTGATTGCTTTACAATGCACCTATGCATTTAGTCTCATGTATGGATAAATAAGTACTTATATGCACAGGGCTAACTGAGACAGTCATTTGTTGGGGCACAGCTAGGGGTGAAGTGCAGGCCCCTGCAGGCCCTGCGGTGCAGGGGTCACCTGTGGCAACAGAGTGATAAACCTTCAAGGGGGGGCACCTACCCTTTGGGAGGGGGAGGTACAGACCTTCAGTGTTTTCTAATTAGCTCAAGGATAATTAATTTTTGTGAGATATGAGAGACTCCTGGGTCACTCATCACATTTTGCAGAGGTCCCCATTTGTTTACACTACACCACTTGGCATGACGTATTGAGATTGGAAGAAGTGACTTGTAGCCTTGGCGAGTTCTAATGAGAAACACTAGTGCATTATCAGGAGTGTAGGCCCTGCCACTGAGGACAGATACAGAGCTGAATTTTCATAAGGTATTTAATACAACATTGGAAGCATGTAATTCCTGCTTTCGGTGCATGTTGGCATTTTTACAAAGGTATCTCTGGGTATTGCTGGAGATTAACTACCAAAAAGAAGACATGTTTATTTTATTTTATTATGTTTCAGTTACGTCTTTGCCTTTAGCACAGACCTATTTCCATTGTACAAATCAGACCTTAAAAGATAATTTTTATTTGTATTAGGAGAGATTGGAACATGAGATGTTGTGATGTGTGCATGTGTCTTCAAGCGTCTGGTTTAGACTGTGAATTAGGATGTGGTGGTGTGACGAACTCTAAACGTAGGCCATGATTTAGAATTTGGCAGATGGGCACTGGATATCCCGTCTGCCTTATTGCAAGAGTATTAAGATATTATTCGCTTGTAATAAGGTGGATGAGATATTCATCACGTTTTTGATGGAGTGCCCATCGCCAAACACAGTCCCATAGTTTTGACAGACAGATTATGCATAGTATTAGTGTGAATATAATTACATTATACACAATTACAGTTTGAAGATAAGAGGTTTAAGTGGTTTATCATTCATCATAGTTTATTTGGTCAGGAGGTGAAGCCTGGATGAAATCGCGGTCTTCGGGTTTATTGGTCAACAACTAAGCTTCTAGACTACATCTTCATGTAATACTTGATGAGGCAGCTCTTGCAGCAGAGAATTGTTTAGGCATTTGTAAACTAGGCAATTGTCCAGGGCCCCATATTCCAAGGGCTCGCTGGGAAAGTGTTTTTTCTCACTATATGAACCTATTCTGTTCTGTCTGCCCACCTTTACCTCACATTCTGTTTCTGTCCGGCCGCTGCCATCTTAAGCATTTTGGGCCATGATATATATATTGTATGAGGCCCCTTTTCTGAAAATGTAACATATAATTCAATATTGTTTGGCATGGCTTGAGCAGCAAATGAATAATAAGGTATTCCAAACAGAGGGTCCAAAATATGTCTTGCAGGAAAAACCAAAACCCTTAGAATGACACTGACATTCGGTCATGAGGATAGTAACATCTGAATGTACTTTAGCTCCAACTGTAGTTCCTTAATAAGCTCCTGTCTTACCTGTGCAAACAATTATTCTTCCCTCAGTTCCCATCTACAAAAGTAGTTGACATTATCATGTATTTACTTGTTTTTCAGTTTGTTTTGTATAATGGGCCCAGGGCATTAGAGTATTTTACTAGAGAACGAGCCATTACACATTTTTGGCACAAGGAGATTAAGGGATTTGCCCAGGATTATAGGAAGTTGAGACGATGTGGTGATTCCACTCTGGTTCTCCAGTTTAAAAGATGTCAGCTCTGGCTACTTTGCCACATCCAACTGTAGTACTAGGTATCATAACCCCTTTCCTTTGACAGCAAAGAGAATTTGCAGTCAAGTTAAGGCAGCCAGTATTACACAGATTACTTCCTTTGTCAGCAGTACCGAAAGACACATGAAAGCAAATAGCAAAAAGACAATGGTCCATCACTTGAAGAAAAGACACACTTGAAGCCACATATTTTTTGGCATTACCTCTTTACGCTTCTTGTTCCACTGGATGGCACTTGTATTGACAAGTAGCTTCTGCCCTGATGGTGCCCCGGAATCAAAGCTACCCACCTTCATATAGTAAATGGTCCCATCTGGCTTAAGCTGCCAGTTAATCACATCATACAAGGCTGGTGGGTCACCATTTACATCAAAGTACATCTCATCCCCCAGGCTGTTCTTGAAGCGCACATTCCTCAAGTAAAATAAGAGCTGGAAGACGATAAAAACAAATTTAGTGTGAATGTTAAATTTACCCTCTCAGTTGTAAAGCTGGTTGTTATAATCCTTAATTTCAAAACTCCCTTATTTCTTTATGCACGTTCTTCTACTAAGTTGACTGTCCATTCTAGCATGATGGGTTCTGATACTTTTGCCTGTGATTCTGGAGTTTACTTCCATTTAGATATTGGTAGAAATTACCATCTTTTGCATAGTCTACCCCCAGATTTCTGCTTTACCTATTGTTGCTGAGTGTACAACTCTGTGCACTTCACCCTTGCTAATCAGTGGTTAAGTGCCTGTGTGCCACCTTTTAACATGATTAAAGTGGCATATTTAACTTACCTATTTAACTATAATTTCCTAGTATATCTTACAAAGTGTACACAGGGCCATTAAGTTAAATGCCACTAGTGGGCTTCAGCACCCATTGTGCCACCCACTGCAGCGACTACAGGCCTACCATCTGCAGCCTGGTTCATACAGTTTTAAACTGCAAATTTAACTTGTCAAAATAACCCCTTTTGAGAGGCCAAAATCCTTACTTGAAATATTAATAAATCAACCATAGATAGGCCTTTCTGCAAAGTGCATTGTATTTAAAAGTAGGACATGTAAAAGTTTAATTGTAAACATGTCCATACAGTGACAAGGCCCAAGAAGATATTTTCACTGAAGCGGGGTTGGCTGTTCCATAGGAAAGCATTGGGATACATTATTGAATGTAATGATGCTATCTTCAGCTAGGAAATAAAAAAATTTCAATCATTTTTAGACTTTTTAAAATAGTTATTACAAGCGCAAATCACTTGATCACTTGAATAGTCGAATTTGTAACAAATATCTTAGAAAGGGTACTTTTAGAAAGTTACCCTTTGCCTGCCTAAAGCCTCTGGATGCTTATTTGCATGAACCTAACTGTCAACCATGAGCAACATAGCTCTCTTGATGAGGTGTGAACTGCTCCCAGAGCTAAGACAAAGGTTTTGGGTGTGGGGAAGTGTATTTTTTGCCATAACAGCATGGCCTGTGAGCAGTGCCCAAGAACTTGATTAACTTGAAGAGGCCTACCGTGTCACAGGCAGTTTTGGCTAACACCTGAGCCTGCCTTGTATTCTCTCCTCACCAGTTAGGCACCAATCCCAGAGTGGGCACAGGAACTCTGCACAGGTGAAGAAAGGTTCTGCCACCTTTGTTTTAGATAATGAGGGGCACTGTGGCATTGCAGTAGGGCACACAGAAAAAGCTGCTGGGTAGGGTTACCTCTGAGGACGTCTACCCTATTGATTAGGAAGTGGGCAGGTGTTTTCTCCACTCACAGGCTGGTGCCAGGCATAAATGTTGCATCCCCAGTGCTCTCCTCATAACACTTTCTGGACCCATGGAATAGGACTGGACCTGCTCTCTGTGACCTGAGGAGAGCCTAGAAGACTGGACCAGGACAAAGAAATTGACTCCAAGGGTCATAAGGCTGATCTCCAGGTCAAGCTACAGGGACCCAACAAGCTACAAGAGGCTTTTCCTGCAATTTCCCAGATGACCAGAACCATCTAGACCTGCCCTGAGCTATGCTGCTAGCCTCTGCTGTTGTGTGTTCGTCCCCAAGGTCTGGTGGGGAAAAAACCTAACAGGAGTAGCAAGGAAAGTACATGATTAGCTCAAACGCAAGCTGCCTTTTTCGAGCGTGAGCAGCAGCTCCTTTATAGGGGAGGGTGGTAAACTTCTCTCCGGCGGCAGAGTAAGTGGAAGTTTTGCTACTCTACACTCCACTTGGAGCATGGAGTTCAGCAAAAACTCTGCCCACCTCTGAGTAGCTGAGTTTAACAGCATCCGGCCACCCATAGCAAAGTGACCCATTGCTAACTTGGCTCTTCCAGGCTCATTGAGTGAAGCCTTCTGGTAACACGTTCTGAAAGAAGTGTTAGCAGTCTAATTCCCCTATTGGAAATTGCTATTGGCTGTGTGACTACTGGCTGTCGCCTCTGCAATTAGCAGAGTAGCTCATTTGAGGAGCATAGCACTGTCTGTGAGAGGCTGATAGCAGGGTCTTGGAGTGGACTTGGGGTGGAGACTGAGATCAAGGAGGTGGAGTTTCTGCTGAAAGAAAGGTTGCTGTATTTTTTACATAGATAAATCCCTAAAACAGGGATTGAATTAAAAGCGCCCTAGCAATGAGTCCAATGACGTGCTGAGGAGCCCTTGTCATGATGCCACACACTGCATCTCAGTGTGTACTGCCACGAGTGTACCTCGGGGCAAAGCCCCTCCCCAGAGCTTCAACTCCACCCCTGTGTAGTGGATGTGGCCTCCCTCAGGCAACCCAACTACTCCTGCCCACTAGAAACTCATTGAATCTTGGCTGCCTCAGTCAGCACAGAGCAGAGACACATACCAGGTTTGAGGTTTCACTTTCTCACTCATCTGATCATTTCCTTAATCTTTGGTTTCCGATTTAGCAGCGTCATAGATGGCCTGTGAGTGCTCTTGGAGCCCCATGGCAAGAATGCACTTGAGGTTTTACTTAACATACCTCAGTGGGATAATCACCTCCTGCTGAGATGTGTGTGCTGCCTGTAGAACTGCCCCAGGCTTTCTTCCTTCCATACTTTGATGAATGTTGGGTTAACTTAACTTAACTACAGTTACTTCATGCCATTCAAGATGTATTTTGCTCGTCCCTATTGCATGGTGGACTATTCATATGCAGGCTCATCTCAGGAGTAACAACACCTCATTTTTGGCACACGTGTGTTCCAATTTAGGGGCAGATTTACAAGTCCCTTGCGTCACTTTTACGCTGCAGTTGCGTCACTTTTGTGACGCATCGGCAGCGTAAAAAATGCGGCATATTTACAACGTGACGCAGCTAGGGAGATGCGTCACGTTGTAAAGCCCTGCGTCACATTATACCTGCGTCAGGTATAATGTATGCAGGGTGGGTGTTCCCACGCAGGAAGGCTTCGTAAAAGTGATGCAGTGAAATCTACAAGATTTCACTGCGAGACTTTTAGGACCCCACTGCGTCAAAACCTTACGCCTGCTTGAAGCAGGCGTAAGTAGTGACGCAGTGTAGTGGGAATAGGCCTCAACACGCATTGCTGGAGTTGCGTCGTGCTTGCGACAAGACTCCAGCAATGCGTGACTTTTCCGCCAACAGATGCGTCAGAATTTCTGACGCATCTGTCAATCCTTGCGCCATAGTGCGCCGTATTGTAAATACGGCGCATCTATGGTGGCGCAAGTGTTTCTGAGGGTGGCGCAGGGATAGTGACGCATCTAACAGATGCGGCACTTTCTTGTAAATCTGCCCCTTAGTAATTCCAGCTTTCACATGCGTTCATAACACATGTGGGGGCATATTAGCAAGACCGGCGATAAAATTATCGCCGTTTTAGAGGCAGGAAACTGCCGCTAAAACGGCAATAATGGGCTTGCTAATATGCATTATAGAATTCCAATAGAAGCCCAGGTTAGATGTCCTGCACATCTAACCTGGGCTTCTATTGGAATTCTATAACGCATATTAGCAAGCCCATTATCGCCGTTTTAGCGGCAGTTTCCTGCCGCTAAAACGGCGATAATTTTATCGCCGGTCTTGCTAATATGCCCCCCGGATCTTACGGCCTTGTTCTATAAACAGATACTCTGCGAGGAGGCTTACTAACAAAAACAGCAAACTAATATATTGTCCGGAAATAATGGTATGTTAGAAGAGAACTAGAAGAATATTTTAGTTTAAAAAATGGCGACGACTCACAGCAGCAGGTCTATAAAATGAAAGGCCTTGAAGGGTGATGTCTTGTGTGGAAATTTAACAGCACAGAAAAAAATATTGAACTCCTTTAATCACTATTCACTTCAATAGCAGAAGGAAAGTGGTCTCCGAACAGAGGCTGCTAGTTGTGTGTCACACTCTGCCTAAGAGACGCTACTGCAAAAGAGTTTGAGCCATGCGGGCACACTTCGGCAGACATAATGTTCGCTGTAAGTACTGCATGCAGGGCCGGCGCTAGGCATGGGCAGTGTGGGCAGCTGCCCAGGGCCTCGCGCTCAGCTGAAAGACAGGGGGCCCCGCTTCCGTGTGAAAGGCCACACTTTCACAGTTAGCCCACCTGCTCCTACGAGGCCCCCTGCCCCACACTATCACAATACACATCTTGAGTGGATCTTGCTGGTCAGGGCGTCGTCGTGGCATTCCTGGGGGTGCAGGGGCGGGGGGAGGTACAAACAGAGTGGGGAAGGCACAGCAGCCAGGCCAGCAATTATGGCTCACAGTGTCAGGGGAGGGGCAGCACCTCTGTTAAGTACCGGCCATTCCCTTTCTGCATTTTGTTGCTAGGTGACAGAATGCCCCTTTGTTTCCGGGACCAGCCAGACACAGGTAAGGCGAGGTGGATGAGGGGAGGAGGGAGTAGCCAGATCAACTGGCTTTTGTTAACTTTTACATCACCCATTTTTTTTTAATGGGAATGTGTATTTAAAATGTATGTAGTACTGCTGGTGCTGGGGCAGTGTTTTACAAAATGCCTCGTTACTGCTTCGAAGGCCCAGGGGAGGGGGCCCCCTTTCACTGGGCCTCTAAGCACTAGAGCAAGCTGCGAGGTCCAGGTGTGGGGGCCCCTTCCTGGGCCTTGTAGCCAGTACTCCCTCTTTTCTGTCCTTTATTTGTTCCCCTGTGAAATTAATCCAAAATATAAAAACGCTTTTGCTGGAAAAGTCGTCTTTTTTCTGACATTTTTCACTTCCAAAGTGCAGCCTTGGGATGGAGAGAAATAAAAGGTTCAAAATGTAAAAAATAACTAAAGCAAGACAGAGTGGGTCGAAAAGGGGCCAGATTGATTTTATTCACACCCAAAACACATTAGTGCCACTTTACAGAGTTTGCCAGTGAAGCGCTACTTTTTTGTTTTCCTCGGGTGGGGAAGTGCACCATTCATGGATGTACTGCAAAACCTGCTTGATGGGCGGATTCGAAAACAAACTGCATACTGCGGCTCTGTATTCACGAATGTGGTCTTTTTAAACCATATTGCTTACATTTTGTAAGGAGATAAGCAATGGACATTGAAACTGGTCCCTTCCGGCCCTGTTGACATGGCCTTAACTTTTCATGCAAAAGCACTCATTGATTTCTGAATAATAAGTGCAAAAGCGTTAAGGTAACCATGTTGTTCCTGCTTACATTTCACATGCTTTTACTTAATCTTGCATTCCTTATGAGTGTTTGCTTTTTCCAGGATGTTGTCACTTTTTTTTTAGGCAGCATATTGCTCTTGTCTAGTGCCTAATTTGAATTGAGTCGCCTCCAGGTGTTTATAGCGGGGTGCAATTGGGTTGTAGTTGAAGGCAGTGCGAGTTTCTCTCAGTGGGGCAGTATGGTGTTTAGTGGGGGAGAGGATGTGGCACTATGGTCAGAGCTGCCGAATTTGGAACTGGGGAACCAGGTTCAGCCTTCATGACCAGTCCACCAGACCACTCTCCTGAGAGAGCACATTTCCATGCTAGACCTTAGAAGGCCCCGAAAGACCTTAGAAGAGTGGTGTCTGAGCACCAGCAGGTGGACCATAGCGGTGGCAAGTGTGGGTTAACCTTGAAGGCCTGTCCACTACAACCCCTATTGAAGCTCACCTCGAGTCTTTTGGGCAGGCCTACGAAGCAGCACACCCTAGAGCAACAGTGACTCTGTCATTGAGGTCACAGGACCCTTGAGGAGGAAGGCTCTAGGGCGGTGCGACCGATGAGATCGCACTGAGACGCTGACTTCGGGTGGGGGCGTCATGTTTGCAAGTATATTATGTTTCTAAAAGCACTTGCTGCCTCCTTCCTGGCCTCCAGCAATTATCGGCAACAATTAAAATGTCATGATAACTCCGGTGATTAATGTTCTTCCTAGAGAGAGATGGAGTTTTGTCAAGTGGAAGTTTTGACTTGTGGAAAGGTAGCACAGAGGGTTAATGTGCCTGCTGCAAAGAACATGTACCATGCAGATCACTAAGTCCACATAATGTAAAAAGGCCTGTGGGTTACTGCTTTTCTCAGAGAGATCCTATTGTTACTTGCAGTTTATAAGTCAAAATCATAACATAGAACAATGAGCTATTAACTGTCATCTAAGAGCTGCATGCAAACTGCAAGATATAAATTACAGCATTATGGTTTTTTCCCCAGTCTTTGATTATCCTAATGTTGCAAAAAGGGTTCATTTGGACAGAAATCAATTCTGGTTATTAAAGAGAACCCCCAACCATGGTATTACGTTCTAAGTTCAGAGTTTGTGTTTCTCCAGATCAATCACTATTAAACTATACTGCCTACTAGTATGATTGTCATGTGACTCCTAGTCCTTTGTCTTATGTAACATTACCTCTTGTGATTTACACACGTATGATTGATTGTCTCTGTGTAATGTGTGTGATATAAAGTTCTCTGACACCCTACACTGGTATCAGTGGCGCTGTAAATCAAATTAAATGCATCTGAGCGAGAATGTGGTTATGGAGACTTGAGGAGCACTGTTGAAGGGTGGTAGTGAGGGAATCCGTGGCAGAGCGAGTCATTGGGGGCACCAACATTGTCGCACAGGGCTCCACCAGCGCTAAAGGCGGCCACTTCTACTTCCTACAGTTCTAACACCAAATCAAAAACATTGATTTGAAAACCCCTTGAATCTGAAGCATACCTTCAAGTCAATGTATGATTTAGCAGTGGTCTCGGTTGTTTTAAGTCTTTTTTATTTATGTACAATCTTTATTTGTTTGCAATGGTGTCTTGTAATTTTGTACTATATGTGTTGTGTTTTTGCACTTAACATAATTCTGGCGAGTAAAGAGCCCACACACAAAAAAGATTGTCCTACGTCTCTTAGCATGTGCGTGTGGGATACTGGTGAGAGGATTTACGTTAAAACAAATTGCAAAGTATTAATGTCATCCTAAGTTAGCACAATAATGGCACGGAAAGATAAGGGAGCCTTTTGAAATTTGCAATTATATCCATGGTGTGAGAGGTTTTCTCTTGTGTCATTTTATATTTTGCATGATCCCGCCCCTCATTACCTCAACAGGATCTCCCCCCTTTATGAGGCAGAACTGGAAATTGTATCATGCACTCATCTGGAAACAATCAGTTAACGAGGAGTAAATAATATACATCTTTGTGAGACCTGCACCTAGCTTTTCCATCCAATGTGACAAATGTAATCCATTTAATACAGTTCTCAAATATATGGACTTATTTCACTTGTATATTTATCTTTTTGTCCATGTTACTGATATCCACGTTAGGTCTCTTCAGTGATGCCAAATAAGATCAATAGTCCTGCGATGTCACTTTCTGTGATGTCACTTCTTGTGATGTTACCAAGGCGGCTCCTCCACTAGGGCGGAGGAGCGTCACCCCACTGCTCTCGCAGTGCGAGAAGCAGAAACACAAAATGCTAAAACTACCATTTTATGTTTCTGCTTCTCGCACTGCGAGAAAGCAGAAGTGTTTGGTTGGGGGCGGGCAGGTCTGCTTTAGGGCAGGGGAGGAGTGCCTTGCCCACTGCTAAGGGCGCTGACTGTTTGGTCGGTCCTCCGGGGCCGACCAAACCAGTCATGCGCACTCTGGCCTTTCTCCATGTAGGCTGCAATGCAGCCTACATGGAGAAAATGGCCTCCCCATAGGCGCCTGGCTGGTCGGCGTCCCGACCAATCACAATGCTGCCATTGCAGCGTTGTGATTGGCTTAGGGGAGGGAGGCTGCCTGCTCCCTGTTCCTGCCAGAGGCAGGAAAGCAGGAGAGCAAGTCAGGAGCAGAGACGACACGAGGCCCGGGAAGGTAAGTTTATTTTATTTTTAAATTACCCCCCCCCCGCGCGCGAAACCCCGCAAGACCCTCCACCCGCGAGTCATGCCGGCCGCGACTGGATGTTACATGCAAATTAGAGGGGCCTCACATCTTCCCTTTCGCCCGGGGCCCCAGAAGTTCTAGGACCGGCCCTAACTGCATGAATCAATTAAGCCGCAAACTTTTTACATTTTATTAATAAATAAATGCAGGCACCAGTAACCGAGGCAACTAAACAATTTGAAGAAGAATATTGGTCAGTGGATGGAAAGAATCCATTCTTATACTTGCCTCCATTTGCCTTTTTTACGCTCTGTATTGCAGCCAAAACATTTATTAATGAGGGTATTAGTTTGATTTGGTTGCTCTGTACCTGTGTGACAGTCATCATTTGTGAGGTATTTCTTGGATAGGCAATACTGCATAGTAGGTAATGGTGTTGCATTGCATGTTTTTGTTTAGCCCTGCCTCTAACTGCTGTCCAGTCCCGGCTCCTGGAGGGAGTTCCGCCGGGCGGTGACGTGCGGCGGGGGAGGGGCAGGGTGGGGGGTAGTAAAAACCGGAATCCGGCCGAATCCAGGTAAGTTAGCAAATAAATAAATAAAACGAATTTCGTAGCGCGCGCTGCATCGCCAAATGCGATGCAGCGCGCTACGAAATTCGTTTTATTTATTTATTTGCTAACTTACCTGTGTACAGCCTGATTCCGGTTTTACTACCCCCGCCCTGCCCCTCCCCCGCCGCACGTCACCGCCCGGTGAAACTCCCTCCAGGAGCCGGACTGCTGCTGTCGTTGTGTCTCTTAGCTTTGTTAGGGTCCTTGCAAAGTTCTATGGCAAAAGGGATGCAGGGCTAGCTTCGTTTGCATTGCCATTCTGCGTGGTATGTGCACTGCAGAGGGGGACATATGGCAGAGGCGACTACTCCGTTCTCTCGCAGAACTCTGTGGGATTTAACAGAGTTTCCTGGTAACTCAGCGGAATTCCGCAGAGTGAAACTCCATGAGCTTTGCCCAGGCCTACTTTTAACACCAGCGGTCATCATATATTTCAGAGTAATTTCTTACCAGAGCAGACAATTCAGGGGATTTTATTAGCACAAAACTGCGAGCAGCAGTTTATTTAATGTGGTAATGTGAAAATCCACTCAAAATATGTTTTGAGTTGAATGTTCACCCTGTGGCGTAGCTAGCCCTATGGGTGCCCGTGGCGGTCTCTGTGTTTGCCTCCCCGCGGCGGCCTCAGTGAAGAGCAGGAGGAGGGTGCTGGCGAGTATTTTGTCCATTTGCATCCCCCTCACAGCAAATGCATTAAGGAGCGGGAGGCTATTGCCGCCCCGAGACGGCTGCCGCCCCCAAAACTCGTGCCGCCTGGGGTGGACCGCCCCCCCAGCCCCTCCCAGCTATGCTACTGTGTTCACCCAAGCAGATCCATTTTTCTTTTAATGTTTTTTTTCCTTTTGTTGTTGTTGTAGGAGAAAAGTGCTATAGAGACTAGGAGACTTGTGTACATAAAGTAGCAAGTTCCTCTTCCTGTTTTATAGACTCCCTTCTTCTGTTCTAATCTGCACTTGTAATTTTGGATTTGGATTTTGGAGGGAAAGCATCACTCTATTTTTGTCTGAAATCTCTGCTGTAGCCACACCCTTGGAATTTTTACTTTTACTCAAGTAATTTGCAGAAAGTGTATTGTTTGCGGGATGGCATGCAATACTATTTTTGTCCCTTTTTCTTATTTGTGTGTTGCTGGATTTCAAGGAATTTTGGAGTAGGGGCCCATGTGGGATTAACCCCTTAATTGCTGAGGCTTTCCTTTCACCCCTGTGCTGATTCCTTTTTGGCCATTTGGGGTAGTTCGAGCTTAGGCCTCCATAATTATTTCCACATATGGTAGCCACCCCGCATTTGCATTTTTTACAACATCCTGGGAATTCTAAAGGTACCCAGGGATTGTGGATTCCCATGTAGGGGACCAAGAAAATAGGTATAATATACCTACATTTTGAGTTTTTTAGGGAAAATAGGACAAAAGTATTCCACAAAAAAAGCATCTGTTTTTTCTAAAAATGGTATAAACCAAAGGTTTGCGGTGCTTAAGTCACCATCTTCCCCGATTTCAGCAACCTTCAGAGCGGAATAAAAAAACTATTTTTTTTTCTAATTTTGGCATTTTTCAAAGGGGTAGCCCATTTTAACAATCTGTTGTGCTTTCAACCTGCTTCCATTTTGTAGTGGAAACCAGTGTGAAACCCATGTGTGATCCAGGAAACCTATATATTTCTGAAAAGTAGATTAAAGTCTGAATTCAGCAAGGCCCATATGTGTATATCTCTCAAGGTTTCCTCAAATAAACCAACTGTAGTAATAAAGACATATTGAAAGTGAGTAGGAAAAAATGGATATTTGTGATAGATTTTCCCTCTGTAACTTTTTGTCACGATGGCCGATTTATGAAAACAATATACCATTACATCTGCTAGACCCTTCCGGTTGAGGGCATATATAGGGTTTGTAGGTTTCCCAAAAACCAGAGATACATAGAGCCAACAACTGAGCTGTTCTGTACCATATAGGCCAATTCATATGATGTAAAATGGGTATCAAGGGAAGCTATGTGTTTCTGAAATTGGCACCAGAATGGAGTTTAAGAGCTGTGGTTATTTGTACATCTCTGAATTTTGAGGGTACCCATGCCAGCACGAGATTTAGAGGGCATTTTTCAAAATGTTTCTCTCTTATACACTGGCTTAGATTTGGAAGGAACATATGCAGCAAAATCTAATTGGTAATAAATATTCTACCATTCTATGTTCCCACATGTCTTCTGAAAAAAAAAAATAGTACCTCACTTGTGTGCGTACGCCTAGTGGCCACAACAGGAAACTGTCCAAAATTCAATATGGATGCATCACCTTTATTCCTTGAAAACTGACCCTATTTTTGCTATTTGGGCAGCTGTGGATTTTGGGCCCTTACAGATAATCCCTTGCAATCCTCAAACTTTGACAAAAAAAAAACAAATCCTTACATTTCTGTGACAGAAAGTTCTGGAATCTGCTTGAACCCACAAACTTCCTAATACCTACCATTTTCCCAAATCTACTAATAATAAAGGTGCCTCACTTATCATGAGTGCCTGCAACAGGTTACTGGCCAAAGTGCCTCGTGGCTGCAACAGAAAATGGGCCAAAACTCAACATGGACACATCACATCTTTCCAATGAAAACCAACCCTTTTCTTGTGGCTACTGTGGATTTTGTGTCCCACTTCAGTCGGCACCTAAGGTGAGAGATCAGTGATGGGGTAACTGCTGTATTTGGAGCTGTGCTGGGCTGCAACCCATGAAAACCTACCAACCACAGACATTTATGAAAACTAGACACCCAGGGGTTTGCCTTAAGTGAATCCCACAAGGTTTTTTCACCCACAATGTACTACAAGCCTCAAACTTTGGCTAAAATCTGGCATCATCCTTACATATATGTGCTGGACACTTCTGGAATCAGGAGGAATCAGTGACGGCTCCTCCGATAAGGTGGAGGAGCATCGTCCCACTGCTTTGCAGCAGTGAAATAAAGTAAAAATAAAATGATAATAGCTCAAGGTTTTATCATTTTATTTTGTCCTGATGCTGCAGCTTTGCAGGGTGGCGCTGGGCTGTTCTGACGACAGGAGCAGGGGGAGTGGTGAGCACACTTTCTAAGTGTGCATGAATGTTTGGCCGGCCGTCTCGGGCAGGCCAAACATTCATGTGCCCTTTGCTTTTTCTCCACCCTGGCTGAATTACAGCCTGGGTGGAGAACATGCTCAGGCTCCCATTCCTTGGCTGAGCACCAAACCACAGTGCTCAGACCAATCACAATGCTGCATTGCTGCGTTGTGATTGGTTTAGGGGAGCCTGGATGTGCTTCCTGTTCCGGCGGTGTGGAGGAATGAGTAGGAGAGATGGAGAAGAGACGTGACGCTAAGGTGAGTTTTTTTCCCTCAATTAAGACCCTCGTACCCCTCCTCTCCCCTCTACCCCCCCACTGCTGCTCTGTGCAAGCCGTCACTGGGAGGAATCCACAAAATTCCTACAACCCAGCATTTCCCAACTTGTCCAGATAAAAACATTGCCTCACTTGTGTAGATGGGATTAGTGCCCATGACAGGAATGGATCAAACCAAGGTCAATGAGCATTCAACTGTAGAATATCTAGTGACCCTGGTTTGATGCTATCCTGTTGCTGACTACCCCGAATGTCGGGTTTTCAGAAATGTGTGGGTTTGGTAGGTTTCCATAGGTGGTGGATGAGCCTGGGCCCAGTAAAAGCAGCTACTCCCATTGCAAATCAAAGTATTTTTTTGACAGAAAATGTTGATGTTTCCACATTACGTTTTGGGGCTTTTACTGTTGTGGACACTAGGCCCACCCATACAAGAAAGGTAGTGTTTTTATTGAAACAAGTGGGGTAATGCTGGGCAGTAGGAATTTTGTGGATCCCTGTGTATTCCAAAGTTTACATCACAGAAATGCAAGGTAATGCATGATTTTAGAGAGAGATTGAGAACTGCAGAGCATTGTGGGTAGGAAAACGTCATGAGTTCCATGCAAGGCATACCACCCTGGACTCAACTCAATGTCAAGTTTTCGAAAAGTCTGGGCCTGAAAGTTTCTCTGGGTGGTGGCCTACCTGGGATTTAGTCCTCTTGCTTGCCTGTGGGATGGGATGTTATAGTCCGGAGAAGAGCAGAAATAATATTGAGGCTTTAGGTTTGAGGTTGGGCATAATGTCAGCATGGGCCTGACCCAACCCATTATTTTATAGGAAAAATAGTCCTGTTATCGAGTGGACTTTCTGCCCCTCGGGGGCAAATTGGGGGCAAACTCCCTCTCTACCCTCAGGGAGGAAATATACTGGTTTGTCCCCTTTGGGGTGCGAATGTGGCCTATTGTCAGAGTGCAATGCCTCTGCCCCTTTCGTTTACCCCAAATGCAAAATCCCCAGTGTTCAGTAGGCTTAATACTCCCCCGAGTGCAGATTTGGTGCAACCTCCATAACTGGGACAAACCTCCCATCTGCCCCCAGGGAGGCAGAATGACACTATTGCCCCTTTAGGGGCATGGTTATGGCTCGATGCCAGGGTAGGCTGTCCCCTTCTCTCATTTATTTTCGTGCTATTTTGAGTTCCCTGGAGTCTAGTGGACTTTCTGCCCCATTCAGAGGGGCAAATTGGAAGCAAACCCCCTGTCTGCTCTAAGGGGAAGTCTGGTTTGTTCCTTTTGTGATGGGGCTGTGGCTAATGCCAGAGTGCAACACCAGTGCACCTTTCTTTTGCCCCAAATACAAAATATCTGGTGTCTAATGGGCTTTCTACCCCCCGTTGGGGCAGCTTTGGGTCAACCTGCCCAATTGAGACAAACCCCTATCTGCCGCCAGTGGGAAATAAAGACACAATTGCCCCATCTGGGGTATGGGTATGCCTTGATGTTACAGTAGGCCACCTCCTCCTTTTGTTTGTTTTGGTGTCATTTTGAATTCCCTGCTGTCTAGTAGGATTTCTGCCCCCGCATGGGCAAATAGGGGGCAAATCCTCTGTCTGTCCCTGGGGAGGGCAAGAAGACTAGTTTGTCCCTTTTGGAATGGGGGTGTGGCCAATGCCAGAGAGCAACACCCCTACCTCTTTCTTTTGCCTCAAATGCAAAATCCATGCCCATGGTGCACAGCCCCCACCCCACTGTTGTTTTCCCCCTGGTGTCTATTGGGCTGTCTGTCCCCCTGGGGAGGCAGAGTGGAATAATCATCCCATCTGACCCCGGGAGGGGCAGAAAGACTATGTTCCCTTTTGGGGTGGGAGCATAGCCTTTCCCATGGTGGGCAGCCCCCGCCCCTATGCTTTTTTTTAATTTTTCCCTTGTGTCGAGTGGGTTTTCTGTAAGGGTGGACGGAGTCGCGGAGTTGCACTATGCGGAATTCCTCAGAGTTACATAAAAACTCAGTGGAATTTCGCAGAGTTCCACTCTGCCCTTCCCCCTACTAGGTCCCCCTGCACTGTGGCAGCTTGTACTGCGCAAGGCACCCTCACACTCAGGCCTGCTGCTCCACGGAGGGCCTTTACAACTCACTAAAGGGGTGGCTTAGTAAGTTCACACGGCTTCTGCAAATCTGCATGTCAGCTTATCAAAGTCTGTGAGTGCTACACGCCTCACTCTGCTCTCCCTCCATGTCTAGACGCTAAACCCTCCTGTTACCTTCAGCTAAGCGCATGAAGCACTGCCCCCTAAAACCTCCCAATCACGCCAGTTGCCCTATCACCTCCTTACCTGAATCATCCGATTTCCTTGCAGTCTACATTCAAGGCCAGCCTGACACTGCATTCATGCTGCAAATGGGCACAGGTCCATACAGCAGTCCATATGGTACCATTGCCAGCCCTTTGGCACTCAGGCTACCCCTGAAAAATGAAACCCTTGCTTGAATAACTACAGCCTAGGGGGCTGCCTGGCTGTATCAGAGAGGGGGGCGTGAAGGCTGACAAGCAAAAGTGTTTGAAAGCCTGAGAGTGCCCCCCACCCAGCCCTGCTCAGACCCTACTCAATGGCTTGCCCGGACTTCAGAGGGTGAGGGTTTCAGGGGCTCTAGAGCATTCTGAGACATTTGGTTTGGAATTTGGCAGCGGGAGGGCTGGCTTTGCCTGATCTTCAGCTTTATTGCCATGCATTTCAATGTAAAAACTTTCAGACGCTAGCTAACACATCTTCAATGGGTAGACTATATTAGGCAATGATAAGTGGACTGGGGAAGAGTCATTTCCTGTATAAATTTGGAGATCCAAAATATTTGTAAAATGTCAGGCTGAAGGTTTTAAAGAGAGGACTAAGAACTTGGGTTTATTTCATAAACAGTTTTAGTATTCCATACTACACGTCTTCAGCACCAATCTGGGATTCTCCGGTTACACCAGATTATTTGGTGGACCAGTTAAGCTGTCCCCTAAAGCAAGCAGGTCTGAACTATTGGGCAGATCTGAAAGTAGGATCTAGATTAGTGGAATGGCAAGATTTACTATTATGTACCAACAGCCAGCTTACGAGATTCAAGTACTATCAGCTACAATCACGGTGGGCAACTCAGGAGTGGTTAGAAGAAAGGAGGATGAATGGGTTGAACGGGTAATGAAGATCGGTCCATTAAAAAAGGAGGTGATGATATGGTACTGGGATTATCTCGAGGCCAAAGACAAGAAATACTCTGAACTATCTTCAATATGGGAAGATGGGATTATAGAGCGAGACATGAGGCAGTTATGGCAAGTATCTTTTACTACATTATATTCGGTCATGAAAGTAGTGCCTCTTAAGAGAAATCATTTGTTTACAACCCACAGGGCCTACTGGACCTCGAGTAAGCTGTCAAGAATAGTTGGCCAAAATATCGGATGTCCGAAATGCAAGGCTATATTCGCGGATGATACACACATGTCATTCCATGTCCAGCATTGACCTCCTATTGGGATGCCATGAGTAAGCTCATCAGTGACACAATAGGACTTCATACAGAGGTAAGCCCCCAACTTGTATTCTTTGTGATTGACCCTGAATTGTATTTTAGGTCCTCGCCAAGGTGAAGCTTCTCTTTTATGTGGTATTATTGGTGAGGAGAGAGATATGCAGGCTGTGGAAAACATCAAACTCACCTCTTTGCAAAGATCTTCTCAAAAGCATTAACTCAATAAGTCAGATGGACAAAGATTGCGACCCCCTGAGCTACGAGAGGGTCTGGAAACATTATATTGATTGGCAAACAACTGTGGGTTCCAATGATTAAGCCATACAAGCTGTGTTTTAAATGCTGGTGGGACCAGATTCAAACAGCAATAATCTTTGGTGGTTTAAGTTCCCTGTGAGGGAATCTACGCTAGTAAGAAAAAGATAGTGTGATGAGGACTTAAAAAAAAGTGTTCAAAATTACTTAGCAGTGGTTATTGTTGCCTTCTACAATTTGCTACATTTTTAAAGATTATTTTAAACTTTTCTCATAGTTTCCATTTTGCTGAGCTGTTGAATTTATTGTTGGTGCTTTACTAGTGGTGCATGTTTGCAGTTCCCTTTGTCCAAAAGCAATGCCGGCACCGCAGTCCCCAACGTGAGGGCCGACCCCGGGGTATGGGGTCCCCGGGGCCAAAAGTGGCCTCAGGACGGGGGCCGTGTGGACCCCCTTCTTTTATTAAAAAAATATATATACATAAACATATGGCCATGCCCCGGGGGATGGGGTCCCCGGGGCCGAAATCGGCCTTGGGAGGGGGGCCATGCGGCCCCCTTCCCATTTTTTTTTTAAAGCATAAAATATGTCAAAGGCCCTGGAGGATGGGGTCCCCAGGGCCCACAAAATATTATGAGAAGGAGTCCCTGCCCCCTCCCTGCAGCACACTGCAAACGCGCCTCCTGGCGTGTTGTGGGTTGGGGGATTAAGTCCCCTAGATCCTTAAGGGTCCTTAGGGGCCAACTAGCCCACCAGGTATCTCCAGTAAGCCCCACACAGTGGGATTGCTGAGAGGTGGTCCAAGGCCATGCCCCTTTTTACACCACTCTGCAAACGCGCCTCTTGGCGCACTGCTGGTGGGGCGATGAGGTCCACATGTGTCCTGAGGACCTCAGGACTAAAGTGGATTTCATCCCCCTCTCAGCAATCCAGCTGTGTGGGGCTTATTAGAGATAACAGGAGGGCTAGTTGGCCCCCAGGAAACCTCAGGAGGCAAGGGGAATTTATCCCCCAACTAAGAGCGCACCAGGAGGCGCGTTTGCAGAGTGGTGCAGAAAGGCGGCGTGGCCTGTGTCCACCTCTCAGCAATCCCACTATCTGGGGCTTACTGGAGGTGTCAGGTAGGCTGGTTGGCCCCTACTGACCCCCAACATCGAAGGGGACTTTAATCCCCATCCAAGAGCATACCTGGGAGTGCGTTTGCAGAATGGTGGGAAAAGGGGGTGTGGCCTGCAATGAGAACATACCAATGCTGCTTTGTGGGACTTACTGGAGGTAACAGGAGGGGTAGTTGCCCCCCAAGGATGTCCTTGGGGCCAACTACCCCTCCTGTTACCTCCAGTAAGTCCCACACAGTGGTATTGCTAAGAGGTCTTCGGAGGCCACACACCCTTTCTCCACCACTCTGCAAACGCGCCTCCTGGCACACTACGGGTTGGGAGATGAAGTCCACTTTACTCCTGAATGACTTTGGGGGCCAAGAAGCCTACCTGGTACCTCCTGTAAGTCCTACGCAGCGGAATTCCTGAGCGCTGGTCAGAGGCCCAGCCTCTTTTCTGCACCACTCTGCAAACGTGCATACTACGTTATAGTTTTGAATTGGCATTTAAAAAACCTTAGAAATTCATTGCAAAAACCATATGTTTTAGGGATGTTATAGTTAGTAATTAGCATTTAAAAAACCTTAGAAATTCACTGAAAAAACCATAGGTTTCAGGGACGTTTGAGATGTCATCAGTGATGTCACTGACCATGTCATGAGTGATATAATATGTGACGTCATCAGCAGGGCATTGTGGGGGCGTGAGTTATAGTTAGCTCAACTAACTATAACGGCCGAATTTCTCTGGTTTTGTATGAGAGAAATGTCCAACTAACTATAACGTCCCTGAAACCTGTGGTTTTTTCAGTGAATTTCTAAGGTTTTTTAAATGCTAATTACTAACTATAACGTCCCTGAAACCTATGGTTTTTTCAGTGAATTTCTAAGGTTTTTTAAATACTAATTACTAACTATAACGTCCCTGAAACCTATGGGTTTTTCAATGAATATATATATATATATATATATATATCCTACTGCCGGTCACAAATAGGTAGTTATAGTTAGGACCATTTCCATAGGAAAAGCTTTTTTGACTCCCCTATATCTTTGGCGCCATCTCACAACATTTTCCCCAAAAAGTCTCCCTGTGATTCTTGTTGCACATAGAAAGTTTCGGGGTGATCCGTCAAGTGGGGGCTGAGAAAAAGGGGGTCAAAAAGAGAGTGTTTCCCATGTTCATTACCATAGGAGTTGTGAGCATGACTACAGCCCGAACTGCTGGGCGGAACTACACCGAATTAGGCAGAAAGGTAGATTTTGTTATGCAGATCATGCTTTCAGTTATTTGTTGTACATTTGTTCAGTAGTTGTTGATAAATTAAATTAAATCAAAATGTTTATATCTGTGGCCACAACAACTTCACAAATAATAATGCGCTAGTGAGATCAGCAGAACTCTGATTGGCTGCCAACACTTCAACTAGGAAGTTTTGGCAGCCATCTTGGGACTCCGCTCCAGCCGAGTCCCAAAAACAAACGCAGAAAAAAAGAATAGGGGGCAGGGTACAATTACCCTGACCCTCTAGCTCTTGTGCTGCCAGAAGAACCCCACCAGGGCAAAAGAAGTATTTTTTTACAATTCATGGCTACATTTGCGAACATTTGCGAATATTGCTGTGAATTAAAAAAAACAAAAACAAACAAGAGTGGTCTTACACACTTGTTTTTCAAGAACCCCCCTGGTGGGCCAGGTCCCGAAGGCATGCTGATTTTAATAGTATAAGGAGGGTGGCGCATGAGGCTCCCCTCCTAGGAGTTATTTATGACCCGGGAATAACCACCTTCCTGGGGCTGCGATTATTGCAGGTGGGCTGTGCAGACCCCACCCCAGAACCTGGGGACCCCCACCTCTCCGGGACAATAAAAAAAAACTTATTAGGGGTTCAAACGGATATTTTCGAGCCACCAGCTCCCTGGGGCTACAATATTAAAGAGGGGTCCACACAGACCCCCGGCCCCAGATATCACCACCTCCCTAAGGCCAAAGGAGGAGAGGCCACACAAGCACTCACACACTTACTCACACACCAACAAAACAACTTACATATCCATTCACACATCCATACAAGCGCTCACACATCCGCTCACTCACCCATTTATCCATTCGCACAGAAACTTACTCTATAATACAGCAACTCATACACCAACTCCTTAACCAAAGACCCACTTAAACAGCCACTCCCTCACCCATACAACAACTTTCACAGCCGGCCACTCACTCATACAGTCATTCAGACACCCACTCACTGACCCATACAGTCACTTACAAGCCCACTCACCCACCCATACAGCCACTCACAAGGTCACTCACTCACCCATGCAGCTATTGACACATCCACTCACTAACCAATACAGTCACTGATACAGCCGCTCTTTCACCCACACAGCTACTCACACATCTACTTATACACCCATACAGCCACTCGCACACTCACTCCCACACAGATACTCAGACATCCACTCACACACAGATGCACACAGTCACACAGCCACTCACATACTATATGTTAGAAATAGTATCACTCATTAGTAGTACACACAGTATACAAATGTAACTTGTGTAGTAGCTTAGCATACATGTTTAACACTCAAACCTTTATAAAGCACATTCATTGGATGATATCATCAGTGATGTCTTTTGAGATGTCATCAGTGATGTCATAAGGGATGTCACTGATCATGTCATGAGTGATGAAATATGTGAGGTCTTAAGCTGTGCATCAGGGGGTGTAAGTTATAGATAGCTCAGCGAACTATAACTACTGAATATATATATATACATATATATTACCTACTGGTGGTCGCCAGCAGTAAGTTATAGTTAGAATGCTGTTTTCATAGGAAGAGCATTTTTTGTTTTACCAATAACTTTAGTGCTCTATGACAAATTTTCAAAACTAGTATGATGCTCTCTTCAGCTGCTGTCTTGAAAGTGTCAGGGTGATTCATCAAGCGGTGGCTGAGAAAAAGCCTCAAAACACATTTTTCCTATGCAAATTTCCTTGGAGATATTAGACACGACTACAGCACGAACTGCTGAACGGATTTATACCAAGTTTGTCAGAAAGGTGGCTGTTGTTTAAGAAAGGGACCAGTTTGTGAATTGGTGTAAATCCATTCAGTAGTTTTTGAGATATTAACCCGTTTACCGCGGCGGCAATTCCGCCGCGGTGCGGGCGTTCCACGGAGTGGGCGGGGCTGCGTCGGCCAACGGTCGTTCGCAGCACTGGGGAGGTAGTGCTCGCGACGGCCGTTGGCCGACGCGAGCACGGAAGGGGTTAAAAGAAATCCAAATTTAGATATATAAGGATGCAAAGGCTTCGTGAACACTCTTAATCTCATGCTGAGATTTGATTGACTGCCAGCACTTCAACTAGGAAGCATTGGCAGCCATCTTGTGATTCGGCTTCAGCCAAGTCCCTGAAAAAACATTAAAAAACAATAAAAGTGGTCAGGTTAGGAATACCCTGACTCCTTAGCAAAAAAGTATTTTTTTTCGTGGGAGTTGCGCTGGATCCGTGACTCCCACTGAAAAATAAAGAAAAGTATGGGCTCCTGCACTTGTCTACTGTTTAGCCCCAGGTGGGCATGTCCCAGGAGCATGCAGGATTTAAAAGAAGGAGGGGGCACATGGGGCCCGCTCCTGAGGGCCCCCCTCCTGAGGCTCTTTTAAGCCACGGGGAATACCACCTCCCCAGGTCTTTTGTAGTATAATGGAGGGGGGCTGTGTGGACCTCCCTCCATGGGCTCTTTTGAGCCTCAGGGACCACCACCTCCCCTGGGCTTCATATTAAATTTAGAGGTGTGCCGTATGCACTGCCCTCCTGGAGCGGGTTAAAGCCCCAGGGACTTCCACCTCCCCAGGGCTAAATTAAAAGTAATAGGGGGCTGCACAGAACCCCCCTGGGCTCCGGGGACCACCACCTCCCTGGGGTCTATAATGTAACCAAAACTGGAAGGGTGGCCACAAGGTCCCCCTCCTGGGCAATATACGGACCCGGGGATCACCACCTCCCCGGGGCTGGACCATGCAGATCAAAGGATGTGGGTCCCGAAGCCCCACTCCTGGAGCCATATATGGCCCTGGAGACTGCCACCCCCAGGGCTGGCTCCTGTTATGTCCTGGGGTGCCCACCCCCAGAACATAGCTGTTTGCTCTGACCTGACTTTGACAGATCCCGCTAAGTCAGACCAAACAGGAACTCCGTTCTCAGCAAGTCAGAGCTGTGAAACTGCTTCTACTTGCTGAGATCAGAGTATTTGTCTGTTTCCCACTGTCAAGCGGGCAGGGAAACAGACGAAAGTATTGCTCTCACAGAGAGGGATCTGCATGTTTAGCAGCTGCCTGTGTGTGAGAGCAATGTCAGCTTCCTCGGGAGGCAGGGAGCCAGCTCGGACCGGGGGGGACTCACCCGAGGCCCAGGGGAAAAGTGGAGAAAGAGGCAGAATAAAGGTCAGAAATGAGCAGAAAGAGACAGACTAAAGGTCAGAAATGAGGAGAAAGAGGCAGAATATAGGTCAGCTATAAGCAAAAAAGAGGCGAGATAAAGGTCAGTAATGAGCAGAAAGAGACAAAATAATGGTCAGAAACGAGCAGAAAGAGGCAAATTATAGGTCAGCAACGAGCAAAAAGAGGCAAAGTAAAGATGAGAAACCAGCAGAAAGAGGCAGAATAGAGGTCAGCAACAAGCAGAAAGAGACATGATAAAGTCGAGAAATGAGCAGGAAGTGGCAGAATAGAGGTCATAAATGAGCAGAAAGAGGCATAAAAAAGGTCAGAAATGAGCAGCAAGAGGCAGAATAAAGGTCAGAAACAAGCAGAAAGAAGCAAAATGGAGATCAGAAACAAGTAGAAAGAGGCAAATTTAAGGTCAGAAACAGGAAGAAAGAGGCACAATAAAGGTGAGAAACGAGCAGAAAGAGGCCAAATAAAGGCCAGCAATGAGCAGAAAGAGGCAAAATAAAGGTGATAAACTAGCAGAAAGAGTCGTCATAAAAGAGCAGAAAGAGCCAAAATAAAAGTGAGAAATGAGCAGAAAGAGGAAAAATAATGGTCATAAATGAGCAGAAAGAGGCAGAATAAAGGTCAGCAACGAGCAGAAAGAGACATGATAAAGGTGAGAAACGAGCAGGAAGTGGCAGAATAGAGGTCATAAACGAGCAGAAAGAGGCAGAAAAAAGGTCAGAAATTAGCAGCAAGAGGCAGAATACAGGTCAGAAACAAGCAGAAAGAAGCAAAATGGAGATCAGAAATGAGCAGAAAGAGGCAAAATTAAGGTCAGAAATGGGCAGAAAGAGGCAAAATGAAGGACAGAAATGAGCAGCAAGAGGCAAAATTGAGATTAGAAACGAGCAGAAAGAGGCAAAAGAAAGGTCAGAAACAAGTAGAAAGAGGCAAAATAGAGATAAGAAACGAGGAGAAAGAGGTAAAATGAAGGTCATAAATGAGCAGAAAGAGGCAAAAGAGTGATAAGAAATGAGCAGAAAGAGGCAAACAAAGGTCCAAAACTAGCATAAGGAGGAAAAACAAAGATCAGAAATGGGTAGAAAGAGGCAAAATAGAGCTCTAAAACGAGCAGGACTTGCAAAATAAAGCTAAAAACTAGCAGAAAGAGGCAAAATAGAGCTCAGACATGAGCAGGAAGAAGCAAAATAAAGGTCAGAAACGAGCTGAAAGAGGCAAAATAAAAGTCAGAAACAACCATAAAGAGAAAAGATAACGGTCACAAACAAGCCTAAAGAGGCAAATGAAATGTCAGAAACGAGCAGTAAGAGGCAAAATGCAGGTCAGAAAAAAAGGAGAACAACAAAAAGAAGAACAACTCAGACACTCTCACATCCATTCACAGACCCATGCACTCATCGATTCACTTACAGATGAACTCAGGCATGTACACCCATTCACAGACACAGCCAGACACTTATACACCCACTTACACAATCACTCATATTCTCTCTCACCTGCTCACAGACTCATGCACCAACTCACATACCCTCTCAGAGCTTCATTCACCCACTCACAGATCCACTCAGACACTTGTATACTTACTTACAGCCCCACTCATACTCTCTTGCACCCATTAACAAACCTACTCTGCACTCATACACCCACTGAGATACTCTCGCACTCACTCAAGCACTCAGTGTCAAAGGTTAGTGGTTACAGTTAGGAAATAAAATAATTTAAAACGTACAAATTCACTTAGAAAACCAAAGGTTTCAGGGATGCTGTAGTTATGAAATATATATTTTTTTAAATGTGGAACTTCACTGAAAAAACTAAAGGTTACAGGGACATTATATAGTTAGGCTCAGATTTCAATTGTACAAAACCAGTGAAATTTAGCAGTTATAGTTACCTGAGCTAACTATAACGTATGCCTCGCAGTGCACTGCTTATGACCTAATTTGTAAAGGAATTTTTTAATTTGTAAAGGAATTTATAAAGCGCCGGAATCACCCCGAAGGGGTATCTCTGCACTGCAGAGAAGACAAGGTACAGATTCAGCCCAAATCAGTCCCAAAATAATTTAGTCTTCAGGAGTTTCCTGAATCGAAGGCGACTGGGACATTTGCGCAGATCCTCGGGCAGAGTGTTCCAATATTTTGGAGCCAGGTGAGCGAAAGTTCTGCCTCCTGCTCGCAGTTTCCTAGTGATGTAACATATTACATCACTCATGACATGGTCAGTGATATCACTCATGACATCTCAAATGACATCACTCATGACATCATCCACAGAACCACTCACACACCAACTCACACCCCCATGCGACTTCTTATACTCCAACTCACACACCCAAACAACCACTCACATACCCATTCACAAACCCATACAAGTAGGTATACCACCACTCACTTATTCATAGAGCCACTAACACACCCACTCACTTACTCATAAAGCCTGATCATGCAACCAGTCACTTACCGATACAGCCGCTCACACAACTACACACTCACCCATACAGGTTCTGGCTCACCCAGTTATTCACCTATACAGCCACTCAACTGAGCCACTCACTCACCCACATAACCACTAACACACCCACACAACCACTTACATACCCATTCACACATCCATACAACCACTCACACAGGCAGTCACTCTCCCATGCAGCCAATCTCACAGACACTCACTCTTCCATACAACCACTCACACACCAACTCACTTAACCAACGACTCACTCAAACAGCCATTCACTCACCCATACAGCCACTTACACACCCAGTCACTCACTCATACAGCCATTCAGATACACACTCACTCACCCTTATAGGCACTGACACACCCACTCACCCACCCATACAGCAGCTCACATAGCCACTCATTCTCCTACACATACAGCCATGGACACACCGACTTACACACCAATACAGCCACTGAGTCACCCACACAGCTACTCAGACACCCACTTATATACCCATACAGCCATTCACAAACCCGCTCACACACCTGTACCATCACTCAGATACCCACTCACGCAGATTCACACAGTCACACAGCAACTCACATAAACTATGTTAAAAAAGGAATCACTCAGTAGTACACAAAGTATACTAATTTAACATCTGTGGTACCGTAGTATTTTCTTTTAACACACAAAAACATCTAGAAAAGACTCACAGTCACTGGATGATGTCATCAGTAATGTGGCCAGGCCGTGTGTCCAACCCCACAAAGGCAGGCAACCCAAGGCCGTCTGCAATGTGGGGTTGGCCACAGAGCCTGGCATGCGGCAGGACCTGTGGCAGCCAACTCCCTGCTGCGCATGGCCTTTAACACCAAAACTTAAAAAGTGGGCCTATTTGCTTTATCAACGAGTGAGCATATCAAATGATATAAAGCACATCTATCATCTTTCTCCAAAAATCAGCAACATTTTAAATCAAATCTTTATTCCGATAATTTACACAATGCAATGTTTGATAATAATGATTTTGATCAAAATATTTAATAAACTTTTGATAAATAAAGAAATCAACATATCTGTGATACTTTCTTTTAACATTGTTTTTATGATCCCATTTGGTGGGCTGAAAAATGTTATAAGAAAATCTCAGACGTGTTATTTTTATATTTTTATATAAACCCAACATGTCTCTGAGTCTTTCTTATAACATTTTTAGCCCACAATATGCAATCATAAAAACCATGACAAAAGAGTCGCACTCCAGCTGAAGAACATAGAGATCCAAAAAAATGTGGTAAATTCTCCTGGGGTCATGGATTTAATGACCCAGGAGACATACCATGTTCCTTGTAATTTTTTGGGGGGCTGCAACACTTCCTGCAGCACCCCACAACATTAAACTGCAGGCAGCTGAAACGTGTCATGGTAGCCCTTTTATAAAATAACTGCAAAATAACTCCGGAGTGTTGGCAATTCTTTGTGGATGATGTGAGGATTGATCGAGTATTTTTGTGGAGATTGCTGACTCCACCACAGTACCAACACACCTTTCATTCTAGCTTTCTGCCAAGTTTGGGGTAATACCATTGAGCCACGATTTCTGAATCACTTTATCCCAGTTTTCCTATAAACATTGCTTGGAGAAAACACATTTCGGGACCTCCCCCACTTTTTCTCAGCCCCCCACTTGATAGATCACTCCTAACCTTTACATGTAAACTTACCTGTGATGTAAATAATGAGTCCTGAAAACTAATATGTATAAAATGTAATCATTTTAAACATCATATACTTAGCCTTGCCCTCTCAGCACCAAGCAGGTTGAGCAGGTCCTCCCCAAGTCAACTGGGTCAGGCCAGCCGTGCATCAACTGCCCCTGGGTCTGGGAAACCAAATGTGGTGGCACATGCTGCACCACAATTTCCTTATGCGCTGCTTGTACGCTACCAATCTGTGCTCTTTTCTGGGCCTGGTGCCTTCTGCTACATGAGAGAATGTTGGCGCTGTCCAAAACAAATCAGCACTGTCACCTCCACCTTATTAAAAATATGGTGGGGTGTAAACCCCTTGCACTGCAGTTGACAACAGGGTGTACGAGAGTGCATGCAGTGCTGCCTGCCTTTGTTCTTTGATATGGATAACTAAGGGAAAAGGGAAAATATATCAAAAATAGACAAATGAGGAACAAAAAATGAAATGTTAGCACACAGGGCAGGCATAATGTAACAAAAAGTGAAAATAAAGTTGAAAAAAGGGAAAAGTAGATTAGAATGGGTTTGGTGAAGGTGGTTGGGCTTAGGAAACAAGGAAACATGTTCTATAGAGTGGCAGGAGCAGGCTGGATTGAATAAAATGGCTACATGCTTATATAACAGGTCTTGCATTTCTGTAGTATTTTTTTTTATTTGAAATGCATCCTTAGTATCATTTTTTAATATGAAGTCCCAGAGGTGTAATTTTGCTTTTTTGTTTTTAATTTTACATAATTACACAAATGCAATTTTTGCAAATCTCTCGCACTGCATTAATTTAATTACATTAAGTTGAATTCAAATAATTAAATGAGAGAGTACACGGTGGTTGCAGTTAGCATCAGGTTTCACGTTAAAGTTGTTCCACGTAGACCAGCTTGTGTAAGTAAAGGTTTTTGAATTTAAATGTAGTTTAAAACTTAACATCTGCTGGGATTAGGGGTAGATTTAATATTAGCATGGCAGCTGTTCAATTAGCCGAATTTCATCAAAATGTGTTTAATTAATATAACAAATATGCATTTTAAGAGTGAAAGTTTGGAAAACATGATTTCATTACATTTAATATATAAAATGTTCATATTCATCAAATCACACAGTTAAAGCTAGCAATTGGGTAAGGGTACATTATTTGATTCAATTAAATTTAGTTTAATTGACAATAATTTAACATGCCAATATACAGGAATGTTTTCTATTTGGAAAGCAACAGGTTTAGGATTGCATATAGGCATTAGTGAAGAGTATAAAGGCATAACAAAGAGATGATGTTCTGGCAATAGGGATTTAAGTTTAAAGTAGACTAACAAGGGAAAGTGACAAGTGGGAATGGCAGGAGCAGTAGTATTAAGTATATATGTGTTCAACAGCTATTTCTATTTCCACCAGGGGTGGATTTTACTTTGTTGAGAAACCATCTCTCTTACACCCCATGAATTGTGGAGCTTTAACCTTACTGCTTCCAGCATGAATAAAAATGCAGAGCCTTATTTAGAGCATGACAGTTAAACAGCTGTATCATAGGAGCTGCAGAACTAATATCTTTGCACACTGCCAATTCGAGATGTCACTTTTTGCTTTTACAGTTGTTAGCTGCTGATTCTGCCACTCCTGACTCACCACAACTTACTCCATTCCAATGCTCCCTCTTTAACTTACTTTCCATGGGACACATTATGACTCTCCCTGTCCCTTTGTGTATCCTCCCAGTGTCACCGCCCCTTCTGACTATGCATCCAAGAATCTGTTCACCTTCCTGCGATTTGCAGTGTTGTGCTTGTAGACTGAATCTGGGTCCTAGAAATCCAAGAACTGCTTTGGGAGTTTTCCTAACAAGCTGGTAATTTGTCTCCATGTAGATCAGGTAACATCTTCACAGCTCTATGGTGAAGGTGAAGCCAATGAAAATGGTGCATAATTGACAGCCTAAATTGGGCCTCCAATCAAGAACCATTTTTTTGAGAGTCACCACCACATAATCGAGGTCCTGATGGCAAAGCCAATGGGATATCCCCCATTAAGTACTCCACCTGAACATATTTTAAAAATGAGTTTTGTAAAGATAGATGAGAGTGTAAGGGGCATCTGCTATTTTTCTGAATGTTCAATTAAAGCCCTCCTCTAAATGAGTCCATTAATTCAATCTTTTGTTGATAGATTTTGGTGGAGTCCTACGTTGGTACATGCATGCTGATGGCCATGTAACATGTCTGTGAATAACAATAAAAATCTTACATTCTTGGTGTTCAATGCAGTTTGCGTGCCAAACAACACAACACTGCCTCTTTCTCATCACTAATTCCAATGTTTTGACCTGGGCAACCCTACCATACTAGAGAATTTTGCACTCAGGTGTGACATTTGGTGTCCATCTCTGCTAATTCTGTTTCCGTGCATCAAAAACTGCATGCAATTTTGTCTTGCAATACCCAAGGTGAAGATAGGTGTGAAAATCCGTTCATAAATAGGGCTTACCAAGTTAAACATTTCAACATTCATATTGATTACCAACCAACTTCGCTCTCATCGGTCACAATCATAATGTTCAGCCAGACACTACTCTTTCTATTTCATTTGCCACCAAAAGCTCTTTGAGCCAAATCTCAAGGCACCATACAAAGTTTTTAAGTTCAGTCTAGAATGACAGAATAAAGGACCCTTAGTCACATACCTGCCATGGTGTGAAATTGCTGAGGTTGGCACACTCATTACGGGTGAAGGGCCCCTGTCTTGGCACACAGGAATGCATGTCGTGTAAGGCATGTGCCACAGCATAGATAGATTTGTATACATTATAACTGATTCTTTGGTCATAGTCATAATTTCTTTGATCCAGTTTTTCCGCTCCAGTGCACCAACCTGTACTTTTAATGTTGCGATCTCTTGAAGTCAGATTGCTGGTTTCCCATTGGCATCCAAAGGCTTCCTCCCAGAATTTTTTAATAAATACATCACTAGATGATGTGAAAGGATGAGCTTTGAAGAAGAAGTCCTGCATCCCAGGCACCTTACCCTCCTTTGGAGTCAAACCAAGTGACCCACTCATGATGTTACCAAGATCGGCGCTGGAGGTAATGGTGGTAGTGAACAACACATCACTAGTAATCCACAACTTCCCCGTGAGGTTTTCTCTGGCAAGCAACTTGAGCACCGGAAGCAGGTAAAGATGATTACAAAAGGCCAGGATTACATTGACTGAGGATCTCTTGACTACATCACTGATCACAGTGTTTCTATTGGCGGAAGGGCTGATGGGGACAGTCTCATGAAATGCTATGCAGATTCCAGATGCCAAGAGGTTTGCTTTCAACACTTGAGAGCCCAGAGTTCCATAGTCATCCTCGCCAGAGAGAAGCCCCACCCAGGTCCAACCAAAGTTTACAACCAGCTCCATAAGTCCATATGCCTGAAAGTAGTCGCTAGGGAATGTCCGTAAAAAAGAGGGAAATTGAGCTTTGTCACTGAGCAGTGGAATTGATGCAGAGTAACTGACCTGTGAGATTAGATAAAGCAGCTGAGCTTTAGGCAAGAAAAGCAGGATGTTCAAGAAAACCTGGCTTTACTGGACATCATAGACAAAGAGCAACCTTTACTGGCCATTTTAATATTTCTTTCAACTGAATATTGTGTGTTTCTAGCACATTATCTGATGCAAAACCTTTGGTCGAAGCCACTTGTCAACTTCATTGGCATTTATGTAGGATTGACTGTGGACAATTTATGATTTTGAGCTTAGCTAATATACATCTGGGTAATAGAATCTTCCAGAAAAAAAGCTGCAGATCAGGAAAACAGTAAATTCATAACACATTCCATACAAAACATCACACTGGTATGTTAGTTTAAGAGGTGTTAAAGGGCTAAATAACTCTAGTCTAATAAGTGGAGTACACGTCATCCTATTTCTTATTGCCCTTGATAACGACATTCTTATTTATGGATATCTGTACTCGGTTAATGAGAACGTTATGTGTGTATCATTTTATCATTTGTAGAGGAATGGGATTGGAGTAGATACTTTGGGTTTCTGAAATGAAATGAATGAATCTCCAGCCACGTAATAATTGAGACAGTAATGATTATGGAAAACTTAAGGACACCTTAGTAAGAACTGCATATTATCGCCTCTAAGTAATTTCACCTCACCCATTACCTGTGGCATCCAATAGAGTCCCAGAAATCTGGCCATTGAAAGTGAGGAAGTAGAGATTGATTCACCAATGACTGCAGTGAGCACAGACTCATTCTGGCACCGGTAGTTCAGGATGGGCTTTCCTCTACCGGTTAACAGCCAAGCAGTCCCCAGCAAACTTCTTTGTACAGACAGGCATGAATCAAATATCTGGAATCCCAGTGTGATGTTTGGAAGTAAAGTCTGATGTTTGTTAATTTCAATGATGGTGAAGACCATGGCTTGAACCCAACTGTATGCCATAATGAAGAATCTGATGAGGAATGATAAAGAAGGAGATAAAAGTTAAAATCTCAATTGGTAACCTTTCTTTGTATAGTTTTTATGAACCAGCAGATATTTCTAGATTGAATTCAAATATAGAACCAGGACTTAATTCACATCAATATTTGAGATATTCATGTATTGTAATATTAGCAGTTGTTTACGCACACCCCATATATCAAAGATTAATAATACTTGCAATTTTTTTTATTATAATGTATTAACAAGAGACTAGAAGTGATTTGAGAAAAGTTGTGGTTTCCCTACCAGCAACTATGCACAGTTTTTCAAATTTTCTAAGGTCTTGAAGTGTAAACACATCCGACTTTATTGGTCCTTATCAACAACAGGAAACCGTTCCTACATCTGTGAATTGCACCTTGTTCATTGGTGTGCTTGGTAACTGTCTGTCATTCTCTGGGATACCAATCAAAGTGCTGACTGCAAGACACCTTGCATTGTCCTTTAATGTGTTTCTCTTCCTTATAGGAGGAAATCATCATTGCTGTTGGGACAAGTGCAGAAACCTTGCCATGGGAAAAGTTTAACAAGCTGGAAAACTTGGTTCAGTTTTTCCAAGTGTGAGGTTTCTGTCTTTGTCTCACTTCACCAGCATAGTATCTACTTCACAGACTCCAAGGTATAATATGATTTCCTCAGTTACTACCAAAAGAAACACAGCATCGGACAAGGTGGGTCATGGCAAACAGTTCTCAACTTCAAGTAAACCAGAACTAAAGAAAAATGTTTTACCCATGACAGAAACCTAAAGCTACAATCTTTCAAGGTCCCCGTTTCCAGGCACCTGAAGCAAATGATGGATGAAGACAAGAATGCAAACAATCGGGACCAGTGTTGAATATGTAAGAGACAAACAGACAGGAAACTCTGTGTCCTGCACCACAATACAGATCACCAAAGCTACTCTCATCAATACCTCCATGTGTATCCTCTCAGTGTCCATGCCTCATCTCTCCCATTTCATGCACACACAAATATCACCAGAATGCACACCAACTTCCAACATCTAACTTTCTTGCTACATCACACTGCAAGCACACTGAACACACTTTGAACTTCATGCTGATTAATGCTCACGCCACACTCTACAACCATGCATGAAGAATATATAGCTACTATGATATGACACATTACTGCTCTCTCCCTGTGCTGGATTTCTTTGTGCAGGAAGGGACACCTTAGAGGCACTTTCCTCTTTCTATGTTTGCTTCAGAATGCAGCACACAAATGCAAATAGGAAATAACAAGGAGAAGTAAATATATTTCAACGCATTATGCTTTTCATTGGATGGCATACCATTCAATGCAATCCCAGGTTCACTGACCTTAGTATATCTGAGATTGTGTCAAAATCCATGAGTGGATGCATGGGAAGACCCATTCTCCACCCACAGAACACCTTCTTTGTGGCGTTCCTTGGCCTAGTAAATCACACTTATGGGCTTGTGTTGCCTTTCGTCACCTTGCATGAAGCAAGAGCAAAAGCAGGCCCTTAGTTATTCTGCCCCCTTGTTCATATCAGCCACCATGCACATCTTCAAAATCCTGGTATATCAAGCCTAAAGTAGCAACATTTCAAAAGCATGCAAATGTCAACTACTTTGAGACTCTCCCCTGCCACTTTTTTCAGCCAAACAGACCATCATGATCTACCTCATCTACAAATACCAAGCAAGGCCTAAATGTTTTGATGCCCAAACTTATCACTGCAGCCTACACCAGTCATAGGAAAAACATCCTTCTCAGTTAGTTCAGTTTTTCAGGAGATGCACTACCAAGACCATGAAGGATTCTATCTTCAATCTGCTGGCAACTAGCAACTTTACAACATTGCTCAGTTTCTCACACGCCCAGTCTTGATCAAAGGGAACATCCTGGACCTCTTATATACCACCATAACCAGCCTCACCTACCTTGCACTGTAACACTTAAACTGGAATGACCATGCTGCCATTGTCATTGACTTGTAACACACAACCCCCTATCCATTGTGGTGAGATAAACCCGACAAAGAGTATGGCCAGGTTCTTTAAACCTTTTCCAACCATTGCTCTCCACAACATTCTGGCCATACCTGGCAGTTATGTTTAACCCATTGCACAACTTCATCCATACCCTCCAGATAACAGCAGATAACAGTAGATGCCAAGCCCCACACCCAGATTTAATCCATGAAGGTAAAGCCCTCCATTGCTTGGTACAGCCAATCGCTAGACAACAACAGATGTGCTATCAGGATAAAAAGTGGCGTTGAATATAGATTCAAGAAGGCCAGATGACCCTAAAGACCCTCACTAGCACTCACAAGCAGTTCATCGTATAGGTAAGGCCTTCTACCACAAGACTACTTCTATAAGGCTAGCAACAGCTACACTCACTCATCAAGATACAATATTGATATAAGATTCTGATTTAGTATGGTTCTCTAGTACCTCTATTACTACATTTTCAAGTGCAGTTTTGTAATCCCATGGGTTTGGCACTGTTGCCATGGGTATATTATAGTATATTTTAATATATCAACTTATGCATTATAAAAGGCGGTGTAATGCAAATTTTCTTGCAGTTTTGAATTTCATTCCTGTGATCAGCCAACACGCTTTGCAAGGAGCTTGCATATGCATATAATCCTTTTCTACTTTGACTGAGGGAATACTGTGCTGGCTAGAATATATGACATAAATGCACAAAAAGGGCCAGAGGAGATTTAACGACAAGCTAGGGCTAACTCCCATAGTCCATACAACCAAACACACAAGAGTCCTCGGGTCAACCCCAGGGCTCGTCTGTGTTAGAATATTTGACATCCAACTGGCTTAACTAAATAGTATACTCATTGTACAGCATACCTCACCAAAGGTAATCACAAGTATGATAGACTCGAACTGGTCATTAGAGAATTCCAGCGGCTACCACTGCATGTCCGCATAACATTCAAGACTTGCTGTGACCACAAGGAAGTCCACGCTGGTACCCACACTATACCTGGTGACCTGCATTAAAAACCAATCGAGCATGCTTGCCAAACAGCAGCCCCACCATGCTGGCAATTATGAAATAAAAAAGAGATGTTGTGATACCAGTTGTTCTCAAGATAAGCTTCTAGAATTTAAACATTCGAAATTCATGGGGTTCCATTCTGTCCCAACTTTCTCATGGAGCTAAAAATGTTTGTCTTAAAGACTGAACCCCCATGAAAAGTCCCACTCCTACCTCTAATGACGTTTTCCTCATTTTTTATGTGGTACTACCCACTGCAAAATCCCAGTTATGTGTAATGGTCTGTTGATTTGCAACTTTGTTCATGCTATAACACATATTTATATGGATACATCCAGCTGAACAAATTAAAATAATCAATAAAGATATTTTTTGGTTGGATTCTCGGCAATTTAATGATAGTTGATTAGTGCTGGAACCTCAAGTTTCTTACACAATTGGAAACAGAGCCCAGATTGTGTGAGTATCAAGAATCAATGGTATAGGCTTAGCATTGTATATTAGTGAATATATATGGATATAATGCATTACATTTACAGGCTAGACATCCTAGATCAGGAATTTAATCTAAGCATTAGGAATTTGGATATGAGTGCACATTGAGGAATGTGATTGCAGGCTGCACAATACAGAATTGAAATGTAGGTTGGCCACTACTTCCAGGGTTTGTACATTAGAATAAGTTAAGATTATAGACAGGACATTGAAGGCACGGATTTGGCACACTCCACTAATGAAATATTGGAATTTGAAGAGGGATATTTTCCTGAAAACATCAAAAGCACAATTATAGGTGGGCATGCATGAATTCTATTACAAGACCAGAGGCTTAATTATGATGTAACTTCTTTAGAGTAAAACTTCATAAACAGGGAAAATGTGTTATCATTCATAATGGAGATAGAGAAATACATTTTTTATAGTTCAAAAATGTTTTTAAGTAATTAAAAAAGGTTCTTTTGAGAACGCCTTTACTGTTTTAAAAATAGAAAAATCTAAAGCAGTCTATTTTTAATAATAAAAGGTAAGTCTATTGATATAGGTGAAAATATATTTTAAAACTTGTAACAACAGTTTTGTCTTACATTAATTAACATGTTCTATTAGGTGTGTATTACTTTTTTAATGCACACCTAATAGAAAATGTACATTGCATCCTTAAAGCCTGCTGTAGCTGGCTGTACACTGGCCATTAAAAGTGTGCTGCAGTGTAATTGGCCTGAGCCAAAAGTAAAGGCCCTTTAATTGCTGCTAGGGCTATAGGTCTAATAGAACATTTCATCCCATGAAGGCAGAATTTTTTGTGTTAAAAACAGCCTCTTAGGAGACAAAGATCTCATCAAGTCACATCAGAACCATTCCCTCCTTTGTAAAATTCAAAAGTCAACTCAAAATCCTGTTCCTAAACCGCTCCCTAGGGGTTGGATAGGATCAATCGGAGCAGCTAGCTGACACCGCGCACTTCTCTAACTCCAAGGTTTCGAAAGACTCCGAAGACTGAGACTGTTCCGACTCTATTAATGTGTTGCTCTTCTGTTTTGTGTTTTATGACTCTTTTCAATGTATCTGCTGTAAAGCGCTCCGATACCCTAGGGTCAGGCCAGCGTTATATAAAACTCCCTAAAAAAAACAAAAAAACAAAAAAAACAAAGGAGGTTTTCAGATTTTCACACCTCCAAGAGTTTTCAGCATTTCACAGCTTTTCTTGTGTGTCCTTTACGGTCACATACACACAACAAGATGTAGTGAGTTACTCCCCCGTCTGTACAGGGTGACCACTGTCTGTATTAGTTACTTAACCATGCAATGGGGCTTAGATGTGTGATGAGGGACTGGTTTCTCTGCAAAGACCACTGCACAGGGTGAAGCGTGTGTATAGTAGACACTTTCACATGCAGTGGGGCTTGGGTATGGTGAGGGATTGTTTGTATGTAAAGACCTCTGTACAGGGCGACGATAATGTGCATTACTGTATCATAATAAAGTATTCTAAAGCTGTAACATATTTTATATTATTCATCACTATACCAAAAGCAACAATATTGAACCATCAGATAACAATTATGTTCCTGCTGATGTTCTTCTTCTTTCTGTACACTTTCCAGTTCCTATGTAATGTAAAAAAGAGAAATTTAACTGAATTGTAATACTTTCAGTTGTTATATTATGATTGTTCAGTTCAATATATATGTTTTAACACATATTTCATCTCTTCTACTTGATGTTGTGAGTTATAGTTCTTCCCTCTAATGAAAAATAGAAAATAGAAATGTTATAAAGTCATATTTAAAATGTACGTGCTAAACTTTCAGACTACATTTTACTAGCTGCATAGTCACTTGTGTATGTATAGATATTTTTAAAGAGTGAAGCACTATGTAATATGGTCTTGTTCACGTGATGGAACTTAAGTGTTGTAAGGGACTGACATGTTTAAAAAAAATCTCTGTATAGACCAAAGCCTGTAGATAATATGGGTTGCTTACATAAAGGGACTTCACAGTTGTGAGACTGGCCTAAGTAAGAGCTTCCTACAGAACAAAGTTTGTGTATAGTATGATTGTACCCAGAAAAAATTCTTTAACAATGGTGATGCAGTGTCCGATTCATACTATTTGTATAATTACTTCTATAAAATGTTAAGTGTCTGCATAGCAGGACTTTGACCAACTAATAGGGCCTGAATGTGGTGATTGAACGGTCTCTCAGTGTACAAATAAGGGGCTTTCTCATGTAATGCGGCTTGGGTGTGGTGATGGACTAGGTAACTATGAACAACCCTGTAGAGGGTACAGCCTGTGTGTAATAGGAACTTATCTACCTAATTGGCTTTTGGTGTGATGAAGAAAAGGCCTGTGCATGAAGAGTGGTCTGCAAGACAAACAATGTGCATAGTAGGAAGTTGCTTACATAATATAATTTTGGTTTGGTGAGGGGGTGTATTGAGAGACTGGTGTTTTGTGACTGAGTTAGGCCGATTTAGCAATGCTGCATATTTTCTTTCATTACCCTCTTTCTGCACAATAACATTTTTCTGATAACCTTTTGCACATATTCGCGTGTGCGACAATGTTGGATTCGTTTTCCTGAAACTGCTTTGCCTATACATTTTGCTTCGCGCAACATTATCATGAGGCCTCTAACACTGAGTATAAGGCCTTTACGCACGCTGTACAAATGCCGTTCTATCTTCTTCCATGGGGTGACAGGGCTATCTACAAATCCCTAATAATGCTAATCTGCATATACATCGCAAGGATGCCTTTTATTATAAATGAATAACCATTTCCGGGGGTTAGACAGAGGAGACACTTGTGCTGGCATTGAGAGGCCCTTGTATGCAGTTGCTTGGCCAAGCAGCTGTCTAACATCTCCTTGAGGGGTGTGCAGTTCATGAACAAGATGGGGTCCTACATTCTGTACCGCCATGTAGTGGGGTTGGATCATTCCTCAGGGGAATTCTTGGCTATACACACACATACACTCTAGACCCACATAGAGTAGGAATTGCATAGTAGGAGTACGTCCAATTACTCCCTTGTTGTATATGCCTGCATATATACACTGTTTTAGCAGCATGGCGGAACTATATCTTCTATTTACTATTTCGGTGCTCGTAATCACTTTCATATGCTTCTATCTACTGATCTACTGATTATTGCTGTGAGAAGTTGGCCCAAGGTAGTGACACAGGGGACCCACGGAGGAAGCGGGCAGTGTGAGAACACAGCCGCGAGCCGCCGTTGACTTCTATGGGGAATGTCGCGGTTGGAGTTTTAAAGAAAAAGGACACTTAGAGGAGGACTTGGAGCAAACCCCTTTAGAACTAGGTTGTTCTAGAGTCTATACCCACGGGAGCACCGGAGTACTCGAGTTACCTCACCCAGGGAAGCCGGGTGCATAGGTGTCTTTCTGGGTCGGGTTTCGTCGTCGTTTTCAATGGCGATCTGCTGCAAAGTGCTGCTGGCGACCAAGTCGAAAGTGTTCGGGTGGATCCAAGGGTGGATTGAAGATCTGAAGAACCTGAAAGCAGAGGGGACAGAGTCTGGGTCACTAACCAGTGACCAGGAAGGCGATGAGCAGATGTCCACCGATGTCGGGTGCTTCAGGTAGGTTGACGGTCGTCTTGACTCTTCAGCCACGAGGTCCAGGAGGTGTCGACGACAACCAGGAGCTGGATTCGAGCTGTCCCACAAAGTTTGTCGATTGCAGGGGTGTCGGCGACCAGATTGAACCCAACAAGCCTTGGCAACGGCAAGTCTCGTAGAAACAAAGAAAGGACGTTGATGCAGACCAGCAAGGTCTGGGGGACTCACCCAGTGAGGGTAAGTCAGGGCACGTCTGGAGCAACCAGGAAAGCCCAAGCAGAAGAAGAGTTGCCTTTGGGAGGGCCCACTAGCCAACAGACTAGCGACCGCAAAGGAGCCTCGAGTGGACACACTTGGAGCTGGCTCACAGGACACTCGTGGAGTGGAGGCCAGTGATCTTCGGTGCCGTCGGTGCTGGAGGCGGGGGCTACTCGGAGCCCAAAGCACAACTTCGTGGGAGACCCAGAAGAGGATGCCCTTGCATAAATACTCGGTGTCCAGGGGTCACAGTTCCACGTTACCCACGACAGCTACGGGCCTCAGCTTTGCTGGAGACTCAGGGCAGCCTCGGGGAAGTCTGGTAATCTACCTCTGGTGATGCAAAGACTTCGGCGTCTGGCGGGAGCTTCAGCGATGCAGACCGGACAATTGCTTCTTAGGTGCCTGCCAAGCAGGGGAGTCACTCCTTGACCACAAGGGAGATTCTTCAGTCCTCTAAGCTTCAAGTAGAGTGGCGAAGGTCCAGGATTCAGTGTCAGAGTTTCGTCCAGGGTAATCTAAAGTCCTAAGGACTGGGGTCCCATACTTATACTAAGTTAGGGGGTTGGACATACTCTGGGGACCCACCTATGGGAGGGTCAGGGAAGAAGGGTGGTTACACCCATTCCCTTTGTCCAGTTTCGCTCCAGAGCAGGGGCAGGTAGCCCCTGCAACCGGCTTGAACTGGCATATGCACAGGGACACCAAATGTGCCCCCAGTGCAGGACTTCAAAGCATCAGAGGGTGCTCCCGCCCAGCCCCAATACACACTATCCTGTCTGGGAAGGTGGTTACACCTCCCTTCGACAGGAAACCTATTGTCCAGGCCTCCCCTGCCGGAGTTCCAGTCAGCAGCAGGCGGCCAGACCCGTGTCTGTGGCAGCGGCATCCATTTTGTGATGCCAGGGCTCTGGAAAGAAGTTACCGGGTAGCCCGGTGTGTACATGTCTCTCCCTCTAGAAGGGTGGAATGCTACCCCCGCCGCCAGGACTGGCGGGGGGTAGTATTCCAAGATGTTTGACACCAAACACAACATGTTTTGGTGCAGCCAGTCCAAAGTTAGCATCGTACCGCGAGGATATAATGCACTTAAGAGTATATGGTCAGGCTGTACCACAAACAGCATCAGAGGAGGGACTCTGAACGCTGTAGAGGGGCTCTGCTCATGCAGGGGCACCCTCTCACATAAAAACCAAGCACTCTGCCTTCAGGATTGGTAAGGCCTGCCATAGGAGTGACTTATAGGTTTATATGTGTGTGCAATGGTAGTGATATAGATAGCCTATACCACTGTAAGGGGTGCATGCACCACCTTACCCAGGCTGCAGTAGCAGACCTGTGGTGTCATTTTGGATGGCCTTCCAGGGGTGGCACAATACATGCTGCAGCCCTTGTAGGCCTCTGAGGTACCTATGCCCTGGGTACATAGTATACCATATACTAGGGACTTATAAGGGCACTCCAGATTCCAGTCAGAGATGTGCCTAGGGCACATGGAAACCATTTTAGAGAGCAAGCAGCTAGGCTGGGGTTCTGATTAGCAGGGCCCCAGCCAGACTAAAGTCGAAAAACAGTGAAGCATCAGCAAAAAGTGGGGGTACCCATGTGAAGCAGATCCTACTCTCCTACAATTGCAGCACATGTTTTCTATTCAAGAACAACGTTGGTTCAATAAAAAACACCGAAGAACGCACCATTGTGTATTCTCAGTATGTTTCTCTGTAAACAAGAGTGACTGAGCAAAAGGGTTCCAGATTTGTTCCCATGATCCTTGAGGTGTCAGGGTTGTCATGTTCAGTGGTTGCCGGAAACCTTTCGCACCCTGTTTAGGTTAGGGGGGCTTATGGTGGCACTATAAGCTTGCTGGTTTCTAGGTCAACATAAATTATGGGGGTGCATGGAATCACTCTAGGCACTTCACCCAAAGTTTATGTTGTCCACAGACATGCAGGTCCTACGGATTAGTGGGAACTACATGTCACTAGTGTATGCAAAAGAACTCTGTAGAGCAGAAACATTGAGTAGGGAAACACGCAGTCATTGGGTGATGTCATCAGTGATGTTATCAGTAATGTCATTTGAGATGTCATCAGTGATGTCATCAATGATGTCACTGACCATGCCATGAGTGATGTAATATGTGACGTCATCAGCAGTGCATTGCGGGGTCGCGAGTTATAGTTAGCTCAACTAACTATAACAGCTGAATTTCTCTGGTTTTGTACGAGTAAAATGTCCAACTAACTATAACGTCCCTGAAACCTGTGGTTTTTTCAGTGAATTTCTAAGGTTTTTTAAATGCTAATTTCTAACTATAACGTCCCTGAAACCTATGGTTTTTTCAGTGAATTTCAAAGGTTTTTTAAATGCTAATTTCTAACTATAACGTCCCTGAAACCTATGGTTTTTTTCAGTGAATTTCGAAGGTTTTTTAAATGAAAATTTCTAACTATAACATCCCTGAAACCTGTGGTTTTTTCAGTGAATTTCTAAGGTTTTTTTAAATGAAAATTTCTAACTATGCCTACAGAGGTAGGACATGTGCTGAAAGACGAAGAAAGGTGCAGAAAGAAGCAAGAGATATGCAGAAAGAACCACCAGAGGTGCAGAAAGAGGCCTTGTTGCAAAGTCATCCTGTGCCCCCAACTTTTTGCTGACTGGTACTGGTGGTAACTGACTCTGACTAACCAGGCCTGGAGCCAGTGCTATGCTGAAAGACACTTAGAATACAGTGAAAACACCTACATACACTAGGGTACACTATGGGTTGGGGTACCCCTGTGATTGCCATGACATCCCCTGTAAGGCCCTAGTACATAATAGGGCATTGCGATTAAAACTACCTCTGAGTCAGAGGTGCAGAAAGAGGCAAGAGAAGTGCAGAAATAAGCAACAGAGGTACCGAAAGAGGCAAGAGAGGTACAGAAAGAAGCAAGTGAAGTGCAGAAAGAGGCAACAGAGGTGCAGAAAGATGCAAGAGAGGTGCAGAAACAAGCAAGAGAAGTGCAGAAAGAGGCAAGAGAATTGCTGAAAGAAGCAACAGAGGTGTCGATAGAAGCAAGAGAAGTGCAGAGAGAGGCAAGTGAAGTGCAGAAAGAGGCAAGAGAGGTACACAAAGAGGCAAGAGAGATACAGAAAGAGGCAGGAGGGGTGCAGAAAGAAGGAAGAGAAGTACAGAAAGAGGAAAAGAATTGCTGAAAGAAGCAACAGAGGTGTAGAAAGAAGCACTAGAGGTGCAAAAAGAGGCAAGAGGGGTGCAGAAAAAGGTAGGAGAGGTGCACAAAGAGGCAAGAGAGGTACAGAAAGAGGGAGGAGAGGGGTGCAGAAAGAAGGAAGAGAAGTGCAGAAAGAAGCAACAGAGGTACTGAAAGAGGTGCGAAGGGTGCAGAAAGAGCAAGAGAAGTGCAGAAAGAATCAACAGAGGTACAGAAAGAGGCAAGAGGGGTGCAGAAACAAGCAGGAAAGGTGCAGAAAGAGGGAACAGGGGCGCAGAAAGAGGCAAGAGAGGTGCAGAAAGAGAAAAGAGGGGTGCAGAAAGAGGCAAGACTGGTGCAGAAAGAAGCAAGTAAGGTGCAGAAAGAGGCAACAGAGGTGCAGAAAGACACAAGAGAGGTGCAGAAACAAGAAAGAGAAGTGCAGAAAGAGGCAAGAGAATTGCTGAAAGAAGCAACGGAGGTGTGGAAAGAAGCAAGAGAAGCGCAGAGAGAGGCAAGTGAGGTGCAGAAAGAAGCAAGATCAGTGCAGAATGAACCAACAGAGGTGCAAAAGAGGCAAGAGGGGTACAGAAAGAGGTAGGAGAGGTGCACAAAGAGGCAAGAGGGGTACACAAAGAGGCAGGAGGGGTACAGAAAGAAGGAAGAGAAGGACAGAAAGAGGCAAGATAATTGCTGAAAGAAGAAACAGAGGTGTAGAAAGAAGCAAGAGAAGTGCAGAAAGAGGCAAGTGAGGTGCAGAAAGAAGCAAGAGCAGTGCAAAAGAACCAACAGAGGTGCAAAAAGAGGCAAGTGAGGTGCAGAAGGAGGCAAGAGAACTGCAGAAAGAGGCAAGAGAGTTGCAGAAACAGGCAAAAGGGTTGCAGAAAGAGGGAAAAGGGGTTCAGAAAAAGGGAAGAGGGGTGCAGAAAAAGGCAAGAGGGGTGCAGACATTTGGAACAGAGGTTCAGAAAGAAGCAAGAGCAGTGCAGAAAGAACAAACAGAGGTGCAGAAAGAGGCAAGAGAGGTACAGAAAGAGGCAAGTGAAGTGCAAAACGAAGCAAAAGAGGTGCAGAAAGAACCAACAGAGGTGCAAAAAGAGGCAAGAGTGTTTCAGAAAGGGTTAGGAGAGGTGCACAAAGAGGCAAGAGAGGTACAGAAAGAGGCAGGAGGGGTGCAGAAAGAAGGAAGGGAAGTGCAGAAAGAAGCAACAGAGGTGCTGAAAGAGATGCAAAGGGTGCAGAAAGAGCAAGAGAAGTGCAGAAAGAACCAACAGAGGTACAGAAAGAGCCAAGAGAGGTGCAGAAACAGGCAGGAATGGTGCAGAAAGAGGGAACAGGGGTGCAGAAAGAGGCAAGAGAGGTGCAGAAAGAGAAAAGATGACTGCAGAAAGAAGCAAGAGGGGGTGAAAAAAGAAGCAAGTGAGGTGCAGAAAGAGGTAACAGAGGTGCAGAAAGACGCAAGAGAGGTGCAGAAACAAGCAAGAGAAGTGCAGAAAGAGGCAAGAGAATTGCTGAAAGAAGCAACAGAGGTGTGGAAAGAAGCAGGGAAGTGCAGAAAGAGGCAAGTGAGGTACAGAAAGAGGCAAGAGAGGTACAGAAAATGGCAAGAGAACAGCAGAAAGAGGTAAGAGGATGCAAAAAAAGGAAGAAGGGTGCAGAAAGAAGCAAGAGAGTTGCAGAAAGAGGAGAGACAAGTGCAGAAAGAGACAACAGCAGTGCAGAAAGAGACAACAGGGGTGCAGATAGAGACAACAGGGGTGCAGAAAGAAGCAAGAGAGGTGCAGAAAGAAGCAATAGAAGTGCAGAAAGAAGCAACAGAGGTGCTGACAGAGGCAAGAGGGGTGCAGAAAGAGTAGAGAGAAGTGCAGAAAGAAGCAAAAGAGGTGCTCAAAGAGGCAAGAGGGGTGCAGAAAGAGGCAAGAGCAGTGCAGAAAGAACCAAGAGATGTGCGGAATGAGGCAAGAGAGGTGCAGAAAGAGGCAAGAGATGTGCAGAAAAAGGGAAGAATGGTGCAGAAAGAAGCAAGAGAAGTGCAGAAAGATGCGGCGTGTGTTTATCTCTTGATCTTTAATGTCTGACGGGTGTGTGCCCTTTAACCTGGAAGAGTGCCACAGACGGGCCTTTGAACGAGCGGCGCCACCGGCTGCTTAAATCGGCTTGATGCAGCTTTGGCCCACACCACGGCATTGGCGCCCACAGGAGCAGGCCTCTCTTCTCTCTCTCGAGGGCTGCACGCTCACTGAAACAGAGCCAGGAAGGGGCTAGTGACTGAGGTGAGGGGCCACTGGCGATTGGGAAAACTTGCCCACCAGTGCAGCCAGAGGAGCGACTGCCCCACAGCATGAGGTGAAGAGCGGCACTTCCGGTGCGTGTGGCCTGACAGAGGACTGCGGAGAACCGGCATCCGCGGATACAAAAGTTTACACACCTTAATCCACAGGCACTTTGAGTATGACTCGGACGTGCTTTCACTAAAGGGAATAGCTGCCACTAGTGCAGCAGGTGCAGTGGCACCAGAGTCCTGAGGGTACCTACTGAACCCTGATTATTGCTGCACTTCAGAGTTCAACCCGCAGCCAGGAGAAACATTTGCTTCCGAACACGGGCCCATGTCACACTGGTTACGCCACTGATTCGCCAACATTTCGCCCTTTCCTGAACCTGATACACGTGTAACAATAACAAATAATGCCCTTGTTTAAAAACATGCTTAAACAGATTCCGCGGTTGTGCGGTCTCCAAACATATTTCCAAAGGGGATCAGCCCTTTTTAGAAGTAAAGCCACAGCAGCAGTGTTACATTTCACCATAATACTAAGTGATTCGCTAGCACTGTTCGATTTGCGCCTTTTAATTTTACTAGCTCGTGACTTTTAAATTAACTGAGTTGCTGCTTTTCGTTTTTTTGTAACGATTGAGCCTTTTACTTCTTGTGATAGTATTTTATTGTTTTTGGATATGTGGCTTATTTTTTACTTTTGGTAACTAACGGTATTTTCACTTTTGGTGATTTAGGACTATTGCTTTTACTGCTGGTTCTAGCTTCCACTTTAAGCAACTATAATTTTCACTTGCTTTATGGCTTCCATTTATATTGCTAGTCAATTTTACATTTTAATGAATTGTGTTTTATAGTGATTTACGTTTGGTTTTCTTTTTACTACATTGCAGCTTATATTTTACGCCACTGTGGTTATTATGTGCTTGATCTCCATTCCGAGTTTTTTTTGACTGGGTTTCAGCCTTTACAGTACATAAGTCCTACTCTGTGGTTTTCAACTCTTGCTACAGCCTTGTAATGTTAAGTATTGTCATAAGGCTAAAAGGATGGAACTGTTTAGGTAATGTGGTTGTTGCGCGAGCGTTCATATGAAACGGTGGAGCAGCAGCGAATTAGGACCCTGGAGGAAAAACGCATAGGTTAAAGTGTTAAAAACCAAGTATGGGTAACGTCAGAAGCAAGTGGCTCCTACAGGGACAGTAAACAAAAACTATTTTCGTAAAAAAAAATAGTAAATGCTAGAATCCACACTCTAATTTTTGTAAAGGCAGGAGTTGTTTGCATGCTTTGTTTACCGCTCTGTAGATGCAGTGACCAATGAGTGTCTCGTCTGACACGGTTAGATAACGAAAGTGAAAGCTGTCGAGGAGATTGCAAAGGGAGCTCCTTTGAGTGTCATTTTGTCACTTGGCAGGGAGGCCGAGCTTGTTTTGGGGACACAAGGACACGCTGTTGGCGATAATATGAAAAGCATAGCAGGGAAGAGGTAGGCGGTTTAATCCTTGCTACACCCCCATCCCCTCCTATAAAAATATGCCCTCTGTAAAGAGCTCAGCTCGTGAAAAACACACGCACAGCGAGGAAGGAATTTATTCATATTACACTGGGAGCAAAGTGAATTTCATTATCATTAATATTATTTGTTTTCACTATGCAGTCTGGGCATGGCAACTCACAGAGAAGAGATGCCTTATCTCTCGGCGAGCCAAGCACACGCTGCTGACAAATGGCGCAACTGCAGGGCCAGCTCAACTGTTCATCCTTCCAGTGTCAATTGAACGCCTTTTATGTAAAGCACTCCGAAGCCTAAAATAAACCACGAACGCCCTATATACAGATTGACGTTTATTTACCACATTTAGTGATTTTAATTAGGATCCAGTATGCAGCTTAAAACTGGGTCAAGATCGGCACCTAGAAGGTTCTTGGCACGTGCAAGCATATTCATAGCAGGTCAGGGTGACCAAATTCAGTCTCTAGACGGGAACTCTAAATACCTGTTGGCCCCAGAGACACAGGTGTTTCGGGCAACAACCCAGCCTTAGGGTGTGGGTGAATGCTTAGCAACCCAGGAGACATATGTATGTAAAGGGAACTCTGAGTGCGTGGATGGGGGCAAGGAAGGTGATTATTGTTAGATGTACCATGAAAGCTATGCTGAGAGGGGGCTCGGTGTGCCATGAACTGTCTGATGGAGGGGGTGTGGCAGACAGTGGGGTGTAGGTCCCGAGATGCCCTTGTTGTTATGAGAGGATAGAGTCCATGGGGTGCTGTTTTTGTTGGGGGCGGGGGACGGTGTCTGCTGAAGCTGCCTTCAAGTACAATACAGTGTGAGTGAGGGGAGGCACAGTGTAGGGAATGTGGAGGGGCAATAGTTGCAATAGTATGGGGCGGGGTTTTCCTTACCACACCTTTCAGGACCACGTTTGGCCACATGCTGGTCCCTGCTTCTGCTCGCTTCATAGAGGAGCGGATCTCATGCGCCAGGGAGCTGCATTACAGGACATGCGGAACTGTGCCGAGGGCACCTCGGCTCCCTGGCAAATCTAGTGGGGTATAAAAGAGCATCAAAACATGCCAAACCATGCAAAGAGTACCATGCATCCGTGAGGACGTCAATGGGGGTACAGTACATGCTACACCGTACCGAGGGCACCCTGCTTAGGAGGCGTCTAAAGGAGCTACGGTACCTGGTGTACCATGTCAAGGGTACCCTGCCTCAGTGAGGAGTTCAATAATTACAATGCAGCACATGCCATACAAACCAGAAGGTATCCTGCCTCGAGGGAACAGATCTGTTTGCATACAATACTAGCTGTGTGTACCCTCCTTCCGGAGAAGTCTGATGGGGTATAATGGTGTAATAATGGGTATAATGGTGCCACAGTGCACGCAGTACCATGCCGAGGGTACCCTGCCTCCATGAGAGGTTGAGCAGGGTAGAGTGGTGCTGCAGTGCATGTTTCACCGGGTAAAGCCTGCTTTAATTCAGCGAGGGAGAGTGTTGTGGAGTTTGGCAGGGTACAGTGGTGGTGGGAGTATGATGGGGGTCCTCGTACAAATGTGCACTCAGTATGTTACACCGTGCCGATGTTGGCATCTGTGAAGAAGGTATTGGGGAGTACGGTTGGGTATAATAACATTGTGACAGATGCTGGTGGTACAGTGCGTGTAACAGCATTCACCAGACTCCCCTCCTCCCCGGCACCTTACAGAGCACATTCCACTGCCCCTGTAAGAGAAGTACCACAGAAGGGAATATTACGGAATATGGTACTGTTGGACGGGGGATACAGTATAGGTTACATAACTCTGGGCACCTCTTCTTACCTTGCTGACCACATTCTGCCCCAGGCCGGCCTGGATCTGGTAGCTCCACTTGCGGCACTGGCAGTCCTCCCCCAGCTGCGGGTCCTCGGCGTGGGCAGGGTGCTCCAGGAGCCCACAGCTGTGGCTCAGGTTGTGCGAGGGGGCCATCCCAGGGCCCCCGGTGGGGCCGAGCAGGCGGTGCGCCATGGTGTTGTCCCGGCTGCCTAGGCACCAGTAGTCAGGCTGATCCAGCAGGAAGGAGTCTGGGAACTGGCTGAAGCTGATGAAGAGCATGGGGATCCAGGAGAGCAGCACCAAGGGCCTCATGTAGGGCCCCAAGCTGACCGCCACGGGCATCACCTTGCGGTCGAAGTCCAGCAGCAGCTGGCTGGGGGCCTCTGCCATGGATCCCCGTCTGGAGCCGGGCCCTGGGGAGGAGGCGGCGGGCAGCGCCGAGCCATTCTCTTCCAGCTGCGGGGGCTCAGCTCCTCTCCGCTCTGTGGCCATGCCGCCGCCGGGCGCTCACATGGAGGGAGGGCCTCTCTGCTGCAGGAGGACCCCCCGCCTCTCGATGCAACACCGGGATCACTCGGACGACAACAACCGGTGCAGTGTCAGCACAGCCCAGGAGACCGGGGGAGCCGCATCTGCACGGGGATGGAGAGGGCTGGACGGCTGTACCCGGGACCGGTCACTGCACCTGTAGCCTGCGGAGTACCCCTGCATCAGCCACTGCTTATTTCTAATGCATGGGGGTCTGTCACAGGGCCGGCGCCTGCCTCCGGGCTCACTGAGGCACCGTGCTTCCCTCCCGCTCACCGTCACTGGTATTATTCCGGGCACAGCGCCTGATACCGAGCAGTGTACGTGTTGTCAGTACCCCATGGATACTGCCTGTACTAGCCTGTTCTTGCACCCGGCCACTCCACTGCTTAAAGTACCCAAATAACTACAAAATTCCACATTGCCCCCGGGACCTGGCCTACCCGGGGGCTTAAGTACAATGAAGCGCAGGAGCCCGCGCTTCATTTTTTTTTAATTTTCTCGTCCCGATTCGCGCACCCAGTGCGAATTCAGCTGTTTTTAAAAAAAAAAATGCTTTTTTGGGGCCTGGGGGTCCTTGTGGGACCCCCTGAGCAGGCCTAGGGGGTCAGGGTGATTCTACCCTGCCCCCTTTTCTTGTTTTTTAACCTTTTATTTACTGTTTTCTTGTGACTCGGTTACCGAGTCACAAGGTGGCTGCCAAAACATTCTGGTTTAGAGTGCTCAGATATCGATATTTTAATTTTTTGAATTTCTCAGCAACCACTGAACGGATTTATACCATTTAAAAAAAGGGCGCTTTCTGAACCAAGAGCTACCTTTTTGCCAAATTTGGTGTAATTCCGTTCAGTAGTTCGGGCTGTATCCGTGTCTAAACTTGCCAGGTAGGTCGCTCCCCCACCACACAGCTCCGCCTGTGCTGTCTGCCCGCTGCTCCTGTAGGTAAGATCGCCCTCCGCTTGTGGCCCCGGTGCCAGTTTTGTCTGCTTGTCTCCCTTTTCCTTTCTGTGCCCCTCGCTGCCCCACTGTTGTTGTGCCCGTGATTTGCCTGCTCTCCCCCGTTTTTCCTTCTGTGCCCTTCGCTGCCCCACTGTTGTTGTGCCCGTGATTTGCCTGCTCTCCCCCGTTTTTCCTTTCTGTGCCCCTCGCTGCCCCACTGTTGTTGTGCCCGTGATTTGCCTGCTCTCCCCCGTTTTTTCCTTTCTGTGCCCCTCGCTGCCCCACTGTTGTTGTGCCCGTGATTTGCCTGCTCTCCCCCGCTTTTTCCTTTCTGTGCCCCTCGCTGCCCCACTGTTGTTGTGCCCGTGATTTGCCTGCTCTCCCCCGTTTTTTCCTTTCTGTGCCCCTCGCTGCCCCACTGTTGTTGTGCCCGTGATTTGCCTGCTCTCCCCCGTTTTTTCCTTTCTGTGCCCCTCGCTGCCCCACTGTTGTTGTGCCCGTGATTTGCCTGCTCTCCCCCGTTTTTCCTTCTGTGCCCCTCGCTGCCTATCGCCATTCCCGCCGCTGCGTCCCCTGCGGCCCCGCCCCCTGACTGCCCATTCGCTGCCCCTGCCTCCCGCCTCCCAGCTGCTCCTCCCTCCCACCTCCCCATAAATGGCGGCCGCTGCACGGTGAGGAGAGCGACCCTTGACCTTGCCAGGTAGGTCGCTCCCCCACCACACAGCTCCGCCTGTGCTGTCTGCCCGCTGCTCCTGTAGGTAAGATCGCCCTCCGCTTGTGGCCCCGGTGCCAGTTTTGTCTGCTTGTCTCCCCTTTTCCTTTCTGTGCCCCTCGCTGCCCCACTGTTGTTGTGCCCGTGATTTGCCTGCTCTCCCCCCGTTTTTCCTTCTGTGCCCTTCGCTGCCCCACTGTTGTTGTGCCCGTGATTTGCCTGCTCTCCCCCGTTTTTCCTTTCTGTGCCCCTCGCTGCCCCACTGTTGTTGTGCCCGTGATTTGCCTGCTCTCCCCCCGTTTTTTTCCTTTCTGTGCCCCTCGCTGCCCCACTGTTGTTGTGCCCGTGATTTGCCTGCTCTCCCCCGTTTTTTCCTTTCTGTGCCCCTCGCTGCCCCACTGTTGTTGTGCCCGTGATTTGCCTGCTCTCCCCCGTTTTTTTCTCTTTCTGTGCCCCTCGCTGCCCCACTGTTGTTGTGCCCGTGATTTGCCTGCTCTCCCCCCGTTTTTTCCTTTCTGTGCCCCTCGCTGCCCCACTGTTGTTGTGCCCGTGATTTGCCTGCTCTCCCCCGTTTTTTTCCTTTCTGTGCCCCTCGCTGCCCCACTGTTGTTGTGCCCGTGATTTGCCTGCTCTCCCCCGTTTTTTCCTTTCTGTGCCCCTCGCTGCCCCACTGTTGTTGTGCCCGTGATTTGCCTGCTCTCCCCCCGTTTTTTTCCTTTCTGTGCCCCTCGCTGCCCCACTGTTGTTGTGCCCGTGATTTGCCTGCTCTCCCCCCGTTTTTTCCTTTCTGTGCCCCTCGCTGCCCCACTGTTGTTGTGCCCGTGATTTGCCTGCTCTCCCCCCGTTTTTTTCCTTTCTGTGCCCCTCGCTGCCCCACTGTTGTTGTGCCCGTGATTTGCCTGCTCTCCCCCCGTTTTTTCCTTTCTGTGCCCCTCGCTGCCCCACTGTTGTTGTGCCCGTGATTTGCCTGCTCTCCCCCGTTTTTTTCCTTTCTGTGCCCCTCGCTGCCCCACTGTTGTTGTGCCCGTGATTTGCCTGCTCTCCCCCGTTTTTCCTTCTGTGCCCCTCGCTGCCCCACTGTTGTTTACCCGTGATTTGCCTGCTCTCCCCCGTTTTTTCCTTTCTGTGCCCCTCGCTGCCCCACTGTTGTTGTGCCCGTGATTTGCCTGCTCTCCCCCCGTTTTTTCCTTTCTGTGCCCCTCGCTGCCCCACTGTTGTTGTGCCCGTGATTTGCCTGCTCTCCCCCCGTTTTTCCTTCTGTGCCCCTCGCTGCCTATCGCCATTCCCGCCGCTGCGCCCCTGCGGCCCCGCCCCCTGACTGCCCATTCGCTGCCCCTGCCTCCCGCCTCCCAGCTGCTCCTCCCTCCCACCTCCCCATAAATGGCGGCCGCTGCACGGTGAGGAGAGCGACCCTTGACCTTGCCAGGTAGGTCGCTCCCCCACCACACAGCTCCGCCTGTGCTGTCTGCCCGCTGCTCCTGTAGGTAAGATCGCCCTCCGCTTGTGGCCCCGGTGCCAGTTTTGTCTGCTTGTCTCCCTTTTCCTTTCTGTGCCCTCGCTGCCCCACTGTTGTTGTGCCCGTGATTTGCCTGCTCTCCCCCGTTTTTCCTTCTGTGCCCTTCGCTGCCCCACTGTTGTTGTGCCCGTGATTTGCCTGCTCTCCCCCGTTTTTCCTTTCTGTGCCCCTCGCTGCCCCACTGTTGTTGTGCCCGTGATTTGCCTGCTCTCCCCCCGTTTTTTCCTTTCTGTGCCCCTCGCTGCCCCACTGTTGTTGTGCCCGTGATTTGCCTGCTCTCCCCCCGTTTTTTTCCTTTCTGTGCCCCTCGCTGCCCCACTGTTGTTGTGCCCGTGATTTGCCTGCTCTCCCCCCGTTTTTCCTTTCTGTGCCCCTCGCTGCCCCACTGTTGTTGTGCCCGTGATTTGCCTGCTCTCCCCCGTTTTTTTCCTTTCTGTGCCCCTCGCTGCCCCACTGTTGTTGTGCCCGTGATTTGCCTGCTCTCCCCCCGTTTTTTCCTTTCTGTGCCCCTCGCTGCCCCACTGTTGTTGTGCCCGTGATTTGCCTGCTCTCCCCCGTTTTTTTCCTTTCTGTGCCCCTCGCTGCCCCACTGTTGTTGTGCCCGTGATTTGCCTGCTCTCCCCCCGTTTTTCCTTCTGTGCCCCTCGCTGCCCCACTGTTGTTTACCCGTGATTTGCCTGCTCTCCCCCCGTTTTTTTCCTTTCTGTGCCCCTCGCTGCCCCACTGTTGTTGTGCCCGTGATTTGCCTGCTCTCCCCCGTTTTTCCTTTCTGTGCCCCTCGCTGCCCCACTGTTGTTGTGCCCGTGATTTGCCTGCTCTCCCCCCGTTTTTCCTTCTGTGCCCCTCGCTGCCTATCGCCATTCCCGCCGCTGCGTCCCCTGCGGCCCCGCCCCCTGACTGCCCATTCGCTGCCCCTGCCTCCCGCCTCCCAGCTGCTCCTCCCTCCCACCTCCCCATAAATGGCGGCCGCTGCACGGTGAGGAGAGCGACCCTTGACCTTGCCAGGTAGGTCGCTCCCCCACCACACAGCTCCGCCTGTGCTGTCTGCCCGCTGCTCCTGTAGGTAAGATCGCCCTCCGCTTGTGGCCCCGGTGCCAGTTTTGTCTGCTTGTCTCCCCTTTTCCTTTCTGTGCCCCTCGCTGCCCCACTGTTGTTGTGCCCGTGATTTGCCTGCTCTCCCCCCGTTTTTCCTTCTGTGCCCTTCGCTGCCCCACTGTTGTTGTGCCCGTGATTTGCCTGCTCTCCCCCGTTTTTCCTTTCTGTGCCCCTCGCTGCCCCACTGTTGTTGTGCCCGTGATTTGCCTGCTCTCCCCCGTTTTTCCTTTCTGTGCCCCTCGCTGCCCCACTGTTGTTGTGCCCGTGATTTGCCTGCTCTCCCCCGTTTTTTTCCTTTCTGTGCCCCTCGCTGCCCCACTGTTGTTGTGCCCGTGATTTGCCTGCTCTCCCCCGTTTTTCCTTTCTGTGCCCCTCGCTGCCCCACTGTTGTTGTGCCCGTGATTTGCCTGCTCTCCCCCGTTTTTTCCTTTCTGTGCCCCTCGCTGCCCCACTGTTGTTGTGCCCGTGATTTGCCTGCTCTCCCCCGTTTTTCCTTTCTGTGCCCCTCGCTGCCCCACTGTTGTTGTGCCCGTGATTTGCCTGCTCTCCCCCGCTTTTTCCTTCTGTGCCCCTCGCTGCCTATCGCCATTCCCGCCGCTGCGTCCCCTGCGGCCCCGCCCCTGACTGCCCATTCGCTGCCCCTGCCTCCCGCCTCCCAGCTGCTCCTCCCTCCCACCTCCCCATAAATGGCGGCCGCTGCACGGCCGCGCAGCGGACGTGCGCAGCGGGCGCGCCGCTGGCGCGCCAAAGGCGCGCCTAAGGCAAGCCCGTCTGCGCCCGTCCGCGACTGGACCGCGCCCAGCGCCAGAACCCCTGGATCCCACCGATGCAACACCACTCGACGGACCTACGACGCCGCCACACTCACCGCACTCAATGCCGGCCGGAACCCTGCCTGCTACCGAGCCTCACCGAGACGCACCCACGGACCCTTCACCTGCCAAACCTGCCGATTCACCTGCCCCCTGACGTGCACCACCTCCGCCAAGTCGAGCAACAGCAGCAACCACCTGAAATGCATCCTGCTGAACACCCGCTCCGTCCACAGGCACGCCGTGGAACTCTGGGACCTGCTCGACGCAACAGCACCGGACATCGCCTTCCTCACCGAAACCTGGATGAACGCCTCCTCAGCGCCTGACATCGCCATAGCCATCCCGGATGGATACAAGATCACCCGGAGGGACCGCGTCAACCAGACGGGAGGAGGCATCGCCATCGTACACAAGAACACCATCCGCATCTCGACTAACTCCGACGAGACCTTCACCGCCGCCGAACACCTACACTTCCAGATACACACGGACCCCAAGACCACCCTCCGAGGCACCCTCATCTACAGACCCCCGGGACCACGCACACTATTCAGCGAAGACATCGCAGACTTCATCAGCCCGCACGCCATGCCCTCCGCCGACTACATCCTCCTAGGGGACCTCAACTTCCACCTGGAGAACAACAACGACAGAAACACCACCGCCCTGCTGGACAACCTCGCCAACCTCGGACTCAAGCAACTGGTGAACACGCCCACCCACTACGCCGGCCACACGCTTGACCCCGTCTTCTCGTCCAGCAAGCACATCTCCTTCAGCCACGCCACCGGACTCCACTGGACCGACCACAGCTGCGTCCACTTCAGCTTCAGAAAGACTGCGACCCACCACCACCCGCAACAGGCTCCCCGCCGGAGCTGGAGCAAGATCACCGCCGAGCAGCTCACCGCCTCCCTCAGCCAGAACACACCCACCGACACAACGGACCCAAACGAAGCAGCCAGCAACCTCGCCAAGTGGCTGACCGCCTGCGCCGACGACCTCGCACCACTAAAAACCCTCCCAGCAGACCCGGAAGCAAGAAAACCCCTTGGTTCACCAACGAACTCAAGGAATCCAAGAAGAACTGCCGCACTCTCGAGAAAACCTGGCGACTCGTCCAGACCACAGACAACAGGACCGCCCTCAAGCACGCCACCCGCAAACACCACCAGCTGATCCGTGCCACCAAGAAGTCGGCACTCAAAGAACGACTGGACAACAACGCCCATGACAGCAAGGAACTTTTCAGCATCGTCAAAGAGTTCTCCAACCCCAGCGCCGGAAACAACGACATCACCCCCTCGCAAGACCTCTGCAACTCACTCTCCGCGTTCTTCCACCGCAAGATCACCGACATACACAACAGCTTCGACGCACAAACAACGCACCCTACCGCCGAACCAATGCCCGCCACCACCACCCTCTGCAACTGGACCCCGATCAACACCGAAGACACCACCCGCACGATGAACTCCATCCACTCCGGATCACCAACCGACCCCTGCCCACACCACGTCTTCAACAAAGCCGACGCCACCATCGCACCCCATCTCCGGGACATCATCAACTCCTCCTTCCACACCGCCACCTTCCCGGAGAGCTGGAAGCACGCCGAGCTTACCGCCCTCCTGAAGAAACCAACGGCGGACCCCACCGACCTCAAGAACTACCGCCCCATCTCGCTCCTTCCGTTTCCGGCCAAAGTCATCGAGAAGACCGTCAACAGACAGCTTGCCGCCTTCCTCGAGACGAATGGATCCCTCGACCCCTCGCAGTCCGGGTTTCGGGCCAACCACAGCACCGAGACCGCCCTTATCGCAGCCACCGACGACATCAGAACCCTAACCGACAACGGGGAAACAGCTGCCCTCATCCTCCTGGACCTCTCCGCGGCGTTCGACACCGTCTGCCACCGCACCCTAGTGAAGCGCCTCAGCAACATCGGAATCCGAGAGAAAGCACTGGAATGGATCATCTCGTTCCTCGCCGGAAGAACCCAGAGAGTCCGCCTCTCCCCGTTCAGATCCGAAGCCACCGAAGTCATCTGCGGCGTTCCACAAGGATCCTCACTCAGCCCGACCCTCTTCAACGTCTACATGAGCCCCCTCGCAGCCATCGCACGCCGACACAACCTCAACATCATCTCCTACGCCGACGACACCCAGCTGATCCTCTCCTCACCAACGACCCCACCACCGCCAGAGCCAACCTGCACGACGGGATGAGAGACGTCGCCGACTGGATGAGGAACAGCCGCCTTAAACTGAACTCAGACAAGACGGAAGTCCTCATCCTGGGCTCATCACCCTCCGCCTGGGACGACTCCTGGTGGCCCCCGGCCCTGGGCACCGCACCCAAGCCAACGGACCACGCACGCAACCTGGGCTTTATCCTGGACTCCTCCCTATCGATGACCAGACAAGTCAACGCCGTCTCATCTTCATGCTTCAACACCCTGCGCATGCTCCGCAAGATCTTCAGATGGATCCCCACTGAAACCAGGAAGACCGTCACCCAGGCACTCGTCACCAGCCGACTGGACTATGGGAACACCCTCTACGCCGGAACCACAGCCAAACTTCAAAAGAGACTCCAGCGCATCCAGAACGCCTCCGCACGACTCATCCTGGACATCCCCCGACACAGCCACATCACCGTACACCTGAAAGACCTGCACTGGCTCCCCGTCAGCAAGAGAATCACGTTCAGACTCCTCACCCACGCACACAAGGCCCTCCACGACCTGGGCCCAAAGTACCTCAACGACCGCATGTCCTTCTACACGCCCACACGCCAGCTACGATCAACCAGCCACGCCCTCGCCACCGTACCACGCATCCGCAGAACCACCGCCGGAGGAAGATCCTTCTCCTACCTGGCGGCCAAGACCTGGAACTCCCTCCCCACTCACCTTCGGCGAACCCAGGACCATCTCGCCTTCAGGAAGCAGCTCAAGACCTGGCTGTTCGAGCAGTAACTTACCCCCTCCCCCAGCGCCTTGAGACCCTCCCGGGTGAGTAGCGCGCTCTATAAATGCCGTGATTGATTGATTGATAAACTTTCCTATGAAATTAACATGGAGAAAACGTGTTTTGGGACCCCCCTTTTATCTCGGCCCCCGCTTGAGGAATCGCCCCAAAACTTTCAAGACAGGACCTGACCGGAGCGGGCCATTAATTTTGAAAATTTCACAAAGATTTGTTAAACGGCGCCAAAGATATTGGCAAAAGAAAAAATGCTTTTTGAATAGAAACAAGGTCCTAACTATAACTACCTACTGGCGACCGCCAGTAGGTAATATATATATATATATATATATATATATACAGGAAGTGTACATATGAGGTCCCTTCAATTGGCAAACAGCGCAATTCAGTCAAAGAAAACATTCAGGACAATAGAGGGGTACATGTTCTATCACACACCATATTTATGTCAGATGGGAAGACAAGATATTAGTTAATCCATATGATTTCAACAGGTATGTGCTGGTCCGCTCTTGTTGAAGAGTATCACTAGGCTATTGATTAAAACTCATCAGTTGTTGATGCTACTTAAGTTTCCCTAATTATCCGAAGTGGAACGCATGTTGATGTTTCAGTTTCTATCTTAATGAATAATCAAGACCATCTTAAGGACTGGATTGCGTAGGGTAAATTTGATTGACCTCTGAAAATTTCTATTAATAATGAGACTGTGTTTATAGAATGAATTTATGTGGTGCAACAATAGCTAGGATTGTTAGTTTATATAAGCGATGAGTAATTAGGCTTGTAATTGTAGGAAATAGAAAAGAGGGGAAAGCCAAGACAGACTGCTAGGGCAACCACCAATGAGATGCCTGCCACAGCAGAGTGCTCAGGCAACTGGCAATGAGATGAGATTGCTAGTTGTTTGAGCAATCTAATGTCGCTTACCATCTCATTCATTACAAATGTGGTTCCCTCAACTTCTAGATCTGTCTGTAGATTTTCTTTTTTCTTCTTTACTGCAAGAGTTTCTCGATTGTCTTCACAACTGGTTCTGTATGGCTAACTTCAACTCATGGTGTGGAGCATTTCAGGTGAGCTTGGCATGCCCTTGAACTTTCTCAAGAAGCGTTATCCATTATGAACGGTTCCTGGGCTCCTAACAGTTAATCCTGTTACAAATACAACTGGGCAACCTGGGTTAGTCAGGGTGTGGGATGGGACATTGATCCCAAACCTGCATCTCCAGTAGATGTGGGAAACTTTTTAGTGTTCCTTTTCCTTTCAGGGAAGGATTACAGAATGCTTAAACTTTATAATCATCCATTTCTGCTGGCCAAATCCTAGTCAATGGGCAACCAGTAGGAAAGCATTTTTTAGTATGCAGAGCTTTTCAGTCAATCCACCTTCAAACAAAACAAAAATACTCAGCTTTGTGGGACTTAAAGGGGGTTCCGAATTTCTTGTTCCCTGTCTGGGTAATTAAGCTATCTTTTTAAAGCAATTGTCTGCTAAATTAACCATGCTATTATGTGCGTTATTATTCAGAGGAATATCTAATATGAGAGCCTTAGATTATAGACAGTGGATAATAGATTTATTTCTCAACAGGGTGTTGCCTTTTATGGTACTAGACGTGCTAAAACTATGGGCCTGATTTTGCCTTTCACAGATAGGAGTCTGTCCATCAGGGTGGTAAAGGACATTATTTTGCCAACCTGACAGACTACCATCTTACAAATTTAGAGATGATCGCCAGCCAAGCTGTCTTTCTGTACATTGAAAGGAACCGCAGCCATGGTGGTAACATTCAAGGTACAGAAAGTCTGTAGGCCTAGGCATGAAATTCTGCTCCGCTGGCGGAGTTTGCTGTGTTTTTCCCACTTCGCGCACTGTGTAGCTTGAGTAATTCCTAAAAACTCCACTCTGCTAAGTTTTTCCTCGCTAAGTTAAGTTGGTGAGCGTAAGCAAGGAAAATCTTAATCCAGGCCACTTCCTGGCAAGATTTCTCAACATAGGCTGTCACGAATGGCCGCTGCGGCTTGCGTTCAGAAACCTTCCATTCGTGTTGAGGAAGCTGCCGCTCGAGTAGGACATCGACTCAAGCAGCAGAAAGAAGCAGAGCCCTCTTATGCTGTGCATGGTGCCACTAGTACCAATATTCCAGTGCTGTACAAACACCCTGCACTAAAAATCAGCATCAACGGTGCAACCTAATGCACTCTGCTGCTTGTGGAACTCCACGTAGCACTGCTGAGTTTTATGGTCACTGTCTATTTTGATGGCCATCCAACAAACGTTTACAAAGTTTTGTTTTTCAGAAACAATTTCCCAACGCTAAGGACCTTCACTCCCTGGGAGTTCCCAGGATGTGGGAGTCATTATTTTGTTTTTTTTATAGCTCACCACCAGGCTTTGCCTGGCAGTGATGGACAGATAAAAAGTATATTACACCATCCACCCTTAATAGGGTGAGTAGTATTATCCGATCCATTAAATTCTTAATACTTCCCTATGTCTGCATCAATTTTCTATGCTGATTTCCATGACTGTAAGAAGCTACGTGTAGTTTCAATCTTGCGACTTAAAAACATCTGCTTTTCATCAACTTCACAGCTTTTAATTGCTTTCAAATAGCCATTTAAAATGCTATCTGTCTTCTCTTGCCAGATGGTTCAGAGGGATTATGGCTGAGGATAGCATTGATATATCCCTTTTGGGGGCCCACTGTACCAGAGAGTCAATGACAAAGAAAGCATACATTTTATCAGGACTCCTGGAGCACATTTCTAAAGCTGCAGATTGATATTTAGAGTCTACTTTTCAAACTTTTTGATAGAAACCGCTCGTTAATGTGTCTTGCGATGTTATTACAGAGCTTTTAACCTCTCATAATTAAGCCTCTGCACTAATAGAAGGGAATATCTATCCTACTAATGTGGTAGGAGGCTTCAATCATATTAAACAGACAGATGTGCAGATTATACCCCTTACCTTTCCCTTCATTTTGTTTTTCAGTTCTAGTTAAAATCACAAATCATACCCTAATATTGGAAGGTTCAAGATTTTATTTTCACGTTTATGGAGATGCACAGTTTCTTTGAGAACTGGGTGACATTTTAATTATGCTGGAGTAACCCAAGTAATTTCTTATTATTCTTGTGATACGAAATTGCCGAAAGTGATACGATTATACCCATTGCAAAATTTGGAGTAACCCAAGAGCCAGGAAGAAAGAGGCGAGCAGCTGCTGGCTCCTGCTGTTCTTGGTCTGCTGCATTTAGCGCTATTTTCTTAGTGCAAAATGCATCCTCAGGTTCGTTATTCACTAAGAAAATAGAGATAAATGCAGAGATCTGCTCTTCAAACAATCGTGCATAAATTTGCTGCAATTTTGTGTCATTGCGCTACAGATAATTACATGAGTTACTCCCACCGCTAGTTTGTTTAAGATCCAAGGTTCACTTTCTACATACACAAGTCAAGAAGAGAGACACTTTCTCCTCATATACATTTTCAAGAGGCTTCATGATTGTGGATGTGTTTCTTGTTGGAATAAAGAGGAGGAATTGCTGCTCTGCAGCGTGAGGTATTTGTATAGTTGTATTCTAACTGTTATTGCCAATGTGAGGCCATTGGGCTACTAGGGCTACTAGACTGCTAACTTTCATTATCATATTCAGCTGTGTGCTTTATTTCATCCATGTTGAATGGTAATAAAAACCTTTTCTCTGCTGCAGGAGTTTGTCATAATCTGTGCCTCAGTTACTTTAAGAAAATCCAAATCTCCTCTAATGTTAATGGGGGTTATCTTCCATTAGGGACCAATACAGGCATTGATGAAGTTCTGGAAAGCAAGACAGTCAATATTATATTATAATCGCAAATGATTTCAAGCACAGAGTTGTAGATATTATCCAGGATATGTATATTGAGCAGGATCTGAAGAAACGTAATAGGAAAATGGGAATCAAGTAGGATTGGCTGGGCACTAAGTGCCATCAGAGAACATTAGTGAAGAGAGGACAACAAATATCAGAATTATAGGACTTTGAAGTTGGTAGGGTATGAATCAAAGGTTAGAGTTACAAGCTTACACTACATATCACAAATGCCAACTATTGATTGAGGGCAATGACTGTATTGATTTTAGGCCTAACATTAAGGATCAAAGCTGGGAATCAATGATCCAGAAGATAGGATGGTCATCAAGGAGTATAGTTGTAGACAGGAGAACAATAAGAAAGGCTGCCAAAGAGCATTATACATTCGTCTGGTGTATTATCTATGATCTGAGCAACTTTCATAATACTCCTTAGTCCTTCCACCTAGTTATTTCTTGGAAGAAACCTCATAAGCACATATCATACTAAGGCAAGGACAACACACAGAAACTTTAGTGACTACATTATTTTAAAGAATTAGGTGCACATCCTTTGTCAGAACAGCATAATTTGCTTACATAAGTAAAAAGCCAAATAAACATATTTGGGTAAATACAAAATTGTTCCATACCTTGATATAACACTTCAATGCTCAGAATCACAGTGATATAACCTTGCTACCTTCTTTTACCAACCTGGGCAGGGATGCCTCCACCAGGCATGGTGTCCATAGACCTGATGTATTCTACATTTCCTATGGGGAAGATAGTACAATAAGTGCTGCAGTGGCATTAAGAACAAGTTCAGCCCAGTTTGAAAACCATAAGCAATGGAGACTTGAACTTGGCTTTGCATAGACTTCCTAACCAAAAGGCTTTGCTTTGGCCCAATGTAGGCCTTCCACCTCATGACATTTAATCAGGATGTCATTTTGAGCTCAAAACTTGCATAACTTGGTTGGTAGTCCTAGGAGTAGGGACTAACAGTGAGACACCCACTTAATTGCCTAATGCCTAACTACCCACACTTGAATCTGCTGTTACTGTGGCTGCTTTCCCTACTTTGTATTTCATGGCTGTTAGATATGGATGTAGTAGATTGAGGGAGCCCTCGGTGGACCTGTGGAATCTGCTCATCAGTGGCTTGGGTGTGGCATATTAGTAAAGGTTTGATCTCTCTGGTTTTTATGGGTCTAATCAATTCTCCAGGATGAACTACCACTTTTGGAAGGGTCCTCATTAATGTAGCTGTTGCCTATCCTCTGTTTCCTGCTGTCCATTCTTGACTCGGCTGGTCGAAACCCCACTGGGTTGTCCCATTGTCAGCTCTTCACAAGCTCTGTACATTCATCCCTCTAGAGGATGATGAACAAATGGCTAATTTACAGACCTTGTATACCCTCCAAACTGTTACAGTATCACAGTGCAAACCTTAATATAAAGCAGCATTGGGCACTAATATTGTGTCAAGAATATTATGGTGCTTTCAATATCATGGAAGAGAATATCACAGGTAAGAATATTGTTTTTTAAGAGATTTATATATTTTTTAATCTCTTTTATATACATCGGGTTCGAAATATTTTATTATATTTTATTACTTTTTGCGTTATGCTATCAATTTATTATTAGGATAATTATTTTCAATAGAGTATGGTGGGAAGTTTTTTTAATATATATTTTCTAATTTATATTTCTTCATTTATTAATGTTATAACAATTTAATTGGTTAATTTTATAACTTTGTACATTATTTAATGATTTTTTATTAATTGAATAAATTACTATATTGTAGTATGCTTTAGGGCCTTATAAAGAATTTGGCGGATGGGTTACTCCATCACAAAGTGATGGTTACCCTACCTCCTTCACTAAAAGTGTTATTGTATGTAATACACTTGTAATAGGAAGAAGGAAATATTAGTCATCGTGTGACAGAGTAACCCGACTGTCAAAGTCTAAATCAGCCACTATGTTATTTATATCAATAAATGTTTTATGTATTATTAATTTTTAATTCTTGTGTTATATTTATTGTGTTCCAGTATTATTTTGATTACTTTTTAGTTTGTTGGCTTTATAATATTACCTTTCTTTTCTTGTGTTTTTTTCTTAATACCTTGGTGGGATATATTTTTAAATATATACCTGTTAATGTTTATAACTAGTAAATACTTGTTTCTATAATTTTATTTATTATCTTAATTTTTAAACTATTTCTTTTCAATAATTATTACATAATCAAAAAATATGTGAGATTTTTCAATATGTTTGTTGAAATACATTTTATGTTTTTGTTTATCTGCATTTTGTTATTTAGTAATTTAGGATTGGGAGTAGTAAATCTGAACTCTGCAAAGTCCAAAACTTTATTTTTCTGTTGCTAATTTGGAGTGGGAATAGTAAATCGGACCCATCAAAAGTCCAACACTTTCTCGACAAAGTCTGTTTTTCAATTTACCTTTTTAGAGGTAGAATTGCAATATTTTTGTCTTTGTTTTAAAGTTGTATTTATTTGTTTTCATTGTAGTTTGTTGTGGCATTTTGTTTTATTTAAAATTAGTTATTTTAATTCCTTTATTTTTTATTACCCATTGATTGTGATTACATCTTAAGCAGTATTTTAGTGTTAAGGCTATTATATTTGAATATTTATGTTTGCTTGTACTTTTATTCCAATAATATAACATATTTATTGTATATTTCTATTTTCATAACGTTTTATATATATGAATTATATATATAAGTGTGTGTGTGTGTGTGTGTGAGGGGGCATTTTTTAGTTTATTATATATGTTTATATAACAATTTTATATGTTTAAATATTAGGTTTACTACTTTTTTAAATGTTATATACTTTTTTAACTTTTTATGTTATAAAAGGTATTTATATATCTTTCTACTTTAAATGTATACAATTTCAAATGCAATATTATTAAAACTAATACATTTTATAAAGTTAATATAATGTTAAATATAAAAATTCTATATTCATACCTATGTAACAACAATATTTTCACTCATGTTTTTTAGTCAATATTTTTTAACGTTAAAATAAAATTTTGTGGGCACAATAATTTTTTGGGGGCTATTTAGTTTTTGCATATTTATGTCAGCAATATTACATCATAGAAGCTAGAAACTCACCAGGTTGATGTATTCACAGCCATTTATATTTCATATAGCTCCAATTATACCTGATTATCTTGTCCTTACTCCTCAACAAAGAACAAATTACTCCTACCTCCGTAGTTTCCCAAATATGGCTCCTCCAGGCCAGAAATTTGAAAAGCCATGCTCCTTATGTAATCATTCTCTGCATTAACTTCATAATGTTGGAGAGGAAGATAGCCCTTAAATGGATTCAGGATTCTAGATTACATTTCTGAGACCAGCATTTAAAGTTAAGTAACAACAACCAGTATTATTAGCGTGGCATATAAATCTGAATTGAGCAAGGACTACAACTGGGGAAGGGAGCTTATTTTCTGAATTCCACGATAATCTACATTCCTTTTTCAACACATGTGAAAAGTTGTAACCGTTATCATAGAAATAAAAATTAGACCTTACTCATTACAGACAGCAGGCTTCATGGGTTCGGTGAAGTGGTTCAAAGGCTCTTCTCTGTGGAGGTTTACAGGAAAAATTCCACCAATCTGGATGTTGCTATCCTGTTCATAACCAGTCTCTTCCTGTGTTTGCAGCAAACACCCAATGGCGTGGATGAGGCAAAATCCAAAAAACACCATCAGCCAGACAGCGACAGACAGCAGGTACATTGCAGTGGCCAGCAAAGTGCACAATCCTCTGCTGAAATATTAGCATTTTACCAGAATTAATATATCTGGAGAAATATTTAGCAGAAACATCACAAGCAGAAGCAAACCTGTGCCCACCTGAGACATGTGATTGTATATACTGACAAAAGAAATGTCATGATAAATGATATGGCCTAAATATCAAAAGCCCAAATAGTGTGAAGGTAGATGTATAGTATAGATTTACTCTTCTTAATACTATTCTTAACTACACATCTAAGTGCCTGGAGATATGTATGTATCTATTGTCATGGTACACATATGTAATATTCAGAGGTTATACCTTCTGAATGCCATTCATACATTAAGGATTCGAAATAATTCATAAAATATGTGATAGAATTTAGATGTGATAGAAAGCGATGAGTGGTGGTTGTTCCCCTCCTGTGTTAAACTGAAAGAAAGCACTATAAGGGAGTAATCAATTAGTCGCCCACCCATCTGACACTCAAGGGCTGAGGCTACAGAAAAACAACAGAAAAACTCACACCAGGATCCATACGAGATTGAAAACATTATCCCACCGTATTTAATAATTAATTATTCATGATGTTTATTGAGTCGCACAATCAGAGAGGGGTGTTCCTGAAGAAAGCCCCTTGTGCCTATTTCCAGGATATAAATGGGAAGAAAGATATCAGTCTCACTACAAGTATGGCATAATCCCCTTTGTTTTATTTCTACTCACTGAAGACCCCAATGAAATTATTTTTTCCCATCGGCATCTCTTAGAAGTATACTTACACAAGAAAATTCAGCCCCCCCCCCACAACCGCTTAGTGGCTGGTACGTTTTCCACGGTTGTAACACACTTTGATAGAATGGTGCTACCAATCTGAGGAGGGATGCAATGAGGAAGCATGCCACTCCTTAGTAGGTGAGGCGTGTGTCCTTTATAAACAAGCCTTCATAACACCTGACATTGGAAAAAACTCATTTTCCAAATATACCCTGTGTACTTCTTGTTTATGTTAGTATTGTCAGAAAAATGCACTTTTTTGCACTACAGCAATGATTCGAATAGCTTTATTCTCTTATGTTGCAACTGAAACATTGATATATTTATGAAATGCATTAAGAAATGCGATGTGTTTTTCCTGTTCGGGGGACGCTGTTTGCGTGCTCGCGGGTAAATATCTCGCGAACTTGCCCATGCGGTCGCTAATGGGCGCGGTCATCTTGTTTTTCACTTGTCCCGCCCATTCGCGATGCTTATTTCCTGTTCCGGGTCGCGTATTGCGTGCTCCCGCCCGTTCGCGATGATTATTTCCTGTTCGGGGACGCGTATTACGTGTTCGCGACGCTTTTTGCATGCTCGGGGGGGGAAATATCGCGCAAACTTGCCCATGCGGTAGCAATGGGCGCGGCCATCTTGTTTTTCACTCTATTGCTATGGCTCTGGGCCTGCTTTTCTATCCTCCCTCTATCTTTGCAATCCTTTGTTTCTGTACACTTTTTTTTAATCTTTTTTATTTATCTATCTCTCTATGTTCCTGATTCTATATTTTGAGTTTTTTCTCCTTTTTGTGACTTTTTCTACTACTTTTTCACTCTTTTTCTATAACTTGCTTTTTTAATTTCTTTCACTTATTTTTCTAATTCCTCCCTTTTCTTTTCCGCCCCCCCCACCCGAGTCCCAGAACCATGGCCAAGGGAGAAGGCAAGGGCAAGGGAAAGGGCAAGGCTACCCGTAGCCGCAGCCGCGACCGCCTTCCCTGCGGAAGGCGGCACCCACAAGGGGTGCAGGCTAGGGACATCTTTTGCGAGGCGGAGGTGGCTGCACTTGTTTTTTTTGTGCAGCGCCACCTCCCCTTAACCCTAGCAGCAGGCGGCAGGCCTGGGTACGGGCTCCGGGAGCATCGCCAGCGGTGGGGAAAGGTGCGCCAGGCAGTGTTTCGCTGCTCTGGTGTCCAGCGCACTGATACCCAGCTGACGCACCGGTGGTCCGATATCCTGGACCGGGAGCAGGACCTGCTGGACCTGCTAGGAGTGGAGGTCCCGGGGCTTGGTGAGTAGCTATTTAATATTACTACTTTGTGTTCTTCTGCTCTGTGTTATATATTGCGAATATATTTTTTTCCGAACAGCAAGAATGCTGCTGTTTACATTGCAGGTAAATTACGTTTAAAAATCTTCTGTGATTGTTATGACACAGGTGCTCGGCACTACTAATCTTACTTGTTTGCAACATTGCGCTCGTTTGGCCTGATTATGTAAGAGGTTACTTTAGAGAACTTAAGTTAGGTAATGCTAGAGATTCTCTAGTCCTTCCTTTGTCCTCCTGCCACTAAGAAGAGATAGTGGTGAATTGATAGGTTTAGTTACTTATTAGTATTAGTTGGTAATTTTTTAGTGGTCTGCGTGACGCATCCTCTGTCACGTCACGTGCTGCTGAGTGCTGCTTACCCCAGTCCTTAGTAGAACCTTTTGTAGTTTGTTTAGTGAGTGGTAATAGGCTTATCACTAGCAGAACATCAGCAGCAACCAACCAACAATTTGGTGTATGCAAAAATGTATGCATGTGTCCTCCATCTATGCATTTTTGAGGACTAAAATAAATGGAAATGCAGACTTAGTGAACAATTGGCCCATCTGGAATAGGTGGGCTAGGTCAGGTGGTACTTAGGCTTAGTTAGTATTCTAGAATCAGAATGGAACACTGGATTAGTGTTCATAAATAATAACTAGACGGTCCGTGAATCCCGCAATACTAGTCGACCAGATTAGATTGGTCAATTTTATTGCAATTGTTGTTTCCATAAATGTTTTTTTGAGCGTTTTTAAAAATATTTTATTTGTTTCACACCAATCATCCATGTTTGTCTCTTTCTTTCTTATATCTTTCATGATCAGCACCCAGGGGCAAGAAGACGGGGTCGGTGGAGTCGGCGGGAGCAGCTGATGGCCAGGACCGCTCCTCTACCGAGGGCTCTGCTGCTGGCCCCAGTAAGTCCTCCTGTTGTTAATATTAATAATTATACTTCCCTAACTTTTACTGCACCTTATTTTTTCCGAAATATTATTTCGGTTTCCTAATTCTATTTTTTACAAAATCTTCTTCGATCTAGACTATTTGTTTCTAAATTCTTGTTATCCCTGCCTCTAACTGCCTCTGCTATGACTCTCTGTACTACTACTATTAGTCTGTTTGTAGCTAAGCTTGCCCAGTTGGCCACCCTTTATTACAAGGTTGTAAATAAAACTCAGATTCACCAATAGCTCTAGCCACTGAGTCCAGTCCTTTGGGTTGTCCTCTACAAGTCTTCTTAATCTTGAAGCTTTTCGACAATTCAAACCAACAAAATGCCCAACCAGATATTTTACTATTTTTGATAGGATAGGACATACTACTACTGTTGTAGGGATTCTGCACATACAGAACTATGCACAAGAAAATAGGACGTTGTTGTTTGGAGGTTGGACCTTCCTCACACCTCAGAACCCACAATCCCCTGACAGACTAGCTATAGTGTCTCATTAGCTCCCCGAACCCCCCGAAGATACCCAATGATTAGACAACCCAGAACATAACACTCCCGACCTCTCCGAGTCGCGGAAGCAATGCACACCCTTTCTCTCACTCACTCGTGTAAGTCCACACCAAATACCACAGAGTCTATGTAAGTTCAAAAGGTTTATTTTCAACTAACAAGCTCTGTAAATTGTTCTATAATGCAGTATACGAGCCAGCACCAACAGCAAAATGCATAAGATTAAAACAATAAACATTGTTACAACTACAAGTTCATAGAAGACAAAAGGGGAAATCATGATAACTGAACAGTGGTGGAAGAACCACCCTCCCCTTGGTAGGAATATAGTTTATATAAATGAAGATCTCTGAGCAAATTCTGGGGGACCCCTCACCTTGTTAGAACCTAGAAGTACTGGTTACATCATAAGCTCTGCAAAGCTCTGGTTCGTAGAAGGGAATCTTCCGTCTGTTATGAGAAAAATGGTGCGCGTTAGTATAATGCAAGCATTTCTCAGTCGTGCCAAAAAGTGTAGCATGTTATGGCTAAGCAATACGGACTGACCAGAACTCCATAACAAAGTGGCTTGTTTTTCGACCTTATACGCAGTGCTCAGACAGTAGCAATATGAGCTCATGTGGGCTCAAAAGGGTCTTACACCACAAGCTGCGCGGTAACGTGCGCAAAAATAAAAGACACAAAGCTAAAATGGTGGCAAGGCTCAGGCTAACTTAGCAAAGACTAGAATGACCCTAGGGACCATATAACACTACTAGTGTCTACTCTACTCTAGTACCCGATTTGTACTAGTGATGTATGTTGTATATGTATGTAATAACTTTTTTTCAATCTTGCTATTGAAAAAGAATAAATAGGGGGAGGTGTATATGGCATCTAAAAAATGTGTAATGTTTTTCTAGGCGTACTACCGACCACCAGTGCCGGGGCCAGTGGCGATGGCGACGCGGCCACTTCGGAGCCTCAGGGAGCAGGAGATGCGGCAGCTGCAGGAGCTGCAGGGGGTGAGCCACCAGCAGTGGCGGGCGGTGGTAAGATATATTCCTTACTTATTGACATTACACTCGCTGCAAGGGTGTACACTGTACTGTTGAGACTTAGTAAGTAAGAAGTTGTTGTGAACAACGGTTGAAGAAGACACCCTTTACTTAGCATTAGCAATAGCATTAGCGGCGGGAGTGTTGTTGAGTAACCAATGGCCTCTTCTATCTGACTTCAACTCAGCTGTGAAAGTTTAATGGAGAAGACTAAAAGTCAGATCAGCGGACCTTGATGGATGGGTTGAACGAAAGACGGTGGTGATGGATTTGTTGTGATTCGAAGTTTCGAACCAGAAAGACAGACACACACAAATAAAAGTAAATAAGGAAGGAAGAAAGTAAGAAGTTCAAGCCTAGTTGTCAGGGAAGTATAGCTCGTCCTCAAACTCTGCGGGTTCAACCAGAAGTAGGTAATCATCATCTAACACACTACTTCCGTCACCTAAGGCGCTGTCCTCATCTTCCTGTTTTGATTCATGTATTGTGTAATTCGGCTCTGAAGTGGAACTTGATGCCGGATGCCCTGCTGCAGTACTTGTTGTGGGTTTGAGTAGCGGGCCTTTAATTGCCAGCCGTTCATTTTCAAAGTCACTGGCTGCCTCAGCTATCCAAGTTTTGTACCGGGCGACATCCAGTTCTGAAAAAGGAATTAATGTCTTACTGTTCAGTGCCGATTTGTACCGTGGATCCAAAATTGTGGCGGGATAAGCTCTCCACCAACTCATATGCTTCATTTTTTTCCTCCACACCTATGTACGCTTCAGACACCTCCTTCAGCTGTTGCTCTAGCATGTGCAACAATGGGATAGCTTGGCCCATAGTACAGTCCTCCTTGCTGACTTCACGTGTGAAGACCTCGAAAGGAAGAAGCATCTCTGTCAGGCATTTAACTAGGCACCATTGGTCCATCTGAAGGGTCATGCCTTTCACAGTAGCATCCCCTCTTTGCATGACATATTCATTGATTGGTCTGTACTGCTCAAACAGACGGTCAAGCATGTAATAAGTTGAGTTCCAACGTGCTGCCACCTCCTGGATGAGTGCGTTGACTGGCATTCTATACTCACGTTGAATAATCCTCAGCTGCTTCCGGGCTTTAAAAGAATGGCTGAAATGTGTGCATATTCTTCTGCAGGTGGTCATTAAGTTGCTGACTATGGCTTCTTTTTTCAGAAAGTCTTGAACAATAATGTTAATGCAGTATGCCAAACACGGGACCCTGAAATAGGCACCATCCTCCATGGCCTTAAGTACATTACTGCCATTATCCGTGGCAACAAAACCAATGTTAAGCCCTCTTGGGCGCAGCCATTCAAAGACCTTGCTGTTAAACTCTTCCAAAATATTTGCAGCAGTATGAGATTTCTCCATGGCGAACATGGCTACAGTTGCATGTTTCTGAGTAGCATTAAAAATCTCAGCAGTGTCAACAACACCTACTTCAGATATCTTTTCTCTAACCCCCACAAAAGCGGTCCAGTGTGCAGTGATGCACATGTAATCAGTGGCTCGGCAACTGGTCCACATGTCTGTTGTCAGATGGATATTGTGAACTGCACTCTGCTGCAAAGCTTGTCCAAGCAATTCCAGCACATCGTGATGTAGTGCTGGAACAGCAACTCTGGCGAAATAGGACCGGCTGGGAACCTTCCATTTAGGGCAGATGGCTGACACAAATTCAAGGAAACCCACCCCTTCCACAAAAGAAAAAGGGAGAAGGTCCAGCGCTAACATTTTAGCCAGCTTCGCATTGTACAAACGTGCCGTTGGGTGGTTGCGTTCGTACTGCCCCTCCGACCTAAGCATGCTGTCAATGGTAGGCTGGATTATTTTCCTTTGTGGTGCAGCTGACTTCTTTAACCCAGTTAGGCTCAACAACGCACTTTTTTTCATTGCAGTACTCTGTTGCCTTGGTGTCTCAGTCTGACTCTGAGTCTGACTCTTCTTACTACGGTGCCACTGCGATGTTGCTGAGGATGTGGGCGGTACCACTACACTGCTGGGGACAGGGCTATAAATGTCTCCCTCTTGTTCACCTTCCACTGCGATCATATCTTCTTCTACTTCTTCATCCCCACCAACAGCAATGGGTGCAGTTTTACTTTTTTGTACGCGAAGTAGGTGAGCCTCCCACTGGATCATGTGGTGTTTTTTGAGATGACTTGTTTGGCCTCCGGTACCATAGTTTGTACCAAGCTTACCCCGACTAACAGCGTGTCGATAAATTGAGCATATAGCAACGTTCTCCTCCTTACTGCTGACCGAAAAGAAGTCCCAAACTGGGGAGGTGAACTTCCTGGCGCTGCCGGAGGTGCCACTTTCAATGCCAGATGAACCGGAGGGTGGGCGTGGAATTTGACTCTGTGCACTTACAGTACCACTACCTACTGAGGTGGTGGTTGAGCTGGATGTAGGTCCCTGCCGGGCCTTAGCAAATGCAAATATGGAAGCTGGAAGTCGTGTTGGTGTTACCTGTGTTGGTGGTATCCGTGCCACATCCCTCACAGCAATTTGGGATGGGGTAATAATAATGTCGGTCTAAATCTCCACTGGGGCGGGAGTGATGTTCATGATGACTGGCTCATCATCATCCTCCTCTTCTACATCTTCCTCCATAACTCTAAGGCTTTCTGGAACCTTCCTTTTCCTTAGCCTTGTCGCATGGCGTGCCTCACTCTCAGGCTGAGCTGGTGGGTTCCAAGTGGTATCTAGATCATCAGAAGGGGGGCTTGAAGAAGAAGTTTATGGACTAACCCTCCTTTTCCTTGCTGGGGATCTGGAAGACTATGGATCTTCTGAAAGAGTGGCTTGCTCTTCTTCGTTTGCAGGAAACTCGATTTCCTGAACTGCCCCTACTTCAGGAGGAACAACTACTATTGTTGGCTGTTGTTGCGGCTGTTGTTGCGGCTGTTGTTGTTCCGGCTTTTGTTGCACACTTATCTGCTGAGTTTCCGCCTGCGTTGATTGGGTACTACTTTGCGATAATGTCATTTCAACATCACTGCTCGTTGGCGTTTGCGCAAGTAGACTGGCTACCTCTGAGACACTCATGGGCTTGGGCCTAGGTTGGTGTGGTGGGCCCGCTGATGCGGAGGTGCTGCTCCCAGCTTTGACCCCGGACACCGCTGCTGCAGGCGTAGTTTTTGATTTCCCAAAAAACATCGTGGGCGGCACACCAGTCTTGGTAAGTGCCACTTCCTTCTTCTGTTCCTTCTTCTCTCTGGCAACTTTCTTGGTACTGGAGGACCGGGTACCTTTCTTTGGGGCCATCTTCTTCCTTCCGATGTCAGCAGGGCGCAGGTGCGCAAGTTGCAGAGATGTCTGTGGTCACACGTGGACGTGACGTGGTGCGAAGCAGGACTTCTGTCTGGCAGTACAACGGATGATGATGATGACACCTCCTCCTCTGTCTTTTTGTGCACCAAAAAGCAAAGAAGCCAGGAGAAGAACATCATTGAAATTTTGCATTTGTTGATGTGGTTCAATTACTACTAGTACAAACAAACAAATATAATATATAACTTAGTGTGTGGTGGTCACACTTGTTAGTGTTATATTATTAAATTTTATTAACTCAGTTTAAGTTATAAAAAAAAAACATACCAGTGTAGCCATTTGTGAGACTTTGACAACAAGGGCTTTCATGGTATACTGTGTACACTCAGGAAGGATAGGAAAGAAGAAGAACAAAAACAAAAATACAAATGTAATGGAAGTGGAACCTGTTTGGCATTAAATTGCTCATCACGTCATTCAGGGAGCTGCAGCTGGCAAAGGGGATGGAAGCAGTAAGCCAAGAGGAACATAGGAAAGACATGCAGGCATATATGGCAAAAGCAGCACACTACTAAACTACCACCACAAAATGGCCACCAGCCACATGGTCATTCACAGTCACAACAAGCAGGAGGCCTGGAAAACAATGAACTCAAGCAGACCTATATGGCCAGACAAAGGAGGCATGCTAAACAACACAGCTTTAATGCAAAAATGCAAAAACGAAAATCCACAGGGCTAAAAAAGGTTGGAAAGTTACGCAACAACCACACCACACAACAAAGACATTTATTTAACACACACCAAAAAAGTGAAATATCCCAAAAAAACACATTTTGCAATTCAATCCAATGCCATCCATGCCCTAAATGAGGTTTTTTAAATTCAACAGAACACACAGAAACAGTTGTTTCATGCACCCATGACTACCTCTGAGCCTACTGGATGAAAGGACTATTGGCAGACTAGGCCACAAGCGTGCAGGCCTATGGCAAAATCACACTGCCTGGCTTCAAAATGGCCACCAGCCACATGGCCAGGCCCACAACAACAAGAAAGGGAAGACAGACAATGCAGGCCTATGGCAAAAGCACACTGCCTGGCTTCAAAATGGCCGCCAGGCACATGGCCAGGCCCACAAGAACAAGAAGCCTAGGCCAAAAAGGAACAAATGAAACACATGCAGGCCTATATGGCAAAAGCAGCACACTTATAACTACCACCAGAAAAGGCCACCAGCCACATGGACACTCACAGTCGCAAGCAACAAGCAGGAGGCCTGGAAAACAATGAACTGAAACAGGCCTATAATAGCCAGGCAAAGGAGGCATGCTACACAACACAGCTTTAATGCAATAAAATGCAAAAACGAAAATCCACAGGGCTAAACAAGGTGTGCAAGTTACACAACAACCACACCACACACACACACATACACACAACAAAGGCATTTATTTAACACACACCAAAAAAGTGAAACCCTCCACAGACCCGTCAATGGATGATCAGGTGTGAGAATTCTCATCAGCTGTTCCCAGTTCCCAGTTCCTAGTTGGAGATAGAGGCCGCTGGAGGTTGCCGGTGTGGTTTCCCCAGCTCGCAGCTCCCGGTTCTTGCTGCCGTGTGGGAGTGAGAACGGGGCAGTCGGAGGCTGCGAGGACTCATTGCAGTGTGAGGGCTTCTCTGCCGCGAAAGTCTCCCTGAAAGCGGCAGACGCCACGGGAGCCGCGCTAGTGCCCTCGCAGGAGCCACACCTGTGCTCCAGCAGCGGCAGGAGCCGCGTCAGTGCACCCGCAGCGGCAGGAGCCGCGCTAGTGCCCCTGCAGCAGCAGGAGCCGCGTCAGTGCACCCGCAGCGGCAGGAGCCGCGTCAGTGCACCCGCAGCGGCAGGAGCCGCGTCAGTGCACCCGCAGCGGCAGGAGCCGTGTCAGTGCACCCGCAGTGGCAGGAGCCACGCCAGTGTCCCTGCAGAGGCAGGAGCCGCGCCTGTGTTACCTGCAGTGACAGGAGCCGCACCAGTGCCCCCGCAGCCGCAGGAGAGTCTCAGAAACCGAGGAGGAGTTTCGCGCAATCAGCAGCCTGAACGGCACCTGAACGGAGCCTGAATGGAGCGGAGCGTTTGGAAGAGCCGACGGCGCTGCGATCAGAACTGGCGTTTGAAAAGTGCCGAAGAGCCGAGGGGGGTGAGCTGTGGGTGAGCTGTGGGGGCTGAGCACGCAGGTTGGTGCAGTGGAGGCAGTTCCTCTTGCTCCCCCCGTGTTTCCCCCATTCTCGGCTCTTTTATGCTCACTCATTATCCCCTCCCCCTGTGAGTGGGTTGGCGGCGAGAGGCAGAAAGAAGCGAGACGTTTGCAGATAGCGGCGGCGAGGGGTGAGTGGACTTTGTTAACCTGGTTTGGAACCTGGATTATTGCTGGTGCATAAGGACATAAGGATAACAGAACTCTTGGTGCTCTCAAGCTGTGCAGCTCTGTGAAAAATTTCCACACTACTCTACTCTTCGCCCCCCTCTGCCCGGCTGTTGCCTTGCTCCTTACTCGTGGGAGTGAAGTTTGTGGGTGGCGGCCCGGCTGTAGGAGTCAGGCTGGTGTAGTTTACAAAGCCACCTATAGTCGTTGGCCCATCGACCCAGTGGCCTTATCTACCAAAACCTACTAACTTATAGAGGCCGCAGCCTTGCTCCAGCCCGGCATTGCATCTACACACCGCTCCTCCCCTAGCCCCCTTACCTCCCCCTTGCTTTGTATAGGCGGGGGGGAGGGGAGAGGCTATAGCAAGCAGCGAGAGTAGTTTGGAATAGAGAGAAGGAGTTGCGGCATTGAATTATATCGCATCGCATCTCATCACCTGCCAGCAGTAGCCACCATTGCCGCTAAGTCTTTTCACCAAATCTAGCGACTCACCTAGGCTGCACTATTTCACGGAAACGTTGCCTGTTATTTTGCAGGCAGCTTGAAATCCGGCCGTGAAGAATTTTTAGCGGTCATGAGACGTGGGGGCTGCGAACTGAGGGCTGTGCCTGCAAGAATTGTATGTTGGAGAGAGGAAATTCAGCACTGCGTTCAGAGCCCGGTGTAGCATAAGCGGCGCATCGGTGCTCGGGCGCATTAGCGTATTGGGGTCCTCGAATTCATTCTTCTCCGTTTATGCTGGCTGAATGGCAAAGGTCCTATAATATAATTCAGGAGCAAAGCTATGACTGCAAAAAAACTTCGCTCTGGCAGATTAGTGTATACAAGAGCTTGTAAAAAAACTAGAGCTAACCCTTTAAGGAATCAGTCTCTGCAAATCAATTCCCTGAAGAGTTTCAACACCATTCCTTCTGTTTTTCCGAAAAAGAAACAAGCTTAAAACTTGTAGAGATGCCAGAATCACCTGAAAAAGCACGAAGTGACTAAAGCAACTCCTGGAAAATCAGTAGTATTAGTAGTATCTCCCTCTCCTTTGTCCAAAATCAGGGACTCATGCCCGATAGACATTCATCACATGGATTCTAGGATAGTAGTTGACTCCCTTTTGGCAAATCTAACTACTCATTCCACGGCAATTGGAGCCTTCGACCCTGTAGGATCTGCTCAATCATCTCAAAAGGGGAAGAAAAGGATGACCGTATAGCGGAAGATTTTACGCTGCCTCATATCAACCCAGAACTTCCACATAAGAAGTTTTATGCTCTTAATTTAGAATCGTCTAGGATTCTTTCTCTTGCCACCCCACTATCTTCTAAGGATCCTCCTGTGAAATTACAATTGTTTAGCAGTACACCTAGCGAAGCAAGTTTATTAGAATCACGGGGATCACTAACTCCCAAATTATCCCAAAATTTTCCCCCATTAATTAATAATCCGGAGTCAAAAATGTTGTTGTCGGATTCGTTACTCTGCTTAGAGAGAGTGCTGGCCTCTATTTTAGCATTATTAGAGAAGTCAGTAAGTAATTCCGACTCTATTTTGGATTCTGTCTTGACACTGACAAAAATTATCGCAATTGATAAAAACTTATTGTTGGATAAGGTCTGTGCACTTCCTCCCAGTACTTCAAAGGATGTGAAGGGAATAAATAGTCCCCTTCCGATGAATGACCCCAACAAACTTAACTTTATCCAAATAAATTCTTTTCCACAAGTCAAAGGGTGAGACTTTGGTACACAATCTAGTAAGTCTTTCCTTTTCAGTAGAAATAATAAACTTAAAAAGAAAGGAAATGAGGATATACTCGATAAGCTACATTCTTCTACCTTACAACAACTTTTTGATACGGAGTCTTCAGTTACAGCGGTTGGCCCTCCGTCTTGTCCACTCCTTATGAAGGAAAATACAAATATAAACCCAAGACTAAAGGTTTTTCCAATCTTCCAAAAAACAGCCATAAAACCGCCAAAACAGCATGCAAAGGAAAGAGATAACGTTGGAAGTTCTCCTATCAAGGAAACAGAATTTAAGACCAAAAATAACTTCGTCTGCAAGAAAAAGCTGAAGGGAAAAAAGGAAAAACATAGAAGGATAAACAAAAAAGGTCTAAACAGTTACGCTTTGATCCTACCACTATCCTTAATATGTCTCCAAAGCCAGATGTAACTGTTACAAATATAGAAAATGGACAAACTGAACTTAATCATTTGGGCTCTTGCTCCCTTATTTTAAACTCAGGTGGTCCTTGTAACCCTACTAAAGCAGTTGAGACATTAGATAAATGTGTTCCTCCCACTGCTCAAAGTGCACTGAATCCTAATGCTACATTATTTGCTTCCTGTTTAGGCAACAATACTATTTATAATTTCGAAAATTTCACCTCCGAGGCGCTTAGCATGGATATTAACTCCCAGCCCGCCTCTTATAGTCTGGACTTTTCGTTTATTTTTGATCATGAACCTTTTATGAATAGGTCCTTCTTGTTGGGTTGCTTTGCAGAGATCTCAGGTTTACGGATGATCGAAAGTAACGATATTGTGCTGGTTGAGGTTAAAAAATATAACAACCCTCGGGGAGCAAGAGTAACTTTCGCTTCTAAGGCCATTTCCCATTTAATAGTGGCCCACAGCGATAAATTACGCCGTTGTGGCATTGATGTCTTAATACCAGAAGTAACGACATCCTTAAAAATAGCGACTCAAAAAAGCCCCCTTTTTTGATTTAGAAACCAGTGCAGGTGACAAATCGTTGTTAGAGAAGGACAGTTCTATGCAGGTTTTCCTTGGTAAAGAAGGTAGGAGGGTGCTGATCCACACAGGGAAAAATAGTCCTGATATGCCCCCTCTAGAGGAGGAAGATAAGAAATGGGGCTGGGTGGCAGGTGTTCTAAATTCAAATAGGCCCTCTGGCTTAAAATGAGCGAATTCCTCCTAGCAAGGAATTGAAGGTAATATCTTGGAACGCAGCCGGCTTAAGCAATAACAATAATAAGCTGTTACTATTGAAAGAACAAAATGCCGATGTAATCTGTTTACAAGAGACCTGGATCTCTAAGAACTGGTCTACTGATGATTACATAGTGCTGAGCCGGCCTGCGTTACCTGTGAACAGAGGTCACGCCAAAGGAGGTATAGCCATATTACTAAGTACGAGCCTTAGTTGGTCATACAAGGACATTTCTCATCCCTCTAACCTAATGCAGGCGATCAAATTAGTTCATAAGGAGGAACAAGCTTCCCTAGATTCCATGTTACTTATAAATGCATACCTGCCCCCCGATGTCGCATATTCTTATCTTTTAAAAGAGCTATTCCTCTTTATTTCCTCCATTTTGGACAACGAAGATTGTAGGTCGATATTACTGATGGGAGATTTGAATTCTAAAGTTTCAACCCATAGTATAAGGGTATTGTCCAATACCGAAAAAAATGAGGCCCTTAAGATTCCGTTTGCTCAATTTCCTGAAAAAAGTAGGACAGATAAAAGAGGAGTTTCATTACTTGAAGGTTTGAGAAGTCTAGACCTTTTAATTGTTAACGGAAGGCTAGATAATGATATTCCTGCTAATTATACTCATAAGGCGCCAACTGGAAGATCCATTATAGATTATCTGATTGTTTCTGCTAATTCTTTTCACAAACTCACATGTATGGAAGTTCTTGGAAATGTTTTTAGTGATCATATGCTGATCTGTTTTAAATTCGATTTCACCTGCGCCAGGGTTGATCCCTGGAATTTTAAAGGTGACACAGTAGAGTTTAATGTAACAAATGGTAGAATTTATTGGAACACTCTAGCTACCGTTAAACTAAAAACACATTTATTAACCCTAATAAGAGAGCAGCAGCGCTTAATACCGGTCGAGGGTGATCCTTTACAATGTTTTCTACTTGCCTCCTTCTCCGTCAATATAGGTCACTTGGCGAAATCCCGCAAATTAATTTGTGCTCCCGTCAAACAGAGACCACATTTTAATGCATTGCTCACTTTAAACAGGGAAATAAATAAATTAGTGAGGGCCCAGTTTTTGAAATTCTCAAGCGAAAGAAACAATCTAATAAATCTATTAAAGAGAAAAAGACAGAGGAAGAAACGTTCGCTAAGACAAATAAAGGAGGACGGTGTGTGGATGCAGTTAAAGGTGGCAGCCTCTAAAAATAACTCCAAAAGGTATTGGGAAATTATTGCAGATTGCTGCGGGACTAGAATAAAATCCCTCCCGATACCAATAAAAGAAGAGGATTGGAAATCTCATTTATTAGAGTTCTATTCCGCGAACCCTATTTCCTTAAAATTGTATATCGCTACATTTGATCAATCAAATGCCTTCGTATCCAACTACGCACCCTCAGTTAATGAAGAGACCGGAATTATAAGAAAAATGAGATCTTCAGGAGCAATGGGCCCTGACGAAATCCCAATGACAGTTATTAAAAAAGAGCCACTTTTGTGGGCTACCTATCTTGCTCCATTATTTAATTCCTGTTACCTTCAGGGGAAGACCCCACCCTCTTGGTCTGAAAGTGTTTTAATTCCACTGTACAAGAAGGGCCCTAGATCACATCCAGGCAATTATCGGCAAATTGCCCTACTGGACGAGGTAGGAAAAATATTTGCACGTAGTATCCTGATTCATCTTACTGAATGGGTGACGGAGATGAAGGTCCTCCCTTTAGAACAAGCAGGCTTTCGCAAAAGTCACTCCACTTTAGACAATATATTTATGTTGAAACTAATTGAGGAAAAATATACATCTACTCGTAAATCAAATGTATATATGGCTTTTATAGATTTTTCTACAGCCTTCGATAAGGTAGATCGACCGCTTTTATGGAGAAAGTTGCAAAAAATGGGTCTGCCCTCTCCTCTGTTATCCTTAATTATTGCTCTTCATTCCCAAACTTGGTGCCAGATACTACTGGGAGGAAACCAAGGTCTCTCTGACATAATCCCCACAGAAAATGGCCTGAAACAAGGTTGTCTGCTAGCACCGCTATTATTTTCTTTATATATAGCGGACCTACCCGATTGTCTCGTTCAAATTAGTGGAGACGCACCTAAGATAGGCTCCCGATCTTTAGCTTGTCTTCTATATGCAGACGACGTTGTAATAATGGACCTAACCCCTATCGGGCTAAATAGAAAGCTGACATTACTACAGAAATACACGGTAGATAATTTCTTGAAAATAAATGTTTCTAAAAGTAAAATTTTAATTATGAAAAGTTCTAAAAGTCGAAAATTTTGTAACTTTAAATGGCAAATTGGTCCTGAAAAGTTGGAGGTGGTAGATTCTTACCTCTATTTAGGGAAACTCTTAACAGGCAGTTCAAAGAATAAACCTCATATTGATCATACCACTTGTAAGGCAATGTCTCATGCCAATGGCCTGCGTATTTTCTATCAGGCTATGGGCAGAAGACATTTCTTACACCTTTGACGGTTTTTAAGGCAAATATTCCACCAACCTTGCTTTATGCGATTGAATCAATCCCTGTTAAGGACTGGAATTTCTTAAATAAGACCGAAGGCCAAATATTACGCAAAATTTGCAATTTTGGTACAGTAATTCCAACGGCAGCAATTAGATTAGAATTTGGGTTGATAGGCTCTTATATTCAAGGCTTATCCCGGGTTCTACGTTGGGGATATCAACTAAAAACAGTGAACCGGATACACTAAGAGATCTTCTATGTCGCGAAATTTTTAAGGTGAAGGCAGGTAACTTCTCTTTTTGTCAGGATTTTTATTGGCACAGAAAATCTTTGGTATACAAGATGATTTAGTGTTCTCTCTCCCACCCTTAGGATTTAAATCTCTCCTAAAAACTTTATGTGGTAAAATCAGTTTTAATAAAGATATTAAATTTTGTAATTCTAAGGAAAGACTAAAACTAATAGTTAGGACTAACGTACTGAGAACCCCACAAAAATACGTATTTTGGAATCTAGAACACGGAATCCGGCGCCTGCTAATTTTATGTCGCATGAATCTCCTACCCCTAAACGATTTAACAGTAAACTGGTCTCAGAATTCGAATAAAGGTAAAATTTGTAATTTTTGCAATCTGGGTATCCAGACTTTAGATCATGTTTTGTTTGCCTGTCCGGCATTGGTCTCGAGTCGCTATCGTTGGCTTAGGCCGATGTTTCTACAGAACAGTGTAAAAACGTAGCTTCAGCCCGAGATTATCTTTTTTGTCCAAAAATGAATCGGTATGTGTAAAACTTTTTTACTATTTTAAAGAATTTATGTATATATTTTTAATCTGTTATATATATATATATATATTTTCTCTATTTGGGTAGTTAACTTCCTCGTTTAAGAAAATCTCACGAAGGATTAGTATTTTGTTTTTCAAATTGCATTTTGCACATCCAAGCTGCTATTTACTGCCATTTTGCACATTAGGGATATGTTGAGTATATGTTCCACCCTGACCTTACGGTTATTCCTTAAAATTAATCGAAGTGAAACTTTGCATGCATTTTGCACATAACTTAGCTACTACTGAATTGGCTTTCGCACAGTTCTGGCTACTTTCAGTTACTCTGCTTCCATGCTGCTATTAGGTGGATATTTTACTACCTTTTATATATTTGTACATTGTAAGAGAGGCTTGGCTTCCTCCTTGCTTGATAAATAATTTTTAATTGTTTTATTTGAATTAGAATTTTGGGTTTATAAAATCTATGAATGGGTAGCTATTAGATGTCCTATGCACTTACAGGATACGGTTTGTTATCTCTTCCTTTATGTTACAAATTTTAAATGCTATTTAAAGTCGAAATGTTTACGTGCCGAGGTGGAAAATTTTATGATGGTATGTGGAAAGAGTCTTATTATGTTTTTATAATACTATGTACGTAATTTTATGTGGACCTCCTAGGAGTTCCAAATCTTGAATAAAAATATTGAATTGAATTGAATTGAATTGAAATACCCCAAAAAAACACATTTTGCAATTCAATCCAATGCCATCCATGCCCTAAATGAGGTTTAAATTCAACAGAACACACAGAAACAGTTGTTTCATGCACCCATGACTACCTCTGAGCCTACTGGATGAAAGGCCTATTGGCAGACTAGGCCACAAGCTTGCAGGCCTATGGCAAAAGCACACTGCCTGGCTTCAAAATGGCCACCAGCCACATGGCCAGGCCCACAACAACCAGAAAGGGAAGACAGACAATGCAGGCCTATGGCAAAAGCACATGCCTGGCTTCAAAATAGCCGCCAGCCACATGGCCAGGCCCACAACAACAAGAAGCCTAGGCCAAAAAGGAACAAAGGAAACACACGCAGGCCTACATGGCAAAAGCAGCACACTTATAACTACCACCAGAAATGACCACCAGCCACATGGACACTCACAGTCACAAGCAACAAGCAGGAGGCCTGGAAAACAATGAACTGAAACAGGCCTATAATAGCAAGGCAAAGGAGGCATGCTAAACAATACAGCTTTAATGCAATAAAATGCAAAAACGAAAATCCACAGGGCTAAACAAGGTGTGCAAGTTACACAACAACCACACCACATGCACACACACACACAACAAAGGCATTTATTTAACACACACCAAAAAAGTGAAATACCCCAAAAAAACACATTTTGCAATTTAATCCAATGCCATCCATGCCCTAAATGAGGTTTAAATTCAACAGAACACACAGAAACAGTTGTTTCATGCACCCATGACTACCTCTGAGCCTACTGGATGAAAGGCCTATTGGCAGACTAGGCCACAAGCTTGCAGGCCTATGGCAAAAGCACACTGCCTGGCTTCAAAATGGCCACCAGCCACATGGCCAGGCCCACAAAAACAAGAAAGGGAAGACAGACAATGCAGGCCTATGGCAAAAGCACACTGCCTGGCTTCAAAATGGCCGCCAGCCACATGGCCAGGCCCACAACAACAAGAAGCCTAGGCCAAAAAGGAACAAAGGAAACACACGAAGGCCTACATGGCAAAAGCAGCACACTTATAACTACCACCAGAAATGGCCACCAGCCACATGGACACTCACAGTCACAAGCAACAAGCAGGAGGCCTGGAAAACAATGAACTGAAACAGGCCTATAATAGCCAGGCAAAGGAGGCATGCTAATCAACACAGCTTTAATGCAAAAATGCAAAAACGAAAATCCACAGGGCTAAACAAGGTGTGCAAGTTACACAACAACCACACCACACACACACACACAACAAAGGCATTTATTTAACACACACCCAAAAACTGAAATACCCCAAAAAATACACATTTTGCAATTCAATCCAATGCCATCCATGCCCTAAATGATGTTTAAAATAAATTCAACACATACCAAAGGAACAGTTGTTTCATCATGCACCCATGACTAGCTCTGGGCCTACTGGCTACCCACAATAATTTTTTTTTAAATGATGAAAAGTACCAAAATTGTAGTTGCATCAACTGCAATGCCCCAATCAAACAAACAACACCAACTTACTTGTAAAATCTCAAATCCAAAAGTCGTCAAATCCAAAAGTCCTCAAATCCAATGATATATGATGCAGCAGACACAAAGAGTGATCCTTCCAACTCCAAATGAAAAGTGAACAGGACATGGACAAAGCCCTGGGAGGAGCCTGCTGGACAGGAACAGGAAGTTGGAGACTCTGGGGCACTTCCTTCCTCTCCCCCCAATTTTTTTTAAAAAAAAGGACTCCTTGCACCAAAAAGTACAGCCAAATGTCAATCTGAGGAGTTTTTTTCATCCAAATCATCATTTTCGAGAAGGTTTTATGCTGCTCCAGATATTTTTCTTCTCCAGATTGCAAATTTTGCGTGTTTGTGATCGCGAGCTTCACCAAACTTCCGCCGGATGTCCGATGGCGTGTCCGAATGACGTGTTCGCAATCGCACACTCTGGTGGTGTCCGATGGCGCGTCCGAAATGACGTGTTCGCGATCGCATACTCTCGCGGTGTCCGATGGCGCGTCCAAATGACGTGTTCGCGATCGCGCACTCTCGCGGGATCGCGCGGCCGGCTACCAAAATCTCATGGCGCACGCGAACTGATAGGAAAACTCATCAGCGAACGCAGGGATCCCGGTAAATCACTACTGCGCGCGCGAAAACACATTTTTAAAGCGCAAACAAGGAAAAAATTCCGCTACGCCGCGGATCGCGGAATTTTCGGCAATTCTGCGTTCTCCGCGGAACGCGGAATTGCAAAAAATTCCGGAAATTCCGCGAGCGGAGCGGAATTTACTGCCCAGGCTTACTTGACATCACACAACTTGACCACATCACCTAACACCTCCGCAACCTCCGGGGGCTCCCCATCGAAAGAAGAATAACCTTCAAACTGCTCACACATGCCTACAAAGCCCTCTATATCACCAGACTCCAATTCCTCAACGAACGAATATCCTTCAACGCCCCCAAGAGAAACCTCCGCTCTGCCGACCTAGCCCTAGCACCTGTCCCCCGCATCTACAGGGCCAGAGTGGGTGGCAGATCCTTCTCCTACCTCGAGGCTAAGACTTGGAACGAACTCCCCCACCGCATCCGACGAAGCCCGACACTGCACCAATTCAGAAAGGACCTCAAGACCTGGCTCTTCGAATGACCTACGGAGCTGCGCGCACCCACCCGCGAGCGCCTTGAGATGCTCATGGGTGAGTATCACGCTTTAAAATCCCTGATTGATTTTGATTGATTGATTAAAGCTCCCATTGAAAAATTGCAGTTTTTAAACATTCCTGCACCCTGTGACAGGCACCTCACGGTGCCAGTATGTTGAGGGGGGCACCATAGGTGCCCCCCATAGTCACATGTAGAGGGCCAGGGGTGAAGGGGGCCCTGCTAGGGGCCCCCAATGTCATTTCTGACAGCCTTTCCATGTCGGAAAAGCTGACATGGAAAGGCTGTCGGAAACTGACATCATAATCCAGATGGTAGAAACGCTGCCCTTAAGGGATTATGAGTTTCCGACCGACTGATGGGCTCCATGGGCACGCATCATAATGCATCAGTTGGATCGCAGCAGTAGATGCGATTCGGACCACAACCGACAAGCCGTTAGTTGCAGTCCAAACCACATCGAAATCAGGCGTTACATTTGTAATTGCTTAAGTTAATTACAAATGTTTCAACAGTCTTGAAGTAGTCTGCTTGTTTCTTGTACATGATCCCAACCTCCCTACTCTTGTGGAGTACAGTGCTATAGCTTGAATTTGCCCCTTACCAGTACTTGCTGTTATTCCAGGCTGAAGCTATAGATCGCAGCAACTTGCAGTGCTCCTTACGATCAAGGTGCCGGTCTTAAAAATTTGCTAACTATCTGGTGCCTTCGATAGTGCTCCTTTTCCCCAGAAATATGGAGAGATCCCAAAGCCTATCCTTGAGAGCGGTGGCTACCCTCCCTCACCAGTCCCTCATTCTATCTCCCAGGCCAGCTAGGTCCAATACAGTAAAAAAGTACCCGCCCTCATACTCAGCCTTGCTCACAAACATCATGGTTGACCTCAAAGACAGTCAAGAAAAGAAAGTAAAGACAGCCTTAAACCCTCCAAACAGTACCCGCCATTACCTGAATCTCCAATTAAGGACAAGTCAGACACCTCATCAACACTGGACGAAATACAGAAGTTCTCAACACAGGGTATGGAATCGTGCAGATGACCGAAACAAACACAGACATGCTTCAAGTTGTAGTATTTGGCATTCACAAAGACTTAAAAGAACTTACCAATAGAACATCCAATGCAGAAGAAAGGATCAGTGCTCTGTAAGATAAAAATAACCTACACACCAAACACATGCAGGCAACAGATAAAATTATAGCTGGTATGAAATGCAAAATAGTTTAATTGGAGGATCACAACGGGAGGAGCAACATAAGGATCTTCAGCCTTCTGGAAGGAGTGGAGAGTGTAGTAATATTTACCTTGGCATTCTTGTAGTCCGGGATACCAGAAACTCTTCAATTCAAATTCACCAAAGACTTTGAAATTGAACGTGCCTACAGGATTCCTTGCTGCAGACCAAATAATTTGAGCTACCCATGCCCAATGATCTTTAAACCCATACACCACCAATGCTCTGAGGCCATCTTGGCACAAATGAGAAAGATCAAAGTATTGATCTGGCAAGGGGTCAGAAAATCAATCTTCCAGGAATACACCAAAAGTACAGTCGTAAGAAGAAAGAGCTTACTGGCACTTTGAAACAGACTCATTGACATGTCTATCCAGCATTTCTTTGTAGGACCAGCAAAATTAAAATCATCTATAAAGGTCAGTCTCAATCATTCTCCTAATTGTCCAAGCTCTGCACCTTTCTGGACAATAAGTTCCAGTTGAGCATGGAAGCACACTCCATTCTCTCCAATGAGCTAACATGACTCTCACTAAAGTTGCCCTGTTTACCTAGACTCATCTCCGGGTCATGGACCAACCTTCAAGAGATAGTTATTACAATATTTCCTCAAGGGTTCCTGGTATGCAACCCCTCCTATTGCATGTTTAGCCCCCTTGATATGACTCATATGGTTCTCAACTTTTATCAAATGAGCTAATTCTTGTTGCTGTACTAGATCTCTCCCACACCTACCACACCATTGACTCTGATATTCCCCTATTATTTCTTCTCAGTACTGAAGACCCAGATGTTTCTCACTCTTGACCAACTTCCCCACAGTCTCCTGTAGTATACCTTGCCTGTCATTTACTTCCCCTGGTGGGTTGGGAGGCTTAAAGCTAAGTGGACATGTTTGCCCTGTGTGGGTGTAATAGTATTTCATGGTGCCCTAACGGGTCAATTTTGCTCCATCTGCCACTTTTCTGCTTTTAGTTTTATATTGTTCTATTTTTCCCCTAATGGCTATTCTATTCTACCCCCATATACCCTTATTTAGAATTAAGGAGTTTGCTCATCCCATCAGGGTAAAGGACACTACTCTAAGGCCCATTTACGTGGCGACTTTGTTCATATTGAGATGCTATGATTACAAAGGCCCAATAGGCTACCCTTAAAATAGTCTTAAGAAATACTAATAGACTAAATGTTGCAGAAATATAAAGGAAGATATAGTTTTATTGTAGGAAACCAAACTAGGATTATCTTTTAGAACCGGTTGGGCCTCTGATATTTCCTTCTCTGATGCTGTCGCAAAAAAAGAAAGTGGAGTAATCACATTGAGCTCGAAGAATTCTGCCCTATCCATTATTTCACGTTAACATGACAGCGAAGGTATACGGCTTCTTACAAGATATAAAAATGTTGAGGAAGATCTCTATGTGTTGAATATTTATGCTCCTAACAATGACAATCCACAATTTTGGCACACCCTAGTCTCTACCATGGCTCATCTTTATCAACTATGAAAAGACTACAACGGATTCAGAACTCTGCTGCCAGACTACTCCTACATGTAAAGCCACAAGCCCACATCTCCCCCGTCTTGAGGGCCCTAAATTGGTTACTGGTTGCCAGAAGATCCACCTTCAAGCTGCTTTGTATCAACCACAAAGCAATTCATGGAACAGGACCACTTTTCATCAGGAATAAAACCACCAAATACATTCAACAAAGGAACCTTCACTCAAGATCGGAGCCCACATCTTTTTTATTAAAGCAGTCAAACTAAGGAATTTATTACCTCCAAACATAAGATCCATGGATAACTATCTTACCTTCAGAAGACTACTAAAGAGTTGGCTCTTTCATATATAACCACCATACTCCAACTTAATGTACAACATATCCCTGTTTTTGTAAACATGTATAATTTGATAACATGTGTATATCTAAATATGTGTATTTCATTGTACAAATATGTATAACTATGGTTTTAAAATATAAAGATATTCTGTAGATCTGCTTAAAAATGTATATATTACTTAGAGTTAAATACATATATATCTAAACATTATTCTATGCTTAACATGTTTATAGGTCACTGCATAGTTTTCATGTCAGTTATTTGATTAGATGCTTATGGGTCCCTGCTTTATTCATCTATCACAATATGTAAACTATTGAAATAGTCAGAGCAAAAAAAAAAACAATTACAATAATTAAAAAAACAAATGTTACCTTCAAGTACAGCAACACTTGAAAGTCTGAGTTTACAAATACAACTTTAAATCCCGATATATTATCTGCCTTATACATGTAAATACTTTCTATGTAGGCAAGTATCTATATATTTATTACTTTACTCCTACCGTAAAAGAAGGAGAAAAAAACACCTTTGACATTCTCCAATGCACTTCCCTGGCTCACCCTATACCTCTCTCGCTATATCCTCTACCTCCACTCTCCGACTAATCCCAAACCTCATTCTCCTACTATGATCTCCAAATTAAACCTTTTCTAGACTCTTCCCCCCTCTATCCCGACTTGACTCCCCGGAAACCTCATTTTACTACTATGATCTCCCAAGTAACTCTTTTGAAATTCTTCTCTCATATGTCCCTCGTTTGACACATCCCAAACCTCACTTTACTACTATGATTTCCCTAATCCCTTTCTGAATACTGTTCCCTCCTCCATCTCTCCCAAGCCTCATCTTACTACTATAATCTCCCAAATAACACTTTCTAGACTCTTCCCTCTTCTATTTCTCCATTATCCAATTCAATCCAACTAACAGACTCGCATGTTTGCCACTCAAATGAACACATATTTCCCTATACTAATCCACCACTAATCCTTGTTGGGTTCAGGAGTTGCCTGAAACTCACTGAAAAGTGCTTCGATGCCTCATCAGGGGTAGTAGAGAGCTATACAAATTCAATTCTAATTACAAATATAAAACTGTCTCTCTCACCTCCAATCTCCCAGATTGTAGTGGGAGGAGATTTCAGTCTCCAAATGGACATCATCTTAGATCACCAATCACGCTTTTAATTCAGACCTCCAAAATCACCCAAACAAGTGGCAAACTTTTACAAAACTCATGGTCTATCTGATGTTTTGAGATTTGATAACCCCAAAGGAATGACTTTACTTTCTTTTCTCCTTTACATCTCAGTCACTCACCATAGACTACTTACTAGTTGATACTGATCTCTTACGAACAACTATGGATTACTCTATCGAACCAAAAATCATATTGGATCATGCAGCTATTTCAATTGCACTCAATAACTCTCATACTATACCGAGAAATACTTCTTGGCGCATGAATATGGAAATATTTTAAGACAATGCAGGCAACCAAGATCTCAGGAAGGAAACGCGCATGTTCTTCTCAGAGAATGTTATCTCTGTCTCTTCACCAATAACCCTCAGGGATGCATTTAAATGCACAATAAGAAGCCAAATCATAAACCGCATGGGTAGAAAAGATAAAGAAATAGAACAATCACTTACCCAACTCTTTACAACTATCAGATTAAAAAACATTAGTTATAGATAATCAAATAACTCCCATCTACTCCATAAGATCATATAACAAAAATATGAATATAATTCCATTGTCAGCAAGAGAAAAAACTTGCGAGTTCCTGCTCAGAAAGCAAATAAACTATTATACTTGAACAAAGCCAGAAAACGCTGAGCCTCGTTACTAAAGTTCAAAAGGAATAGCAATTTTATTACTAATATCAAAGATAGAGATGGTATAATCAAATGAAAAACCAAATAAGTGTTAGAAGTTTTTTAAAATGTCTATGCCTCTCTTTATCAACTAAACTCTCAGGTGTCCACCAAAAATGTCTCAAAATTTTTGCAGACTATACCATCTAAAGTCATTTCTGATTTCAGAAAAGCTGATACTAAACAATCCCTTAGATTCAAAATAAATATTAGATGCTCTAGTAAGGCTCCCAGCCAGGATGGCTTCCCCATTCTATTCTATAGAAAAATCTCAAATGCAATTATTAAACCCTTGAAAGATACCTAAAATCATTTTTCTTCAGAGGATAAGGCTACAAGAACAAGTGCAGAGGCAAAAATAGGTGCAATTCTCAAGGAGGGGTAGGACATTTCCAACCCTAAACTATAGACCAATATCCCTCCTCAATATGGAAGCAAAAATATATGCAATAGATTGGAATACCTTATCACTAAATTAATACACAGCTCCCAGACAGGCTTTGTTAAAGGCAGGCTAGCAAGTGATAATATCCGTACTTTGTGTCATGTCATAGAAAAAATACAACTTTCTGACCACTAGGCAGCAGTGGTGGTGTGAGATGCAGAAAAGGCTTTTGATAAGGTATCATGACCATTCTCACAATCAGTCTTATTGAAACACAACTTGTGAAACTCCTTCATGAAAATGACCATGGCACTGCATGCTGCCCCAATAGCAAGGATAAAGATTAACGGTTCCCTATCAGCCCCATTTCTGCTACCACAGGGCACATGGCAAGCTGGCTTCTTCTCATCACTTCTATTTCTCCTCTCTACTGACCCCTTAATGCAACTTGTAAATGACTCCCATTAGATCAAAGGCTTATCTTTCAGCCTGAATGCTTATAAAACAGCAGCATATGCCGATTTACACCCTCATCGTCTCTCATGATGCAGAGAGAGCCATCCCAATGATTATGAATATTATTCAACAATTGTCTCTGGTCTCTAGCTACTGTCTGAATAAAGATAAGACTGAAGTCCTACCCCTCACCCATTTATGCCTTCCTTCCCATGTTGTTAACTCTGGCCTAAAATACCAATCCAAATTCATTAAATACCCTGGTATCAGGTTCTGCAACTGTTAGACTTGTTAGACTAAGGGTGGTCTTCCCCTAAACATTTTGACTACTTACCTCCAATTTTTGCTGGATTTAGTTTTTATTGGTCTTAGGACTCTGTGCACTTTACCACTGCTAACCAGTGCTAAAGTTCTTGTGCTCACTTCCCTAAACATGGTTTGATTGGCATATACCTAATTGAAATCTTTAATTTACATATAAGTGAGTGGAATACCATATACCCAGGGCCTGTAAATTAAATGCAATCAATGGGCCTGCAGCACTTATTGTGCCACTCTTCTAAGTAGCACTCTAAAACATGTCCCAGGCCTACCATCACTGCAACATGAATGCACTTTTGTACTGCCATGTCGACTTGGCATTTAAACCCTGCTGCCAATCCTTAAACTCCCCTTTTAATACATATGTCACCCCTTAGAAAGGCACTAGGTAAGGGATCTCCAAACGTTTCTCTAATATGAGCTACTTATGTCAATGAAAACCCTCCAGAGTTTCTAATATTATTAGAGATGTAATGGTAACCACAAACGATTACATTAGTGGCCATCATATGCAAGATTAGTTGCAATGATCACGTCAGTGCATCAGTCTTGGTGATGGCAGTAATGTAAAAATACTTTTACTTTTAAATAATTTGTTAATTTGGAATGGTTCTACATTTGTAATATATAACAGTCATAGTTGCAGTCCCCCTAGCAACAAATGTATAATATTAGTAATATGTCTCCCCAGCACGTTTGATTTTTATCCCTCAAATATCAGCTTTAAATATATTTTGGAAATACAAGCATTTTTCTGCAAAAAACGAATTTTCGTTCTAAAAATAAACTCATTTTTGTCTCTAATACATGCTTTTCAATTTTGGCATACTTATAATAAATTAACCTAGCAAAAGCTTCAAGTTGAGTTCAGTGGGCTACTTTCAGGTAGCTGGAGAGCTACCAGTAGCTCACAAGCTACCCATTGGAGAAGCCTGTTCTATGTAGCCCATAGGGAAGGGTACTGTGTAATTAAAAGGCTGGACATGTGCATTTAAGTTATTAGTAGTCATGTTTCACTACTGCGAGGCCTACCCCTCACTTAGGATAACATTTGGGATTCCTTATCACATTTAATAAGATTCCAAATTGAGAGGAGCTAGATATGTCATGTTTGGTACCTAGAAAATTGTGATGATAAACCCTATTTAATGGTGAAGTCGGATTTTTCATTACAATGTTGAAATTGCCACTTTTGCAAAGTTGGCATTTTCATGCCCTTCGCCTTTGTGCCTGCAGCCTGTATTGGGTTACATGACTTGCTATAGCAGACAGTAAGACTTTGTCAATTTCTCTCAGACAGTCACACAATAGAGGGATTAGGTGCGCCTAAATGGGCAATCTGCTTTCAGGATGGGGGGGCGGACCTGAGCACAGCCCCATTTACACCTGAATAGCTTATGCTCGGCCTCCACACAAAGGGCCCAATGACCTTGTATTGTCACTGAAACCAGCTTGGAGCCAGGGCAGGGGAGACAGGAATTTCGATGCACTTCAAAGAACCTTTCCAGAAGCTTTTCCCTCCTTCCAGAAGAAGGGCACCAGGGTATAAAAAGAAGTCCTTAAAACCCACTCTTCATTTCACTACTAGACCTGTGGAAGGTCTCTCAGAGGACTGCCTTCTTCTGTGACCTGCTGTGTGAAACCTGGAAGAACTGCTTTGCTGTCTAGAGCCTGCCTAAACCTTCAGAGGCTAGCCCTGCTGGTGAGCCCTGCATCAACACCTGCACCTAGGAGTACCAGAAGGGACTCTGTAGTATCCTGGTTCTAATATGGTTCATGCTATGCCAGTGGAATTCTCTATGCCAGTGGAATTCTCCCTGAATGATGTAAGATAGAATGTTGTGAGTGAGAACCGACAGTTGGAGAAGGGTTGAGCAGCATGCTGGCTGCTCCTGGTGGGGCTGAACTACCGGATTTGTAACTACTACAATAAATACTCCTGAAACACTACAATCTATCTGGAGTGAGTTATTACAATTTTTGGCGACGATCTTAAAGCGAACCTGCGTCTGTCACCTCATCAAACCTCAAGGTACAGATCAACTTGCGACGAGTTGACTTAAGAACCTGCGTCTGCTACCTCTCAAGTACAAGTGGGAGTAGCTGGTAACCTACTATCAAAGAAGCAACGTCTGCATCTACAGCTGCATATCATGAACTGACTGGCACACCTCAGCCCCACCAGTGACCCCACATTGGACGCCCTTTACGCCACAGTGCCAGCTCCTGTCTCAACTGCAGCTCAAGTCTATGTATGCTGTCCCTACAGTGTCTCGACAATCAAAGTAATTGGACTGCCTTCAGGTGTTCCTGTCTACAGTGTCACACACCACTCGACAATTTTTGATTCGCACAGTAGCAGTTTGTTGGTTGTTTTGACCAGTGCCACAAGGAAGTCGACCCCGTGTTTGGGAAACATCTTCATGGTATCACAAGTTTACTCATGAGAAGAGGAGCTACACAACACAATGACGCACCATGAAGTACTGAGTGCACACTTTGGAGGAAGTGTGAGGTGAGGCATTTCAGTGTCTGTGATTGTTTGCCCCCTCTGAGACATCGAGACCTTCGCTGTTGTGTAACCGTCATGTTTTGGTTTAAACATGAGGCGCGTGTCTTAACCAGCGCGCGCATCTACCTGTGTCGTAGCGTTTGCAGCTTGGTGGAATCCTCAGTGTTACCTGGATTTTCTGCCCCGCCTGATCCTTTGTGACGCCTGCTGGTCTTCTACGGTCGTTTTGGTGCATGCACCTGCCGTGAACCACACTGCGTCGGCGTCATACTGCGTGGCACCATCTTAGAGTTGTTTTCTACTTCTCTTTGCCAAAGGGAAGTTCTCTGTTTTGGTCTGGATGCATCGAATGTGGGGACACCGTCACTATTTGGAGATCGAGAAGTACGACCTTACTCTCCTGTTTCACAGCTGTCCTCCGCTGAACTGGGATCGTCACTGTTTATGATCGGCAAGTACGACATTTGAGCAACTGTCCACGGTTGCTGGTAACTCTTTCTTCTGACGTTTTTCCCTGGACTTTTTCCATCGCCCATCATTTTTGCTCGAGGATGAATCATATTCTTGTTTGCGCTGTAACATGTTGGTTTGTGCTTTAACGTATCTATCCTTGACTCTATTTACAGGCGATCAGCTCTTTTTCTCCAATCCTTCTAGGGTTTGTTCTTAACTTAATTGCCTTACAGTGTGGTTAATATGTTTTGTGCAACAGGGTGTATTTTTTTTTTTACATTATGTTCCGTGGCTTTGTTTTGAAGACATTAGCAATGGATGTGCATCTCGGGTGAGAAGCCGCTCACCGGCGTGGACATTTGTCGTATGATTTCTTTTAGGCTTTGTTTTATTTACGATGCCTGTTTACAGAACTTATTTATTGTTATATTTACGAGAAATTTCATGTTCACACTCATTTAATCTTTCTCAGTTTAGGTTGCCTTACCATGGGGGTGCATACTGTAATTGTGTTTTATCGCATTCTCAGCTATAGAACCAGTTAGGTTATGTTTTTAAATTTGTTCTGAGTTTTTTCGACATGATTATCTAGTACAGCACATTTTCACTGCATTCTCTAGTCTACTTTACCCCACACGGGGTGTACCGTCCTTTCAGTCTCTACGTTATGATGTAGAACAAGAGACCATTACTCAAGGTCGCTTGTACACAATTTTTTATACTTTTACCCTTCATAGGGTGTTGTGAGGGTTTCTGTCACTTCAGGGAGTACACAACGTTATTACCTCCATGCGAGGTGTCTGTACTCTAAGTGTTTAGCTACCTATCCAGTGCACAAGGTTTCTACCTCCTTACGAGGTGTGTTCCATGGGGTGTTGTCCCTTTTTGTACAGTGCCCAATATTTTTACCCTCACACAGTGCACGACGTTGCTACCTCCGTGTGAGGTGTGTTGCATAAGTTTTAGTTTTATTGACACTGTGCACAGTCTTCTTACTTCTACACAAAGTGCGTTCTTTGGGTTGTTTCCCCATTGTTCGGTGCACATTGTTTTCATCTCCACATTAGGAGTATAGCGTGGGTTTCAGTCCCAGTGCTACTGTATATAATGCTTTTGCCTCTTCACGAGGTGTCTCTCGTGGGTTTTGTCCCACTACCGGGTGCACAACATTTGACCTTTCGAGGTGTGTCTCACTCTGTCTCTTACCTTCTTTACATTGTGCACGTTTTACAGTGTGGGTGTTTCTTTATGGCACTAGTGCACAACGTCTTACCTTCTCTCGAGGTTACCCCTGCACAAGCGAGTTGTTACCCTTATTGGGTGTATGGTTTGGGTTCCAGTCCCATTTCCATAGTGCATGGTTTACGTTACACTGGGCGTTTGTTTTTTATGTTTCATGTTTCATTGTCAACACTATAGCCCAGTGCTATTCTCTATTTTGATTCGGTCTTCAATATGTGATGGAGAAGTATGTGTAATCATTTGTATTTCTCTTCTTCTCTGTCTTCTTGTTTCCTTCTGCTCTGACTTGCCTCCTCGCATACCTGTCTGGCCAGTAGGTGTGCAGGTGGTAGTCATTGATGGTTTCTCCTTCCACTCTTTCTTTTCTTTGGTTATATAAAGAAGGGAGGATGGGTATTGGATTATGTTTATCTGTTTTCATATTTCCATTGTCTCTCTCACTGCTCTTCTTGTCTCTCTCTGGTTCTCTCTTTCGTTCATCTAGCTTCCGCATCTTGTTTCTGCTTTTCTCTTTTTCTGTTCATCTGTTACAGTGTTCTTTTCTGTTCTCTCTTACGTTCATCTAGCTTCTGCATCTTGTTTCTGCTTTTCTCTTTTTCTGTTCATCTGTTACAGTGTTCTTTTCTGTTTTCCTTTGGAAGAAAGGAGGATATGTAGTATCCTGGTTCTAATATGGTTCATGCTATGCCAGTGGAATTCTCTATGCCAGTGAAATTCTCCCTGAATGATGTAAGATAGAATGTTGTGAGTGAGAACCAACAGTTGGAGAAGGGTTGAGCAGCATGTTGGCAGCTCCTGGTGGGGCTGAACTACCGGATTTGTAACTACTACAATAAATACTCCTGAAACACTACAATCTATCTGGAGTGAGTTACTACAGACTCCAAGGGCTAGTTTATTGGCCTCATGTTCAGGGCCACATAGACACCACAGGCTCCCACCATCTTGAGCCTGTACCTGGACCTAGCCTGAGTGAGTCCCGAACCCCCAAGAGGTGTCCCACCAGTGATGAGCTTTTGGTTGTGGTGCTAATGGTGCCCAGATGGGCAATTTCCAAAACTGGGGAATTAGACAAAATTTGGCCAAGAAGTGCTCTGAGAACCAGGGGGAGACTGAGACCAACCTACTTGCCTATCAATCCAAGTTATATGACCAGTAGGATTGACTTTGCAGCTTCTCCCACTATGCTCCTATCCGCAGCAGGAAATCTGTTTCAGCAGTCCTTTGCCAAAGGGGTATCACAACCTTGTCAAACTATATCTGTCTACAGCCTTCTGCCTCCTCTGGCTGGAGTTTTTTTGACTTCCATTTCTGTGACTAAGTAAGAATGTAGAAATCTTCACCGCGGCTTCGATTCAAGGCCATCCGACGACGACACTCCTTCATTGGACACCTCCTGCAGCTTGACCCTGCTGAACTTTACCTTCTCAGACATTTTCTTCAGAAGCTTTTCTCAGTCAAAAGGTTAGCGATGACCGAGGCCAATCCACTTTTTGGTTCTATTTTATAATTTAAAAATACATAACTCCAGTTCTACTGATTGTAATGCTATTGTTTCCGTCTCAAATCATTTATTACAATGTACTCTATTTTTCTAAATTGGTTTTGAATTTTTATTGTGTTGTGTTTTCATATTAATGTTGTTTGTGTACTGCACAAATACTTTATAGATTGTCTTTCAGTTAAGCCTGGCTGCTTTTTGGTGCTAAGCTACCCAGGGTTAAGCAGAGATTAATTTTGTGACTTTTCGTGGTTCACCATTCAGGGGATTGTGGATGTTCTTGACCAGGGCTCTCACCTCAGTCAACCAACAACCCAATTTCTCACTGCAACAATTTACAGGAATCAGTCAAACACAATAAATCAAAGATCATAGAGAAAATAAAAGAAATTCTCATGACTTGTTTACCCAATGATGATGAATGCACCCCCTGTTAACTTCCTTGCATGTATTCTTCCATTTCACCTATTCCATTCCTATTTCTCCTCTATAGATAAACTAACTGCACCCTTCCGTTGGAACAATAAAAAGGCCAGAATCACATTTATAAACCCTTAAGATTTGATTTCTTGATAGGCGAATGCAAACTACTGCATTTGTATAATTACCAAACAGCCTTCCTCACTGCACAAGGTGCCCACTGGTGTTTGGAAGACATTCTGTATGCCATTTCAAATGTATTCCCTCATTACCATGTCTCACCTCACAGTCCCCCACTCAAGACAAATATTTGAGGACACCATCAAAGCACTGAACACGGTTGTTAAATTCATTCCAACGCATATCTCTAGACCTAAATACATCTACACCTTTGGAACACCAATCTAATCCAAAATAAAAACCTCTCTTCAATCAAACAAAAATGGCTGCAAAAAGGTATCAGCCTAATCAAAGACCTGTATAAAAACACCATCCCATTATCATTTACTAAACTCCAATTCAATTTCACTTTAGACAATATAAATGTTTATGACTTTCTAAAACTTAAATGCTCATTAACCAAACTAGGCCACTTGGATACCCAGACATGATCTGTAGCATCAAATCCTGGTTCTCAACCGGTCATGTTGCCTCCAAACTATATAAAATTACAGAAGACCAAAATCTCCCCCACCTCATAAATGAAATGGAATGGAATAAATATCTTGACCAACAAAACCTGGTTCCACCATCTACAGAGGAGTAGAACAATATCTGTATTAAGACCCTTTGCAACAAAATCATACCTGCTCTTACGCAAACCAAATTCTTCACTAAACATTTACTATATTTGACCTCAGACAAATTATTTAAACTGAGTGAAGATAATAGTTGCTAGAACTGTACCTCTGTACCTGAAACTGTAACACTGGAACATATGTTCTTTAGCTGCACATTCAGCAATCCATTCTGGGAGCAAATCAAGACCCACATTTCTGATATATTTAAACTCAAGATTGTATTGTCATTCTCACTATTTATACACCGAACCTAAGTGATAACAATGCCTTCTTATTTGAACTTCTTCTAAATATCACATTAAAAGTTATACTCACAGAATGGAAATCATCCACACACATTTCCTCCCATGCCTGGTAGGCATGGTAAACCTACATAAGAAGCACAAATCCCTCCCATGAGGCCCTACCAAACATCCAATGTAAGTGCTCATCTAATGCCCTCTTTTATCTGAGGGCTTAAGAGACTGTTTCTGCACTATTACTGAATAGCCCTGCTCTACATATCACACATCTTCATGGACCACCCACCCTTTAATTCCACAGTTATTGTTTGGTTTGAATGAGCAGTTGATGATTCCTCACTTAAATTTCACATATGGATACCTCAAAATCTGATTATTCTTACAGGCACTTATCGGCCTCTCAGAGTGCATTAATATTTCTTTCAGGTGCTGTCAATGATTACACCAGATACTGTTTATCTCTCCTGACCAACCTTAACCATTTATGATCAGAGTTGATGATCCTCTATATATTCCCGAACATGTTTGTGTTCCTTGTTTCTGAATCGTTGTGCGTACAACTACATGATTCGTTTTTCTCTTTGTGGTCTACTCTGGACTTTGTGTTGATTGTTATATTTTACTAAAATGTCAATTAAAGCCTTCCTGGAATAAAAAAAAATAAAGATAAACAATAAAGTTCCACAAAACAACAAAGGAAGACACCTAGGGGCTGAATACGATGGCGGGCGGATCGCCACCGCCGGCCCGGCGGTGGCGATCCGCCCGCCATCGTAACCTGATTTACCCCCATCATATTATAATGGCGGGGCATCGCGCCGGACGCAAAGTGCGTCCGGCGCTTTCGCTCGGTCGGCAATCGTGACGATTGCCGGCCGGGCGGAACTGGGGCACAATATGGTTGTGGTGCTTAGCAGGCACCGCCATCCATATTATGATGCATGGTTTTGCAGGCCTTTCCATGGCGGCGATGCCGCCATAGAAAGGCTGGCAGGGATGTGCTTTGGGGGCCCGTTGCAGGCCCCCAGGGGGTGTGGGGGGGGGGTGCACTTGGGGGGTACCCATGGTACTCCCCTCCATTTCCATGCACAAGGTGGCAGGCACCGCGCGGTGCCTGCCACGTTGTGCATGGAAATGCACAACATGGTGATTTGGCATTGCGGAAGGGTGCTGCTGTAAGCAGCACCCGCCGCAATGTCAAACATGCGGAATGCGACCACCAGGGTGGCGGTCGCATCCTAATTAGCGGTGCAGGACCGCTGCACGTCTGGCGGCCGGTCCCAACACCGCGAGGATGGCAGGCAGACTCAGGTCCGCCCACCATCCTAATAGGCCTCTTAGTGAGAAACATTAATTACAAGTGTTTCAAAAGTCTTGAAGTAGTCTGCTTTGTTTTCTGCTCTTAACTACCCTCAACCTATTGCACCTAGGTATAGAATACTGGCCCTTACTATTGAGAATGATGGATTATTTTGAAATAAGATGATAGTTCAGTTGTGACTCTTCCAAGCAGATATCCATAATGCTGCATCATCACAGGCTCTGATCACACTTTGCAATCATATATACGTATATATATATATATATATCTCAAAGCTCCAAGGTTCCCACCAGTTTGAGACACACTCTGACATCCACTACAGCAACCTTCATGAGGTAAAAGCCGGATCGGCGGGCGGATCCAGTTTACAGCATGCCTGTCGATTCACGCCTGATGCGTTTCGTGCTCATTGCACTCTTCAGAGGCGTGACAGTCATTTTGGCTTAAAGTCCACACCTCCCACTTATGATATGAGCCCTCCAATGGGCGACTCAAATGAGTCTGCGTTGGTTTGTGAGTCTTGTAGTGTGTGCCTTAGTTATGTGCCGCTGTCTGAAACATTCCAAGCCCACCAATGGGCCTCCACTCGCTCCTCCGGCTTGTCAATCCTCAATGGATGCCTCCACATTAAGACTCCGTGATTCGGAGCCCCGTGGCCCCAAATTTCCGGGTGGTGCGTCTCCCGTGGCTGGGAGGCCGCGTTGTAAATCAAAGCTCCAAGGTTCCCACCAGTTTGAGACGCACTCTGACATCCACTACAGCAACCTTCATGAGGTAAAAGCCGGATCGGCGGGCAGATCCAGTTTACAGCATGCTTGTCGATTCACGCCTGACACGTTTCATGCTCATTGCACTCTTCAGAGGCGCGACAGTCAATTTTACATAAAGGGCTCATATCATAAGTGGGAGGTGGGGCAGGTCAGTCAGAGACAGAGCCTGGACCAGGAGAGCAAGGAGGGCTTAGACTCAAGAGGGGCAGTAGTGAGGTTGTGAGTGTGGAGTTCAGTTGTAAGGGGTGAGTGTGCAGCAGGGCAGTGAGGGGCATAGTCTCGAACATGGCAGTGAGGGGTCAGAGTATGAAACAAGGCTGTGATGGGTGAGCGTGGAGCAGGGCAGTAGTTTCGAAGTGGCTTGGAAGTGAGGGGGCAAAGCTCCAGTTGGTCATTAGTTGGTCATTGAGGGGCACTCGGGTTTTGTCGGTACAGTGAGGGTGAACACACAGCAGGACAGTGAATAGGTGCTTGCATAGTCAACGAGGGCAGTGAGGACGGTGGCTGGGCCCAATGTAAATGTGCTTAAACCAGTTAAATCATTCGGCACAGTGTGTACGGAGGGCTTGGAGCATAAGAACAGGGGGAGGAGGGGGCCTGAAGCAGGGCAGTGAGAGAGCGGAGTGTAGAACAGGGCAGTTTTTTTCTGCAGATCTGTTGCCTCTTTCTGCACCCCTCTTTTCTCTTTCTGCACCTCTTGCCTCTTTCTGTACCCCTCTTCCCTCTTTCTGCACCTCTCTTGCCTCTGTCTGCACACCTGTTCCCTCTTTCTGTACCCCTTTTGCCTGTTTCTGCAACTGTCTTGCCTCTTTATGCAGTTCTCTTGCCTCCTTCTGCACCTCACCTGCCTCTTTCTGCACTTCTATTGCATATTTCTGCACCTCTCTTGCTTCTTTCTGCACCCCTGTTGTCTCTTTCTGCACCCCTGTTGTCTCTTTCTGCACTCGTCTTCTCTCTTTCTGCACCTCTCTTGCTTCTTTCTGCACTTCTCGTGCTTATTTCTGCACCTCTCTTGCTCCTTTCTGTACCCTTCTTCCCTTTTTTGCATCCCTCTTGCCTCTTTCTGCTGTTCTCTTGACATTTTCTCCACCTCTCTTGCCTCTTTCTCCACCTCACTTGCCTCTTTCTGCACTTCTATTGCTTCTTTCCACACCTCTGTTGCTTCTTTCAGCAATTCTCTTGCCTCTTTCTGCACTTCTCTTGCTTGTTTCTACACCTCTCTTGTGTCTTTCTGCACCTCTGTTGCCTCTTTCTTCACCTCACTTGCTTCTTTCTGCACCCATCTTGCCTATTTTTGCACCCCTTTTTTCTCTTTCTGCACCTCTCTTGCGTCTTTCTGCTCCCCTGTTACCTCTTTCTGCACCTTTCCTGCCTGTTTCTGCACCTCTCTTGCCTCTTTCTGCACCTTTCCTGCCTGTTTCTATACTTCTCTTGCGTCTTTCTGCACCCCTGTTCCCACTTTTTGCACGTCACTTGCTTCTTTCTGCACCTCTCTTGCCTCTTTCTGCACCTCACTTGGCTCTTTATGCACTTCTCTTGCTTCTTTCCACACCTCCGTTGCTTCTTTTAGCAATTCTCTTGCCTCTTTCTGCACTTCTCTTGCATGTTTCTGCAGTTCTCTTGCGTCTTTCTGCACCTCTGTTGCCTCTTTCTGCACCTCACTTGCTTCTTTCTGCTCCCCTCTTGCCTTTTTTTGCACCCCTTTTTTCTCTTTCTGTACCTCTCTTGCTTCTTTCTGCAACCCTGTTGTCTCTTTCTGCACCCCTGTTGTCTCTTTCTGCACTCGTCTTCCCTCTTTCTGCACCTCTCTTGCTTCTTTCTGCACTTCTCTTGCTTCTTTCTGCACCTCTCTTGCTTCTTTCTGCACCCTTCTTCCCTTTTTTGCATCCCTCTTGCCTCTTTCTGCTGTTTTCTTGCCATTTTCTGCACATCTCTTGCCTCTTTCTGCACCTCACTTGCCTCTTTCTGCACTTCTCTTGCTTCTTTGCACACTTCTGTTACTTCTTTCAGCAATTCTCTTGCCTCTTTCTGCACTTCTCTTGCTTGTTTCTGCACCTCTCTTGCGTCTTTCTGCACCTCTGTTGCCTCTTTCTGCACTTCACTTGCTTCTTTCTGCACCCCTCTTGCCTCTTTTTGCACCCCTTTTATCTCTTTCTGCACCTCTCTTGCGTCTTTCTGTACCCCTGTTCCCTCTTTCTGCACCTTTCCTGCCTGTTTCTGTACCTTTCTTGCCTCTTTATGTACCTCTGTTGCTTCTTTCTGCACTTCTCTTGCTCTTTCTGCACCATTTGCGCCTCTTTCAGCACCTCTGTTGCTTCTTTTTGCACTTCTCTTTCTTCTTTCTGCACCCATCCTGCCTCTTTTTGTACTTGTCTTGCCTCTTTGTGCACCTCTCCTAATTTTTTCTGCACCCCTCTTGCCTCTTTTTGCACCTCTGTTGGTTCTTTCTGCACTGCTCTTGCTTCTTTCTGCACCTCTTTTGCAAATTTCTGCATCCCTCTTGCCTCTTTCTGTACCCCTCTCCTGTCTTTCTGCACCTCTCTTGCCTCTGTCTGCACACCTGTTCCCTCTTTCTGCACCCCTTTTGCCTGTTTCTGCAACTCTCTTGCCTCTTTCTGCAGTTCTCTTGCCTCTTTCTGCAGCTCACTTGCTTCTTTCTGCACCCCTCTTGCCTCTTTCTGCACCCCTCTTCCCTCTTTCTGTACCTCTCTTGCCTCTTTTTGCACCCTTGCTCCGTTTCTGCACATTTCCTACCTGTTTATGCACCTCTCTTGCCTCTTTCTGCACCTCTGTTGGTTCTTTCTGCATATCTCTTGTTTCTTTCTGCACCTTTCTTCATCTTTCTGGACTTCTGTTGCATCTTTCTGCATTTCTCTTGCTTCTTTCTCCTATTTTCTTCCTCTTTCTGCACATGTCCTACCTCTGTAGGAATAGTTAGAAATTAGCATTTAAAAAACCTTTGCAAAAGTCACTGAAAAAAACATAGTTTTCAGGGGCGTTATAGTTAGGAATTAGCATTTAAAAAACCTTAGAAATTCACTGAAAAAACCATAGGTTTCAGGGACGCTATAGTTAGTTAGACATTTTACTCATACAAAACCAGAGAAATTCGGCCATTATAGTTAGTTGAGCTAACTATAACTCGCGCCCCCGCAATGCACTGCTGATGACGTCACATATTACATCACTCATGACATGGTCAGTGACATCTCAAATGACATCACTGATGACATCACTGATGAGATCATCCACGTGATAATCTGATGCACCTCCTCACACCCTAATATAACCTTTGATACACCCACTCTAAAATACAGACTGCCATTCTCGAAACCATAGACACACCAATACCAGTTACTACATACCCACTCACTGATTCATAGGTCTACACACACATCTACTCCCTCATCCATACACTCACTGATAAATACAGTCACTCATCAAAACAGCTACTATCATATGTACTCATACACCCATACAGACACTCACACACCGCCACTCACCCATAGAGTTATTCACACAGCTAGTCAATAATGCAAAGAATCAATCACACTCCCATTTACTCACCTACACAGTTATACACACACCACCTCACTTATTTATACATATACTAACACATACTTACTCTCTTATACAATCACTGACACAAGCACACACTCATCCATACAGCTACTCTCACAATCACTCACTCTCACATATAATCATTTATATACTCCAACACTCACATATACTGCCTTTAACATATGTAGTTACTCACAGATGTACCACTGAGACATCCATTCACTCACCAACACAGCTATACACACACTCACCCACCCATATAGCCCCTCACAGATGCACTCTTGAATCCGTACACCCAGTGAATCACCCACTCACACATCCATGCAGGGAGTCACACACACACCCTGCCCACCCACACAGACTCTGACACACCCATTCAGCTTCTCAGACAACCAATTAAAAACCAATATATAGATGCTCATGTAGCTACTCACCAACCCAAACAGCCACTTACACACCAACTGACAGACTGATACAGACATTCATACAGATTAGTCAGTCACCCATATATTAGTAAGACACATTTAATCACTCACTTATACAGTCAGACATGCACCTATTAAATCATCCATTTAGACACTCATATACCCACTCATTCTTCAATACACCTTGGCATATATATGTATAAAACATATTTAAACTCTTTAGAAACACTCAATCACTGGATGATGTCATCAGTGATGTCATTTGAGATGTCATCAGTGATGTCATCAGTGATGTCATAGACCATGTCATGAGTGATGTAATATGTGACGTCATCAGCAGTGCATTGCGGGGGCGCGAGTTATAGTTAGCTCAACAAACTATAACGGCCGAATTTCTCTGGTTTTGTACGAGTGAAATGTCCAACTACCTATAACGTCCCAGAAACATATGGTTTTGTCAGTGAATATATATATATATATGCATTAGGCACACGTTATCACAGTGAGGGAACTGTGGTGGTGCAGGTTTGGTGGCAGCAAACAAACTAAATGAATCAAGTGGTAACATAGTTGAAGGGTAAAACAATTTAAAAGCTATCCTCCAGCGAAAGATGAATTGGTAATGGACTTAGGCACTGGAGTATACAGTGTGATCATTCGCATTTTCTATTTAACGCCGGAGAGTTAACAATTATGATGTTTAAAAGAACAATATATGCATAATGCACTTGCATTTTATTTGTAACCATGATTCCAGCATTCACTTGAATTGAATCAAATTAATATGCACAGACTATCGATTTATCACCAACATAATGAATTTTTGAAGCTTTGATTAATATTATTGAATGCAATTTTGTGCCATAAAACAAAATGAATTATTCTTGATATTTAAAGAATTCATGGGACTTGAAAGCAAATGTCAGCATCACTAGTTACATTTATGTATAGATATCGATGTAAGGCAAAGTCTTTCTTCAATGTTAATGGTTGTTGTGACCCATGTGTGACTGGAAGTATCCAATGGTTTTAAATATTGATTGTGCAACAAACGCTTGTTGTGTGATCAAGGCAGTAATACTGAAACGCGTTACAACAGCGGAATAAAACCCAAGCACAAAATCAAAAGGAGTGGTGTGGTGTCTTACCTGGTGTGGATCTCCGATTCATATGAGTAATCGGAACTGGCACTAGATATATATATATATATATATATATATATATATATATATATATATATATATATATATATATATAACGAACATACACTCCTACTCCAACTGAAGAAGGCACGTACACAAGGATGTAGGGATACGGCATTATTTATTTTCTTGGGTCTCCCTCGACCCTGCGACCAGAGATACGCGTTTCGGCTTCGCAGAAGCCTTTGTCAATCTGAAAAACCACAGGTTTCAGGGACGTTATAGTTAGGCTGACATTTCACTCGTACAAAACCAGAGAAATTCAGGCGTTATAGTTAGCTGAGCTAACTATAACTTGCGCTCCCGCAATGCACTGCTTATGACCTCACTTATTACATCACTCATGACATGGTCAGTGACATCACTGATGACATCACTGATGACATTTCAAATGACATCACTGATGACATCACCCAGTGACTGCGTGTGTTTTTGAAATGTTTGAGTGTTAAATATGTATACCAAACTGTATTGATGAATCAGTGGGTATATGAGTGCCTGTATCTAAGCTTCAGTAGCTATGTGACTGACTGTATAAGGGAGTGATTAGGTGTCAGTGAATGTATGGCTCACTGACTAGAATGTCTGAATGTCTCTGTCAGTCTGTCAGTTGGTGTTGAAGTGGCTGTATGGGTTGGTGAGTGGGTACATGAGTGGGTGTTTGGGTGATTGATCGGTTGTCTGAGTACCTCTATGGGAGTATGAGTATCTCTGTGGGTAGGTGAGAGGGTTTGTGACTGCCTGCATGGATGAGTGAGTGCATGAATCAGTGGGTATATGGGTTAGTGAGTGTAAGAGAAGGGTTGCATAAGTGATTAAGTGTGTCTATGGGTGTGTCGGTGAGTGAATGGATGTGATTGGCTGTATGGGTTAGTGAGTGCATGTGTGAGGGTGTGTATGGGTCAGTGATTACATGTTGCATCTGTATGAGTAAGTGACTGGTTGTGTGTAAAACTTTATAGGTGAGTAAATGGTTCTCTGATTGATTCTATAGGTGAGTGCATAGCTCTATGAGTGACTGACAGTGTGTGAGTGGCTGTATGGTTGTTTGAATGGATATATCAGTGGCTGTATTAGTGAGTAAGTTGGTGAACGAGTGGCTATATGGGTGGCTGAGTAGATATGTGTGTAGAGCTATGAATCAGTGAGTGGGTGTTTAACTACTGATATGGGCATGTTAATGGTTTCAAGAATGCTCCTGTTGAAGTTGCAGTGGGTGTATGAAAAGTAACATGGTGGGGTACGTCATTAATTATGTGGATGATGTCATCAGTGATCTCATCAGTGATGGCATTTGAGAGGTCATCAGTGATGTCATGAGTGATGTCACTGACCATGTCATGAGTGATGTAATAAGTGAGGTCATAAGCAGTGCATTGCGGGGGTGCAAGTTACAGTTAGCTCAGATAACTATAACGGATACACTTCTCTAGTTTTGCATGAGTGAAATGTCAGCCTAACTAGAACGTCCCTGAAACCTGTGGTTTTTTCAGTACACTTCTAAGGTATTTTAAATGCTAATTTGCAACTATAATGTCCCTGAAACCTGTGGTGTTTTCAGTGAATTTCTAAGGTTTTTTAACTAGTGCTTGAATTTTCAGAGTGGAGCAAAAATGGCGCTACATGTTCAACCATTTCTGAAGAATTGCACTGTGTACAAGTTACAGTACGTGTTAAGAAGGCTTGTTCAAAATATTTTCACATTCATAAAGGTAACGTAATTTTTTACATATATTTACTAATTTACATTTTTTTTAAAAAGAAACTGTGAGAATCGCTTACCGATCGCGTACTGATCGTGGTGGGTGCGCAAATCTGAGCATCGTACCACCATATTTGTATGTTCGCGTACAGTGCACGTAGGATGTGCGATAGGTGCGCGGTTCCCAAATTTTTCAATTGTTTGAAATTTAAATACATGATATATACTTTATAATTTTGAACTCAATCATATGTGTTTTATAGAAAGAGTTATAAAAGTACCTTTAATATAAATATTTTGAATATTTGACGTATTTTTATGAAGTTACGGGAGCCGCGATGCTCCCGCGTACCCTCCCACATGTATTTCTGGGTGCGTGATAGGTTCGCGACTCCAGCGCAAATAAGTTAGTTGTAAAAAACATATGTATATAATTTTAGATTATAGATTATATTAACAAACTTACTTTCAAATTTGTAAATCTACTATATTTGTAACTGGAATAAATATATAATATTGTTTACACATATTTTCCGGATACGAGTCCGGTACGCGAATCCCACGTGACTTCAAAAGAAATGATTTCATTGGTTAAGAATCTTTCTATTCTAGTACTTGGAGGGCTCCACCCAATTTGTTCTTTCTTTCAGGAGCATCTTTAGAATAAATACCTCTTGTGTTCTCTATTACTCTGCATTTATATTTTTGGTGTTTTTACCCAATACTGGAAATAGCATCTGGAAATCCACCCACAGATGAAGTTCAAGATGTAGAGGAGCAGGAGGAGCCTGTGAAAAAAGAAAGGAAAGCATTGTCTGGATATTTTTCTCTATTACACCTAGGGAGAAAAAAGTAAATGTGAGGAAAGTGACTTGCACAGTGTGTGAAAAAGTATTATCTCGGGGCTCCGAGAAAAAATACTCCGGTGGAACCTCATCAATGATGAAGCATCTGCAGACAATGCATCCAAACTGTCTCGCAAGAGAACAGCACCAGTGAGAACTGCAGCTACAATTACAGGATGCTGAAGTTCCTTGACCCAGTACATCTGCGGGTTCTACATTAATACCCGATACACCATTGCTCATACCTGAGTTTGCTGGTTTAGAGCAACACTGCTTAAACTGCAAACAACTACTTTGTGCTGGGTAGCAGTCTATCGCAACAGCTGCAAGAAATCATAAATTGTTCGTTTTTTTGTTGTTTTTACAATGACTTTCAATTGCAAAATGTTTTCACTAGTTTACTGCAGTTCATTGCCTTTTTAAAAAAATCCAATTTAAAAAATCACCTAAAAAATAAATAAAAGAGTTTGAAAAACACAAAACAATTTAAAAAGAAAAAAAATGGTTCTTTTTAGAACCGCCTATTTGGTTAAAGATGGACAAACTTGTATGTGTTGTATGAATGAGTGCAAGGGTAATGCCTGATTTATTGGATGAGTGTATGGATAGTTCCTGGGTGATTGGGTGAGAGCATGGATAGTGTCTGGATGATTAGATGAGTGCACAGGTATTGCCTGGATCATTTGATGAGTGCATGGGCAGTGTCTGAGTGACTGCATGACTGCACGGTTTGTGCCTCAGTGAATGCATGAGTAGAAAGGTAGTACCTTGCTGTTTGGATGAGTGCATGGGTAGTGCATAATAGAATGCCTGAGTGATTGCATCAGTGCATGAGTACTGCGTGGGTGAATGATTGTCTTGAAGGATAGTGCCTGACTGATTGGAAGAGTACATGGGTAGTGGTTGAGTGAATAGTTGAGTGCAAGGATAGTGTCTGAGTGAATAGAGGAATATATGGGTTGTGCCTGAGTGAATGGATGAGTGCATGGGTAATGCCTGGGTATTTGGATATGAGTATGGGTAGTGCCTGAGTGAATGGATAGGTGCAAGGATAGTGCTTGAGTGACTGAATGAGTGCATGGGTACTGCCTGAGTGAATGGATTAGTGTAAGGGTAGTGCCTGGCTCATTGGGTGAGTGCATGGGTAGGGTCTGAGTGATTTGATGAAAGCATGAGTAGAGCCTGGAAGATTGCATGACTGAATGAATAGTGCTTGAGTAAATGGAAGAGTGCATGGGTAATGGCTGGATAAATGGGTGAGTGCAAGAGCAGTGCCTGGGTGATTTAATGAGTGCATGGATAGTACCTGGGTGAATGGATGAGTGTATGGGTAGTGCTTGGGTGATTGGATGAGTGCATGAGTAGTGTCAGGAAGATTTGATGAGTGCATAAGTACTGCCTGAGTGAATGCATGCATACTGCATGAGGGAATAGTTGAGTTGAAGGATAGTGCTTGAGTGATTGGACGAGTGCATGGGTAGTGCCTGGGTGATTGGATGAGTACATGAGTACTGCCTGAGTGAATGTATAAGTGCATGGGTAGTGACTGAGTGAATTGCTGAGTGCAAGCATAGTGCCTGAGTGAATGGGTGAGTGCAAGAGAAGTGCCTGGGTGATTCCATGAGTGCATGGATAGTAGCTGGGTTAATGAATGAGTGTATGGGTAGTCCCTGGTTGATTGGATAAGTGCATAGGTAGTGCCTGGGTGAATACAGGAGTGCATGGGTAGTGTCTGGGAGATTGGATGAGTGCATGGGTAGTGCCTGGGTGATTGCATAAGTGCATGGGTAGTACCTGAGTAAATGGATTAGTATAAGGGTAGTGACTGGCTCATTTGGTGAGTACATGGGTAGTGTCTGTGTGATTGCATGAATGCATGGGACTGCCTCAATCATCGCATGACTGCATGGGCAGTGCCTGAGTAAATCGATGTACGCATGTGTAGTTGTTGGATGAATGGGTGAGTGCAATAGCAGTGCCTGGGTGATTGCATCAGTGCATGAATAGTACCTGGGTGAATACATGAGTGTATGGGTAGTGCCTGGGTGATTGTATGAGTGTATGCATAGGGCCTGGGAGATTGGATGAGTGCTAGAGCAGTACCTGGGTTATTACATGAGTGCATGGATAGTACCTGGATGAATGAATGAGAGTACGAGTAGTGCCTGGGTGATTGGATGAGTGCAGGGTAGTGTCTGGGAGATTGGAGGAGAGCAAAAGTACTGCCTAAGTGAATGTATGAGTGCATGGGTACTGCATGAGTGAATGGTTAAGTTAAAGAATAGTGCCTGAGTGAATGGATGAGTGCATGCGTATTTGCTGGAGGAATGAGTGAGTGCAATAGCAGTGCCTTCCTGATTCCATGAGTACATGTATAATATCTGGATGAATGAGGGAATGGGTGGTGCTTGGGTGATTGAATGAGTACATGGGTAGTGCCTCAGTGATTGTAGGAGTGCATGTGTACTGTCTGAGTGAGTGCATGGGTAGTGACTGTGTGAATGGATGAGTGCATGCATAGTGCCTGGGAGATTGGATGAGTGTAAGAGCAATGCCTGGGTAATTCCATGAGTGCATGGATAGTATCAGGATAAATTCACTGAGTGAATGTATGAGTGCATGGGTACGGCCTGAGTGAATGGCTCAGTTGAAGGATAATGTCTCAGTGATTGGATGAGTGCATGGGTAGTGCCTGGGTGATTGGATGAGTGCATGAGTACTGCTTGAGTGAATGCATGAGTACATGGGTAGTGACTGAGTGAATGGTTGAGTTCAAGCATAGTGCCTTAGTGATTGGATGAGTGCATGAGTAGTGCCTGGGTGATTTTTTCTTTAAGGGAGGGGGGCTGAGCAGCCCCCCTCCCCATTCCATTTTCAGCCCTGGGGACCCCATCCCCCCGAGGCTTGGACATTTTTTATTTTTATTTTTATTTTCTAAAGGAAGAGGTCCACGAGGCCCCCCTCCCCAGGCCAATATCGGCCACAGGACCCCATCACCTGGGGCCCAGCCATTTTTTTAAAACATTTTAAAAAAGGGAGAGCGAAAGGGGGGTATTAGTTATCAAATGGTGTGGATTGGCGCTTGCCCAATATCGTAGAAGTAAAACAAAGAGATATCTGTGCGGTGCAACAGGTGAGGGAAAACCCCTAAGCCCTCAATTACAGACACAAGTCTGTCTAAGTAAATAACATCAAACCCTGTGCACACGCATAAAATAATTATAATACAGAAGGTAGGAAATGAAGACAAAGTGTTCTTGCTTCAAGTGTAGGTTTAATGTTGTGTTGCTTCACAAGCCAGCCAACACGTGTTTCGTCTTTGGGTGTTAACCCTAGACTTCTTCAGGGCTGGAATTAAACATAAAATGGCTTATATCACGAGATGTTAATTAAAATCTTACATATCTTAAGTGTTACACGGGTGGGACAAAGTGAGTATAATAGTAGAGATTGTATATCATTAAAGTTATAATTTTTTGAGGGAAACACCATGCCGTTAGATTATGACAATAATAAAGAAAAATGTCACAAGGACATCAATTTGAATTAATTTATATAATACTAAAAACCTGTAAGTGAAAATAATGTCAGATCCAATCAATATAGTTACCGTGATCTATATGGTGAAACTGCAGTGCGCTAATGAACACCATATACATTTGCCAATATTCAATCCGAGTTTTAAGGGCCAAATTTGGACAAAGATATGTCGATGATAGTGCAACAAATAAATAAACCGCACATTGTGAGTCCCAATTGGGTAGATATGGATGTTGTGATGTGTCTATATAAAATCTGATAATACCGGATGTTGGTGATTAGTGAAAGGGCAGTGAAATCCGCATCTAAACTAGTGAAGAGATCAGATAATCCGCCTACCTCAAAATTACTTAATCACTCTTTGGACCTAGAATATAAAAAGAACAGGCACCCAAATAAATAAATGCCCGTCACAGGGGCAAAACAAGATAAGTGATATAACATCTTTCAATTTGGATAATTCTCTAAGTATCGCTCACCTTCCAACTGGTGATAATTCCGACCCAGCAGGTCCTAATATTCACAGTAGTATATGGACTCTCTTCTCACAGTCGATTCAATCTGTGTAATAATGACTACCATGAGTATGTATATCTACTCGACTCACACAATTATCTCTAACATACTTATGACTTGGTATCTCTAAATATATGAACCACATCCACAGCTTACCTCTTTATACAGGAATAGTATTCTGGTTCTATTGTCGTTATTATGATTATTTTGATCCTCAATTGTATTTGTCCAAATAACGCGCTCATGCGTCTCCTTGGGATAGGCAGAAAGTAACGTGGCACCATCCGCCACAAATAACTGTAATAAGGATTAACAAAAGATCGTGTCACCGGCTGACTTTACGCGCCCGGGGCTTTTACAAATGTGGTTCATGTGGAATTTGTAGGTGGGCTTCCGACCAAAAGAAAACCTTCACTGGTCCAGACAGAACTTATGACATCAGATTCAACATAAACTGCAATACAAAGTTTGTTGTTTATGTATTGGAATGCACTTGTGGTGGAAAATATGTGGGCAGTACAATAAGGACCCTTAGGGAAAGAATAAGCGAACATGTCAGAGCCCTTAAACAACAGGACCCCAGATATCCTATGGCATTACACATGTGGGAGTGTCCATCCCAAGGTGCACACAAAAGCTTCCATTTCTATGGAATTGACATCACTGCTCCCATCCCAAGGGGGAACAGAGAGCTACGGCTAAGACGTTCTGAGGCCCTTTGGATCATGCGTTTGAAATCCTATGAATATGGTTTTAACAGCGACCGGGAGATGCATTATTTCCTGGGAGACTAGGACCTTGTGTATTAGCTGCTACTACAAGGTTTCTTATTACTGTATGAACTAATGTATCTTACTGAAATACCTTTTCTTTCCTTTTGCCTTTTATAAAAAAACAATTTCTAATAGAATTATGTGTTACAACATGAACACTTTAGTTACTCGCGCTGCTTTGTTATTTCAAAGTTTTAATGTCTATGAGATAGATTGCAATAATCTTTGTAATTGAGATTCACCATGTTCTCTATACTCATGCCGTTTCAATTTTAATTAGGATTTTTTACCATTTATGCATATCACAGTTACTACTTTTATCATGTGCAACCCTAAATATGGCACCATTATGTTCAGAGAAAATGGGTCCTTACTGTCGGTTAATTTTTAATAATTTCTCACTTTATTTCAGTACTATTGCTTAACATATAATACGTGGAATCATTGAAAGACTATGAATTCATGTGTTTGCTAAAATTATGTAATTGTATACTTATTTGTCTCATTTGATGCCAACTTTGTTTAGCCGATTGTTACAAAGCAATAATATTCGATCATACTATTTCAATGAGATTGGTAGTGCAACAAAACACTGCAAGCCCAACCAATCACCACGCACGCTTTTACGGGCGTCTTAGGATTGAATCAGACGTTCTAGTTGTTCTGTTTTCTTCACTGCGTGCGGCTATTTAATCACTTCCGGGTCTCTTGTTATTCACTTCTCGTTTGAAAACGGAGACGAGCAGTTCACCTAGCGTACTCGCTGGAGGTAAGCGATCAGGATACTGAATGAGTGTGGATACTTTGGGTCTCCACCTTTTGAAGCCTTGGAGAAGTTCTTTAACATTTGCTGGTGACACGATCTTTTGTTAATCCTTATTACAGTTATTTGTGGCGGATGGTGCCACGTTACTTTCTGCCTATCCCAAGGAGACGCATGAGCGCGTTATTTGGACAAATACATTTGAGGATCAAAATAATCATAATAACGACAATAGAACCAGAATACTATTCCTGTATAAAGAGGTAAGCTGTGGATGTGGTTCATATATTTAGAGATACCAAGTCATAAGTATGTTAGAGTTAATTGTGTGAGTCGAGTAGATATACATACTCATGGTAGTCATTATTACACAGATTGAATCGACTGTGAGAAGAGAGTCCATATACTACTGTGAATATTAGGACCTGCTGGGTCGGAATTATCACCAGTTGGAAGGTGAGCGATACTTAGAGAATTATCCAAATTGAAAGATGTTATATCACTTATCTTGTTTTACCCCTGTGACGGGCATTTATTTATTTGGGTGCCTGTTCTTTTTATATTCTAGGTCCAAAGAGTGATTAAGTAATTTTGAGGTAGGCGGATTATCTGATCTCTTCACTAGTTTAGATGCGGATTTCACTGCCCTTTCACTAATCACCAACATCCGGTATTATCAGGTTTTATATAGACACATCACAACATCCATATCTACCCAATTGGGACTCACAATGTGCGGTTTATTTATTTGTTGCACTATCATCGACATATCTTTGTCCAAATTTGGCCCTTAAAACTCGGATTGAATATTGGCAAATGTATATGGTGTTCATTAGCGCACTGCAGTTTCACCATATAGATCACGGTAACTATATTGATTGGATCTGACATTATTTTCACTTACAGGTTTTTTAGTATTATATAAATTAATTCAAATTGATGTCCTTGTGACATTTTTTCTTTATTATTGTCATAATCTAACGGCATGGTGTTTCCCTCAAAAAATTATAACTTTAATGATATACAATCTCTACTATTATACTCACTTTGTCCCACCCGTGTAACACTTAAGATATGTAAGATTTTAATTAACATCTCGTGATACAAGCTATTTTATGTTTAATTCCAGCCCTGAAGAAGTCTAGGGTTAACACCCAAAGACGAAACATGTGTTGGCTGGCTTGTGAAGCAACACAACATTAAACCTACACTTGAAGCAAGAACACTTTGTCTTCATTTCCTACCTTCTGTATTATAATTATTTTATGCGTGTGCACAGGGTTTGATGTTATTTTAAAAAAGGGAGTGGGTCCGCTTGGTTCCCCCCTCCCGGGACGTTTTCAGCCCAGAGGACCACATCCCCCGAAGCATGGCCACAACATTGGGGAACGTGGGGGGAGCCCTAATGCACCCATGGTCCCTGCAGGCTCCCTGCCTCCTGCTAGAGCCGGCATTTCTTTTGGACAAAGGGAGCTGCTAACAAGCAGCTCCCTTTGCCCAAAAGCAATTCTGCTTCACTTCATGGAAGCAAGAGCAGTTTTCTGCTCTCGCTTCCATGAAGTAAAGTAGAGTTTGCTATGGAATGGTAGGAGCAGTGCTCATGCCATGCCATAGCAAACTGCAATGTCCCAGGGTTGGGCACCCCGATACATTGCTGGAGCCCACCCTGGGGGATGGCGGTTCCCAGGACCTTGGAGGGCTCCTGAACGGGGCCGTGCGGCCCCCCTCCCATCTTTCTAATAGCCCTGGGGAGATGGTGGTCCCCAGGGCTGGGGTCTGCAACGAACCCCCGCATTTAATTGATCTGTGACCCGGGGAGCTGGTGGTCCTCGGGGAAGTGTGGGGGGGCTCGAGCCCCCTCCACGCTTCTTTTTAAATTTTAGGACTGAGCAGGCCTAGGGGGTCAGGGTGTTTCTACCCTGCCCCCTTTTACCGTTTTTTACCTTTTTTCTTGTGACTCGATTCAACGAAATCACAAGATCTCAGGCTCTAGATCGGGAGGGTTCACGGATCCTTCTCATCCCTAGATATACAATTTGAAAATTCTTTACATTTCTCAAAAACTACTGAACGGATTTACACCATTTAACAAAAAGAACGCTTTCTCAACCAAATGCTACCTTTTTGCCAAATTTGGTGTAATTCCCTTCAGCAGTTTGGGCTGTAGCCTTGTCTAAAGTTTCCTATTGAAATTAACATGGAGAAAACGCGTTTTGAGACCCCCCTTTTGTTCTCGGCCGATCTAGAGCCATGCGCTAAAGTCTTGTTTAGATTTAATGTGAGGGCGATTTCACAATGTAATTTTGATGTGACCCCTCCGTTTTCGACCTTGGCCATCTTAGGTGAATTTAATGTGTTTGATTCTATTGCTTTACCTAACATTGTTTTGGTGCCTGTTGATTAATGTCAATGGATGATTGCAAGAGCACATGTCACTTTAAAAAACGTAATGTTGCACTGTCACTTTAATTTTTTTCAGAGTCTCCGGGAACATGTATAAAAGTAATGAGTGATGGCGACTACAGAAGGTTTGACAAAGACAGCTGCTGCTGCTGAAACGCGTTACCTGTTGTTTGTAAGCCAATAAAGCCGTTTTGTTGTGAACCCAAGCGTGCTGGAGCCTGTCTGTATTTCGAGGCAGACATGTGGAGCTATAGTTGAATTCGTTTCCGAGTTCGAATTACAGCACTCCCTCTCGTTAAGGTGCACCATGGAAAACGGAGAAGTGTGATTGTTGTACGTCGTACACAACGCGGAGCCCCCCCACAGGAGAATTGAAGGCAACGGAGAGGATTACACTGGCACCGCAAAACTGAGTCTGTCCGTGAACAAGGTAAGCCTGTATCCATAATTTTCTATTAAGAGGGGAAAGAGTAGAGTGGCAGAGTGGGACACGGTGATTAAAAGCATTTGGCTCATTGTTGTGAGCAATGGACTGGATCAAGGAGAGATAGAATGATGCATAAAGGCTGTTCAGTGATACTGAAGTCGTTGAGGAACCAAGCGGCTCTAATACAGAGGGCATTTCAACGAAGCCCAAGGTACATAAAAAGATTTTAAAAGCACTCGAAAAGTTTATCAAGCCTGAGACATCTAAATGGTGGGAGAGCAAGTCACTGACCCGGTATCTGGAAGTCGGATGCACACCGAGAGGTTTGAGGATCCTTATTGCCCCCACGTATGAAAATCTGCACCCAGATATGCTAAAGGAATGGGCGGAAAACAACGCAGAATCCTCCAAAATGATGCTGGCTATACTAGTGAAGTACGCAGATATTGATAGGCAAGTGCTATTAAGAGAGATCGATCATTTAAGTGATGAACTGAGTAAGTTACCAGATCAGGAGACGATCAAGAAATTGCAGACAGAAATGCAAGAGAGGGTAAAAAAATACGAACAAGTGATCAAAGACCGTCAGGCTGTCAAGTTCAAACGCGACAAGCTCGACTATTAGCGGGGTCAGAGTTTCACCTTCTCCAAGCGCTTTGAAAATATCTGTCGACAAAAGCTATTGCAAAGCTTGCAAACCAGTACTGTGCATAGAAATGAAGAGACTGGCTCTGAACTAAGTTCGAAGGTGGATACTGACAGTGAAGATGTGAGACAGGCAACAACAATAATACCGTCAGTAGAAGATGAGCTCCATTTTTTACGCTGGGACAGAAACACAAATCTCAGACCACTGAGAAGCCAGGAAAGAACTTTCCGAGGAGGCGGAAGAGGCAGAGGAAAAAGAGGCGGTCAGGAAGGACAAGCCGCCAGCAAGGGACCTCTGAAGAAGACCAAGTGACTGACGACAACTCAGATGCCAATGTAGTGAATTTAACTGACCTCAAATTAAATGCAGCAGAAACTAAAATCCTTTCACGTGGTTGTTCCGGAGAACATGGACTATGTCCAAACAAGGATAGATTGTTTTAAATTCACTCGCAAGCTAAGGTTGGCTAAATATTTTGCAACCAGTAGGAGAACAGTGCAAATGCAATAGGAGACATCAGCGAGTGGAGACAATCTGTTGGTCTTTGAACTTAATCTACTGCGTGATTTGGACAGCCTCTCCAGAGGCGATGCCAATGATTTATCTGATGATGCATTGGTCAGAGAGCAGGACTTGAGTGTTTATGGAAGGCCCAAAACACCGTTCAGACCGAGGTCTGTCTTTCTACCCATGGTCCCGAAAGACTCCTTAGATTTGTTTTCAGATCTGGTAGTGCAGGATCCTAAGACACAATACTCGTATTTTGAGGGTGAAACAGCAGTAGATTCATCCAAGATAGGTTATATGAGTCTAGTGGCCAAGTTACGTTCACGTCCTGATCTCGCAATCTGAGTTTAAGTTCCTCAAGGTAGACACACCCATCACACACCCATTTTGTATTTGATACCGAAGGTACATAAGAAAATCAATGTGCCTCCCGGCCGTCCTATTATATCTGCCATAGGTAGTCTTTTCGAGAATACCTGAAAATATCTTGACTACTTTTTTCAGGCCCTAGTGAAAAGCTTAAGTTCCTACACCAGCAAAGACTTTAGACGATGCCATAAATGCAAAGCATGCAATTATGGTGTCAACACTACAGAGGTCTTTATCACAAGAGAGAGGGAGAGAAGCAGGTCAGTTGCAATCTCCCAGATATAATTGCATCACAAAAGGCAACTGCTGATATCTGTCCATCCGTTACGGATATTCAGACAATGCAAGGAAAACAGGGGGGGTGTAAGGGAAAAGATCGGGGTCCCACTCTGGTTGAATACTAATCCTCCAACTGTCTTAGGGTGAAAGGGTATCCAAAAGATTTTGGAGAAGGCGCCTCACTCACTTATTGTGACATGCTTCATCATAGGCGTCTTTCCACACCCAGGTAAGATAGTACTACCTGGGCGGACTCAACCAAAAGATGTTATGGGAGTTCTTATATAAAATATTAACTGGCCATGCAGGGAACCAGATGAGTGACGTTAAAAATACCTACAGGTATACCCAAACCATATGTTTATTCATAGGGTACCTGGGATACTGGATAAAAACGTGATATAGAAGAAGAGGGGTTTCTTGAACCTTATTCGTTCACTTATACCCACATTCAAATGCCAACATGTTTTGGCCCACAACTAGAGCCGTCAAGGGTCTGGGGCCTTCTTCAGGGCTGGAATTTCTACTCTTCAGTATCCCTGCTAAAATTATCGCGCGTATTGCATGCAACTATGAGGCCTAGTGCGCTCACCTGTTTATTTGGTCTTCCAGTAGTATTTCTACTGGGTAACGCTACTATGCATCATGCGGGTCAGGAGGTTCGGTGCTGTCTTATAGTCAAACATTCATCAAAGTACATGCACCGCCCATGCACCTACGGTTCCCGTCCTGCCCGCTGCCGCAATAGTGAACTCTGGGAACTGTAGTCCAAGACAACAACTACAGAGGGCGTGTGATCACGTGATCGTGGGGGTGAAAGCTCTAACCAATGGGAGCATGGCACAGCATCTAAAGCTGTGGGTGGAGCAGTGCCGGGATTACAGTGGCATCTGCGGAAGGCGTTGTACGCTGAAATGCATCATGCCCGTTGTCTTATTAAAGACTTCCAAGATATTCCCCTGTGTGGCCTCTAAACCTCTCTAGCAACCGGAGGGGTCTGTGTGTGATATATATATATATATATATATATATATATATATATATATATATATATATATATATATATATTATCTACTGGCGGTCGCCAGTAGATAGTTATAGTTAGGACCTATTTTCCATAGGAAATCCGCAACATTCTATTTGAAATAACGTTGGCGCCGGTTGGCGAATCTTCGCGAAAGCTTCCAACTTGTTGGGGCGCTCCGGTCCGCTCCTATCCTGAAAGTCTCGGGTGATTCGTCAGGCGGGGGCCGAGAAAAAGGGGGTCCCAAAACGCATTTTCCCCATTCATTTTTCCATAGGGACCTTTCATCGCAGCTACAGCCCGAACTGCTGAACGGAATTACACCAAATTTGGCAAAGAGGTAGCCCTTGGTTCAGTGTCGTACCTTTTGCTTAAATGGTGTAAATCCGTTCAGTAGTTTCTGACAAAATCACAAGTAAAATCACATATATATCTATGGCCGCGTCGGATCCGCGCACCCTGAGTGCAACCTGCGCGCACCGTCCCGATCACGAGCTGCATGCTAATTGGCTGTCAAGTGGCTGTCAACACTCCAAATCAGGAAGTGTTGGCAGCCATTTTGTCCCTCGGTAGAACCGAGGGACAGAAACAAGTGCGCAAAGCGCAAAAAGGGGGCAGGGTAGAAACACCCTGACCCCCTAGGTCTGCTCAGGGGGTCCCACAAGGACCCCCTGGGCAGAAAAAAGCATTGTTATTTTTTTTTAAATCGGCGGGATGCGCTTCGGGTGCACGAATCCCGCCCAAAAAAAAAAAAACGATGCGCGGTCTCCCGCGCTTCGTTGTTAATTGGCCCCCGGGTGGGCCAAGTCCCGGGGGCATGCGGGGGGTTATGATTTTAATGAATGGGGGCCTCTAAGGCCCCCCCAAGCCCCGGGGACCACCACCCCCCGGGGCTTTAAAAACAAATGGTGCGGGAGGGCTCTCTGACCCTCCCGCAGCCCCGGGGACCGCCACACCCAGGGGCTTCTTTTTTTAATTTAAAAAGTACTTGTGTGGGGGGGCTCCAGCCCCCCCCACACGCCCCGGGGACTGCCACCTCCCCGGGGCACTAAAGAGTTAAATATGGGGGTCCGTTACGGACCCCCATAGCCCCGGGGACCACCACCTCCCGGGGCTTTGAACATGGAGGAGGGGGCCGTGCGGCCCCCTCCTGGAGCCTTTGATGGCCCTGGGGACCGCCACCCCCAGGGCCGGCTCCTGCAGTGTCCCGGGGTGCCTACCCCCGGGACACTGTAGTTTGCTATGACAGGACGGGAGCCGCGAGTCATAGCAAACTTGCTTTGGATTTTGGAAGAGAGAGCAGGAAACCCCGATTGCTTTTCCACACGGGGAGCTGCATCTTAGCAGCTCCCCATGTGGAAAAGCAATGCCGGCTCCCAAAAGTCGCGGGGAGCCGGCAGGGTCCGTTGGGGCGTTGGGGTCCCCCCACGGACCCCAAAGGATAGGGCCAGCACAGGGGGATGGGGTCCCCGGGGCAAGTAGTGGCCCGGGAGGGGGCCACACGGCCCCCTCGCCAAAAATAATAATAAAAAATAATAATAATAAAGGCCGGCCCGGGGGATGGGGTCCCCGGGGCCTAAGGAGGCCTTAGGAGGCCCCCTCCATGACAATTTAAAAAAGAAATAAGGTGGCAATGACCCGGGGGATGGGGTCCCCGGGTCGAAATTGGCCACGGGAGGGGGGCCCACGCGGTCCCCTTCCGTACCTTTTTTTAAAAAATAAATAAAAGGGGGTCAGGCCCTGGGGGATGGGGTCCCCAGGGCCCAAAATAATTACAAAGAAGGGGGGCCACACAGCCCCCTTTTTAAAAAAAAAAAAAAAAATCCGGCATCGCGCCGGAGGCCACGCCCCCTCCTTGTCAGCACTCTGCAAACGTCCCCTGGCGCGTTTGCAGAGGGGGAACAAATTCCCCTTGAATACTGGGGGTCCCTGGGGGCCAACTAGCCCACTAGGAACCTCTAGTATGCACCAGGGGGCTGCGTTGCAGAGAGGTGTTCTGAGGTCACGCCCTTTTACACCTCTCTGCAACGCAGCTCTGTGGCGCTTAATGGCGGTAGCTGGTGGGCTAGTTGCACCCCAGGGACCCTCAGGATTCAAGGGGAGTTAATCCCCGACTTAAAACGCGCCACGGGGCACGTTTGCACAGTGGTGAAGGGAGGGGCGGGGCCTGAGGTGACATGTGTGCAAACAGGCCCCGTGGCGCGTTTTAAGATGGGGAATTAAATCCCTTCAATCCTGAGGGTCCCTGGGGGCCAACTAGCCCACCAGGTACCTCCAGTAAGCGCCACGGAGCTGCGTTGCAGAGTGTTGTAAAAAGGGGTGTGGCCTCTGAACACCTCTCTGCAACGCAGCTGTCTGGGGCATACTAGAGTACTGATCCTGAAAAGTAATTTTAACCGTACTTACCAGTAACTTGAATTTCCTTCCATAGGCTAACATTGACTGGTTTCACTTGAAAATTCTTCTAAGTGTGGAGTTTTGGAACTTTATAATATTCCTCTAAATTCAGCCGAAATACGAATTCCAATTTACTCACCTGTTATCAGGAGAGACCTCAGTGCTGCATCTTTCAGCTCAGTACTGATCCTGAAAAGTAATTTTAACCGTACTTACCAGTAACTTGAATTTCCTTCCATAGGCTAACATTGACTGGTTTCACTTGGAAATTCTTCTAAGTGTGGAGTTTTGGAACTTTATAATATTCCTCTAAAATCAGCCGAAATACGAATTCCGATTTACTCACCTGTTATCAGGAGAGACCTCAGTGCTGCATCTTTCAGCCCAGTACTGATCCTGAAAAGTAATTTTAACCGTACTTACCAGTAACTTGAATTTCCTTCCATAGGATATCATTGCCTGCTTTTTGCTGAAAAAGTTTCTAAGTGTCGATTTTTGAAACATACAAATATTCCTCTAAAATCAGCAGAACTACGAATTCCGATTTACTCACCTGTTATCAGGAGAGACCTCAGTGCTGCATCTTTGAGCCCAGTACAGATCCTGAAAAGTAATTCTAACCGTACTTACCAGTAACTTGAATTTCCTTCCATAGGCTAACATTGACTGGTTTCACTTGGAAATTCTTCTAAGTGTGGAGTTTTGGAACTTTATAATATTCCTCTAAAATCAACCGAACTACGAATTCCGATTTACTCACCTGTTATCAGGAGAGACCTCAGTGCTGCATCTTTCAGCTCAGTACTGATCCTGAAAAGTAATTTTAACCGTACTTACCAGTAACTTGAATTTCCTTCCATAGGCTAACATTGACTGGTTTCACTTGGAAATTCTTCTGTGTGGGGTTTTGGAACTTAATAATATTCCTCTAAAATCAACCGAACTACGAATTCCGATTTACTCACCTGTTATCAGGAGAGACCTCAGTGCTGCATCTTTCAGCCCAGTACTGATCCTGAAAAGTAATTTTAACCGTACTTACCAGTAACTTGAATTTCCTTCCATAGGATATCATTGCCTGCTTTTTGCTGAAAAAGTTTCTAAGTGTCGATTTTTGAAACATACAAATATTCCTCTAAAATCAGCAGAACTACGAATTCCGATTTACTCACCTGTTATCAGGAGAGACCTCAGTGCTGCATCTTTGAGCCCAGTACAGATCCTGAAAAGTAATTCTAACCGTACTTACCAGTAACTTGAATTTCCTTCCATAGGCTAACATTGACTGGTTTCACTTGGAAATTCTTCTAAGTGTGGAGTTTTGGAACTTTATAATATTCCTCTAAAATCAACCGAACTACGAATTCCGATTTACTCACCTGTTATCAGGAGAGACCTCAGTGCTGCATCTTTCAGCTCAGTACTGATCCTGAAAAGTAATTTTAACCGTACTTACCAGTAACTTGAATTTCCTTCCATAGGCTAACATTGACTGGTTTCACTTGGAAATTCTTCTGTGTGGGGTTTTGGAACTTTATAATATTCCTCTAAAATCAACCGAACTACGAATTCCGATTTACTCACCTGTTATCAGGAGAGAACCCAGTGCTGCATCTTTTAGCCCAGCACTGACCCTGAAAAGCAATTCTAACCGTACTTACCAGTAACTTATATTTCCTTCCATAGGAATCCATTGTCTGGTTTTCAGCAGAAAAGTTTCAAAGTGTCGATTTTCACAAACTACAAATATTCCTTAAAAATCGCCTGTATGACTTAAACGCATTCTTTCAACTGTTTACAGGAGATGCACCATTGCTGGATCTAGGATCCAACACTGAGTACGAAAAAATAACGATAACACTACTTACCTGCTAAGTGAATTTCCTCCCGTAGGATAACATTGGTGATTCTATGTGAAAAAGTTTCTGTGTCAACTTTTAAAATACAATAATATTCCTTAAAAATCACTACTGTAACCAAAACGCTTTTACTCAACTGTTTACAGGAGATGTCCCAGGACTGAATCTAGGATCCAGTCCTGTGGTTAGAAAAGTAATCCAAAAAGTAACTAATTGCATTTAACTAGAAATTCACATTGAGCTCAATGTTGCATTGTGTTTGAAATTGTGTTGCCCATTGCAACAACTGTAACTACTGTACTTAAAAGTCTATTGCCTATTTGCATAGTATTTAAACTAAAGTAATTCATTCTGAGAAAGTATATTTTGTAATGTAATGTATAATGAAATAAAATATGTAAAAATAAATAGTTTAAATAAATGTAGTAAATCAGTATCAAAAAAATAAATATAACAATTAATACATTTAAAAATTGTCATTTACAAAACCTTTGAAATTCACTGAAAAAAACCATAGGTTTCAGACATGTTATAGTTAGGAATTAGCATTTAAAAAACCTTTGAAATTCACTGAAAAAACCATAGGTTTCAGGCACGTTATAGTTAGAAATTAGCATTTAAAAAAGCTTACAAATTCACAGAAAAAACCATAGGTTTTAGGGACAGTTATAGTTAGTTGGACATTGTACTCGTACAAAACCAGTGAAATTCCCCATTATAGTTAGTTCAGCTAACTATAACTCGCGCCCCGCAATGCACTGCTGATGACGTCACATATTACATCACTCATGACATGGTCAGTGACATCACTGATGATATCACTGATGACATCTCAAATGACATCACTGATGACATCACTGATGACATCATCCACGTGATAATCTGATCCACCACCTCACACCCTAATATAACCTTTGATACACCCACTCTAAATTATAGACTGCCATTCGCAAAACCATAGACACTCCAACACCAATAACTACATACCCACTCACTGATTCTTAGGTCTACACACACATCCACTCACTCACCCGTACAGTCAATCATACTTACGGTCACTCAGTACAGGGCTATCATATGCACTCATACTCCTATATAGACACTCAAACACCACCACTCATCCATAGAGGTACTCACACACCTAGTCAGTCATGCAAATAATTAAACACACTGCCATTTACTCACCTATACAGTTATACACACACCAGCTCACTTACTCATACAAATACTAGCACATTCTTACGCTCTTATACAATCACTGATACAAGCACACACTCATCCATACAGTCACTCTCACAATCACACACTCTCACTTATAGCTATTTATATACTCCAACACACATATATACTGCCTTTCACATATGTAGTTACTCACACATGTACCACTGGGACATACATTCACTCACTAACACACTCTTACACACACTTACCCACCCATACAGTCTATCACAGATGCACTCTTGAAACCATCCACCCAGTGAATCACCCACTCACACATCTATGCACAGAGTCGCACACACCCCACCCACACAAACACTCAGGCACCCATACAGATACTCAGACAACCAATCAATAACTCATATAGACACTCATGTAGCTATTCACAAACCCATGCAGCCACTTACACAGCAACAGACAGACGGATACAGACATTCACCCAGTTTAGTCACTAACCCATGCATTCAGTAAGATACGTTTAATCACTCACTTATAGAGTTAGTCACGCACCTACTAAATCATCCATACAGACACTTATACACCCACTCATTCTTCAATACGCCTTTCCCTATATATATTAAAAATATTTAAACTTTACAGAAACACACAGTCACTGGATGATGTCATCAGTGATGTCATTTGAGATGTCATCAGTGATGTCATCAGTGATGTCACTGACCATGTCATGAGTGATGTAATATGTGACGTCATCAGCAGTGCATTGCGGGGCGTCGAGTTATAGTTAGCTGAACTAACTATAACGGGGAATTTCACGGGTTTTGTACGAGTGCAATGTCCAACTAACTATAACTGTCCCTAAAACCTATGGTTTTTTTAGTGAATATATATATATATATATATATATATATATACGTGTATAAATATATATATATATATATATACATATATATTATCTACTGGCGGACGCCTGTAGATAGTTATAGTTAGGACCTATTTTCCATAGGAAATTCACAACATTCTATTTGAAATAACTTTGGCGCCGGTTGACGAATCTTCGCAAAATTCTCAAAACTCGTGGGGCGCTCCTATCCTGAAAGTTTCGGGGTGATATGGCAAGCGGGGGCCGAGAAAAAAGGGGGGTCCCAAAACGTGTTTTCTCCATGTTAATTCCCATAGGAAATTTTAGACACGGCTACAGCCCGAACTGCTGAACGGAATTACACCAAATTTGGCAAAAAGGTAGCGCTTGGTTCAGAAAGCGACCTTTTTTTAAATGGTGTAAATCCGTTCAGTAGTTGCGGAGAAATTCAAAAAATAAGAGTCAAAAAATCAATTTCCCATAGGAAACTTTAGACACAGCTACAGCCCGAACTGCTGAACGGAATTACACCAAATTTGGCAAAGAGGTAGTTCTTGGCTCAGAAAGAACCCTTTTTGTTAAATGGTGTAAATCCGTTCAGTAGTTCCAGAGAAAATCAAAAGTAAAACCACATATATATCTATGGCCACGGAGGGTCCGCGCACCCTGAGCGCACCTTCCCGATCACGAGCTGTATGCTAATTGGCTGTCAACACTCCAAACCAGGAAGTGTTGGCAGCCATCTTGTTCCTCGGTAGAACCGAGGCACAAGAAACAAGTGCGCAAAACGCAAAAAGGGGCAGGGTAGAAACACCCTGACCCCTAGGGCCTGCTCAGGGTGTCCCACAAGGACCCCCAGGGCCAAAAGCATTTTTTTTTTAAATCGGCGGGATGCGCGTAGGGTGCGCGGATCCCGCCATGAAAAAAAATAAAACGAAGCGCGGTCTCCCGCGCTTCGATGGCATTTGGCCCCCGGGTGGGCCAAGTCCCGGGGGCATGCATGGGTTCATTGAAATAATGTGTGGGGGGCCTCTAAAGCCCCCCCAAGCCCCGGGGACCGCCACCCTCCGGGGCTTTGAATTATAAATGGTGCGGGAGAGCACTTGGCCCTCCCACAGCCCCGGGACCGCCACCCCCGGGGCTTCTTTTTTTTTAATTAAAATACCTGTGTGGGGGGGCTCGAGCCCCCCCACATGCCCCGGGGACCGCCACCTCCCCGGGGCACTAAAAATGTAAATGTGGGGGTCCGTTACGGACCCCGAGCCCCGGGGACCACCACCTCCCCGGGGCTGTGCACAGGATGGGAGGGGGGCCGCGCGGCCCCCCTCTTGGAGCCTCTGATGGCCCTGAGGACCACCACCCCCCAGGGCCAGCTCCTGCAGTGTCCCGGGGTGCCCACCCCCGGGACACTGCTGTTTGCTATGGCAGGGCGGGAGCCTTGCGGCTCCCGTCCTGTCATAGCAAACTTGCTTTGAATTTTGGAAGAGAGAGCAGGAAACCTGCTCTCTCTTCCAAAATTCAAAGCAAATTGCTTTTCCACACGGGGCGCTGCATCTCAGCAGTTCCCCATGTGGAAAAGCAATGCCGGCTCCCGCAGGAGGCGGGGAGCCGGCAGGACCGTGAGGGAGTTGGGGTCCCCCCACGGTCCCCAAAGGATAGGGCCAGCCCCGGGGGATGGGGTCCCCAGGGCAAGTAGTGGCCCGGGAGGGGGGCCACGCGGCCCCCCTCCCCCAAATTATCAAAAAAAAAAGGCCGGCCCCGGGGGATGGGGTCCCCGGGACCTAAGGAGGCCTGAGGAGGGGGGCAACGCAGCCCCCCTCCATGAAAAATTAAAAGAAAATATGTGGCAATGACCCGGGGGATGGGGTCCCCGGGCCGAAATTGGCCACGGGAGGGGGGCCCACGCGGCCCCCTTCCCGTTCCGTTTTTAAAAAAATAAATAAAAGGGGGTCAGGCCCTGGGGGATGGGGTCCCCAGGGCCCAAAATAATTAAAAAGAAGGGGGGCCACACAGCCCCCCTTTTAAAAATAAAAAGAAACAAAAAAGACCGGCATTGCGCCGGAGCCACGCCCCCTCCCTGCAGCACTCTGCAAACGCGCCCCCTGGCGCGTTGTAAGATGGGGAAGTAATTTCCCTTGAATACTGGGGGTCCCTGGGGACCAACTAGCCCACCAGGAACCTCCAGTATGCGCCAGGGAGCTGCGTTGCAGAGAGGTGTTCAGAGGCCATGCCCCTTTTTACACCTCTCTGCAACGCAGCTCTGTGGCGCTTACTGGAGGTACCTGGTGGGCTAGTTGGACCCCAGGGACCCCAGGGACCCTCAGGATTCAAGGGGACTTAATCCCTCAACTTAAAACGCGCCACGGGGCGTGTTTGCACAGTGGTGAAGGGAGGGGGCGGGGCCTGAGGTGACATGTGTGCAAACACGCCCTGTGGTGCGTTTTAAGTTGAGGGATTAAGTCCCCTTGAATCCTGAGGGTCCCTGGAGTCCAACTAGCCCACCAGGTACCTCCAGTAAGCGCCACAGAGCTGCTTTGCAGAGTGGTGTAAAAAGGGGCGTGGCCTCTGACCACCTCTCTGCAACGCAGCTCTGTGGCACTTAGTGGAAGTACCTGGTGGGCTAGTTGGGCCCCAGGAACCCTCAGGATTCAAGGTGACCTAATACCCCAACTTAAATCGTGCCACAGGGCGCGTTTGCACAGTGGTGAAGGGAGGGGGCGGGGCCTCAGGTGACATGTGAGCAAACACGCCCTGTGGCGCGTTTTAAGTTGGGGAATTAATTCCCCTTGAATACTGGGAGTCCCTGGGGGCCAACTAGCCCACCAGGTACCTCCAGTGCGCGCCACAGGGCTGCGTTGCAGAGAGGTGGTGCAGCCACGCCCCTTTTTACACCTCTCTGCAACACAGCTCTGTGGCGCTTACTGGAGGTACTTGGTGGGCTAGTTGGACCCCAGGTACCCTTAGGATTCAAGGGGACTTTATCCCCCAACTTAAAACGGCCAGCGGGCGTGTTTGCACACATGTAACCTCAGGCCCCCCCCTCCCTACACCAGTGTGCAAACGTGCCCCATGGCGCGTTTTAAGAGGTAGTTTTAATCCCCCTGCCCTATTATGTACTAGGGAGTTACAGAGGAGGTCATGCTAATCACAGGGGTACCCCAACGCATAGTGTTCCCTAGTGTATGTAGGTGTTTTAACTGTAGTCTAAGCGTCTTTTACCATAGCACTGGCTCTAGGCCTGGTTAGTCAGAGTCAGTTACCACCAGTATCCGTCTGGAAAAGGTGTGGGCACAGGATGATTTTGCAACAAGGCCTCTTTCTGCTCCTGTGTTGGTTCTTTCTGCACATCTTTTGCTTCTTTCTGCACTTTTCTTCGTCTTTGTGGACTTCTGTTGCTTCTTTCTGCATTTCTTTTGCTTCTTTCTGTGCATTTTTTCTTCTTTCTTCACATGTCCTAGCTCTGTAGGCATAGTTAGAAACTAGCATTTAAAAAACCGTTGAAATTCACTTAAAAACCATAGGTTTCAGGCACGTTATAGTTAGAAATTAGCATTTAAAAAACCTTTGAAATTCACTGAAAAAACCATAGGTTTCAGACACGTTATAGTTAGAAATTAGCATTTAAAAAACCTTTGAAATTCACTGAAAAAACCATAGGTTTTAGGGACAGTTATAGTTAGTTGGACATTGCACTCGTACAAAACCCGTGAAATTCCGCCGTTATAGTTAGTTCAGCTAACTATAACTCGCGCCCCGCAATGCACTGCTGATGACGTCACATATTACATCACTCATGACATGGTCAGTGACATCACTGATGACATCACTGATGACATCTCAAATGACATCACTGATGACATCATCCAGTGACTGTGTGTTTCTGTAAAGTTTAAATATGTTTAATATATATAGGCAAAGGCGTATTGAAGAATGAGTGGGTGTATAAGTGTCTGAATGGATGCTTGAGTAGGTGCGTGACTGACTCTACAAGTGAGTGATTAAACGTATCTTACTGAATGCATGGGTTAGTGACTAAACTGTGTGAATGTCTGTATCCGTCTGTCTGTTGGTGTGTAAGTGGATGCATGGATTTGCGAATAGCTACATGAGTGTCTATATGGGTTATTGATTGGTTCTCTGAGTATCTGTATGGGTGCCTGAGTGTTTCTATGGGTGGGGTGTGTGTGACTCTGTACATAGATGTGTTAGTGGGTGATTCCCTGGGTGCATGATTTGAAGAGTGCATCTGTGATGGACTGCTTGGGTGGGTGAGTGTGTGTATGGGTGTGTTAGTGAGTGAATGTATATCTCAGTGGTACATGTGCGATTAACTACATATGTAAAAGGCAGTATATATGTGTGTTAGAGTATTTAAAAGGCTATAAGTGTGAGTGTGTGATTGTGAGAGTGGCTGTATGGATGCGTGTGTGCTTGTATCAGTTATTGTATAAGAGCGTAAGAATGTGCTAGTATTTGTATGAGTAAGTGAGCTGGTGTGTGTATAACTGTATAGGTGAGTAAATGGGTGTGTGATTAATTTTTTGCATGACTGACTAGGTGTGTGAGTACCTGTATGGATGAGTGGCGGTGTGTGAGTGTTTATAGAGGTGTATGAGTGCATATGATAGTCCTGTACTGAGTGACTGTAAGTATGAGTGACTACGGGTGAGTGAGTAGATGTGTGTGTGTAGACCTTAGAATCAGTGAGTGGGTATGTAGTTATTGGTATTGGAGTGTGTATGGTTTTGAGAATGGCAGTCTGTAATTTAGAGTGGGTGTATCAAAAGTTATATTAGGGTGTGAGAAGATGTATGAAATTATCACATGGATGATGTCATCAGTGATGTCATCAGTGATGTCATTTGAGATGTCATCAGTGATGTCATCAGTGATGTCACTGACCATGTCATGAATGATGTAATATGTGACGTCATCAGCAGTGCATTGCGGGGCGCGAGTTATAGTTAGCTGAACTAACTATAACGGGGAATTTCACGGGTTTTGTACGAGTGCAATGTCCAACTAACTATAACTGTCCCTAAAACCTATGGTTTTTTCAGTGAATTTCAAAGGTTTTTTAAATGCTAATTTCTAACTATAACGTGTCTGAAACCTATGGTTTTTTCAGTGAATATATATATATATATATATATATTACCTACTGGCGGTCGCCAGTAGGTAGTTATAGTTAGGACCTATTATCCATAGGAAAAGCGTTTTTTGATTTGCCAATATCTTTGGCGCCGTTTGACGAATCTTCGCAAAATGTTCAAAACTAATGGGGCGCTCCGGTCATCTCCTGTCTTGAAAGTTTTGGGATGATTCGTCAAGCGGGGGCCGAGAAAAAAGGGGGGTCCCAAAATGCATTTTCCCCATGTTAATTCCATAGGAAACTTTAGACACGGCTACAGCCCGAACTGCTGAACGGAATTACACCAAATTTGGCAAAAGGTAGCTCTTGGTTCAGAAAGTGCCCTTTTTTTTAAATGGTGTAAATCCGTTCAGTAGTTGCTAAGAAATTCAAAAATAAAAAAATATTGATATCTGGGCGGAGCCTAACCACACATCTCATCGTGAGATCTGATTGGCTGTCAGCACTTCATCCTGGAATTGCTGGCAGCCATCTTGGGACCAATATACATGATAGCATCCCATTGAAATGCATTGTAGTGAATAGAAGGTTTTGAGGGTCACCAAAAGGAGAACTATAAAGGGTGATAACAGACTTTAGTTACATTAGAATTCATTTGTTGATGGTACCATACTAATTTTAGGAATTGTGGTGTGTTCTAAGGTGATTTTACCCTGTGAAAAACCTTCTGCTGGGATATCATGAATCATGTTTGAGAGAAAACTATTTTCTCATGCTTGTCCCATAGAGGTTTGGAAGGTGCTCCAGAAGCTAAAATGAGAGCATATTTTCTGTGAATTCACATTATCTTTCTCAGTCATGTGAGAATGAAGTCTGACATTCTCAGTAAAGCATGTACATCCAACAAGGGCAGAGACTGTCAGTTGATTCCTTTGTGTTCTACGGCAGCTTCCCAGAGTGTTCTAAAGAACAACTAGAGCGCTAACAGCCTTACTTATGGCAAAAGTTTGGCACACCTGAAGTCATCTTGATTGGAATAAACTGGTAACACTTAAAACATTTAATTTAAAAAGGAACAAAATGATGGGGTTCATTTTGTCATAGAAATTATGGTTAGTGCTGTAGAAAGAAACATTAGGACATGTTTTAAGTGAGATCTCAAATATCTTCCTGTTATATTTCAACAGGAGCAGCCTGTCAGTTGATTCCTTTGTGTTCTACTGCAGCTTCCCAGAGTGTTCTAAAGAACAACTAGAGCGCTAACAGTCTTACTTAAGACAAAATTATGGCACACCTGAAGCCATCTTGATTGGAATAAACTGGTAACACTTAAAACATTTATTTTAAAAAGGAACAAAATGAGGGGGTTCATTTTGTCATAGAAATTATGTTTAGTGCTGTAGAAAGAAAAATTAGGACATGTTTTAAGTGAGATCTCAACTATCTTCCTGTTATATTTCAACAGGAGCAGCCTGTCAGTTGATTCCTTTGTGTTCTACTACAGCTTCCCAGAGTGTTCTAAAGAACAACTAGAGCGCTAACAGTCTTACTTATGACAAAATTATGGCACACCTGAAGCCATCATGATTGGAATAAACTGGTAACACTTAAAACATTTAATTTAAAAAGGAACAAAACGAGGGGGTTCATTTTGCCATAGAAATCATGGTTAGTGCTGCAGAAAGAAAAATTAGGGCATGTTTTAAGTGAGATCTCAAATCCTCTTCTATTTCATTAGAAAATTCTGACATGCAGACTGAAACAATCACTTTCAATACCAGCAGCAGACTTCCAGTTAACTCCCTGGTGAGCAGTAGCTTTACTACAGTTATCTAATGAGCAACTAGAGTGCTAACATTCTGAATTTATGGCAAATGTGTGACACATCTGAATGCCTTCTTGATGGAATCAAAGTAAAAAACTGAAAGCATTTCCTACAGTGGAGACTGCATTAAATGAGGAAATTAGGAAACTTCATAACACATAAGTCTCCCAAGATGGCCACCAGAGAAAAAGAGCCCAAATGTAGCACAAATATCACCCAGATGTAGCCCACATATAGCCCAATGACAGAAGTGCGCAAAACACTTTTTATTTTTTGTTTTTTTGCAGTTTTATATAGTGCAGACTGGTCAGGTATTGGAGCGTCGCATCTTACTTGGACCCCCTATTGCGTATTTTGCACGAAGCACATGAGATTGATCTTGCGAAACATTGAACTTTACTATTCTGTTAACCTGAAGTTGCTCTGAACCGGGCTTTGTAACACCTGTTTTTACCTACTAGTTTTAATTAATTCTCACTGTATTGTATTAAGAAAGAGGATTTACTGTTTTATGTACGCTTTTATGATCTATGTTTCTAAATCAGATCAAATAAAGTTTAATGAATTTAATTGAAGTCTCCCAAGATGGCCACCAGAGAAAAAGGAGCCCAAATGTAGCACAAATATCACCCAGATATAGCTCACGTATAGCCCAATGACAGAAGTGTGGAAAACACTTTTTATCCTTTGTTTTTTTTGCAGTTTTATATAGTGCAGGCTGGTCAGATATTGGAGTGCTTGGTTCCCCAGTTGCAAAGTCTGCAGCTATGGAAGTAACACCACATTCTCTCCCCTAAGCGTAACATTTAATCAAGTGGTCAACTGGATAAAAAAGCATAAAGATAACAAATAATTTAAAAGTGCTTTGTCGCTATTTGAGAACTCAGAAAATATGTCCTCATTTTAGTTTTTAGAGCACTAACCATAATTTCTATGCAAATAAGACCCTCTCATTTCTATAATTTCTAAAGGAAAGGCTTTAGGTATTACAGTTTTGATTACATCAAGATGACGTCAGGCGTGCCACACTTTTGTAATAAATATAGAATGTTAGCAATCTAGTTGTTCATTAGGATACTGTTGGGAGGCAGAGGTCAGGGGCACGGACTCAGAAAATTGAAGGCAGTTAGGAGTGTGCAGAGGCAACAATTTGACCACACTGGGCAGGCAGGAAGGGCAGTGGCAGCACAACATGGAGGGCAGTGGAAAGGGGGGCATGGGCAACAAACCAACAAAGCAGGACGGGCAAGAGAGGCTGTGGCAATATTATAGACCATTGAGGGCAAAAGGAAGAGGCAGTGGTAGTACAACCATACATGCCAACAGAGACTATTCAGGCAGGAAACGCCCAATGTTTTTAAGCCCAAAAGGGCTTTATTTTATCTGTCTCTTGTCTACAATCTCCTCTTTTCTATGCAAGTCAATGGGGAAAATCAATCCCCCAGTTTTTTTTTTCAAAATCTCCCTCTTACCAAGTTCAAAATGTTAGCAAGTATGGTACATTGGATCATGGAAGGCAGGAGGAATTGGGGTAGGGACATGGACTCGGATAACAGAGGACAGGAGGGACATGGACAGGTGCACCTAACTGACCTTACAGGGCAGGCATCAGGGTTTGCAGCAGCACAATACACCACACAGGGTACGGCAGTGCAGCACAACAAACCATGGAAAGCAATAGGGAGGGGATAGGACCGTGCACATGGACAACAGAGAACAGAGGGGAAAGAGGCAATGGCAGCAAGCTGACCATACTGGACAGACAGGAGAGAAAGCTGCAGCATAACGGACCATAAAGGGCAGGAGTGAGGGATCAGGGGCATGACAATGGAACAGACAAGCCAGGAGGGAGGGAATAGGGGTCTGCACATGAAAAGGGAGGGCAGGGGGCAAGGGGGCAGGGCAGGAGCAGCACGCTGACCATGGAGGTCAGGCAGGATGGGCACTAGAAGCACAACACACCATGGAGGGCAACAGTGAGACTACAATGGCATACACACAGACCATGGAGGGAAGGTGGGAGGCGGTCAGGGGCAGCTAGCTGACCACACAGGGAAGGTGAGAGGGGCCGTGGCAGCACAGAAGACCATGCATGGCAAGCAAGAGGGTTAGTGGCAGCACAATCTGGCCATGATAGGCAAGAAGGAGGGTGCGGGGCATGCACAAAGGATCATAAAGGTTAGAAGGGAGGGGTAGGAGCTGGGCACAGACAAGAGAGTTCAGGGGAAGGAGCCTCACAACAGACCACGCTGGGCAGGCAGGAGGAGCAGTTGCAGCACAACAGACTAGGGAGGGCAGAAGGATGTGGCAGTAAAATGGACCATTGAGGACAGGAGGAAGGGGATAGGGGCATGGAACGTGGACAGGCAGGGTGGAGGTGGCAGGGAGAGGTTACAGTCATCTGACAATGCTAGGCAGGTGGGAGGGGAGTGGCAGCTCAACAGAATACTCAGGGGGATATTCTCAAGAACATGCGATAAACATCGCCAAAATAGCTTAACGAAAGTTTTCATATCGCCGTCTATCGCTGGAAAATAACTCTGTGTTAGCGTCATATTCTCAACACGGCAGTAACATGCGATAGCCCTCCGACAACGCCTCAAATGTCCGCAATAACATTACCGGAACGACGATGAAAATCCAAACCCGAACGCGAAAAAAGTTGCGATGGGCCCAACCGCGATAAGACAAACAGCAAAAAGCAGCGCCAGGCCTGCAAATCACACACGTCAGGCGGGAAAAATCACTACAAAAACAGAAAAAAAAACACAAACAAAAACCAAACTACAGCGAAGCACAATGGAGGCAGCCGGAGCAGGTAAAGAGGATGGCCAGAACCCCACAAGCCCCCAGGAGGAGCAGCCTGGGACCTCGGGGACAGGGAAGGGCAAGGACAAGAAGAAGAGGAAGACACGGTTCAGTCCGCAGGAAAACAGGATCCTGATCACGGAGGTGACAGAACACCATCAACAACTGTTCGTCACCTCCACTGTGTCATTGGCAACAAAAAATGCAAAATGGCAGTCCATCCTGGACAAGGTGAATGCAGTCGGAGTGCTGAGGAGGACAATGGAAGAGCTCAAGAGGCGCTGGAATGATGTGAAGCGCAAGACCAAGCAGAAACTTGCAACAACCAGAAGGCAGCAATGCAGACTGGAGGTGGGAGTCCAGCGCCACAGGAGGAGCTGGAGGAGATGGAGGAAATGGTGTCCACAGTCATCAGTGGGGAGACGGGGGCAGGAGTTGGGGGACCGGACACTGCTCAACATGACCTAACACAACAGCAACAGGGTGAGTATCGACCAGGGACTGGGGGGATGGGGGAGATGGGCACAATGGCACACATGCACAATTAAGTACAGCACAGTGCACACCCACAATGACTCTGGATCATGTCCCTGATCCCTTTGGCACACTACAGCACACCTAGAAACAGCAAGTAGGCCCCCGTCGACTATGTGCCCAGAGGGGGCCCTTCCCACACATCACCAATCTCACAACCAACCCATGCACATGTGCTGAACCCAGCACAGCTGCGTGTCTGTGAGCCACACAGACAATGCAAGTGACACTGCATGACGATTAGCATGGCTGCAGTCCGATCATCATGACATGGTGCACGCCACCACACTGAGGTGGCTGATTGTGGACCACATCCGTAAAGCAGCAGGTCACACTCTGACACATCCACCTGCACAAACAACCCCTGACGTCAACAACACATCTGCGGACAAACCATGCCCCAGAGTCCCAACTCCCACCAAGACCCAAATTCACCCAAGTCTGCAACATCTCAGTACTGTATGGGCACAGAAGTCAAAGGCACACCGTCTGAAAAGGACAAGGGGCAGCAAAATCAGAGCTGCAGGGGCGACTCTCCCAAAATGCAGCACACACACATGACATTCAGAGCACATCAGCATTGACAACAATGTGGTACAAACTGCAACACGTTTACAACAGGACAGAGGACACAACAGGTGACGCTTGTGTGTAGAAACTGACCAATCACATTTGGCATAGCAGGGAAATGTGCGATGTCAATGTACTAGTACAAACACATATCCGTGATGTTGACGAAATGTCCACTGCCCCGCATCAAATAGGCAGCTCCTCCTAAACAGTCACAATGTACATTGTCATGCAATCTGCATGTGAACTTGTACAATGCGACAACATACATGTGAACACAATGTAATACTGCATCTCCCCTTCACATTGCAGAGGGAGCATCACCACCTCCTGCAAAGCAGCCCCAACAACTCTTCACTGATGACGATGAGGACATCCCCGACATCGATCCCGAAGCCCTCCAAACCCTCTTCGACAGCTTCGGCAACCCACGTCCAGGAGCAGGGCAGCCCAGCTGCATCGAGGAGACCCCACCCCCTGCACAGACCACACAGCAGGAAGCACCTACCACCCCGGCTGTCTCCCAGGACCCCCACAAACAACACATGGCCTTCCAACGCCGTGTGTTAGAGGTCCAGGAGAAGATGGCTGATCAGGTGCGGGAGGGGTTCGACCTCATGGCAGCAAAACTTGATGCCATACATGGGTGTCTGAGTACCGTCAGGGACCACTTACAGTCCCTAAATGACACCCACAGTCCGCTCCATGCTCTCCAACGATCCATGGCTGACATCGCTGGAGTCATGATACTGAGACAAGAATAACTGTCTAGTCAGAGTGGCTCCAGCGATGTCAGCCGGGAGTTGGGACAGATGCGGGGGCTCATGGAGAACATGGAGCGGATGACGGCGGAAAGAATGGCTGCCACGGCTGCACACCAGCGAGATGTGGCTGGGACCTTCCATGCCCTGCAGCACATCGTCATGGCATTGCTGCCTCAAGGCCTTGCGCAGATGAATGCTGCTGCTGCTTCTACATCCACATCTCCGCCCCCTGATGTGTCAGTGCCTCACAGTGCGGCAGGCAATCCACCACCACCCACGTGTGAGGCACATGTGACATCAGAGGACGAAGTTGCGGGTGAATCAACCTTACTGATAAGGAAGAGGCAGTAGCATTCATCTCCGCCATATGGCCTGTTTCTGCTTGGTTCTGCCCATTGCATCATCACATTCCACTGTCCCCCGATACACTCTACGACACTCACCTTGGACTGCGACATGGACTGCCATTTTCTGTTTGGTTACCAATGACACAGCAATCAGACTGCGGACTGAACTCTTCCTCTTCCGATGTACTTGTCATTCCCTGAAGGACTCTGGCTGGCCCTCCACGGGCCAATAATGTGAAGTGGGGTTTGCATGGCCCTGTACTGCTCCAGCTGCAACACTCCACTGGATGTGAATTAAACATTCAGAATTGCACAGATGTGTCATGCCTTTGATCATTCAAGTATGAGAGTATGGATGAATGTAGGGTCAGTGATTCCCCCTTACGTCCATGTTGCTCATGTCGTGGGACTTGAGTCACAGGGTGCAACATTGCCGAGTGCGGTCCGGGTGGCGTAGACACTACAACTGAGACACAAGCATCAGTTACTTCCATGTCCAGCCCAGAACTGAAGCACGCCCAGAGCCCCAGGCTCATTGTTCCCACCCCTACGCTGGCCTGCCATACGCCAGGCCAGTCCACTCCACTTACGCTCAGAGGGGGGACGACAAAGCTACATGTCCCAGGTCTTCCCTGCAGTGATCTGCTGATCACTGGTCTAGTTGTCAGCATGCCACAGCCACTCCCTGAGGGCTGGTTCACACCCACACCACACCCATCCAGCACAGGCGTCACAGGACATGTGACCCTGCCAATAAAGGGGCCTAGCAAGTCACACTCCCCACTGCCGGAGATGACATGATGGCGTCTGCACCACGTGACCCAATCATGAAGGGTCCATGACTTGTGGCGCACTGAGTTGGTGGCACCCGCTGCACTGCGGCCGGCACAGGCCTACCACCACGGGATGATGACTTGGGGTGCACTGAGTTGGTGGCACCCACTGCACTGCGGCCCACACAGGCCTACCGCCACATGAAGATGACTTGCGTTGCACAGGGTCAGTGGCACCCGCTGCACTGCGGCTGGCAGGGGCCTACCGCCACGTGATGATGACTTGCGTTGCACGGGTTTAGTGGCACCTGAAGAGCTGAGCGGGTGTGCAGCCTGCGATGATGCGTAGGCCTCGATGAGCCGTCCTGATAACCATGGTTCGATTTGAATTGTGAGTCCTGCTGGACCGTAGTGCATGCTGAGGGCAGCAGTCAGCACACACATGACTCCACGGTGCGGTGCCGCAGGGTGCGCTGGGGGCCTGTGGCGCAGAATCCAGCGATCGGCTGAGGAGGATGCACCGGCATGTGGTGGGCCCTCTTGGAGATACGCCGGTGGTGGCAGGTGAGCATTGAGACCCCCTGGGTGGAGGACCGGTCTTGGGACCAGGGCTGGGGTGCATCAGGTGCACAGGATCACGCAGGCACCACCCATCACGGTGGCGGACTCGTGGCTGGGTGGGGGATGCCGCCCTTGCTGACACATCCCTGCATGTGATGATCATGATGTGCGTGGGTTGGTTTGGGACGTAGCCACCTCGTCTCCAGTGTGAATGTGCCCATTGAAGGTGGTCGGCCACGTGTGTGTAGGCCTATGGGCAGGTTGTGGCGGAGACTGAGACTCACGCAGTAGTCACTTTGTGGTGGATTGGTGATGTGTGCATTCCCACAGTTGTGAGTTGGGGGATTGTGGAGTTGGGGTGTGTGGTGTGTTCAGTTGGTACTTGCCGATGGGCAGTGCATTTCCATGGGGGCCATCCTCAAAGCGCTGGTTGGTGGCGGACTTGCAGACATGTGGGGATCATGCACACTGCCTGGGGAGTTTGCGACAACATTGGTGGACAGGCCACGGTGGTCCACTTTTGTATGCACAGTGATGGCATGCGTGTGGTTGCTGTTGCGGTGATTGTGTGCAGTGTCGGCAGGGGGCACAAGTCATACACGTGTGCTGTGAATTGCCCCCAACACGTGCGTGACGCCAGCTATGGCGTAGTTTCCTTGCATGGTCTCAAGATGTTCCTGCACAGTGTGGGGGGAATGAGGGGCAGGGGTATCGAGCTGACACACTGTGATGCTTTCAGGTATGATGAGACCTGCATGATGTGACCGTAACAGCAGTTCGTGTGGTTGTTACCTTCCTCTTCATTCCTACGACGGTTACGGCCAAACATAGTTCTGTTACGGTATTCTCATGCATGGTTTATCAGGCCTGTGAGCATTCCGGTTTGTCCAAGTGCAGTACACTGTACCAGATTAGGCATGTGACTATACGGAGGTTTGACCATTGTCACGATTTCTCCCACAGGTTTCTGAAGACACGTTGCCCTGTTGAGGTTCCCCGTTGGGAATGGAACGCGTTGGCTAAGCTTTTCGTTTTGTTGATTTATGTATTTGTAATAAAGTTCTGTTTTTACACTACTGTTGACTATTGGACTTCATGACCTGGCGCACCCACATTTCGGTTACTAAGATCTTGGGTCTGGGGCACGGAGGCGTCTAGCACGGCTGGCATTGGGGTTGGTTGCGCAGGTACACTACGAATTGGAACTACCGTGTGGTGCGGATACAGGGGCCCACCGTTGCTTTTGTGGACATGCATCCATGACATGTGTGAGGGAGTTTGATGGGGCTAGCTGTGTGACTCCTCCGACTCGGGCAGTTGTTGGTTGGAAGGTACCAGGGGCCAACAGGTACAGCACAGCCAGCAGTTTTGTCTGCGAGGGGATGTAGGTTGTCCGCTGTGTTGGTACCGTCATCCTGTGGGCAATGTGGGTCAGGATGCGGAGGATGGTTGTCCTTTTGAGCCTGTGTTGGCCAATGGCTTCCTCTGGAGTTGAGTGTCTGGGGCTGGTGCGTTTTAGGGTCGTCCGCTGTCCTGCACTGCCTAGGTGATAATGCGGGAGGGGGTGGTCCGGGGGGTGCCTGGGGGTGGTGGCGGTGGGTGTTGTGTCCCTCTTGGGTCTCCGAGCTGCATGATCAGTGTCTCCATGGCATCTGTTGGTCTTCAGATGTGGCTGTGGGCTGGGCTCACTTTGTACTGCAGTTGGTCGTCCTGCTTAACACCAGTAAAAGGCAGGGGTTAAATCCCTGCTGCTAACGCGCCTTATCGCCTGTTCTTGGTTCGCATCGCAGATCTGACTGGTCGTTGAGAATCTCGCAAAGTGTTGTTTTCGTGTATTTTTGCACGGGAACGCCTACTCTGCCTATCATTAGCGTTAGTTGTCGCACTCATCTGTGGCAATGTTTTTTGCGGCAGCTATTGCTGGTAAACTGGCGATATTGGTTGTTTGCACCAGTTTGAGAATAGGGCGATAAAACTATCGCCACTTTTGCGGCGCTAATGTGCCAATAAATCGGCGATGAGTCCTCGAGAATATGCCCCTCAGAGTAGATAGGAGGGGCAGGTCCATGGAACATGGTGGGCAAAAAGGATGGATCAGGGGCATGCACACAGACATCGGAGGGCAGGGAGAAGGAGAGTAGGGGCAGCAAGCAAAGCACAGAGGCTAAGCAGGAGAGCAATGATGGGCAGGAGGAGTGGACTGGGAAATCATGCTAAATGGAGGGCAGTGGCAGCACATCAGACCATGCATGACAGGAGGGAGGAGGCTAGTGCATGGATTCAGACAACAGAGGATAGTAGAAAGTGGATGGGGCAGCAAACTAACTGTTCAGAGAAGGTGGCAAGGCCAGTGGCAGAACAACGGCCACACAGGGCTGTAATGAGGGAGCAGGGGCATGGACTTGGACAATGGATGGCAAGGAGGAGGGGAGGCAGGAGCAGCAAGCTTGGGTGGGGGGCAGCACAATGCCAGGCCAGGCCCTGCTTCCAACCCCCCACCATCCATTGTGATAGGCATCTTACTTAACATTAAAAAAAAACTAGAAATTCGCTGGAAAAACAAAGATTACATGGACGTTATAGTTAAACTCAAATTTCACTCGTACAAAACCACTGAAATTCAGCAGTTATAGTTACCTGAGCTAACTATAACTTACGCCCCCGCAATGCACTGCTTATGACCTCAGACATTACATCATTCATGACATGGTCAGTGACATCACTCAAGACATCACTCATGACATCTCAAATGAGCTGTGAATGGAATGGAACTATAGTCACTAGAACTTTATTTAGGGATAGTGTGTGTATATTAACACCCCTTTTTATTTCTTTTCTTTCGTGTAAGAACCTCTATAATATGCAACGTGCCCAGATCAATATGGCCGATAGCCTTTTACTTTAAAGTAATGTGTAGTCCATTGTTTATGTTGATGTTTGCAATCGTAAGTATGTTTATTATGAACAATTCACATTGACGAACATACAGGTACGGCGGTCACAGGGCAAGATATGCTGAAATTACATTGTGTGCATATTAACTCTTGTTTTCTTTTCTTTATTGTATGAATTCCTGAATTTTCGCATCGTGACCAGGCCAATATGGCTGACAGCTTTTTGGTTTAATGTAATATGTAGCCCTTTGTTAATGTTGGCAACTGGAGCCATTTCTACATTTAAATAAGGAAGCTACAATGACGTCTTGTATCGTGATCAAGGTTCGGACAAGCCGAAACGTGTGGATCGCGTCCTTTGTAGATTAAATACTTCCAAACTACAACCGAGTGCTGATTCCTTCCTTGTAAGAGTGAGAGGAGATTGAATATATACATATATATATACCTCTCTTGCCTCTTTCTGCACCTCTCTTGCCTCTTTCTGCAGCTCACTCTCTTCTTTCTGCACCTCCCTTGCCTCTTTCTGCACCTCTCTTGCCTCTTTCTGCACCTCTCTTGCCTCTTTCTGCTCTTCTCTTGCCTCTTTCTGTACCTCACTTGCCTCTTTTTGCACCTTTCTTCCTCTTTCTGCATCTCTCTTGCCTCTTTCTACACCTCTTACCTCTTTCTGCACTTCTCTTGCCTCTTTCTGCACTTCTCTTGCTTCTTTCTGCAGCTCACTCTCTTCTTTCTCCACCTCTCTTGCCTTTTTCTGCACCTCTCTTCCCTCTTTCTGCAGCTCACTCTCATCTTTCTGCACCTCTCTTGCCTCTTTCTGCACCTCTCTTGCCTATTTCTGCACTTCTCTTGCTTCTTTCTGCACCTTTCTTCCTGTTTCTGCACCTCTCCTGCCTCTTTCTCCACCTTTCTTCTTCTTTCTTTACCTCTCTTGCCTCTTTCTGCGCCTCTCTTGCCTCCTTCTGCTCTTCTCTTGCCTCTTTCTGCGCCTTACTTGCCTCTTGCTGCACCTTTCTTCCTCTTTCTGCACCTCTCTTGGCTCTTTCTACACCTCTTACCTCTTTCTGCATCCCTCTTGCCTCTTTCTGCACATCTCTTGCCTCTTTCTGAACCTTTCTTGCCTCTTTCTGCAGCTCATTCGCTTCTATCAGCACCTCTCTTGCATCTTTATGCATCTCTCTTGCCTCTTTCTGCACCTCTCTTGTGTCTTTCTGTACATCTCTTGCCACTTTCTGCACCTCTCTTGCCTCTTTCTGTACCTCTCTTGCATCTTTCTGCATCTCTATTGCCTCTTTCTGCACCTCTCTTGCCTCTTTCTGCATCTCTCTTGCCTCTTTCTGCAGCTCACTCTCTGCTTTCTGCACCTCTCTTGCCTCTTTCTGCACCTCTCTTCCCTCTTTCTGCAGCTCACTCTCTTCTTTCTGCACCTCTCTTGCCTATTTCTGCACTTTTCTTGCCTTTTTCTGCACCTCTCTTGCCTCTTTCTGCACCTCTCTTGCCTCTTTCTGTACTTATCTTGCTGCTTTCTGCAGCTCACTCTCTTCGTTCTGCACCTCTCTTGCCTCTTTCTGTACATCTCTTGCCTCTTTCTGCACCTCTCTTGCCTCTTTCTGCAGCTCACTCTCTTCTTTTTGCACCTCTCTTGCCTCTTTCTGCTTGCCTCTTTCTGCACCTTTCTTCTTTCTGCACCTCTCTTGCCTCTTTCTGCACCTCACTTGCCTCTTTCTGCACCTTTCTTCCTCTTTCTGTACCTCCCTTGCCTCTTTCTACATCTCTTACCTCTTTCTGCACCTCTCTTGCCTCTTTCGGCACCTCTCTTGCATCTTTCTGCCCCTCTCTTGCCTCTTTCTGCAGCTCACTCTCTTCTTTCTGCACCTCTCTTGCCTCTTTCTGCACCTCTCTTGCCTCTTTCTGCAGCTCACTCTCTTCTTTCCGTACCTCTCTTGCCTCTTTATGCACCTCTCTTGCCTCTTTCTGCACCTCTCTTGCTTCTTTCTGGCCCACTCTTGCCTCTTTCTATACCTCTCTTGCCTCTTTCTGCACCTCTCTTGCCTCTTTCTGCTCCTCTCTTGCCTCTTTCTGCACCTCTCTTCTTTCTGCACCTCTCTTGCCTCTTTCTGCACCTCTCTTGCCTCTTTTTGCACCTCTCTTGCCTCTTTCTGTACCTCCCTTGCCTCTATCTGCACCTCTCTTGCCTTTCTACTCAACTCTTGCCTCTTTCTGCACCTCTCTTGCCTCTTTCTGCACTTCTCTTGCCTCTTTCTGCACCTCTCTTGCCTCTTTCTGCACCTCTCTTGCATCTTTCTGCCCATCTCTTGCCTCTTTCTGCAACTCACTCTCTTCTTTCTGCACCTCTCTTGCCTCTTTCTGCATCTCTCTTGCCTTTTTCTGCAGCTCACTCTCTTCTTTCCGTACCTCTCTTGCCTCTTTATGCACCTCTCTTGCCTCTTTCTGCACCTCTCTTGCTTCTTTCTGGCCCACTCTTTCCTCTTTCTATACCTCTCTTACCTCTTTCTGCACCTCTCTTGCCTCTTTCTGCACCTCTCTTGCCTCTTTCTGCACCTCTCTTCTTTCTGCACCTCTCTTGCCTCATTCTGCACCTCTCTTGCTTCTTTTTGCACCTCTCTTGCCTCTTTCTGTACCTCCCTTGCCTCTATTTGCACCTCTCTTGCCTTTCTACTCAACTCTTGCCTCTTCTGCACCTCTCTTGTCTCTTTCTGCACTTCTCTTGCCTCTTTCTGCACCTCTCTTGCCTCTTTCTGTACTTCTCTTGCCTCTTTCTGCACCTCTCTTTCCTCTTTCTGCACCTCACTCTTTTCTTTCTGCACCTCTCTTGCTTATTTCTATACCTCTCTTGCTTCTTTCTGTGCTTCTCTTGCTTCTTTCTGCACCTTTCTTCCTTTTTCCTTTTTCTCTTGCTATTGCCTCTTTCTGCACCTTTCTTCCTCTTTCTGCACTTCTCTTGTCAATTTCTGTACCTCTCTTGCCTCTTTCTGCACCTCACTCTCTTCTTTATGCACTTCTCTTGCTTCTTTCTGCACCTCTCTTGCTTCTTTCTGCGCTTCTCCTGCTTCTTTCTGCACCTTTCTTCCTCTTTCTGCACCTCTCTAGTCTCTTCTGCACATCTCTTGCCTCTTTCTGCACCTCTCTTGCCTCTTTATGCTGCTCACTCTCTTCTTTCTGCACCTCTCTTGCCTCTTTCTGCACCTCTCTTCCCTCATTCTGCAGCTCACTCTCTTCTATCTGTACCTCTCTTGCCTCTTTTGCACCTCCCTTGCCTCTTTCTGCACATCTCTTGCCTCTTTCTGCACCACTCTTGCCTCTTTCTACACCTCTCTTGCATGTTTCTGCACCTCTCTTGCCTCTTTCTGCACCTCTCTTGCCTCTTTCTGTACTTCTCTTGCCTTTTTCTGCACCTCTCTTGCCTCTTTCTGTACCTCTCTTGCCTCTTTCTGCACCTCATTCTCTTCTTTCTGCTCCTCTCTTGCTTCTTTCTGCACTTTTCTCGCTTCTTTCTGCACCTTCCTTCCTTTTTCTGCATTTTTCTTGCCTCTTTCTGCACCTTTCTTCCTCTTTCTGGGCCTCTCTTGCCTCTTTCTGCACCTCTCTTGCCTCTTTCTGCACCTGTCTTGTCTCTTTCTGCACCTCTCTTGCCTCTTTCTGCACCTCACTTGCCTCTTTCTGCGCCTTTCTTCCTCTTTCCTCACCTCAATCCTTTCTTTTTGCAATTCTCTTGCTTCTTTCTGTGCCTCTCTTGCTTCTTTCCACACTTCTCTTGCTTCTCTCTGCACCTCTCTTGCCTCTTTCATCACTTCTCCTGCTTCTTTCTGCACCTTTCTTCCTCTTTTTGCACCTCTCTTGCTTTTTTCTGCACTTTTCTTGCCTTTATCTGTACTTCTCTTGCTTCTTTCTGCACTTCTCTTGCTTCTTTCTGCGCCTTTCTTTCTCTTTCTGCACATGTCTTACCTATCAAGGTGTAGTTAGAAATTAGCATTTAAAAACCTTAGAAATTCACTGAAAAAACCACAGGTTTCAGGGATGTTATAGTTAGAAATTAGCATTTAAAAAACCTTAGAAATTCACTGAAAAAATCACAGGTTTCAGGGACATTATACATAGAAATTAGCATTTAAAAAACCTTAGAAATTCACAGAAAAACCATAGGTTTCAGGGACGTTATAGTTAAAAATTAGCATTTAAAAATCCTTTGAAATTCACTGAAAAAACCATAGGTTTCAGGTACGTTATAGTTAGAAATTAACCTTTAAAAATCCATAGAAATTCACTGAAAAAACCATAGGTTTCAGGGACATTATAGTTAGTTGGACATTTCACTAGTACAAAACCAGAGAAATTCGCCCGTTATAGTTAGTTGAGCTAACTATAACTCGTGCCCCCGCAATGCACTGCTGAGGACGTCACATATTACATCATTCATGACATGTTCAGTGACATCACTGATGACATCACTGATGACATCTCAAATGACATCACTGATGACATCATCCAGTGACTATGTGTTTCTGTAAAGTTTAAATATGTTATATATATATATATATATATATATATATATATATATATATATATATATATATATATGTATATATATATATATATATCAAAACCAATGCTCACTCCACACGAAAAATGAGCCCGACATATGCTGGGGTGCACAAAGAGGATTTAATCCAAATAGTTGAAACACAGAAGCTGCAAAAGTTCAGGAAACGCTGGGCAGACGCGTTTCAGCCGGTAAGCTTTCTTCAGTGCCGGTTTCCAAACAGAGCCTCTCACCTGGGGGTCATTTGATGTCCTGTGACACTCGTATAGCCACTCTCATTGGCTAGATGTTCCAACCCCGCCTCTGTTTAAAAAGATATTGCACCTCGTGCTTCCCTGAGTCCAGGTGCATGCTGGTGAACGTAGTCCAATGCGGGAGTCCGTAAAGTGAGGGACTTCCAAACACCAAGTGGTGTCCCAACTTTGTTGGCTTTCAGTTCACGTTTACCCTCAGCATCCCGGAACCAATATAAAGATGTTAAAATGGAACCTATTTTGTGTCCCCTGCAGCCAATGCTGCATCCTCTCTCCCAATGCGGAACACTGTGCTGATGTATCCGCATAGGGGGGCAACGCGCTGTACTTTAATACACTGTCCAAAGGTGCTGGCGTGCGCGTTGCTCCAGACCGAGAGGGCATGCCGGTAACCAGTGCCTGCCTCCTGGTTTAAACATCAAAACCAATGCTCACTCCACACGAAGAATGAGCCCGACATATGCTGGGGTGCACAAAGAGGATTTAATCCAAATAGTTGAAACACAGAAGCTGCAAAAGTTCAGGAAATGCTGGGCAGACGCGTTTCAGCCGGTAAGCTTTCTTCAGTGCCGGTTTCCAAACAGAGCCTCTCACCTGGGGGTCATTTGATGTCCTGTGACACTCGTATAGCCACTCTCATTGGCTAGATGTTCCAACCCCGCCTCTGTTTAAAAAGATATTGCACCTCATGCTTCCCTGAGTCCAGGTGCATGCTGGTGAACGTAGTCCAATGCGGGAGTCCGTAAAGTGAGGGACTTCAAAACACCAAGTGGTGTCCCAACTTTGTTGGCTTTCAGTTCACGTTTACCCTCAGCATCCCGGAACCAATATAAAGATGTTAAAATGGAACCTATTTTGTGTCCCCTGCAGCCAATGCTGCATCCTCTCTCCCAATGCGGAACACTGTGCTGATGTATCCGCATAGGGGGGCAACGCGCTGTACTTTAATACACTGTCCAAAGGTGCTGGCGTGCGCGTTGCTCCAGACCGAGAGGGCATGCCGGTAACCAGTGCCTGCCTCCTGGTTTAAACATCAAAACCAATGCTCACTCCACACGAAGAATGAGCCCGACATATGCTGGGGTGCACAAAGAGGATTTAATCCAAATAGTTGAAACACAGAAGCTGCAAAAGTTCAGGAAACGCTGGGCAGACGCGTTTCAGCCGGTAAGCTTTCTTCAGTGCCGGTTTCCAAACAGAGCCTCTCACCTGGGGGTCATTTGATGTCCTGTGACACTCGTATAGCCACTCTCATTGGCTAGATGTTCCAACCCCGTCTCTGTTTAAAAAGATATTGCACCTCGTGCTTCCCTGAGTCCAGGTGCATGCTGGTGAACGTAGTCCAATGCGGGAGTCCGTAAAGTGAGGGACTTCCAAACACCAAGTGGTGTCCCAACTTTGTTGGCTTTCAGTTCACGTTTACCCTCAGCATCCCGGAACCAATATAAAGATGTTAAAATGGAACCTATTTTGTGTCCCCTGCAGCCAATGCTGCATCCTCTCTCCCAATGCGGAACACTGTGCTGATGTATCCGCATAGGGGGGCAACGCGCTGTACTTTAATACACTGTCCAAAGGTGCTGGCGTGCACGTTGCTCCAGACCGAGAGGGCATGCCGGTAACCAGTGCCTGCCTCCTGGTTTAAACATCAAAACCAATGCTCACTCCACACGAAGAATGAGCCCGACATATGCTGGGTGCACAAAGAGGATTTAATCCAAATAGTTGAAACACAGAAGCTGCAAAAGTTCAGGAAACGCTGGGCAGACGCGTTTCAGCCGGTAAGCTTTCTTCAGTGCTGGTTTCCAAACAGAGCCTCTCACCTGGGGGTCATTTGACGTCCTGTGACACTCGTATAGCCACTCTCATTGGCTAGATGTTCCAACCCCGCCTCTGTTTAAAAAGATATTGCACCTCGTGCTTCCCTGAGTCCAGGTGCATGCTGGTGAACGTAGTCCAATGCGGGAGTCCGTAAAGTGAGGGACTTCCAAACACCAAGTGGTGTCCCAACTTTGTTGGCTTTCAGTTCACGTTTACCCTCAGCATCCCGGAACCAATATAAAGATGTTAAAATGGAACCTATTTTGTGTCCACTGCAGCCAATGCTGCATCCTCTCTCCCAATGCGGAACACTGTGCTGATGTATCCGCATAGGGGGGCAACGCGCTGTACTTTAATACACTGTCCAAAGGTGCTGGCGTGCGCGTTGCTCCAGACCGAGAGGGCATGCCGGTAACCAGTGCCTGCCTCCTGGTTTAAACATCAAAACCAATGCTCACTCCACACGAAGAATGAGCCCGACATATGCTGGGGTGCACAAAGAGGATTTAATCCAAATAGTTGAAACACAGAAGCTGCAAAAGTTCAGGAAACGCTGGGCAGACGCGTTTCAGCCGGTAAGCTTTCTTCAGTGCCGGTTTCCAAACAGAGCCTCTCACCTGGGGGTCATTTGATGTCCTGTGACACTCGTATAGCCACTCTCATTGGCTAGATGTTCCAACCCCGTCTCTGTTTAAAAAGATATTGCACCTCGTGCTTCCCTGAGTCCAGGTGCATGCTGGTGAACGTAGTCCAATGCGGGAGTCCGTAAAGTGAGGGACTTCCAAACACCAAGTGGTGTCCCAACTTTGTTGGCTTTCAGTTCACGTTTACCCTCAGCATCCCGGAACCAATATAAAGATGTTAAAATTGAACCTATTTTGTGTCCCCTGCAGCCAATGCTGCATCCTCTCTCCCAATGCGGAACACTGTGCTGATGTATCCGCATAGGGGGGCAATGCGCTGTACTTTAATACACTGTCCAAAGGTGCTGGCGTGCGCGTTGTCACTGATGACATCTCAAATGACATCACTGATGACATCATCCAGTGACTATGTGTTTCTGTAAAGTTTAAATATGTTTTATATATATATATATATATATATATATATATGTATATATATATATATATATATATATATATATATATATGCCAAGGTGTATTGAAGAATGAGTGGGTGTATAAGTGTCTGAATGGATGATTTAGTAGGTGCGTGACTGACTGTATAAGTGAGTGATTAATCGTGTCTTACTGAATGCATGGGTTAGTGACTAAACTGTGTAAATTTCTGTATTAGTCTGTCAGCTGATGTGTAAACGGCTGCATGGGTTGGTGAGTAGCTACATGAGTATGTATATGGGTTATTGATTGGTTATCTGAGTATCTGTATGGGTGCCTGAGTGTCCGTGTGGATGGGTGGGAGGTGTGTGACTCTGTGCATAGATATGTGAGTGGTTGATTTACTGGGTGTATGGGTTCAAGAGTGCATGTAGGAACAGCTGTATGGGTGGTTGAGTGTGTGTATGGGTGTGTTGGTGAGTGAATGGATGTCTCAGTGGTACATGTCCAAGTAACTACATATGTAAAAGGCAGTGTTTGTGAGAGTTGGAGTATATAAATGACAATACGTGAGAGTGAGTGATTGTGAGACTGGCTTTATGGATGAGTGTGTACTTGTATCAGTGATTGTATAAGAGAGTAAGTATGTGTTAGTATCGATATGAATAAGTGAGGTGGTGTGTGTATAACTGTATAGGTGAGTAAATGGGAGTGTGAATGATTCTTTGCATGACTGATTAGGTGTGTGAGTAACTCTATGTATGAGTGGCGATGTGTGAGTGTCTCTATAAGTGTATGAGTACAAATGATACTGCTGTATTGATAAGTGACTGCATCTATGAGTGACTGTATGGGTGAATCAGTGGATGTGTGTGTAGACCTAGGAATCAGTGAGTGGGTATGTAGTAACTGGTATTGGTGTGTCTATGGTTTCGAAAATGGTAGTCTGTATTTTAGAGTGGGTGTATCAAAGGTTATATTAGGGTGTGAGGAGGTGCATCACATCATCACGTGGATGATGTCATCAGTGATGTCATTTGAGATATCATCAGTGATGTCATCAGTGATGGATGTCACTGACCATGTCATGCATGATGTAATATGTGACATCATCAGCAGTGCATTGAGGGGGCGTGAGTTATAGTTAGCTCAACTAACTATAACGGGCGAATTTCTCTGGTTTTGTACTAGTGAAATGTCCAACTAACTATAATGTCCCTGAAACCTATGGTTTTTTCAGTGAATTTCTATGGTTTTTTAAAGGCTAATTTCTAACTATAATGTCCCTGAAACCTTTGGTTTTTTCAGTGAATATATAAATACATACATACATACATATATATATTTTACGTTAGGGCTCTGTTATGGTGTTCGGGCAGTGTAGGGGGTCGTGCTGGGGGTGGTGTTTCAGGGTTTAGGGCAGTGCAGTGGTGTTCGGGCAGTGTAGGGGGTCGTGCTGGGGGTGGTGTTTCAGGGTTTAGGGCAGTGCAGTGGTGTTCGGGCAGTGTAGGGGTCGTGCTGGGGGTGGTGTTTCAGGGTTTAGGGCAGTGCAGTGGTGTTCGGGCAGTGTAGGGGGTCGTGCTGGGGGTGGTGTTTCAGGGTTTAGGGCAGTGCAGTGGTGTTCGGGCAGTGTAGGGGGTCGTGCTGGGGGTGGTGTTTCAGGGTTTAGGGCAGTGCAGTGGTGTTCGGGCAGTGTAGGGGGTCGTGCTGGGGCTGGTGTTTCAGGGTTTAGGGCAGTGCAGTGGTGTTCGGGCAGTGTAGGGGGTCGTGCTGGGGCTGGTGTTTCAGGGTTTAGGGCAGTGCAGTGGTGTTCGGGCAGTGTAGGGGGTCGTGCTGGGGCTGGTGTTTCAGGGTTTAGGGCAGTGCAGTGGTGTTCGGGCAGTGTGGGGGTCGTGCTGGGGCTGGTGTTTCAGGGTTTAGGGCAGTGCAGTGGTGTTCGGGCAGTGTAGGGGGTCGTGCTGGGGGTGGTGTTTCAGGGTTTAGGGCAGTGCAGTGGTGTTCGGGCAGTGTAGGGGGTCGTGCTGGGGGTGGTGTTTCAGGGTTTAGGGCAGTGCAGTGGTGTTCGGGCAGTGTAGGGGGTCGTGCTGGGGGTGGTGTTTCAGGGTTTAGGGCAGTGCAGTGGTGTTCGGGCAGTGTAGGGGGTCGTGCTGGGGGTGGTGTTTCAGGGTTTAGGGCAGTGCAGTGGTGTTCGGGCAGTGTAGGGGTCGTGCTGGGGGTGGTGTTTCAGGGTTTAGGGCAGTGCAGTGGTGTTCGGGCAGTGTAGGGGGTCGTGCTGGGGGTGGTGTTTCAGGGTTTAGGGCAGTGCAGTGGTGTTCGGGCAGTGTAGGGGGTCGTGCTGGGGGTGGTGTTTCAGGGTTTAGGGCAGTGCAGTGGTGTTCGGGCAGTGTAGGGGGTCGTGCTGGGGGTGGTGTTTCAGGGTTTAGGGCAGTGCAGTGGTGTTCGGGCAGTGTAGGGGTCGTGCTGGGGGTGGTGTTTCAGGGTTTAGGGCAGTGCAGTGGTGTTCGGGCAGTGTAGGGGGTCGTGCTGGGGCTGGTGTTTCAGGGTTTAGGGCAGTGCAGTGGTGTTCGGGCAGTGTAGGGGGTCGTGCTGGGGCTGGTGTTTCAGGGTTTAGGGCAGTGCAGTGGTGTTCGGGCAGTGTGGGGGTCGTGCTGGGGGTGGTGTTTCAGGGTTTAGGGCAGTGCAGTGGTGTTCGGGCAGTGTAGGGGGTCGTGCTGGGGGTGGTGTTTCAGGGTTTAGGGCAGTGCAGTGGTGTTCGGGCAGTGTAGGGGGTCGTGCTGGGGGTGGTGTTTCAGGGTTTAGGGCAGTGCAGTGGTGTTCGGGCAGTGTAGGGGGTCGTGCTGGGGGTGGTGTTTCAGGGTTTAGGGCAGTGCAGTGGTGTTCGGGCAGTGTAGGGGGTCGTGCTGGGGGTGGTGTTTCAGGGTTTAGGGCAGTGCAGTGGTGTTCGGGCAGTGTAGGGGGTCGTGCTGGGGGTGGTGTTTCAGGGTTTAGGGCAGTGCAGTGGTGTTCGGGCAGTGTAGGGGGTCGTGCTGGGGGTGGTGTTTCAGGGTTTAGGGCAGTGCAGTGGTGTTCGGGCAGTGTAGGGGGTCGTGCTGGGGCTGGTGTTTCAGGGTTTAGGGCAGTGCAGTGGTGTTCGGGCAGTGTAGGGGGTCGTGCTGGGGGTGGTGTTTCAGGGTTTAGGGCAGTGCAGTGGTGTTCGGGCAGTGTAGGGGGTCGTGCTGGGGGTGGTGTTTCAGGGTTTAGGGCAGTGCAGTGGTGTTCGGGCAGTGTAGGGGGTCGTGCTGGGGCTGGTGTTTCAGGGTTTAGGGCAGTGCAGTGGTGTTCGGGCAGTGTAGGGGGTCGTGCTGGGGCTGGTGTTTCAGGGTTTAGGGCAGTGCAGTGGTGTTCGGGCAGTGTAGGGGGTCGTGCTGGGGCTGGTGTTTCAGGGTTTAGGGCAGTGCAGTGGTGTTCGGGCAGTGTAGGGGGTCGTGCTGGGGCTGGTGTTTCAGGGTTTAGGGCAGTGCAGTGGTGTTCGGGCAGTGTAGGGGGTCGTGCTGGGGGTGGTGTTTCAGGGTTTAGGGCAGTGCAGTGGTGTTCGGGCAGTGTAGGGGGTCGTGCTGGGGCTGGTGTTTCAGGGTTTAGGGCAGTGCAGTGGTGTTCGGGCAGTGTAGGGGGTCGTGCTGGGGGTGGTGTTTCAGGGTTTAGGGCAGTGCAGTGGTGTTCGGGCAGTGTAGGGGGTCGTGCTGGGGTGGTGTTTCAGGGTTTAGGGCAGTGCAGTGGTGTTCGGGCAGTGTAGGGGGTCGTGCTGGGGCTGGTGTTTCAGGGTTTAGGGCAGTGCAGTGGTGTTCGGGCAGTGTAGGGGGTCGTGCTGGGGGTGGTGTTTCAGGGTTTAGGGCAGTGCAGTGGTGTTCGGGCAGTGTAGGGGGTCGTGCTGGGGGTGGTGTTTCAGGGTTTAGGGCAGTGCAGTGGTGTTCGGGCAGTGTAGGGGGTCGTGCTGGGGGTGGTGTTTCAGGGTTTAGGGCAGTGCAGTGGTGTTCGGGCAGTGTAGGGGGTCGTGCTGGGGGTGGTGTTTCAGGGTTTAGGGCAGTGCAGTGGTGTTCGGGCAGTGTAGGGGGTCGTGCTGGGGGTGGTGTTTCAGGGTTTAGGGCAGTGCAGTGGTGTTCGGGCAGTGTAGGGGGTCGTGCTGGGGGTGGTGTTTCAGGGTTTAGGGCAGTGCAGTGGTGTTCGGGCAGTGTAGGGGGTCGTGCTGGGGGTGGTGTTTCAGGGTTTAGGGCAGTGCAGTGGTGTTCGGGCAGTGTAGGGGGTCGTGCTGGGGGTGGTGTTTCAGGGTTTAGGGCAGTGCAGTGGTGTTCGGGCAGTGTAGGGGGTCGTGCTGGGGGTGGTGTTTCAGGGTTTAGGGCAGTGCAGTGGTGTTCGGGCAGTGTAGGGGGTCGTGCTGGGGCTGGTGTTTCAGGGTTTAGGGCAGTGCAGTGGTGTTCGGGCAGTGTAGGGGTCGTGCTGGGGCTGGTGTTTCAGGGTTTAGGGCAGTGCAGTGGTGTTCGGGCAGTGTAGGGGGTCGTGCTGGGGCTGGTGTTTCAGGGTTTAGGGCAGTGCAGTGGTGTTCGGGCAGTGTAGGGGGTCGTGCTGGGGGTGGTGTTTCAGGGTTTAGGGCAGTGCAGTGGTGTTCGGGCAGTGTAGGGGGTCGTGCTGGGGGTGGTGTTTCAGGGTTTAGGGCAGTGCAGTGGTGTTCGGGCAGTGTAGGGGGTCGTGCTGGGGGTGGTGTTTCAGGGTTTAGGGCAGTGCAGTGGTGTTCGGGCAGTGTAGGGGGTCGTGCTGGGGGTGGTGTTTCAGGGTTTAGGGCAGTGCAGTGGTGTTCGGGCAGTGTAGGGGGTCGTGCTGGGGGTGGTGTTTCAGGGTTTAGGGCAGTGCAGTGGTGTTCGGGCAGTGTAGGGGGTCGTGCTGGGGCTGGTGTTTCAGGGTTTAGGGCAGTGCAGTGGTGTTCGGGCAGTGTAGGGGGTCGTGCTGGGGCTGGTGTTTCAGGGTTTAGGGCAGTGCAGTGGTGTTCGGGCAGTGTAGGGGGTCGTGCTGGGGCTGGTGTTTCAGGGTTTAGGGCAGTGCAGTGGTGTTCGGGCAGTGTAGGGGGTCGTGCTGGGGCTGGTGTTTCAGGGTTTAGGGCAGTGCAGTGGTGTTCGGGCAGTGTAGGGGTCGTGCTGGGGCTGGTGTTTCAGGGTTTAGGGCAGTGCAGTGGTGTTCGGGCAGTGTAGGGGGTCGTGCTGGGGCTGGTGTTTCAGGGTTTAGGGCAGTGCAGTGGTGTTCGGGCAGTGTAGGGGGTCGTGCTGGGGGTGGTGTTTCAGGGTTTAGGGCAGTGCAGTGGTGTTCGGGCAGTGTAGGGGGTCGTGCTGGGGGTGGTGTTTCAGGGTTTAGGGCAGTGCAGTGGTGTTCGGGCAGTGTAGGGGGTCGTGCTGGGGGTGGTGTTTCAGGGTTTAGGGCAGTGCAGTGGTGTTCGGGCAGTGTAGGGGGTCGTGCTGGGGCTGGTGTTTCAGGGTTTAGGGCAGTGCAGTGGTGTTCGGGCAGTGTAGGGGGTCGTGCTGGGGGTGGTGTTTCAGGGTTTAGGGCAGTGCAGTGGTGTTCGGGCAGTGTAGGGGGTCGTGCTGGGGGTGGTGTTTCAGGGTTTAGGGCAGTGCAGTGGTGTTCGGGCAGTGTAGGGGGTCGTGCTGGGGCTGGTGTTTCAGGGTTTAGGGCAGTGCAGTGGTGTTCGGGCAGTGTAGGGGGTCGTGCTGGGGGTGGTGTTTCAGGGTTTAGGGCAGTGCAGTGGTGTTCGGGCAGTGTAGGGGGTCGTGCTGGGGGTGGTGTTTCAGGGTTTAGGGCAGTGCAGTGGTGTTCGGGCAGTGTAGGGGGTCGTGCTGGGGGTGGTGTTTCAGGGTTTAGGGCAGTGCAGTGGTGTTCGGGCAGTGTAGGGGGTCGTGCTGGGGGTGGTGTTTCAGGGTTTAGGGCAGTGCAGTGGTGTTCGGGCAGTGTAGGGGGTCGTGCTGGGGGTGGTGTTTCAGGGTTTAGGGCAGTGCAGTGGTGTTCGGGCAGTGTAGGGGGTCGTGCTGGGGGTGGTGTTTCAGGGTTTAGGGCAGTGCAGTGGTGTTCGGGTAGTGTAGGGGGTCGTGCTGGGGGTAGTGTTTCAGGGTTTAGGGCAGTGCAGTGGTGTTCGGGCAGTGTAGGGGGTCGTGCTGGGGTAGTGTTTTAGGGTTTAGGGTAGTGCAGTGGTGTTTGTGTAGTGTAGGGGGTCGTGCTGGGGGTAGTGTTTCAGGGTTTAGGGTAGTGCAGTGGTGTTTGGGCAGTGTAGGGGTCGTGCTGGGGGTAGTGTTTCAGGGTTTAGGGTAGTGCAGTGGTGTTCGGGTAGTGTAGGGGTCGTGCTGGGGGTGGTGTTTCAGGGTTTAGGCAGTGCAGTGGTGTTTGGGTAGTGTAGGGGGTCGTGCTGGGGGTAGTGTTTTAGGGTTTAGGGTAGTGCAGTGGTGTTTGGGTAGTGTAGGGGGTCATGCTGGGGGTAGTGTTTTAGGGTTTAGGATAGTGCAGTGGTGCTTGTGTAGTGTAGGGGGTCGTGCTGGGGGTAGTGTTTTAGGGTTTAGGGTAGTGCAGTGGTGTTTTGTAGTGTAGGGGGTCATGTTTTAAGATGCAACGCTCCAATACCTGACCAGTCTGCACTACATAAAACTGCAAAAAAACTAAAAATAAAAAGTGTTTTGCACACTTTTGTCATTGGGCTATATGTGGGCTACATCTGGGTAATATTTGTGCTACATTTGGGCTCTTTTTTCACTGGTGGCCATCTTGGAAGACTTCTTTGTTATGAAGTTTCCTAATTTCCTCATTACTGCAGTCTCCTCAGTAGGAAATGCTTTCAGTTTTTACTTTGATTCCATCAGAGAAGGCATTCAGATGTGTCACACATTTGCCATAAATTCAGAATGTTATTACTCTAGTTGTTCATTAGATCACTGTAGTAAAGCTACTGCTCACCAAGGAGTTAACTGGAAGTCTACTGCTGGTATTGAAAGTGATTGTTTCAGTCTGCATGTCAGAATTTTCTAATGAAATAGAAGAGGATTTGAGATCTCACTTAAAACATGCCCTAAATTTTCTTTTTGCAGCACTAACCATAATTTCTATGTCAAAATGAACCCCCTCATTTTGTTCCTTTTTAAATTAAATGTTTTAAGTGTTACCAGTTTATTCCAATCAAGATGGCTTCAGGTGTGCCATACTTTTGTCATAAGTAAGGCTGTTAGCACTCTAGTTGTTCTTTAGAACACTCTGGGAAGCTGCAGTAGAACACAAAGGCATCAACTGACAGGCTGCTCCTGTTGAAATATAACAGGAAGATATTTGAGATCTCACTTAAAACATGTCCTAATTTTTCTTTCTACAGCACTAACCATAATTTCTATGGCAAAATGAACCCCCTCATTTTTGTTCCTTTTTAAATTAAATGTTTTAAGTGTTACCAGTTTATTCCAATCAAGATGGCTTCAGGTGTGCCATACTTTTGTCA